>CM070764.1:14019409-14619409 GCA_036346245.1 Bonia amplexicaulis
TAGACCAAGCATTGATAAATCAAGAGATCGAGTTTATTTCCATTATTGTATTCTGCTTCAAGAACCACTGCATTAGAATATGGATCCAGTCAAAATTCACATGTTGGGTGGGCACATAAGAGTTGGAGGAAAATGAAAAATGGTGGAATCATGAAACTAATAGACTGCCAATGATTATTCTAGGAAGATTCAGATATAAACCAACTACCGAGTTTTTTTAGTTGTTGCACTCCTTATTGAGGCAAAAATCGGTTTGATTTATTCCTTTTTTTTTGCACATTTCCTTTAATCAATTGACATGTATGTGCGGCAGTGTTCAAGTAGGCGCTAGGCGCTAGGCGGGCGGCGAGGTGGGGCCTAGCGCCTAGGGGGCCTAGGCGAGGCCTAGGCGGGGCCTAGGCGGCCGAATTAAAAATAAGGACAACAAACCGAAGATGAGCAAACATGCATATATATTTAGTGTAAATGGCTAAATGTTTAATGTAAAGTTGTAAAACCTGCAGATGTATGGGTCATCACGGACACGTAGGATCAAATTGTAAAGAAAATAGACTTTTAGAGGGTCTAAACAGAAGAAAATCAAGAGGAAAGGACCATTTTGCAATATCGCAGAATTTAGAGGACTAAATTGCAAAACATTTCAATCCCGTGCGGTCAACAAATTCCCACCCCCGGCCGAATCGCCCCATCCCCAGCCGAATCCCTAGCTTCTCCTCTCCTAACCCTTCGTCGCCTCGGCCCCCATGAGATATCGCCGCCTCCTCCCTCTCTCATCGCAGATCGCCTCCCCACCCACGATCCCGCCCGCCCGCCTCCTCCCCAGATCCCGCCGCCTCCTCCCCATCTCTCCTCAGATCGCCGCCCTCCCTCCTGCGGATCACCGCCCCCCCATCTTCCCCGCATCCCGCCGCCGCCTCCCCATCTCTCCCAGTAGATCCCGCCGCCCGCCTCCCCATCTCTCCGGATCCGCGCGGGAGTCCGGATCGGCGGCGGCGGATCTAGCGGGAGTCCGGATCCCATGAGGAGGCGGCGGGAGCGGGCGGGCGGGGAAGATGTCCTCACGGGAGGGAGGCGAGGTAGAGAAGATGGCGGACGTCCAGAGGGAAGATGGTGATGCGGAATCCGGCGAGTCGACGGCGGCGGCGACGGCCTCGTGTGCGGTAAGTCTTTTCCCCATCCCCACCGCTCCCTCCGCGCTGCCCCATCCGCCGCGCCTAGGCCGCCTGGCACCGCCTTGGACCGCCTTCTTCCCGCCTTGGACCGCCTTGCCGCCTCGCCGCCCAACCACCCGACTAGGGGCCAAGGTCGGGCGGCACCACCGCCAACAAGATAGGGCGCCTAGGCGGCCGCCTAGGCCGCCTTCTTGAACGCTGATGTGCGGGGTTCAAATTGGAATGCTTTTATTGCCTTTGCCATATCCATACAACCTGAACTCAACAGGACCTTATCCAGCACCTCCTCAGATTGATTGCCAAATAAGCAGCCTGAGTCCTTTTTTCCTGTTTCTATCTTCCTTTAGCACCAAGTCTGTTTAGCCAAAACAATTCTCAAGATCCACCATTATAAGTCCATGACACCCATCTTCCTGTGTGAAAATTTTGGCCTTTAATGACGAATGCATTATTTAACTCCTTATAATAAATTAATAATTTAACTTTATAGCAGGTCTCAAATCAGCTGAACAAGTTGTACATGAAGTTTCTAAAGAGAAATCCTGGTTACAGTGGAAAGGTTTGCAGTCTAACTCTTTTCATAAATTTTTTATGGTTGCACTTTTGCTTGGTTAAACAAGAAAGCTTTGCCTTCTTTCTTTTTGCAGGTTTCATTATATGGCCACTCATTAGGAAGTGTTCTATCTTATGATATACTTTGCCATCAAGAACCCCTGTCCGCCCCATTTCCTGCAGATTATGTGAATATGGAAGTTTTGTCTGATAAAGGTCAAATAGTAAAACCACCCGACACGATTGTTGTACATGACTCAGGCATAAAAGAACATGATACTTCGTCAACTTCAGGACGTTCTTGTTCTGACAATTTAAATGGTGTAGTTGATGAAGACAGCACCAGAACTGATCCTTCACGTACAGACAACAGTCTCCCGTCATGTCTTCTTGAAAATTCGCCAAACAATGATGGCACACTTACATCACCAATTGCAGCGGACGGAGAACAATTTGAAGTCAAAAATCAGGTCAAGAATCATAAAATGACATATACTGAAGAAGGGACTACTTCATCTGTAAGCACAAAAGATGCTGACGGGTGTGGCGTTTCTAGATCTGCTGAGGAAGTCCATGAAAAAGTCCTTGACAAAGACGAATTGATCTCATCATTAGAAGAACAGGTGTGAATTTCTTTAACCTTTAATGTGATTATCATCTAGGACTCATCCAACTTCACAGGAAGGCTCACAAATTGTTGGTTGCCTTGAGAGAAATGATCGACAGAAATATATCCAATAAAGATTCAAGAACTTGTTTCAAAACCCAAAGCTGGTAGTGTTATCTTGGAGCAAAACAACAGTGCAAGTTAAACTCACATATCAAATTGATGCCTATATTTACGTCTTTACTGTAGGTGAAATGTCTTAAAGCTAGGCTATCACAGCTCGAACAACAGAATGATTTAGTGACCAATGGTGTTGAGTCTCAGTCTCATCAAGGTAACTGGTTGCTTTTGGTCCGTGACATCTCTTTGAAGACTTGATATGTTTGCTTTTGTGAAGGTTTATTCAGATATTTATGTGTTTTTATGCCAGGTAAAGATGCCAATCATACATTGAACCTATCATCAGGCAAAGTTTGCACCGGGCAACGCAACACAAGTCAGTCCTACACACCGCACATCAGATACACTAAACTAAATTTTAAGGTAATCTGTCCTGAGTTACTGTTCAGTAATCTGTTTAATTTTGCTTGTGTTTATGCCATTAAAGTCATTTTTTTGGATATTCAGGTTGACACGTTCTTTGCTGTTGGATCCCCCTTGGGAGTGTTTCTTTCCCTGCGGAATGTTCGTATTGGTATTGGTATGGAACCTTTGACTGATAATAATTCTGTTTATAGGTTAACTATCACTGGAACACCAACCTTTTGCGATGTCTGCTTTGCTTTACACCAGTGTTGATGCTTTTTTATCTGTGTTCAGTTTAGATAATTTTCCATGGTACTCTTCTTATGTTTATAAATACAATTATGTCTAGTATTTTAGCATTTTATCACCAATTATTGCAACTACCTGCTCGAGTATTAGTGCTATGTTACAAGACTTTCAGTATTTGGATACAGATTCATTTAATAGCTGCTAGAAGAAGATCAAATATTCTCTGTTCAGGATAGAAGGAAACAATGACCAGTGAAATGGGTGAAAAACTACGTACAAAGTTATAAGAATCATCCACACTTCTTGTCAAGTCATCTAATGTTGTCTCAGTCCTGCAATGCTTTCTGAAGTTTTCAGAACTTGTTTCTTTTGGACGGATGAAAAGCAGAAAATATTTTGAAATAGATAAAGTGAGGTGTCGCTCCTATTGTATTACCATGGATGATGTCCATCTAGTGACACCTGTTTGTATAGTCATGATTAGCATTCGTTCTCTATTTAGCTATTGTTCCCAGCTAGAGATGGCAACGGGCACAAACCCGCTGGATTTTGCTATCTCAAACCCGTGCCCATGAAAGTTGGACGTGCCCGCTAAAAAACCCATGCCCGTGACGGTGCAGATTTTGCCTGCACCCATGCCCACTCGGGTAACGGGTACCCACGGTCGCCGTGCCTAACAACAATGCATGCAGATTGCGAGACAATGCGAGGCTTAGCAAGTCAACAATAAGTTTAATTTATATGCTACTATGCATGAAACAAGCAACAACAAATCCACAATGCACATCACTAGTTCACTCCATCAATTCTCAGTTCATAGTTCACTGGCATAGCATATCATTACAAGTTCACAGTTCACAACTTAGTTAAAACTAAAAGGGGAGACATCAACTGCTCCTTGTACTTGACTAATGGGCTATGGGCTGGGTTGGTTTGCCTGGAGGCTGGGAGTCTGGGTTTATAACTCCTATGAATCGGGTTTATATTACCTATGGGTTTACAGGTTTGTGTACTATAGGAACGTACTAGAACCCGACAGACCCGATGGGTTGGGCTTTTTACCTATTAAGAGACACATGGGTTAGGAAATTGACTCAGACCCATGTCCTAATAGAGTAAAAACCCATCGGGTATCGGGTTTCGGGTACCCATTGCCATCTCTATAATCCCAGCAATTGTCCAGTGTTTCAAAGATTTGTAATTGTTCCTGGCAATTGACAGTCAATGATTTAGTCTTATTTCTGAAGTTTATAACTTTGTCTAAAGGCAGGGGGCAAGATTATTGGCAAGATGAGAACATAGTTGAAGAGATGCCATGCTGCCGGCAGATGTTCAACATTTTCCATCCTTTTGATCCTGTAGCATACAGGTTTGTAGTTTTCCTACATATATTATTTTTTTACCACATGTTTAGAGAGCTGATGATATGTACAATATCACGATGGACCTAAATAATGCTAATCTGGTATGAATTAACATGGTACATAAGCTCCATCACTTTTACATGTTTATTGTACTGGAAGAAAATGCACTTGTCTGTTTCAAAGTGAGGAACATGTCACATGAATCTAGGTGGGCTTTTATACAGAGTTGAACCACTTGTATGTGAAGATTATATAAACAAGCGCCCTGTCATTGTACCCTACCATAGAGGTGGAAAGAGGATACATGTAGGAGTGCAGGTGGGTTGTATGTCATTTGAACTAACAGCTCTTGAAGCATGTCTCTATATTTACTCAACAAGGTTTTGCCTCGTATTTACCTGATTTGGGTTGATATGTTATGCAGGAGTTCACAGAAGATGCTGCTGCACGTTCTCAAGCTATTGTCCGTCAATTCAAGTCATTGAAGGTTTGTTCTTTCTTCCACAATTGTTATGTGAAATTAGTGCGTAATGTTTAAAACCAATGACTAGGTGGGCTTTGATACATTAACCAGTACCATTTACACTTGTCAATGATCTAGAAAGAAAGCTGCTAATGAGTTGGTATGCTCGCCTCTTCTTTTTTCTGTTTAGGTTAAAGCTGTAGCTGCTTTGCTATCACTGAGCAGAAATGAAACAGAAGGTATGGATATATTAGTTTTTTATTATCTTTTACACATTGCAAGTAGCACACAAGCAATATTCTGACCATTTTTTGTTTCATTTAGAGGACGGTGAGAGTAGTAAGGAGAAGGAGAGATCATATGGTTCCATTATGATGGAAAGGTTGACAGGTTCACCGGATGGTCGAATTGATCATGTACTTCAGGTGATTAAGCTTTTGCATGCAAAGAAAACTCAATTTTTACTCACTGTATTGGTGTATTCTCAATTTTTACTCACTGTATTGGTGTATTAAGTATTAACTATTTAGGCATTAAAAATGAATGCACTCTGTTGTGCATGTGAAAAGTAGCATGCAAGCGTGCCACTCCGGCTCCGAGCCAACCTCGCCGCCGAGACGATGATTTCAAGGGAAAAGGACTTTCGTCTCACGGAGGCCCGGTCCCCATGGTGTGGTCGGTTAAATCATTCCGCGCTCTGTCGGCCTTGCTGGGGCCGATGGTGCCGCTGACGCTGACTTGGACTCCGCGAAGTACGCTGATTCGGAGCTTAGAAGCGGGTGCGGAAGACGAGGGCGAGGAGTCCTTGGGCGGTGCCGAGGGCCAAGAGTACAGTGCGGACCATCGGGAGGGGGAAGCTTCCTCGCCGGCGGCGGTCATCGAGGCGGAGCCGTCACCTGCGGTGGCTGCCGTATGGGTCCGACGTACCTCGGCTATCGAGGCGGAGTCCTCGCCCTGCTCCCCGATGGCGAAGCGACCATGCGTGTGGTCGCCTCCCCGCCCAAAGAGAGAGTTTGTTTGTGGCGACTGTGGTTGGGGCCCGTCTAGCGTCCCAGTAGTTCCCCAAGGCCGTGGCGGCGGTGTTAGGGGCTTGTTGGGGTCGACTTCCACCGCAGCCCCCGTCCGGAAGCCGGCTTGTTGGGCGTTGGCACCCCACAATTCCCTCCGAGGTCGGAGCGGCGCCCACGAGCCCTCCACCGGTGCCGAGGTAAGGCCGTCCACCTTCGCACGATCCTGCAATGCGTATGCGTGCTTCTAACTACCGCGTTTCTTCGCAGTGGCACGATCTTCGGAGCGCGGACGATCTTCGGGGGGCGGGGACGTCCCTTCGGGATCGAGACCGGGTACCTTCGGGACTGCCGTCGCGGAGGTCGTGCGTCCGGCCTAACAGACTTCATCCCCAAGCGGAGTTCTTGGGTCGTGGCGGGGTCATGGACAGTGTGGGCGCGAACACAGGCCGGCGAGTCTCACCGGCTTGTGGGTCTGAGCTGGGAGGCGACCGAGGCCTCGGAGATAAGGGTAAGTATCCTACCGTGGGCGATGCATGGCCATTTAGAATTTTGCTGACCACTGCGCCATGCAGACCCTCGCCCTCGGCCGGGCGTTGCAGGTGGCTCACGCCCGCGAGCAGGGGGCACTAGCAGACCGGTTGCGCGCCGCCGAAAAGGCCCTTCGCGCGGCCGAGGAGGCGCACGTTGCCTAGGACGACCGCATCCAATGTTTGGAGACGGAACGCGCGAATGCAATTTCATATGTCAAGCACTCGTGGCGGCGGCAAGGCGGCGCGGAGGAGCGGGGCGGCTGCTCCAAAGAAATTGTTGCTACTGAAGAGAAAAAGGCCGCCTCAACGCGTCTCTTGGGGAACGGGACCGAACTCTAGGCGATGCCTCGGTGGTGGCATGGGATGCCATGCTCACTCTGGAGGGCGCCCTCGAGGACCTTGTCGCCGAAGTACCCCCTCGCTCCTTTGGCCCCGAAGAGCTATCCCGGACGCTTCGGCGAATCGCGGAGGCCTCCAACCTCGCTCTCGGTGCCGCCAAGTCCTTCAGCAATCACTGTTCCTTCGTGACCTCACGGCTGGCCTTCGCCCTGCTTTATCATTGGGGCTGTCGGCATGTCGACCAGCTGGCTGACCCCGAACTGGAGATGCCTACCGGAGACGGGGTGATGTCCGGCGCTGCGCGTTCCATTCGTCCGGTCGCCCGAGTCTTTCATGAGCGGATCTGGGAGTACATTGGGGAGGCCGCGGTGAAGCTAGAGCTGCGACGGACCCTGCACGGCAAAGGGAACTTTGGCTAATGTTTCGACGAAGTTCCTCGGCGCGGCGGAAATGTCGCCGCTACTGCGGGGCGTGGCCTTCGAGGTGGTGGCCGCGTCCACGCGTGCGCGGGGACGTCCGCGCCTTGTTTATACTCCGTAGTGCGTGGGATCATTGTCCATGTCTTATTTATACTCCGGAGAGTACGCGTAGGGACTAGGGATGGCAATTGTACCCGTTTACCCGTGTACCCGTGGGTAAATACCCTAATAGAGTCGGATATGGGTCAGATTCTTTACCCACTGTATGAAAATGAAATCTCGCCCATCGGGTAAAATTGCACGGTATGGGTTAGCTCTACCGTGCACTGTCTCGCCTGCTTACCGTGAAATATCTTGACATGTGGGCCATTCTAAAATAATAAACCCTATTCCACCCTCTCATTGCCTCGCACTCACTGGCTCTTACGCCTCTCTCGCGCTCCGCCTCCTCGTCTTTCATCCATCCCCACCTCCTCCTCCTCCTCCTCCTCCCTTGATCCGCCCCCTCTCGGCCTCCTCCTCCTTGATCAGCCCCTCTCGGCCTCCTCCTCCTGGCCTCCTCCTTGCCGCCACTCGGCTATTCCACCCCGGCGAGTCAGCCCTCCCAGTGATCGCCTCTCAGAGGCCGAGAGAGTGAGAGACCGAGAGCCCTCCAATCGCCGCCCTCGCCACCCTCGGGCCCTCCCACCGCCTCTCGTTCCACTGTCGTCCAGATTCGGCCGTCTGTCGTCCAGATCCGGTCGGTGTCGTCCGGATCTGCCGGTACATCATCCGGATCCGTGGGTGTCGTCGGATCCGACCACAATCACCACCCTCTCGGCTCTTGCGTCGGCAAAACTCGGTGAGCCTCCTCGGTCCTCCCTCCTTTAAGATGCTCGGTCCTCGATTAAGATGCTCGGTCACAACAATTCGTTTCTTGAGTATGTGTAAAGGTTGCCCAACCGAAAGTTAACCTTTATAGTTGTTTGATTTGAGCCATTCTTTCTATTGTAGGCTCTGCTCGGTGGAGAAGGATAGCTTATCATTTCTTTGGGTTGTAACTAAGTAGTAGCTACCGAGGAAGTTGTTTGCTTTGGTCGAGCTCTGTTTGATTTGACGGGGTTGCTGCATTGTTTCAGATTTGGGCCATTTGGTATGGATTTGCTCATGTTTAGCTTCAGCGGAAAAATGTTGTATATTTCAGCATTAATATCCAGAAAAATGCATAAGAATGAAATTCCTTTACACAATGAAAAGATGAACTTGTTGATGATCTTTGTTGTGATTTCTTACCAAAGCTGACAATCCTATACATGTTTTCTTGAAGGAATCTAATAACATGTATTGGTTTTCTTCTGATTCATCAGCTGTGTAATTCATTCATTCAAGTACTAACATTTTTGGAGCAATACATTGCAATTGTTCTTCTAACTTCCATGCACTTCCCAACATTGATTCAATTGTCAGGTTGTGCTCACAGCACTTGTTATTGTTTGGTACATGGTAGTGAAAATACATGCATGTTAAACTCACCAACTCAATTCTGTTTTCAAGTCTGCAATACTCTGTTTATCCGTTTATGCCTTTCTTTTTTGCTTGTAAACAATGGTCGATGCCTGTTTTGTATAGACCAGTTTGGTATTATTGGACATAAGCCAATTTCGTGATGCATAGGTGACGTTTGAATATGAATATGTGATGTACTCAGTTCGCGGGTAAACGGGTATACCATGGGCGACGGTACCCATGGGCGACGGTATGGGCGGGTTTTTACCCGTATGCGGTGCGGTATGCCGTGGGCGAAAAGTGGGGTCGCGTGCACGGTATGGGCGAGCACTACCGTGCACTCCGCCGCCCCGATTGCCATCCCTAGTAGGGACAACATCCACGTGTGCGCGGGGACATCCGCATCTTGTTTATACTCCGTAGAGTGCGCAGGGACAACATCCGCGTCTTGTTTATACTCCGTAGAGTGCGTGGGATCATCGTCTACGTCTTATTTATACTCCGGAGAGTACGCGTAGGGATAACATCCACGCGTGCGCGGGAATATCCGCGTCTTGTTTATACTCCGTAGAGTGCGCAGGGACAACATCCGCGTCTTGTTTATACTCTGTAAAGTGCGCAGGGGCGTCCCCCCGCGCGTCTTATTTTATACTCCGCAGAGTGCACGCGTCCCGTGGGCTACCGCGCATCTTTGTTTAGACTCACGGAGAGTGCGCGCGTTTACCGCGTGTCTTTTTTATACTCCGCAGAGTGCGCGCGTCCCGTGGGCTACCGCGCGTCTTTGTTTAGACTCATGGAGAGTGCGCGTGTTTACCGCGTGTCTTATTTTATACTCCGCAGAGTGCGTGCGTCCCGTGGGCTACCGCGCATCTTTGTTTATACTCACAGAGAGTACGCGCGTTTACCGCGTGTCTTATTTTATACTCCGCAGAGTGCGCGCGTCCCGTGGGCTACCCCGCATCTTTGTTTATACCCACGGAGAATGCGCGCGTTTACTGCGTGTCTTATTTTATACTCCTCAGAGTGCGCGCGTCCCGTGGGCTACCGTGCATCTTTGTTTAGACTCACGGAGAGTGCGCGCGTTTACCGCGTGTCTTTTTTATACTCCGCGTTGTTTATACTCACGGAGAGTGCGCGCGGGGAGCCTCTGGTGCCGGGGTTGTGAGGTGGAGTTCGCGGGGAGCCTCTGGTGCCGGGGTGTCCCAAGCGAAAGGCCGGCGGGGTGTTTCTTGGAACCGCCAAGGGCCTTTACGCTGTCGTGCCATCCTCAGGAATGTTGGAGCGCCGCGATGGTGGTGCATGCGCGCGTGTCGTGGCTACCTCGGTCGTGCACCTCGCACCACAGACCGTAGCGCTGGTCGTCGTGCTCCGCACGGGTCTTATCATCACGGCCCCGGCCGCCCCCGCCCGGCCCCAAGAACCCCGATCGCGGCCGGGGGCGTTGTCTTCGGAGCCGCCCTCGATGTCGAAGATGTAGCGTGCTCTCTGGGACTTGTGTTGGCCACGCTTGGGCTTGTCTCCCGAGGAGTCCCTGTGTTGGGCGTCCTTGTGCTCGAGGGCGCCCTTCGGCGGTTCTTGTTTGCGCTTGCCCTTCAGAGAGTCCCTTCGGTGAGTCTCCACTTTTCGCCGTGCTCCGCGCCTGATTAGTGTTAGAGTCTTCGCATTGGCGCCTTAGCGCGTCCTCCTCGGCCCTATCATACTCCTTCATCTTTTCGAAGAGCTTCGCGACCGTCTTGATCGGCTTGCGCGCGTTGTATTCGGCCCGGCCACGGCCTCGGTGAGGCCCCCTGCCGTGCGTTAATGATGGTTGTTTCGTTGACGTCCTTAACCTGGCAGCGGACCTTCGCGATGCGTTTGAAGTACTCCCGGAGCTTTTTCGAGGGCTTCTGCTTAACCGCGAAGAGCTGATCCGCGTTGACACGCTCAACGTAGTTCCTTTGGAAGTTGTTGTAAAGGCGGTCGCGGATCTGCTCCCACGCGTAGATGGAGTTCGGCTCTATAGTGAAAAACCAAGAGAGCGCCACTCCCTACAGTGCGAGGGGGAGCCCCTTCGCCTTGGTGGTGTCGTCTCCGCCCGCAGCTTCGATGGCGGTCTCGATGGCACTTGGGAACTTGAAGCCCTCCGGTCATGTCGATTGTTGTAGGCCCGCGGAGAGGGGGGATTCTGGGTCTACACGTCGCAGCGGGGTGCGGCTGGACGTAGGGGCATCGCGGCTGTCCGCCCGCTCCGGCGTGGGCTCCGGCGCGATCACCGGTGGGGTCTGCTGGTTCTTAGCCTCTTGTATGTCCCTTGCGGCTCGCGGAGGTCCACTAGCGAGTGAAGCGTCTGATGGTCGCTGTCGTGAGCGCTCTCCACCGTTATCGCGGCTGGGGCTATCGGCGCACCGGTTGGACCGTCGGGCAGCTGCGACCATGGCACTGCACTCTTGGGGTCGTCCAGGTGTCGGGCGACGAGCTTTAGGGTCGGTGACGAGGCCGCCGTGGCCGCCGGAGCCGCCGCGCTCGCGCCGGGGGGGGGCGGTGGCCGTCATCGCACGGCACCGACGTTACCATCCCCGACAACCCGATCGGAGCTACCGGTGGTGGGGTCAATCGTCGCAGCCGCCGTCCGCGCTTGCGATTGCCGACGCCGAAGCCCTGGTGGCGACGCGGGGTCCCGTCGCGCCTTTCTTCTTCTCCTTCGCCGCCGATGATGAAGCCTTCCTTGGTGCCATCCTTCTTCAGATCTTGAAGCTTGCTCTTGCCGTTCCCCACGGACGGCGCCACCTGTTGTTACAGACCAAACAGAAAGAGAAATGTCATAGTGGAGAGTTAGGTGAACAATGTCTTGGGTTTTCCCCATGGCCTGGACGGTACATATATATATCCACATGGGGAGTGTTTTACAATCTCACCCTTACACTCTGATGTCCCTCTCAGGGGTATTTATGTCATTGTACATGTCTCATTTTGGGCCTTGCAACCTCCTAACAGGTCGGTTGGGCTTAGATGGAGGCCACCCTTACAACACAATGCATTGGCATGAACGGTGCTATAAGTATCCTGGGGATGCACACCCCCATTGTGTTCTTAATTCTCAACCAGGGTTCTCAGGAAATACTCACTTCAGTCACAAAAGAGTAACGTTTTGGGATACATGCAGTTAAAACTTTCTTAACTTTGGCTATCGATATCTTTATGAATATTTAGATTGGACATAAAAATGTTATGTGTAGATTTGTCTCTAAAAGCAGTTCCATAATATTGTAATTTTGTTAATGTTTTATAAATGTATCACAATGGAAACTGTAACGCCCCCGTTTCCGAGGGCGCGTACGGACACGGCAATCCGCAACTATTCACGCATAAACAGTTATGGAGTATCGCGCAAGAGTATACCATCGCATGCTTACAACAAAAGTCCAGCATATATTTCACATAAGGATTAACATCCAGTTTTTGACAGCGGGGCGTGCAAGCCCAAAGTATAATTACATCACAAAAGCTTCAAGATCCGCTTGAGCGCGGCGAAGACATAAAGCCACGGATCCTCGTCGAAGAAGAGACCTTCGGGGACTTCCTCAACGGGGAGACCTTCACCTTCGTCTTGGTCCTCTAAAGAGGGGATTTAGCGAGCCGTGAGCCAACAACCAGCTCACCAAATCGCAAAGGAACCCTATCTTACTATTTGCACGGATCAACAAAGAAGTGGGGTATACTTGGTTTATTATCCTTGGGTGGATGTAGTTTTGTTTGTAAACCTTTTCGTAAAACTTGCCGACAAAACTACTTAATCAACAGGGGTTTTCATGAAGAGTTAATTTAACCATCTACTCAGATTAAAATATTTACAAAACTACTTAAGCTTTCTCTTTGGGATCACCAAGTGGCACGACTCCATTAACCGGAGCACGGCGTGATTCGAATACCATTTATTTGACTCTGCGAGTTTGCTCGACTTTACCCACACGATCCCTTAACTCCCGCGACAGAGTTAAGAAAGCCAGGTCGTTTCGCTGCTCAATCCTTTATATAGGCTCTACCCGGTAGAATTCACTCGGGTCTGGCACATGAAAGCTTCCGTCCGCTTCGAGTGAACTCTACCGTTATTAGGTATCCGCAGCACGGCATATCTAATCTAACCACTCAACCTCCAGACTTCTCAACACCTGTAGAGTTTCAATCGAATTGAGCAGTTACTAAACCAGTGTTGACAAGTCAACTCCCGTGGTTGAGCGATCACTGTGACATTTGCTCCGCGTAAGGGTTTAGTCCTTATATTTTCACATGGCCCGCAACCTCTCCAGGTCCGCGACCACAACCTAAGGCAAGCGGTGGGCGGAAAGGGGCGGGGCGCCGAAGGAAAGGGGGAGGCGGATCGGCCCGAAGGGGAAAGCGGTTTTCGGCCGGGAGTTTCCGAATTGGGAAAGTTTTCAAAAATTCACCAAAAATTCAGGAAAAATTTGGTTTGAAATTTTGGGGTCTTTCAGAAACTAGTGATCAAAGTTGTATTTTAGAGACTGTATCGATGTCCAAAATGTCACTCTTTTGTAATTGGATTGAGTAGTTCAGGACTGGTGGAAATCAGGTCCCATCAGGCAAGCTGAGAACTTGCTGGTTCCCCAGTCCCCACCAGGTTGGTGGTTACTGCAAGGATTGCGAACCCTGTTATCAACACTCAAAACTTGACCCGCGTTCCCCTCCCTTTTTACTGTTTGGCTTAGCTGTTCTTGTATGTTTTTACAGTTGGTAGAAATATTTTGGAGTTTACAGTCTTAATTATCTAATTGCAGGAAAAAACATTTCAAATCACATATTTATCTGCCCTGGGATCTCATACGTGAGTTCAATAACCATTCCTGTTGGTTTGCTATTTGTTTCTGCCCATGTCTATTTCACATTTTAACTGGCCTGTGTATGGATTCCTGTAGCAACTATTGGCGAGATCATGACACTGCTCTCTTTATTCTCAAACATTTGTACCGTGATATACCTGAAGAACCTCCATCTGATGAAATTGAAAGGGTGCCTGTTAGACTATTTTATGTGAGGGACCCAATTGCTGAAGACACTCCCTTGACATTTTCAGATAATTCATTAGTTAAGGAATTCTCCAGAAAAGTGAGAACTTATTCAAGAAAATTGGAGAATGATGTGAACTGCGAAGCCTCTTGATGTTATGTCGACTGTGAGTGTATTCTTCTCATTTCTTTTCAAACATGCTACATGTAGTACATGGGATAGTTGGTTTGTGGGCACTGGCAGTGCATACTTTGTCATCATTGGTTGTTGAATGAGAAGTTTCATTAGCTCAATATTAGTTGGAAAATCCTTTGATGACTCGTATGATTTATTGAATCCAAATAAAAACTGTGTACTGTATCACCTATATACAGTTTGTATAGTTCTACTTGTTGCCTCTAAATTTCCTCTTGACTGCTAACTGCATAATTATTGTTTGATTACTTGTGTTCATTGTTTCGAATAGCATTTTGAGCCTAGTTTCTGTTGGATATATGGGCAATATTTTAATTCCAAGTTTTAGTAGAAGACAAATATAATACACTAGTGATGTAAAACTCATAACTAACAGCAGGCTACTCAACATACTTCAGATTATACTCAATAAAACACAGTAACTAAATCGAACATGCGCACGAACGATTTACTTGTTAGCCTGAAGTAAAACAGGAAGCCGCGTAGGCTTGGCGCGATCTTGAACGTAGATGACGCGATGATGTGAGCGGTCGCGCAGATCTGTTGCCCGAAACCTTATTGCCGCCCGTGCGGTACTCTGCTGCAACGGTTCGGAGATAGCCGCTCCCCCTCCTTCCAGGTGCACGCCGGGAAGAAATGTCGACGTGGTTCAGACGGCATAGTACCACATCGCAAAATTGCAGGGAGGAAGAAAAAAAAGTGCAGAATTCTATCTTTTCTCCTGGACGTCTCCAGACCCTTTTAAGGGCGCTGCAGTTATTCACTAGTAACTGCTGCGTTTTAAACAGAATTATGCACTGGTAACTGATGAATTAAGCAGTGTAAATTCCCTTGTAACTGCCTCATTCAAACAGAGAGTAATGCATGGTTCAGCACAAATAGAGATGGACTTGGTCTGCCAAGTGGCGCGCCACGTCACGACACGGTCGTGCGTCGCAAGTCACAAGTCACGCGATTTTCACGCGAAAATACGCGTATACGCGCGCACGCGTGCGTGCGCGTGTATGACTACACAGAACCCTCCACATACCATCCCTATCCATATTCAAGGAGTGGAGAGGACTCCACCTTATAAATTGGTTTTCCTCTCCTTTCCTTAGCAATATGGTACTAAACAAAGCATGCTTTGGAATTAAGGAAATGTGCCATAAAAATGGGCCACATTCTAACAATCCCCACCAATTCCAAAGCAAGAAGTAAGCAGATGATAAAGATATTGTCTTTGCGATCGTTAATATACTAGTCTTTTAGTGTAAGTCCCGTACGGGTTGAACTAACACCTAGAATGGCAAGATTCATCTTCTCACAGCTGATGAATGGACTATGCCTTGAATTCACAGCTTTTCGTGATCAGATTTCACTTGAAATTTCAACTAGTACTAGGCTGTCAAAGAACCACGCCTAAACGGAGTGTTATATGGTCATGCTCTCTTATCTGCTCATGAGCTTTCTAGAGAATGCCCCGCTCTCGTGAATTGCGACCACACAGTTAAGCTCAAGTAGGTGTATTCTTTCTAGGTATCCTGCAGGCTAATACCTTTTCCTCATTTGGACAACAGAATACATTAAGGCTTTATGCCAACCTTCCTAACAGTCGAAAGTACATTGTTTATTAGGACATGAGTAAAATAAATATGTACTCTCTTGTTACAACATCATTTTATTTTTCTCATTGTCTACGTCACGGGATCTCCGATCAAGAAGGTATGAGTTACCATTGTGATGTAACTTAAATGGGCCTCATACCCATGTCCATAGATGCAACAGAATCGCTTCCGTGCTAACCCCTTTGTAAAAGGGTGCGCGATTTTTCTCGGTGTGAATATAATTCACAAAGAATCACTCCGGAGTTTCTCGGTTTTCTACAGATTTAAGCCTCGCGCTCACATGTCTAGAGGACTTCATATTATCCTTTGTACTTGTGACTTTGGCCAACACCGCTTGATTATCACAAGACATCGAGATTGCGGTATTGGTTTCTCAACCAATGGTAAGTCCAATAGAAGCTCTCTCACCATTCACCTCAAGCGTGGTCGTGTCAAGTGCTACAAGTTACGCTTCCATGGTTGACCTCGTCAATATGGTCTGTTTACAAGACCTCCATGAAACTGTAGCACCAGCTAAAGTGAATACATAACCACGTGTAGCTTTGATCTCATCCGTATCAGAGATCCAATTAGAGTCACTATATCCTTCTAATATAGAAGGATGTCCAGTATAATGTATTCCAAAAGATGTTGTGCCTCTCAAGTAGCGCAACACTCTTTTAAGTGCCTCCATGATCATCTCACTGGTTAGAAGTAACCGACTTAATTTGCTCACAAGAAATGAAATGTCGTCTTGTGGCACCGACTAAATACATTAGTGACCCAATAATTTGTGAATATCTTAATTGATCTTTTCCTAACCCATGGTTCTTTCGAAGCTTAATGCTCGCATCATAGGGTGTTGGAGAAACTTTACAATTTTCAAAGCCGAACCGCCTCAATATTTTCTCAGCATAATGGGATTGATTCAAAGTGATCCCATCCTTACTTTTGATCAATTTAATATTCAGAATAACATCTGCCTCTCCCAAGTCTTTCATATCAAAACACCGAGATAAGAAAGATTTGACCTCGTCAATTACTGGCGATGTTTGTTCCAAATATAAGTATGTCATCTACATACAGACATAAGATAACTCATTGACCACCACCATAACGATAATACACACATTTATCAGCTTCATTCACAACAAAGCCAGCGGATGTTAAAGTTTTGTCAAACTTCTCGTGCCATTGTTTAGGTGCTTGTTGATCTATACAAAGATTTCAATAATCTACATACCTTATTTTCCTGTCCAGAAATCACAAAACCATCAGGTTGATCCATATAGATCTCTTCCTCCAACTCTCCATTAAGAAAAGCTGTCTTCACATCCATTCGATGAACATGTAGACCATAGGAAGATGCTAACGCAAGGAGCACTCTGATGGTAGTTAGTCTAGCGACAAGAGAATAGGTATCAAAGAAATCTTCTCCCTCTTTCTGGGTGTAACCCTTGGCCACAAGTCTTGCCTTGTATTTCTCAATAGTTCCATCAGACCTTAGTTTCTTTTTAAAGACCCACTTACATCCTCTGTGTTTACACCGATAGGACGATCTGTGATCTCCGTGTCCCATTAGCCATGATAGAGTCCATCTCGCTATGGATCGCCTCTTTCCAATACTCGATCGAAGATGCATAAGCATCGAAAGAGTCTTTGGCACATCATCCACGAGGTATACAATAAAGTCGTCACCAAAGGTTTTCTCAACCTTTGTCTCTTACTCCTGCGAGGAGCTTCATGACTAGATTGTTATCCTCCTCACGAATATCACATATTGGTTCAGAAATGGTGGGAAGTTCAGAAGTTTGATTATTGTCACTTTCAATATTATCAGAATGAACATTCTCTGTTCGTGAAGTCTTTTCTTGTTCTCATAGGAAAGATATTCTCAAAGAATGAAGCATCTCTAGACTCCATTATTGTATTAGCAATAATCTCGAAGTTTCGATTTAACTACTAAAATCTATAGGCCGTGCTATTTTGAGCATATCCTAGAAAAATGCAATCATTGCTTTTGGTCCAAGTTTTCTCTTTTCTCGCAATGGTATATTGACTTTGCCAAACACCCCAAGTTCGCAGAAAATTAACATTAGGTTTTCTCCTTTCCATCCTCATACGAGTAATCTCACTCTTTTAGTGATTACTCTGCTTAGGACTAAAGTTCTTTGTTAGAATAGCTTCCCCACCACGCCTTAGGCATACCCAAGACTCTCTAACATGGCATTAACCAAATCTGTTAGTGTCCGGTTTTCCTCTCGCTACCCGCTTGATTGGAGCGAATATGGTGGTGTAAATTGTGAACTATTCCATGCTCGTAATGTAATTGGGAGAATTCATGAGAGATATACTCTCCTCCACGATCGACCTTAATCTTTTATTTTCTTTTCTAGTTGATTCTCAACCTCGGCCTTATAAATTTTAAAGTAGTTTAAAGCTTCATCCTTAGTTTTCAAGAATACACATAGCGATGGCGTGTTGCATCATCAATAAAAGTTAGAAAATATCTTTTGCCTCCTTTTGTCAATAGTCCATTCATTTCACACAAATCTGAATGAATAAGATCTAAAAGTACCAAGTTCTTTTCATCCTCTAATCCCTTAAAGGGTTTTCGAGGTTGCTTTGCATGCACACATGACTGACACTTTGACCCTTTGACAATTTCACATTTTGGAATTAAATCTAATCTGGACATTCTAGCAATACTATCAAAGCCAATATGACAGAAACGAGAATGCCAAAAATTTGCCTCACATTTATTTAAACCAGTTGCAATATTCAGATTATAGCAAGACTCTAAAATACTTAGGCGGAACAAGCCTCCGCCTCATAGCCTTTACCAACAAACTTTCCGAACTTAGACATTACAATTTTATTTGACTCAAAACTAGCTTATAGCCATCCCTACATAGGAGAGAACCACTAGCAAGGTTCTTCTTTATTGTGGGAACATGTCGCACGCTTTTCAAGTGGATGCCTTCCACAAGTAAACTTCGATCCACCGTACCAACACCAAGAATGTAAGCATGCGACCCGTTTCCCATTAGGATGGAGGAAGCCCTCGCGCTCGATAAGAAGAAAACAAGGAAATATCGTAACATACGTGAACATTAGCACCAAGATCAATCCACCACTCAGAGATTGACATGCTAAAAGACAACGGTGGATTACCATACCCTCACAAGTCGAGGCCTCGCTTATGATCACGTTAATGACCTTCTTCTTTGGTCGCTCACCATCTTCGATCTTCGAAGCGATAGTCCTTAGCCATATGACCGCCTTTTCCGCACACAAAGGTGTGATGTCCTTCAAATCTTTTTCTCGGTTTCTTCTTAAAGCTAGTTGTCTTGTTCGGTTTGTTGGATTTGTATTTCTTAGCAACATACATTTTCTGTATGATGTTTGCATTGTTCTCGCGGATGTGCTAGGTGCATCTTTTGCTCTTGCTTTTCTTCCACATCGAGGGTCGCAATGAGATCCTCAATGTAAATCTCTTCCTCTTATGTTTTAAGCTAGTAGCAAAATCCCGCCAAGAGGCGAGAGTTTAGCAACGATGCCCGCACCACAAACTTTGGAGGCAACGCACGACCTAAGTCGCAATCTCACCGCTTAGTAGTCGGAGATCATGAGCTTGTCCAACTACGGACTTACCCTCATCCATGCTAAAGTCGAAAATTGCTCACATATGTAGAGCCGGTGACCGCCTCGCCTCTGCATATTTGTTCTCTAGTGCATCCCACAACTCTGTGGCGGACTTGAAGTCTATGTACACATCATAGAGTCGATCCGCTGTCGAGAATGCGACCAAGAGTAGTATTGTTCGCATTATCAAACCGCATGGTCGCTCAATCGTAAATGGATACTGCGGTGGATAACCCACCACGACCCAAAGACATGAGCCAAAACTTGGCTTTAGTCGCCATCTACGAAAGTTCGACGGAAAACCTCTCGTGTTTTATCGCATCGAAGCATTAGCCATTTCAGATTACAACAAAATTCACAATAAGGTTTCGGATTGTTGGATATGTGGGCAATATTTTAATTCCAAGTTTTAGTAGGAGACAAATACAATACACTAGTGATGCAAAACTCACAACTAACAAAGAGTTACTCAACATACTTGATTATACTCAATAAAACACAAGAATTAAATCGAACATGCGCACGAACGACTTACTTGTTAGCCTGGTAAAGCAGAAGCCGCGCAGCTTGGCGCATCTGTAACGTAGATGACGCAGATGCGTGACGGTCGCGCAGAATCTGCCGCCGAAACCTTATTGCCGCCCGTGCGGTACTCTCTGCGCAACGGTTCGAGATAGCCCCCTCCTTCCGGTGCACGCCGGAAGAAAGGTCGACGTGGTTCGACGCGACGCGCACCACAACACAAAATTGCAGGGAGGAAGAAAAAAAAAGTGCAGAATTCTATCTTTTCTCCTGGACGCCTCGCACCCTTTTAAGGGCGCCGCGATTATTCACTAGTAATCTGCTGCGTTTAAATGTAATTATGCATGGTAATCGATGAATTAAGCAGTGTAAATTCCCTTGTAACTGCCTCATTCAAACGTTTGAATCTCATTCAAACAGAGAGTAATGCATGGTTCAGCACAAGTCATGCGATTTTCACGCGAAAATACGCGTATACGCGCGCGCGTGCGTGCACGTGTGTGACTACACAGAATCCTCCACATACCATCCCTATCCATATTCAAGGAGTGGAGAGGACTCCACCTTATAAATTGGTTTTCCTCTCCTTTCTTTAGTAATATGGTACTAAACAAAGCATACTTTGGAATTAAGGAAATGGGCCATAAAAATGGGCCACATTCTAACAGTTTCTTGATGCTGCTATGGTACATTGGTACTTGTTTCCGGCTGGATCCAGGCAGTTCCTTGTTTGCAGGTGGTTACCCGAACTCCAAAATCTAACTTGGTTAGGAGCTAGCTGATTTAGAAAAAAAGATGAGGGAATTGACAACTTACCGTTCCCCTTCATTTTTAGTTTGCATTTTGAAACACCGTGTGCGCGTGAAATATAACATAAAAAAATAGCGAGGACCACCCATATGGATTTCCTCGTCTCTAGAACTATCACTCTTATCAGATAATGCGATGCAATATCGCGCTGATGGAAATGCGGTAGGCTTGGTGAGGATGCTTCCTGTTGAATATTATTTGGGCGAGGATGCAGGGAGACCCTCTCGTTGCTTATGGCTTAAATTTCCTAGTACAATTTGTCAATCAGCTGCCTTTTACCTTTTCATTTTGCTTATTCAAATCGCCCAAATAGGGCTATGCATATCAGTGTGTTTGGAGCCATGCATGTCTGGTTGGGTTTGCCTTTGAGCTGTTCATTTAAATGTATAGACCATAGGCTCCTCGATCAGTCGACATGAGCGGATGAGCCTATGTTACTTCACATGGTCTTTGGCAGTAGGCTGGAACGTGCTTTTGGTACTCTTGAACTTAGACTAAAGCACAGTGTTTTCTTTTCTCTGCAGGTGATTATTATTTGTGACCACTATGTTACGATCTGACCAAGCAGAATGTAGGCATGGAAGAACAATTGCATAAAGCGATGCATGGGTGGTTCATACATCGACGCCAGAGCGAGAGCACTTTGGTTGCTGTGTGTGACTTTGTATCTCAAATGTAAGGAGGAAAGGAGAGAGTGGTCGGAACAATTGGCAGAGCCCTCTCCAGCGTAGGCTGCGTAACAGTACCAAGGGGAATGCGAGGGCTCGGAACCATTGCTTGCATCCTTCAGTTCATGGCGATGGCCTTGACACTGCCAGAATGCCAGCCTCGAGCAGAGCAGGGTACCAGTTTCATACATCATGTTCTTGGAGATCCGAACTGACGATACGCCTACGGCCTACCACCTCTTGTGTATACTAGCCTGTAGGGGTGGGTGGCAAGGAAACTGCCCCCCCTCGGGATCCCGTCAGGATTAAAACGATGATTTTTTTAAACAAAAAATATGCATTTTTACCAGTTAATATGCTTTAGCAATTAATTTATAAGTACTTACGTATATTTTCCCGCAACATATATCTTCAAAATTATATCGTAACATCTAGATTCATGCTTTAGTCTAAATATGTAAGAAAAGAATGCACATATCCTATTTAAAATCTATAATATCAGGTTGTGAAAATATAGTTAGGCTTAGACTGAAAGAGGGAATTATGTTGGAATTTTGTCTCGACTAGCTAGATGCGAAAGCACTGCAACGTTCGCATGATTCATGAACCGATGAAAGTTACAGTAGCGACCAACATAACTGGTACGAGTACAGAGTAGCGGATCCAGGATCAATTTTGCCTCGTCTCACGCTAAATTTTAACACGCTAACATTTTATAGCTGCCTCTAAATTACATATGAACTACGATATAACAAAAGTAAGTAAAAAATTAATATGAAATTTTAGCTCAATGCTATAACATATAACATAGGGTATGTATAGTGCTATAGACAGCTGCTGTCTATAGTATTTTTCCATGTTATTTGTAGATAACACTATAGACATCTTTTGTAATGATTTATCTGTAAGTTGTTTATGATTGATTGTTTGTAAAATATAGACAACATTGATACAATAGTACGAAAGCCGTCTATAGCAGGCTATTTTATCGTGTTTCGATCGTCTATAGAATTACAGCTGAACTCTTTCTCAATCCTCTTTCTACTGTATTGTTTGTCCGACTGTCGAGTATGGGGTAGTATAGTACCAGATGGTACAAATGAATGGTACAGATGGGCACCTGCAATCTACTGTGTTGTTTGCCCAACTGCTGATCCTCCTCCTGGCTCTTGGGGTGGTTCGGTTCTGCTCCAGCCAGCCCCACACGGACGGACGGACGGACGGAGAAAGAAATGGATAGAATTTGCCGTTCGTACCTTGAGCTAGGCGGTGACGGTGCCCTCCTGGTTGGTGGGTGCGATGATGGCGGCGCCGGCGGGGGAGACGGCGTCGGAGAGGGCGAAGGAGTTATGTGTCGTCAGCCACGAGTAGTCGTTGAAAGGGAGCCCAGTGCCCTGCATGCGCAACATCATATTCAATTCTTGAATATGTTAATGATGTTGTAAATAATCTTGTTTAGAAGTCATGTGCAAATTTTGGTAGTAATCGAAGTCAAATTGAACTCGTAATCGAAAGTCAAAAGTCGTAGTCGAAAACATAGTCGGAAACAGAGTTGTAATCGTAGTCGGAGTCGGAATTGTAATTGTAGTCGTAACCCGAGCTAAAGTCGTACAATTGGGGTATAAAAAGAGGAGTCCTGTAATAAAAAAAGGCGAGAAATAAAGAAGAGAAAAAAAATCCTTGAGTATCGACTTCATTGAGTAATCTCATGGACGTGATCGAAGTCGACTTACGACCATGGCAAACGTGATCGGAGGGGATTACGATCACGGTAAAGTATCAACAGGCGTGATCGGAAGGTGTTCGACCACGGCAAACCAAAAGAAGGCGTGGTCGGGAGAAGATACGACCACGGTGGAGAAAGTTTGAAGGTGATCGCAAGATGTACGACCGCAGCAAAGAAGTTTCAATGTGGTCGTAAGGGCGTTCGACCACGTTGAGAAGTCGTCGACCACGGTGAACATGGTCATAAGGGCGTTCGACCACATTGTGAAGGTTACGACCACGGTGTGAGTGGTCGGAAAAGGCTGCGACTGCGCCGTGAAGACTTGAATGTGGTCGGAAGGGACTCCGACCACGTAGTAAGGAAGTGAACGTGGTCAAAAGGGTGTTTCGACCATGGTGAACAGTGATCGCCAGCATCACTGCGTGATCGTAGAGAGTTGTGATTACGGTAATTCAAGCGTGGTCGAAGGAAGAGCAAAGCAGTGATAGAGAAGAGTGGTCGAAACCTTAGCAGAAGGTTTACGGCCATGAAGGCAAAGTGATCGGAGTGACCGGAGGAGCGACAGAGCGGTCGGACGGCAGCTGAAGGTGGTCGTAAGCGGTCGTAAGATCTAGAAACCGGTCGTAGTTGCCTGGAAGCGGTCGTAAAGGTCTTGGGGAAGTCGTAAGACTTCCAACAGTTGGTATCAGAGCCATGGGAGAGCAATCAAAGGCCAAGGAGAATGTGTCACTGCAGTATCCACTCCTCAGTTTAGATAATTATCCGATCTGGGCCATGAAGATGAAGGTCAACATGTGTGCTTAGGATGTCTGGGGTACGGTTGATCCAAAGGAGAAAGGCAAGGTCATTAAGGACTGATTAGATAAGATGGCGCTTGCGGTAATCTATCAAGCTATGCTCGACTCAATGATGCGATGATTGATCGGCAAGGAGACGACGCGAGATGCTTGGACTACACTGCAGATAATGCATGAATGAGTATATCGAGTGAAGGAAGTTCGATTCCAAACACTGCGGAGCGAGTTTGAAGAAATTTAGATGAGAGAACCAGACTGTGGAAGAATTCTCCGGGAAGTTCAATGAAGTCGTAAATGAGATCAAATCTCTCGGCGACGATCTAAAGGACGAGGTGGATGTGAAGAAATACTTAAGAATTCTGCCGGAGAGGTTTCTTCTAGTGGTGACTACGCTTATGTACTCCTAAGACCTCTCGAGGATGAAGATAGAGGAGGTAACAGGGGCCCTTAAAGCACATGAGTAGCTCCTGATGGCTTATCAAACTGACAACGAAGAACAAGCATTGCTCGTGAAGGAAGACACGAGGAACCGAGGCAATCCAAACTTTACAGACTCATCATCTAGGGGCGGTGACGACGAGCAGGCGGAGGCGGCTGTGCCGAGGAGGAGGGTGGCGACGGCGAGCAGGCGGAGGCGGCTGGCCATGGCCCGTGCAATGCGACAGAGCGGTGGTAGCTGACCTTTTGTTTTGGGATCTACTATGTAGCTATATACGTTTCTTCTTCTTCTACAATGACTGCAACTGCATGCATGCAGGGAGAGAGAGACAGGTTGATGAATCGGCGACGGATCCAAGCGGCTGCAGGGGGGCGGTCGGGTGGTCGATCGTTAGCCGCCTACAGTAATACTTCTCGACAAGGACGAGAAATTAGACGATACTGCTCTGCTCATCGGCGGACGAGACTGCTCTGCTCGATCGGTTAAGTGCAACGCCCTTCCATCTCGTCAAAAACGGCGGCATGCACGCGCTACTGTGTTGGAGTATTATCGACCAATCGAAGGATATCATTACGTGGTACTTTTAAAACTTTGATTGTCGATATTTTTTAGATTAGATACATAAAAATCATACGTATGGATATATATCTCGAAAAGTATTTCTATAATATTATAGTTTTATTGGGTGTTATAACTATATTACAATAGAAACTAGTGGTTAAAATTATATTCTACGGACCATGTTAATATCCAAAATAACATATATTTATGACCGAGGGGCCGCTGCTAATCAACACATACTTAAGAAGCTAAGATCACTACTACAAAAAGGTTTATATTAAACATCTCATCATAGACGGTTTAGATTTAGAGACCGTCTATATTACTGCCAACGCTAAAAACCGTCTATGAAGAGATAATATCGCAGACGGTTTTAATTACAAACCGTCTGTGATAATGAAGTATGTCTTCATTATCATAGACGGTTTGTAATAAAAAACATCTGTGATATGTTTCCTACCTCGCAATCCTCTAAAATTTCATAATCTTCCGCCTGAGTCCGAGTAGGATTCTGTTCCGAGACACCTTTAGTAAAACGGGTATAACTTTTGCATATGATGTCTATTTTCAATACTCTTGTACTCATTGGAAACCTAACGACGAGCCCGATCCAAAAAAAATAACCTGTTTGCGCCAATCGCCCTCTAAGACCCCCTCCCAAAAATTGGCCATCTTTAGCCCTAAATTTACGTTGCAAGTTTTCGGTTTCTGTTTTTGCCAAAAATTTCGATCTTCCCTGCGGAATTTGGGGTTTGCCTCAACTGTAAAGTTGTAGATCTCATCAAAACCTTTCAAATGAGTATATATAAGCCACTCACACACACACACACACATATGTCCAATTCACAGACAGTTTGTATATAGATCTATCTGCGATAATCTGATCGCTAGGCCTGTCGATCCTCCCCAACCCAATCCTAGCCAATAGAAACTCACCATCCCCCACTCCATGGATCATAGCTCCATATCTCCGTCCCCGCGCCAAAAATTTTTGTACTCCCGCCTCTCCCTCCCCTATAAATACTCGCCAAAACCCATCCTCCTCGCCTTCCTCCTCCTCGACCCTCACCCTAATAGCCCGCACAAAGCAGACGGCGCGAAAGTCTATGGGAGGTAAGGCGCCGCGGAAGCAACTGGCTACCAAGATGATGGCGGGCGTCAAAGACATCCAGCTCGTGCACTGCATCAGAGGCGAGAAGGGCTAGGCATAGAGGCCTCGTCGGCGCGGTTGAGCTTCTACTGTCTGCTAGGATCTTTGGTTTTTCTCTATTCTTGCCATGTTTAAGAGTTAGATTTGTAGGATTAGGAGATGTGTTCTTTATATGTTCTTATTGTGTTAGCTAGATGGGTAACCTACTCGTTATCTTGGGATGTTGTAATGGTGGACTCTAATCTTAGTAGAAATTGAATATATATGATTAGGAGATGTGTTCTTTACATGTTCTTATTGTGTTAGCTAGATGGGTAACCCACTCGTTATCTTGAGATGTTATAATGGTGGACTCTAATCTTAATAGAAATGGAATATGCTACTGTGTTTGTTGCTATATTTGTTTGTTTTTAGAGGGCACAAATAACATTTCCTGAGGCTAGCCAAAAAAGAAAAAATTTAGGTATAGAATGAACTATCACAGGCGGTTTTGTGATATAAACCGTCTGTGAATGATTATTACAGACAGTTCGAATCAAAAACCATCTGTGATACTAGCACATTATAGACGGTTCTATCTACCAACCGTCTGTGATGGTTAAGTGTTACACTATGAAGTGTACGGGTGCAAACAGAGTGGATAATTTATGTCCGATTGACCGACCGAAGGCTCATGGAGTGAATATAAAAAGGGTAAGTGAGTATTTAGCACTATTTGTGTTTGATTCCTACTCCGAGAAAAAATATTGAATAGGATACGGGATGAGTAATATCCGTCTGTATATATCCATATGTCAAGTGATATGAGTAAGTATGTTATGACTTTACTTAGGAACAAGATAACATATAGACGGATTACCACACATCTAAATAGGTGAAAATACTGAGTGCTTTTCCTTCGATATTTTAGTGATTAGTCTTTCCATGTTCACTCTGATCGCACCCTACTGTCCATGTCCTATATAGAGATGCAAAAGAAGCGGATAATTTTTATTCGACCGATGGTCCGAAGGCTTATGAAACGAATACGAAATGGAGAAATAGGTATCCGGTATTATCTATGCCTGGCTCTGACTAAAAAAATATATAATATGATACATGATAAGTGATATCTGTCAATATCGTGTTCGATTGCACCTAGTGAGGTGTCCCACTAGTGGCCGCCAAAATTGTCAAGCTCATTACGAGCGAGGGCGATGGCGATGGCCAATCGAGGCCAGTGCAGGATGGCATGGGACGGACCAGATGGAGCAAGCTGAGCCACCCATGCGTCCCCGTGAGCCACCTCAGGATGAGTGATATCTGTTTGTATATATTCGTATGTCAAGTGATATGAGAAAGTCTGTTGTGACTTTACTTAAGAACAATATAACATATAGACGGATTGTCACATCTAGACAGATGAAGAATATTGAGTGCTCTTCATCGATATCTTGGTGATTAGTCTTTCTGTGCTCATTCTGATTGCACCCTACTGTTCATGTCCTATGTAGAGATGCAAAATTGTCAAAAAAAAAATAGTATAGAGTATTGCATCTTCCACAGTGGCCGCCAAAATTGTCAAAAAATATAATATAGGATATTACACCTCCCACTGCGGCCTCCAAATTGTCAAGCTCATTACGAGCGAGGGCGACGGCGATGCGACATCGAGGGCGGCAGTGCAGGGCGGCACGGGACGGAGCAGCCGGAGCTAGCTGAGCCACCCACGCGTCCCGGCGAGCCGCCTCGCGATGCCTCGTGTTGGCTCTCGATCAGCCCGCCGGCCACCTCGACAGCAACCTGCAGCTGATCTCTCTCGGTTACGTTAGTTAATTAGATCTCGCTGAGTTGTACGTTACATTCATGATGACCTCATCGTCCAATCCATCGCTGGCCATTGGTGCACCTGCACAGCTAGTAGAAAGTTGACCTACATGTGACGACCCGCATCATTACCATAGGATAATAATACCGGTCAACAGATTATTACTCGTTTTAGCCGATAAAATATCGCTCTAACGAATAATAATCCAATCAAAGTGTTACAGCAGAACAATAATTAGAGAGAATTACACACATTCATATTGCCACGCAGGGCTAAAATATTATACAGCTTATACCATTCGGAGATTACAATACCAAAAGATAGTAGTTCGGAATTCTAATTACACAAAAGAAGATACAACTACAATACCCTAATATCACAGGTACCCTCTAGGTCGAGTCCAAACTGCTCCTATGTCCCTAGTAGCCCCAGTCATCGTATATGGAGCAATCCTCAGATGGCTCGTCCTCGAAATAACCATCCTCCCCTGGGGAGTATGGCTCCTCTGCACCGGCCTCAACAACGCCTGAAAACAGCTGGCTGTCCTCTAAACAAAGGAAATAATAGCAAGGGTGAGTACAGAGTACTCAGCAAGCTTATATAACAAATATGCACTGTATGCTCCAGTTCTACCTCAATTAATTCTCCTCATTTCCACATCCAATCACAATCTCACACTTTAGAAAATAATGTGTTTAAGTTATGAAAGATTTCCGATTCATTATTTTGTAAATCTACTAAACATACGTATGAACAGCAAAAACCCACATACTGATTAGTCTTGGGTTCTTGCGATCCGCCTCCCCCACTTCTGGCCTACGTATCAGCCTCGGGTTCTCATGGTGTGGATCCCTCACTCCGGTACCGATCCGGCTCTTGTGGGTTTCTCCCCTAAATAATACTTACCCATGTGGAGAATATAATACCTCAATAGAGCTACTAGTCTGTCCGTCAATACGAGATGTTGGTTGATACGGTGTGGTACGGTCTGTTCACACGGAAGAAGTTTGTAATTCCTTATATTCTATTCTTATGCAAGAGGTCCCAAACCTGCCCGCACGTCACCTGCCCTGGCAACCTCTGCCCACCTTCTTATTTAACTAGATGGCCAACTGCTCCATCAGTTGCCATTCAACTCTTTTCCCTTCTCTTTATAGCCATTGTTCGATTTAAATACATTTGCTTTCTTTCATGCACAGTGATACTAGATTAATACAAAATACTTGTTTTACGGAATATAAGATGAAGACTTGGTCAAAAGGGGTGCTTGCCTGGATTTATGATACAGTGCTGAGTCTCTCTGTTACCCTGATATAATTCCCTTTGACGATTCAGCCCTTCGCCTGAAATTATACTAGTGATTAATCTACAACGTCAAGGTGATATCACAATCTAATTAATTACTCGAATTCTACAGGATAGGATCGCAAGGTTCCTAGGTTTCCGCTCAACTTTTAAGGGGATCTTTATTACTTTGATATAGTTAATACTCCTCTACGGGTTCCTAGTTACCTGCAATTAAATTAAGCAGTCTCTGGAAAATCTCATTTAATAATCTACATGCACATTTTTATCTTTTCTATTTTATCTCTTTTCCTCTTTTCCCCTTTTTTTTCCTTTTTTTTCTCCCTTTTTCTCACCGCCCGCGCCGGCCTCTTTTCTGGCTTCCACCGACGCCTCACCCATCGACTCCCTCCCGGCTCCTCTTCTCTCGGCCTCTACTTCTTCCCTCTGCGCCGACTTCGATCCGCCGCCTCCTCAGTCCCCTCGCGCCCCGCCGGGCTTTCTTCTCCTCCCCAGTCTAGCGCCTCCATCCCTCCCCCTCTTTCTTCCTCTCGGCTACCCTCTTTCCCCGCCGCTGCTACTCCACCCTCCCTCTCTTGGCCTTGACCCGGCGTGCCGGTCACTGGTGCCGCCGCCGGATCGGTGGCCTCGGCCGGATCCGTGCTCCTTCCTCGGATCCGACCGGTTGATGTTTGATTTAGCTACTAATTTGCTTTGGGGTTCTAATGGGGGTGCTAAAAGATGTTAGGCTTGGAGGCACGCTGCTCTGGCGGTTCACACCGGCGATGCCGCCCGTACACCGGGGGAGTACGCGGTGGCGGTGAAGGTGTGGCGACGCCGGTGGTAGCGCGCCGCCGCCTCCTCTTCGGTGAGCTCCCCTCTCTTCTACCTCCCTGGTTCTTCTCTATGGGGATGTATGACTGCTAGTGGTGGTTTACTAGATCTAATAAGCTAGACTTGTTATTTGAGAAAAGCATGCTATTATTGTGAGCTATTTGTGGGTCACCTGTGCGGGTGGCTGTGGTTTTGCTTCGAAAAGAACTCAGGGTGGCTGGTGGTCGTCGCCCTCTGGCTTGCGGTTGTCGCCCTCTGGTAGGGTGGGGGTGGTCTGGTGATCTCCCTCCTAGGGCTGCTGGACTTGGTGCGGAGTTGGTTCGCCTGTCGTCACTGGTTGCCGTCGCCTGACTCCGAGTCGCACGCCGGCCTTCGTCTTGCTCCTGGCCGTCCACCGGCCTTCGCCTCGCTCCTGATCGCCGCCGGCCTTCGTCTTGTGTTTGGCTCTGTTCGGGGGCTATGGCTCTGTGTGTTGGTTGGGAATGGATGTGGATGGCTTGGTGCCGTGCTCTGGTTGCTGCCTCCTTTCTCTGGTTTGCTAGGCCGTATCACTGTGCTTGATATTTACTTAGGGGGTGCTGTGGGTTTGGCTGGGCATGGCCTGCTGCTATGCTGCCCCTTTACTATGGACGTGTGGCCTTTGCTTGCTGTGGCTGGGAGATATGATATGGTGGGGTTTTGGTACACCCTGGGCTGGTTGCTAAATTAATCAGGTTTGTTTTATGCCGAGTGATGACCCTACGGTTGTGAGAGGTACCGACTGGCCCCCAGACGGTCAGGTATCTCCGTGAACGGATTACCCCGCCCGATTTAACCTTTCGGGCTCTGACGGTAACTTTTCTATTTCTTTTCTAGCTTCGCTTATTTTTAATTGTTCTTTTGTTCGGTCTTTTTCGGTATTGAAATAATGGTTCACATGCTCATAACTATCGGTATGACGGCGGTTCGACGACAGCTCTTAATGTATGAAATGACATGCTTATAATTAGGGCTTTCTCTTAATATTGCTGTATACAACAATTGTGATTTATCTAAATGTAATCTTTTTATCCTCAACTATTCTGAACATAAAGTGCATGTATGAAATGACCATCTATTGTAATTGATGCTATGTAATGCAATGATGTTGATAAATAATATTTACTATTGATTTGAAAATATTCAAGTTTAATGAATTTAATCGCTACTGCTAACTTGATCGCTTAATTAACATTAGTAACGCTAATAACGGTACTTAGATTAATTAGAAAATACGGGGCATTACACTACACCTGCTGTGTACTTCTGTTCAAGCGTTGATCGATCGGTCGCCTATATAAGGAGAGGGCCTGGAAGAGGAGGAGATCGATAGATCTTCATCGGGAATGCATGCACGTTACTCGATCCATTTGTCCAAACTAATGAACTGTCTGCCTGTAGCTATACCTAGTTCGTTCTTGCACCGATCGCATGCGTGACGATGAGTTGCTGGTCGCCTGCGCTTGCCATGGAGGCTTACCTGCACACCCTGCAGCTGGTAAGCATATATCAGTAGCAGATTGATCGTCATGGTGATCGACATGCCAAATCTGGTTGACATAGTTGAAATGTTTGCTCGTCTCAGTGCAGGGAGCAGCGTTACTACGACACACAGACAGATGAAACGAAGGCATCAACCAGCAGGAGGAGCATGTTGATGGAGCCCGAGAGCATGGAGTACATCTCCGCGCTGGCAGCCGGCAACCAGGCGCAGCTCGTCGCCGACATCGCCCCCCCGGGCGCGTCCCCGGCCACGACGGTCGCCCTCGCCGTGGCCGTCGCGCGGACAGGAGGCCGCCTCGTCTGCATCCGCGACGACCCACGGCGCCTCGACGACGTCAGGCGCCACCTCCACCACCTCGGCCTCGCAGCGGTAGCGGACTTCCAGCTCGGCCGGCCGTCGGAGGAGGTCCGGCGGCTGAGCTGCCTCGACTTCGCCGTCGTCCACGGCGCCGTGGAGGACCGCGACGAGGTGCTCAAGGCCATGGACGTCAACCCCAAGGGAGCCATAGTGGTGGTCACCAACATCTTCCAAGCCCAACAAGGGATCAGTAGTGCTAGTGGCCACACCCATGGTGGCAGGGCTTGTACTTGCTATGGACAAGCGGTAGGGAAGAAGGGTAACTCCATGGTGCTGCCCGTAAGCAATGGGATGGAGGTGACGAAGATAGGTAGGGTGGGAGGGTTGCAGCAGCAGAAGAAGAAGAAGAAGCAGCAGCAGCAGCAGCTTCTGAGTTGGAGGAGCACACCCAAGAGGACTTTCTTGGTGTGCCATGGATCCTCCTAGCTGCCGGTCTACTGGTCTAATTGCTCCCTAATTTGTCGTTAATTTCTCTTGCTCACCGAATCTCGATTGCTAGGCGAAAATTTTATGTCAAATAATGGGTGTTGGAACGAAGGAATTTCACCGAAACAGTTCGAATATTCCCGCAGGAATGTGTTTTGACTGTTTGTTGGCAGGATCATATATATGTTTTGACTTTCTAAATCTTTCCCTTCAAAAAATCTTGGCCATCTCTCATGATGCGTACAACGCCCTCTGAAACAATATGAACCATTGACATTTTGTTGGATCAGGACGCCCAGCCTGCAAAGAAACCAAAATTTGGACACACACAGGAAGAAATACAAAGTATCGGCAATGAACACAGCAGAGTTTTTCTTCAGAACTCTTCTCTGTTTCTGAAATTCTGGAGGTGCTACTGTTCAGTCCGAAAACAGCGGACTGGATACAATACCGAAGACTCTACTCAGGCTTCAACTGAAACCCCGATTAATCAGCAACTAACTCCACCTAATCTGGATCACGATCTCAATAAACTGCACCATGATCTGACACTACAAACGTGACACAAATAAACTGGAAACAGACTTCTGCACTTGATGCGGAAGTTCAGTACTCGCAAGACAGAAAGACCAAACAGGTTGAAAACCAAAACTGCTGAAAAACAGACTGCATTTTCAAACTGCAACAGGGACGAACCGAACTACACTTGGTTGCTTATTTGGACCTGCTTCAGACTCTGAACTGAAACACAAGCAAAATAAGATTAGCACTAACATTTACCCCCCTAATCTTGTTTTCCTTTTGCTACATCCATCATGCCCAACTTTCTTCTCATCTCAAGAAATTTGACTTGACCGAGTGACTTCGTCAATATGTCGGCCAACTGCTCCTCAGTCCGGACATGTTCCACCTCAATTTTCTCACTCTCCACACACTCGCGAATGAAGTGGTACCTCGTGTCGATGTGTTTACTCCTGTCGTGGTGCACAGGATTCTTACACAACGAAATGGCGGATTTGTTATCAACCAACAGTTTGAACTTCTTTTGCTCCTGATTCAGCAAATCACTCAACAATCTTGCAAGCCAAATACCTTGACAAGCCGATGTCGTTGCTGCAATATACTCGGCTTCACATGACGACAAAGCAACCACCTTTTGCTTCTGCGAGATCCAAGCAATCAGACTTATGCCAAGATAGAAAACAGCCCCGGTGGTGCTCTTACGATCGTTGACGTCTCCAGCAAGATCGCTGTCGCTGTACCCAATCAAGTCCAAACCTCCATTGCCGCTTCTTCCATAGAAACACCCCAAGTTGAGTGTTCCACTTATGTAGCGGAGAATACGCTTCACGACAGTCATATGCTCAGTTGTTAGACTCTCCATAAACCGGCTGACAATGCCAACTGAATAGGCAATGTCCGGTCGGGTATTAACCAAGTATCTAAGGCTTCCAATGATACTCCGGTACATTGTGGCATCAACTGGAGGACTCTTACTCTCTTTACTCAATTTGAGTCTCTCCTCCATGGGAGTAGCACAAGGATTGCAGCCTTCCATTCCTGCTTCTTTGAGCAACTATTCAGCATATGCAGACTGGCACAAAGTTATCCCATCACCAGTTTACTGCACCTGTATCCCTAGATAGTAAGTGAGTAATCCAAGATCACTCATACTAAATAACTCCTGCATTTGGGTCTTGAACTTGGTGATGTCAACTTTGCTTGAGCCAATAATGATCAAATCATCGACATATACGCCCACAAGCAGTAATGAAGAACCATTTACCTTCTTGTACACAACATGTTCCAATGGACTGCGTTCAAAACCAAGCAACATCAAATTTGTATCCAATTTGATGTTCCATGCTCTCGGTGCCTGGCGAAGTCCATATAGCGCTTTTTTCAACCTTAGCACTTTATGCTCCTGCCCTTTGATCTCAAAACCAGGTGGCTGAGAGACACACTTCTTCTAATTCACCATTTAGATTTCACATCCATATGATGCACTTCCCATGCTTACTGTGCTGCCAAACTCACTAGCAATCGCACAGTCTCCATTCTTGCAACCGACGCAAAGACTTCATCAAAATCCACTCCATGACGCTGGACATAACCCTTTGCAACCAAACGAGCCTTGTGCTTGACAATTGCACTTGAGGGATCCTTTTTTACCTTAAACACCCATTTCAAGCCAATGGTTTTCTTGCTGCCTGCATTCTCCACAAGTTTCCAAGTCTCATTCTCTTCAATGGACTTCAACTCCTCTTGCATAGCACGCCTCCAACATTCCTCTTTTGCTGCCTCAATATGGCTAGATGGCTCTTCAGTTGCTAACAAACATAAGTTTAAATCTTCAGGCTGCAGCTCAATGGGATTAGTTGTATCATATACCTCTTGTAGTGATCGAAAACGACAAGGTCTTTCACTTGATGATCCACTCGACGCTGCTGAACCATCTGGACTGCTTAGTGATGAACTCGGCAATGTTTGTGATGGGCTGCTGAACTGTATTGGACTGCCATCACTGCTGCTACTATCTGCCTCATTATTTCCACCCAAATTCTGATTTTCTGCATTCTCAGGGGTAACATTCATGACTGGGGGCTGCTGCTCTTAACTCTCCACCTCAGCTGCATCTTCATCTCATCCATAATGAATTTTAAAAGAATCTGGACAGCAGTCCTGCAATCTGTCACTGGCAGTCAGATTTTCCCAATCCCATGATCTTTCTTCCTCAAACACAATGTCCCTACTCACATGCACTTTGTGGTTCTTGGGGTCATAAACCCGATATGCTTTAGAACCTTGCTCATAGCCAATAAACACCATTGGAGCACTCCGATCTTGCAGTTTTCTGAGATGTGGAGCTGCTGCCCTCACATGAGGAATACACCCAAAAGTGCGCAAGTGATGAACATTCGGTTTTCTCTTGAACAAAGCTTCATAAGGTGTCTTTCCCACAACACTCTTGGTCAAGGCTCTATTCATCAAATACACTGCAGTGGCCGCTGCTTCACCCCAAAACCTTCCCGGCATTTCTTTACTCTTCAATAGACTTCTAGTCATTGCAACAACAGTTTGATTTCGTCGTTCTGCCACTCCGTTTTGCTGAGGTGTATAAGACGCCGTGAGGTACCGTTTCAGCCCCAATTCATCACAAAAGTTAGGGAACACTTTTGATGTAAATTCTCCTCCCCGGTCTGTCCTGAGTGCTTTCACTTTCAGCCCGATTTCCAACTCAGCTCTGGCTTTTACCATTTTGAATGCAGCTAGTGCTTCATCCTTTGATCTAATGAGAACAATCCACATGAACCTAGTGCAGTCATCCACAATCAAAAGAAAATACCTTTTGCCTGATGGTGTAGCCGGTGTAATTGGACCACACAAGTCTCCATGGAGTAGTTCCAAAGGATTTTGTGCCCTGTACACTGCTGCAGATGGAAATGGCAACCTGTGTTGCTTCCCTACTAGACAAGCTTCACAAAGTTGCTCAATGTGATCAATCTCCGGCAATCCTTCAACCATCTGCTGCCGTGACATATCCCTCAGCGCTCTGAAATTCAAATGACCGAATCTTGCATGCCAAAGCCACTCTTTCTCCTTGTGAACAGCAAGCAAATAGATCGATTTTGCCGACTGGAACTTTAGAACATACAGCCGGTTGGATGTTCTTTTGACCTTTGCAAGCAGCTGAGCTTCTTGATCATATATCCTCAAAATCCCATCTTCAATCTCGGTTCTGCAACCGTTCTCATCAAGCTGCCCCAAACTCACAATATTGCTCTTCAATTGAGGGATATAATATACTCCGGTCAGGGCTTTGTGTTCTTCAGTTTGCCGCTTGAAGAGTACCGTCCCTCTGCCACAAATCTCAGCAATTGAACCATCACCAAATCTCACAGTACCTTTCACGGTTGTGTCCAGTTCTGAAAACCTCTCGGCATCCAGACATGTGGTTGCTATCCCCTGAATCAAAATACCAAGTGAGGTTTTGGGTAACTCCTCCATCTCCAATGCTGGAAGCATCTTCCTGTTCGTTGAGAAGGACCGTTTCAACAGAGGTTCGCTTACCGCACACGATCGAGGTGAACCATCAATGAGCCGCTCGTCGCCATTCTTCTCCACGAGATTTACCTTGATATCTCTCTTCTTTGATCGGCATTCCGACGAGTAATGGCCGTAGTTCTGACAATTGTAACATCTCACCTTGCTTTTGTCAAATTTGAACCCTTTGTCGCCGTCGCGCTCGCCGTCGCCGCGACTATGTTCGCGCCCGCGGCCTCTGCCACGGCCGCGACCGCCTTGTCTGAATCCGCTGCCAGAAGCTTCTCCTCCCTTCTTCTCCTCCTTGGCTCTCCACTGAGCCCGCATGAGCAGGACGTGCTCACCTTCTTCGTCGTCGGCAGCCCGTAGATGCTCCTCGTGCGCCTTCAGCCGTCCGACAAGTTCCTCAAATGTCATTTGTTTGAGGTCTACAAATTGTTCAATAGAGCTAACAATCTGTAGAAACCTGTTGGGAAGAGATCGGAGCATCCTCTTGACAACATACGAGTCTTCTACATTCTCGCCGATGTAATATCCCGAACGTCGTTACGGCATAAGGTTTTAAATCAATCGCGGAGTCGCCGGTTTTTCGGCAAATCGCGGGAAGGGAAAATTATTAATTGGAAAATAATAGAAAAAGAATAAAATATATTAAAAATTATTTTAAAATGCAGGTTTGGGCTGCCTGGGAGGTGGGCCAACCACCCTAGGGCCCCTGGCCCAAGGGGGGGCGCCACCACTCCCCCAAGCCGCACCCCTCCCAATCTCTCCCCCCTTTTCTTTTAACCCTAGGGAGCCCTCTCCTCTCCCCATCCTGCCGCACCCCCCCTGCCCTCTTCCTCCCCAGGTGGTTGCGCCCCCTCCCCAAGAAGGTCTCCCCCATTGCTGCCCTTGGAGAAGGAGAAGAAGGAGAAGGAAAAGAAGGAGAAGGAGAAGAAGGAAGGAGAAGGAAGGAGAAGAAGAAAATGAGGAAAATTTTGGGGAATTTCTTCAGATTGGTGGTCTTATCCCTGAGCACTCTTGATCTCTGTTGTACTTCGTTTCGTCGGATTGAGGCAAGTAAACGTAGCGGTGGTTGCTACCGTTTAACATGTTGTTCTTACTACTTCCAGTTTACATTATTATCGTAATTTGATACAATTTCCATGATTGCATGATATTTTAATTGTGTAATTCTTGCTTAATGTTATAATGTTGATCATGAAATTAGCATGTGGTGGATGTGAGTATGTTGAGAGCGTGATAATGCTCCTTGCGGATGAATTAATGTGATTAATGAATTTTCATATCATTCAATTATTCATGTCATATCATATCCTTTGTGTATGTGGATGTTGCCGCTTATAGCCGCGACCGCATGCAGACAATGTCAGATATTGCCGTGTACGACGCACCTCTTCGCCCGCGGGAAGCATCGTATATTGCCAAAATACAATGCATTGCACTTCCTGCCCTAGCAAGAGTAATGTGGAGCATAGCATTCATATGCATTGCATTGTGGAATGATCATTTGCATACATATGCAATAAAATGTGGTGAAGTTATTTTGTGGAATATACAACTTCATAGTTGTAATGTGGAATTGGCTCTTGTGAGCTATTGACGGAATGAAGGTTGTGGATGTGATCTTGGAATGTGGTTCGTCCCTTGTGTGATTGTGATGGTGGCACGAAACTCTTTTCTCTTGCTTTAATTGTTTATAGTAATTGTGGATATGAGAAGTAATATAGTATTGAAGTAAGACATACATATGTTTTTATTGTCTTTGGTAGTGGTAGTGGTTGAGGATTTAAAGTAGTCAATCATGAATTAATTGTTAATGTTTTACCGTCATTGATAGTGTATTGAGGTCGAGAATATATACGTTGTTAATTGTGGAAGATTAAATGTTGTTGATTAATCTATTGTGGTTTGTGGAGTTTCTTTTGCATTCAATACGGGATAAAATGATTGCATTCATATGCTAATTAAATCTGAAATTTAAGAGGTATGAGTCATGAAAGTTTATGGTGGTTTAATATTTATGAACATAACTTGTAATTGTGGATGTATGGAATTATAATGATGATGTTTAAATTGCTTGTAGTTTGAATAACTTGTTAAACAGTTTGCTTGCTGAGATTTTTTATCTCACTCTTGCTTCCCCCTCCCTACAGGTGGATTTTGAGCATGCATTGGGAAGGGTAGAGCGGCACCACACTGATGCACTTGTATTGTAATCTTAATGTTGAAATAAAGTTGAAAGAAATCTAGTCTTTGTTTAGCTATCTTATTGACAAATGTTTCTTCTTAGTAATATTAAATTTGTGTACCATTCCTATAGATATTTTGTTATAGTTGATTATGATTATTGAATTGTTATCTTAATTCTGTTTATCTTAGTTGTTTACGCTTCCGCTTATACTATATTGTTTAGTAATTGTTGCCAGTTTATTTTTTTTGTAAATTGGCTAGTTGTAGAGTAGCAATAGTAGCATCCCAGGGCATTGTGGGTCCTGGGGTGTTACAGCCGAGCTCACGAATCTTGTTCACAATAGTGCCCAAATTGAATGCGTAGTCTTCCACCGTCTCTGTATTCTTCATCTTTAGGGCATCAAACTGCTCCTTGAGAGTCTGCACTCTCGCTTCCTGGACGCGTTCGGCTCCGAGGAACATCGTCTTCAAGGATGTCCAGACCGCTGCGGCGCTCTTCTTCTTCACGACAAGGAAGAGAACGTCTTCTGGGATCGCACTGAGAATCGCCGCCCTCGTGACCTTGTTCTGCTTCGCGTCCACCGGCTGCTTTGGATCAGTGGGTTCTACCGTGTCCCATAGATCATACGCCTCCATCATAGCCTGCATCTTGATGGACCAAGCAGAAAAATTGGATCGCGTCAACACTGGATACGACAGCCCGGCCGCAGTTTCCTTCCCAGAGCTTCCCATGGCTTCCGTCGGCATGTACTTGGGCATCCGCTGGTTTTTCTTCACCAGCCCATAGCTCCGATACCAAATGTTGGATCAGGACGCCCAGCCTGCAGAGAAACCAAAATCTGGACACACACAGGAAGAAATACAAAGTATCGGCAATGATCACAGCAGAGTTTTTCTTGAACTCTTCTCTGCTTTCAAAACTCGAGGTGCTCTTGTTCAATCCGAAAACATCGGATGAATACAATACCAAGACTCTACTCGGCTTGAACTGAAACCCCGATTAATCAAAGAACTAACACCACCTAATCTGGATCACGATCTCAATAAACTGCACCATGATCTGACACTACAAATGTGACACAAATAAACTGAAATGACTTACGACTTGATGTCAAGTTCAAGATTGCAAGACAGAAAGACCAAACAGTTGAAAACCGTAATGCCGAAAAAGATCGCATTTTCAAACCGCAATGAGGATGAACCGAACTACACTCGGTTGCTTATTTGGACTGCTTGTGCTCGAATCAAACACAAGCAAAATAAGATTAGCACTAACACATTTTTTATACGAAGGCCTAAAGTTTTATAACACCACAAACAAGCCTGGCGATTGAAAATGTGAAAGTCTTCTTTTTTTTCCTTGCATTGTTTTGTCATTTGGATTTTCTTGTCCTTTGGTTTGAGTTCCTATTGGAAATAATATTTGAATAGAAAGTAGTGAAAAGAGAGTAGGATTAACATGATTTAATTGAATTAAAAACTAAGGGAAATTTTTGTTGGAAATATTCATGAGCTAAAATGAGAAGAGAATGGAATTAAAAAACAAAAATATAATAGATGAAATCCTAAATACTAGCCAGTTACAAAATCTAGTTCAAATAAATTCAAAATAGGAAATCAAGACAAGACTTGAGAAGTTCCTTTTTCCTTTGCCATCCAAAAACCTTAATTGGCATTTTAGGAAACATGAGTTTATGGCAAAATTGAATTTAGATTCAAATTCAAACACCATTTGGCATTGACTTGAACTGGCAATTTAAATTACAAATTTGAAGAAAATTCAGCAATATGTGGGGAGCAGTTTTGGGCTCAGCCCATTTGGTCCTGATCCATTTTTCCATGGCCTTGTTGCCTTTGGCCCAGCCCAGCCGCGCCGACCCTTTAGGTAGCCCTTTCGTAGCCCCTAGATGTCTCCCTAGCATGGAATTAGGTTCTAATAGCGTAGAACGCCGTGATGCCATGCTCTAGCAGCTGCCGCCACCCGAGCTCGTTGCCGACCACCACACAAACTGAATTGGGCCATGAGGCTTAGCCTAGAGGTGTGCACCGATGCGAGGGTTCCATTTTGGGCGTTGCCGTCGATTGCCGTCCTTCCCCTCACCGGCATTGAGTGCTGCTCTGTTCGGTGGTAGGAAGAAGATACTATAGCACATCATTAAGTTTAAATCAGGGTTAGTTAAATCCAATAGTCATGATTAGCCATTCATTAATCCCACTAACCCATGGGCCCTCTCAATTTAATTAAACTCGCTAAATCTATGACATGTGGGCCCTACCAAATAAAAACTCTTTTAAAAACCAGCTAAATGACTATGAGCCATTGACATGTCAGTCTGGTTGACTGTATTGGATAGTGTGTGGCCCATCTGTTAGTCACAGTAACCTTTTCCAATTAAGAGATAATTCCAAAAAAATTAAAACCCGTGGACCCTACTGTCATACACCATGGCCTTTTAAATGGAAAAATAAATAGAAAATGAAATTTAGAAATCCCTGGCCCTACCTATCAGTGAGAGAGATTCTCTCTCCTAATATTTTCTAGAATTAATTCAAAACCTATAGTTTGAAAGGCCTGTTCTCATTCATTTTAGATCTAAATTAAGTGAAATTTATTTCTAAATTCGTCTAAAATCAAGATCTTTCCAATGAAACTAAAATTGTGAGTTTTGGAGGTCGTTTAAATTTTCATTTGAATTTATCTTTGTTTTGCTAGAATTTATTCAAATTTCTGTGCACTCAAATTGATTAGATTATGAAGCACAAGAAGAGCAGAGGAACGAGCAGAACCAGGATCCTCAAGACCAGACCACTTGTGAGCAAAGCGAGTCATCACTTTGATAATTTTGCTTCTACATTTTAAAATACAAGTATTTCAATTTAAATTATTAAATTGTATGCTTTAGTTTTACTATACAACTATATTCATATTAGCTCATTGTTAATTCCTTATGTATGATTGTTTAATTATTCTCACTCCTTGTCTTTGAACCTATCACCTTGTCACCCTAGGGATTACTTATTAACTTACTAATAATAAGTCTATATTTAAAACACCATACTTAGTCTTGCGTAGAAACTGGGGGCATTAATTTGCCCTGGCATCCTTTCAAACATGAAAGTTTGGTTTGGGCAGTCACGAGTGGGAAAGCGGCTGGTATGTGTGTAACATGATTATTTTATGCTCTCAAAGCCCTTCAATTTGCTTAAATATCTGGGCGGGTGGTAAGAAGGGCATGTGCTATTGAAAGTACGAGAATGAGTGGTTTGTGGTAGAACCACCCAAATAACCTTATGGACTAAATCTTGTGATGATCTTCCAATGTAAAATAGTGCAACTACATGTCTATAATAGGTACGACCTGGCTAACTAATTTGCACCAACCTGATGTGAGTTAATCCATTGGTGTGCACATGTGCAAGAGGAAGGGCATTTGGCATGATGGCGTAAGAGGGGGCTTCTGGAGGGGTGGTCGTACCCCACGATGGTGAAAACCTTAGCGGGTGTGGCCCCACTAGGAAAATGTATTATAAAGGTCTTGTGGTGACCTTCTTGATCTGCATGTCTAAGAAACATATGGAACATAACAAGTTGGTTGTCTCTTACGAGTAAAGCGCACAACCTCTACAGAGTGAAAACTGTTCGAACAGTCGTGCCCACGGTAATGGGCAGGCATGAGAACTTACTCGAGTTTGTGTCTATTTCTAACAATCTTGGGGGTGGAATATTGAACATCCTAAAAATTTTAAATTTGAAAATACAAAGCTTTTGAATTATTTTGCAATATATTTTGGTATTTGGATTTTAATTGTGTTTCCTTGAATTTTGGTTGAGGTTTAAAAGGACATAAAGAAAATATGAAAGTAAAAATAAAAAAAATACGAAACAATGAATTATGAATCCTAAACCGATTTTAATTTACACCCAATTCCAAAATGGAATTGAAATTTTAAACTAAAACCAAGAATCAAGCAACTACATCTAAATAATTGAATGGAAAATTTAATTTTTAATTTAAGTCCCTGTGGAATTAGAGATAAGTAAACTTAAATATAATATATATATATAAAGAAAATAATAATAAATACAAATTTTAAAGTAATGCTTAAGCTTTTATTTCCCTTTTCTCTCACTTCCATGCGGGTCCCACTCCTTTTTCCTTCTCTTCCCTTCCGCTTTCTTTCTTCCTTCCGACCCATCTCACTACCGGTGGCCCGCCTCCTTTTCTCGACCGACCGCCGACCCCTCTTCTCCCTTTCTCTTCCTTCTTCTCCCACCCGCCGCTCCTTCCTTTCCTTCTCCTCCCCTTCATGCCGAGCTCGCGCCACGCCGCCTTCTTCTTCTCCTCCTCCCGCCTCCCTCTCGCTCGCAGCGCCTGCCGCGCCGCTTTTTCACGCATAGAGCCCCGCACCCGCAAAGACCGCCGGCTCCACCCATCACGCCGGCCCGCCGCGCGGTGCCCCTCATCGCCCTCCACGCACGACGCCATCATCACCCTATCCCGCCGCCTGACACCTCACTTGTCACACCCGCCGCCCGCCGCCTCGTCGATGCGACCGCACGGCAAGTGAGTCCGATGCTTGCTCGCCCACTCGCCTATATGAGCAACTGGGGCCTCCCACGGCTCCCCACACCCCACACCCTCCACCTCGTAGCAATCAAGTTCTCACGTCCTCTTGCCACGGCCCACTCTTCTCCCCAAGTCCCAGAACCGAGCACACCGTTGATTGAAGCCACCCCGAGCAATTCCTCCTCCCGAGCTTCTTAGAAACCCGTGGCCGACCCCGCCCCGGCCGAGCCCCATTCTCGCTTTTCCGCTGCGTCGGCCGGACTTCACCGAAGCCGCCGCCGCCGCCGCCCCGCTCAAGCTCCTCGACCCCACCGACGCCCACCACCTCCACACCATGAAAGTAGCGCTTAGTCATCGCCTTTCCTCCGGCCACCCTCACCGGCGACGCCTCGCCATGCCGCCTCGAGCTCCTCTTGAACCCCTCTGTGGTTGGTTTAAGAGGCATATTTGCCCTTAGAGGGTAAGAAATACCCGGTGCTCACCTGGCTAGCCCCGCTCTTCTTCCCCGCCTCCCCCACTGCTCGAGCCCCGGCCCGCAGTACTGGGTTGAACTTTCTTTTATTTTGGTCTGACCGGTGGGCCCCACTTGTCGCTGGTCATGGCCTCGAGCTGCCCACCGACAGCAGGTCCCACCGCCGAGGCACGCTTAATTAACTTTAATGGCGTGATTAGAGACTAATGACAGATCTTAAGAGATAAAAAAAGGGATTAACCCACTGACATGTGGACCCCATCATAAACATTAAAATAACCCTGGGCCCACCTGTCAGAAATTTAGTAATTTATGGAATTAACTGAGCTGAGATTTTTGGAATGGCATAACTTATTCATTTTAACTCCAAATTGACTGAGACAAATTTCTAAATTCATCTAAATTCAAGATCTGTCCAGTGAAACCAAAATCATTATTTTTGAAGCTCATTTGAATTTAGAAAATGATTTAGAGATGCTAATAAAGTTCAACTAAGATATGAATGAGGTTATTTAATGGTTTAAATTTTGATTAGATCATGTATGGTTAATTAGTGTGGTATGACTGACTATCTAAAAGACTAAAATATAAATTCGGTAAACTAACAATTGTATACCTTACGTAAATAGTGATCGACAAAATAATGCTCCACTAATCTCATGCACCAAACCATAGGTCTAACGTGGCTCATGGAATTTCCTAAATAAATACCAAAATAATAAAGAAAGGTTATTAATAAAAAGACCGAGTCGTCATATTCTACCACCAACCTTGTCTCAACCCACCCGAACCGCCCATTAACTTATAATAAAACTAAATCAAGTTTATTCGGATTTATTGGGATCTTTTGAGTTATTTGCCTTTATTTGGATTCACTCGTTTATCGTGTAATTAGAAACAGAGGCTCCGAAGAATCAGTGGATCAAGCGAGGCCAAAATTGAAGTGAAGGTAAAGACCAGAAGTTCTAGAAGAAGCATTGTGTGAGCTCAAGACCACAGTAAACCGTGCCAGGCTTGTCAATACTTTGATCATGTTGAACCTATATTTTCTGCAAATTGCTTTTGTTTAAATTATCAAATTGCATGCTGTTATCTTATATACAAATACATGCTTAATTCAAGATTCTAGTTATATGCCCATTGTTTTCCTTGATTAATATTACACCCCCTTGTTGAATATTTGAATATGTGAACCTTGTCGCCCTAGCGAAATTATGATAGTAACCTTTTGAAAATAAGTCCGTAATGTATACGCCATGCGTAGTGTTGCATAGATATTCATGGGCGTGAAAACGCCCAAGCATCACTTTTAATCATGAGAAGATTTGGTTGGGCAGTCATGGTGGTAATGACTGGTATATGTTCGATATGATTATTTTATGTTCCCAAAACCCTACATGCTTAAATATCTGGGCGAATGGTTCGAGGGTGTGTGAGTGGTGCAGTGGAGGCACAAAGTGGGTTGTGGTAGAATCGCCCAGATACCACTAAGGACTGAATCTTGTGACCTCCTATGTAAAACAGTGCAACCACAAGTCTGTAAAGTACAACTTGGCTAAGTAGTTGTATCGAAACTCCCGGACTCATCTCACTGGTAGTGGAGTGAAGTGGATACGCAAGGGCAAGGGAGGCCTAAAGGGACACCGAGGGATGGTGAAGTTTTCCACTGTTCTAAGCGCTATGAAGTGGAGCTCTACTGTGTTAGTAATCGTGGAGAACATCCTGCATAGATGGGACCCACCGCAGTGGGCGCTTCCCATAAGGTGAGATGACAAAGGAGCTAGATACTTTGAATCACACCGTGATGGTCTGCTCAACCACATGACCAAGGAATCTTGTGGGGCAACGAGTTGATTGTCTCTTGTGGTGAAAGTGTACAAACTCTGCAGAGTCAAAACTATTCGAATAGCCATGCCCACGGTCAAGGGCGGACATGGGAACTTAACCAGATATAGTTCTTTTTCAAAAACTTTGTGGGTGGGAATGGAAAAGTGGAGGGCAGTGCAAGGCCCTGATTTGAGTTGTCCTGGGTGTCGCCCCAGTGATAAGTTAAGCGGCTATAACGCTGAAGGATTAAGCATATGGTGCAGATGCCATGTAATGGTGGATGGAATCTAAATCGCTACTACTATTGCATTCTCTTACACATTATATTTTTGTTCAAACTGCTAAGTCTCAGGAAATTTTTATGTATTATATTTTTAAATGATGATAATACTTATCTCCAAATAAAAGGTCAGGAGGAATAAAAAAAAAGAGAGGTAGAGAAGGAGATAGTAGTTATGGTAAAAATATAAAAGATGCTGGTGGATTCATATCGATCGAAAAAGGGAAACGATAATGTGGATTCTGGGAGTAAATTGGTGGAGTCCAATGATTATATAGGCTAGGTAGATGATTTAAATGATTCTTGGAGAATTAGGGAGTGCAAAGGTAATTGCTGGATTACGACACTGTTAACTAATATAAATTCGGGGGAGATGTTGGCAATAATGAGATTATTAGGATTTGATCAAATACTAGATGGATGAATTGGATTTTTGGAAATTTGGAGATATGATAATTGGAGTATAAACTTGATCATTGATATTCTTGGTGAAAGTGTACTAGTGAATTAGTTAGAGATAGATAATATAAAATAAGGTGGATTAATGGAAGAGCCAATTTATGGTTTTGGGGATCAATGCCCGAAATGGTTGGATTGTTAGGAAGTCCTAATACAAATGATTTTGGTGGAATGAAAAGTAATTATGTTAGGGGATTATTAGAAATTATGAGGTGGAGAATTGATGAATAGCAATCACAAGATTGGATTATTTGGGATTTAGGACACTACAGATATCGGTGGATATAAAATAAAGGATACTAGATTTTCACTGGAATAAGAAGCTAAGTAAATTGTAGAATAATGAGCCTAAGATTGGATTTATGAATTGGGGGTGGATATTCAGACTCATCTACGGAATTAGTAACTTCGATTCGATTATTGAATATTTTGAATGATGCGATAGAAATCATTTGATCAGTGGGTCACAGGTAAAGGTATTGTATTATAAGTAAATTGTGTAGTTAACGAGTTGGCAATTGGTGGATCTGAGATCGGGATTACACGGTTCTGGTGAAATTTGAGATTGGAGGAATAAATTTATGGGGAAGCTAGGATTATGAGAGAATCAGACACCCATGGCTGGTTAATGAAATAGTGGGTTGCGAAATGGAAAGTGTATAATCGGTGGATTAAATAAATGATGACACTCGCCGTTCGGAGTTTTAGACAATCATAATAACACCATGATTAAATAATAAGAATAATGTTAAGAGCAATTTCTGGCAAATAAAACAACCCGAGCCTCTCCTTTGATTAGCCATGCATACTATTTAATTGCATTCTGTGTATTGGCTCGCGGAGCACGGTGGTTAGTGTGCTCACACCGCTCTCATAACAAATTCGTAATCGTGAATTGATCAAGACGCATCGGCAATATTTTGGCCTTGATGGTAAAGAAGATGAAGACGTCAAATGCTAGGTCGCGATCCTCCAGTTGGCTGCCTGTGGGCATGTCCTGAGGGTTTACCCGGTGCTTCGCTTTCCGCCGCAAATTATCGATTTCGCCTAATCGCCCATGAGTAAGTTTACTATTTTATTTATGCTTCCGCATGGTATGTATTTGATATTCATTTTCTGTAACTGTGAGCACTATCTACTGATCCAGGGAATAGTGCATTAAATCACAGAGGATTCCAGATAGTAAAATCTAGGGCCCTACAGAATAAAAATTGGTTTGAGTTGCCCTGAGTGGTCGGATCCAATGATAATAATAGGCGTATATACCGCGCGCTGATAAACTAGCATGGATGCAGAAAACCATGTAACGGTTGATGGAGCATGCATTATTATTTATTAATATTGCAATCTTCACGCATTTGAGAAAATGATTTCAGTTAAAATTGCTAAGTCACAGGAATTTCTATTATTCGTAATTATCAACAAAGGCATTTAGGAAATGAACCATAGCCAACCCTGTTCAATCCTATGTCTGTAATAATGTATTATATGTTTTGGCTTGCGAAACACGATTGGTTGTGCTCATACTCACTTACTCAATTAACTCAAAAGGGATGGAGCAAGCCCCCTACGCTCATCACGATGCTCTAGGTCTTGCTAGAGAACAAAACAGAGAAAACTAGAGCAAACGTTAGTATTATAGTTTTGCCCCAGTCTCTTACCTGTGGAAGGTTATGGCTTCACCTTTTGCTTATCGAACCCGTTTTCGCTTTTGCATTGTAAGTATTTTGACCTAAGTGGCTCTTTATGTAAAAATTGTCTGATGTGGTATATATAAAGTCTAATGTGTAATAATAAGGAATGGTATGGTCTATGCGATGTATGAAATGAATCAGCAATATATTTGTTAGCATTTAGAGAATAGTACGATAGAATTACAGAGGATTCTAGATTGACAAAATTCGGATCCAACAAGTTTGCAGCAACTCCAAAGCTGAAGCAAATCTGGCTGCAGCAGGCAGTTTTACATATACAAAGTCCAGCCCTGCTTTATGATGAGACATGAGTACTAGGCAAATCCTTCTGGTCTGACATCAAAATGTGAATGATTCATCCTTTTAATCTTGTGGGGACTGATGCAACCATTTTAATTTGATGGTTGCCAGTGCAGGTTATCCATAGATGTTGGAGAGTGGAGACATGAATCACACTGCAAATGAGTAAATACCTGAGAAAGGAAGCCAGAAATTGTTTTTCACTGCTCACCCCCCATGTAAAACAACAGAACAAACAGATGAGTTTATCTGTACAGCAACTGTTATTAGAACAGACACGAGGTACTAACCTACTAGTGAAAGTGAAAGAAATGGAACAACAACCAACAACACAAGATGGTAGCTGTGATTCGGCTGCCATTAATTTCTTCATTCACTGTGCATCCTTTGATGGTTGGGCCTCCTCATGTTGTCCCAGCTTGAGACAAGCAGGTTCAGGATGTAGTAGTAGACGGTCTTCACACAAGTCATGATGAAGTTCCAGCAAGAGGAAGGCCAGTACCATGGATAGAGCAGCCGAAAGAACAGACTTATCACATGCCTCGGATAGCGGCCGACCTGTCGCCAGACATAGCCGTAAGCAAGCTGTTAAACTAATTCAAGAAATTATTTATAGCTATTGCAAAAAATTGCAAATCAAATGGTTCATAGCTTCATACGACAACCCTGAAAATCAAATGGTCATGGGATATCCATGTCTTGAACACTGACACTTATTGGTGACAGTAGGGGAGAAAGACACAGAAAACAAGGCATGTTCTCTAGAGAGTACAAAGCATTGCATCTTCATCTAAGATACGCAGAGAGTTCCATCACCGGGAAATTAACATTTCACAGTGCCCCTCATCGCAACAGCAATACATCAGCCAGGCCCTGTTGTTTTTGACTGTGGCTTATGGCTTTTGGCTGAAATTTTTAAATTTTGGCTGTTTGCGACAAAGATTGAGGAGAAAGAGATACTCGCTTGCAATTTTGGTTGATACAGATGTTAGACTTTTAATGTGTACTACAATTAACTTGTAGATCCCGTCTTGAGAAAATACTCTATTTAAAAGTTAGGTACTGTAGCAAAAGCAAAAAACCACTTTTAGAAGCCGTAAAGAACAGGCCAGGCTTTTGGGCAAGTGTAGTGCCGAGTAAGTCCAGCACAACAGTATGGGCAAAGGTATCATCAACATACGTGTATGGAATAACATTGACAATCATGGTACATTGGTTACAAGGCATATTATCAGAGGAGCAAACTACGGTGAAGCTACAATGAACTAAGTTTAAATAATAAGATGAACTCACAGGGAAAAGCAAATCCAACGTATTCCAGGCTGCATGCCGTACGGCCCGTGTAGGGTAGGTAGGGCCTCCAGGAGAAGTGAAGCTGTAAAGACACGCCTTCAGCCTGGTGCTTGTACTCATCCTCAATTCCAAGCCTGCATTAATTAATTTTCATTCAGAATAAAATGTGACCTTGCAGTGGAGAAATAGATATGCAAAATTAGTGTTGGATTTTCTATAGCAAAATGTTCCGAATAGCGAGTACCTTGAAGGATGGTCATGAGGGAAAGGTAGTGCAGCAGTACTGGCTCCACTTTTAGCTTCTGGAGCTGGAGTAACAAAGAACAAATATTTAGTTTGAGAAAATGATATAACACGTCATATGAAGAAAACACCACATATATGTCACTTAGAGGGTAACCTGATCAGTAAGTTCAATCAGAAAGTAATCTGCAGGGCCACCAACCAAGAAAGAATGTGGAAAAGGAGGGAAATGCTCAAGGAAACTTGCAAGCAAGTGATCTGCACATGGAACATAGCAACACTTAAGTAGCAAACAATCAGCACCAAGAATATGGAGAAAAGGAACCTACCCTGACCATAGAACAGCATGAATCTGGAGAGGACGAGGAAAATATTTCTACCAGCCTGTTGACAATGTTAAATTAATGACAGAAAAAATACTATTGAAGATGTTTATGAGAAAAACCTATAGTAGATTACAATGCAGAGAGAGAGAGAGAGAGGGATCTGTAATGATATCTTACTCAATTGATCTGGGACTAACGCGACGTCTTCAAGGAGATACTGTTCAAGAAACAAACCATGTTCAGAATGGTGTAAAAATGCATGCAGCGCAATATCCAAATGAGGTAGAGCAAGTGTAAATAACCAAATCCTTACATTATACAATGAGAGGAAGTGCCTTGTATTGGTTTGAATGTCAATCCTGTCAGAAAAATAATTCTATCAGATTGGGGAAGTTTCCGGCAAAAGAAAATGGGACATCATTGCAATATTCTGCTCAGTAAGTACAAACAGCTTGGAGTTAATGATTTTATCAGTCAACAACATCTCCAAGTTTTTATGGTGGCCATCATACCAAAACACGTTAGTAGCTCCTTGAACAAGAGCAGAGCTGTATCTTAGTGATACTTCCTTCCCATCAAGAGGGACTTCAAACAACTGCAATGAAGAAATTGTAATTTACCAAAATGAAGTACAGATGAGGGCTAATATAACTTCGAGCATCCTTGTCAGCAAGACTAAATAACCAAATAGAGTGAACAAGCTTTTTACACCTTTACAGTAACGTGGTAACCAGAACAATGGGCAGTATAAGGCTATAAGCTTGGTGCTGGGATACATTATCTTCTCTACGACCACCTTTCACTTTCACTTTTGAGTTTGATATATGCATGAGTACTCTATATACATTACTGACGACATAGTGTCATGAAAACATGTAGCTTATTTAGAGGAACATATAGTCCATTTTAATTACAGAATATGCTCACTAATGATCAGGAGTGTGCTATAGCAAGAAGTGAAGTGTAGAAAGCATATTCTTTCAGGTGTTGACATAGACGAAATCATCCAACTGGAAATGGAAAACAAGACTTCTCAGCAATAGGATTGAGTTTGTACCTGTATAGGTAAAGAAAAAAAACTTATTGCAAGTCCTAATATCTATAAGGATGTAAATTTTAATACATACCCATCTGTGGAAAAGAAGTGCAAATATGTTGGACGCGAATGACTGGCTCCAGAGTTGCACTATCAACTCAAGTATATGCCTCCCACTTTCAGGTGCTCTAACAAAATGATTAGCAAGAATCTCATAGAAGCACAAGTGATTGTCTTCTCGTTCATCTATTGAAGCAATGCCATCATCACCCTTGCTTAAAATCACATCTGTTTATCAGAAGTGAGGATGTAACATAGATGTAGTAACTTCTAATAAGATTGAATAGTCTATGTGATGAACAAGGCCCAAACAACCTAAAGGATTATCATAAAGGAAAAAATATGGAAAGAACATGTCCAGAAAAAGAGGTTAAATGACAACAAAAAATTTCTTGCCTTGTTTAAGAATATCTAAACAAGACAAATCTAGTACTCTTCTCCCAAAAGAAAGATGTGTTAGATTTCTTTCACAACGCCACTGTTCTACTTAACTGAGTCAAAGATAATGTTTTTTTAATGATACATATATGTATAGTAACCATAGTTCCGGCAATGTGGTTTCTATTTCTAGTAATTAGCAGCACATTGTCAGGTACCAAAGCACTGTTCACACACACTGTTCACACGGGTGAACCGTACCCGCATGCTGTAGCAGGCACGTGTGGTGGGGTCGGATTAGTTAGAATAGAGATAAGAATAATTAATTTTCTTATTATATATGTTTATTATTTTATAGATATATTCCATTTATTAGAGATAGGTTTCCTTAGAGATAGACCTTGTTTCTTAGAGGTCAAGTCGAGTTATCCTTATAAAAGGGACAACATGTATCTATTATCATCAAACAATGAATAATGATGAAATATTCCCAAGTCATCGATTCTAGCTCTAGTCTCTCCTCTAGACCGGTTACCCTAGATCCATTCATCTCTCCCAATCAGTGCTCTTATTCGTCTAGCGCCGTTCTACCTCAAGTCGTCGTCGTCCGACCTCTCTCCGACGGATGTTTATCCCGTTATGAACAAAGATTTATAACAATTGGTATCAAAGCAGTCGATCCCTTTCCATAACTTCTGCTTACCATGAAGCGCGCCACTGCTATTCCATATTGGCTGCCCTCGTCGCCGACAACTTCCTCGACATCAAGCAACGCTAAGGCCCTCGCGCCTTGGCCATCAATCATCGTCAACACACTATTGATCTCCCATGCGAGGCATTGCAATTACTCGCCAGATTTGGCCTACCAAGGGCTGCAACCATGGCCGTCACCACAGCTCGATAACAAGCTATCGCCGAAGGAGGGCAAAGTTGTCACATGCCAAAGCACTGTTCACGGGTACTATTCACGGATTAGTTAGAATAGAGATAAGAATAATTAATTTCCGTATTATATAGATTTATTATTTTATAGATATATTTCATCTATTAGAGATAGATTTCTTTAGAGATATATGTTGTTTGTTAGAGGTCAAGTCGAGTTACCCCATAAAAGGGACAACATGTATCTATTATCATCAAACAATGAATAATGAAGAAATATTTTCAAGTCACTGATTCCTAGCTGTGGTCTCTCCCCTAGACCAGCTACTCTAGATTCATTCCTCTCTCTCAATCAGTGCCCTCTTTCGTCTAGCGCCGTTCTACCTCAAGTCATCGTAGTTTGACCTCTATCCGACGGATGTTTACCTCGTTGTGAACTAAGATTCATGACAACTGGTATCATAGTAGTCGATTCCTTCCCACGACTTCTGCTTACCATGAAGCGCACCACTGCTGTTCCACATTAGCTGCCCTCGTCGCCGACAACTTCCTCAACATCGAGGAACGCTAAGGCCCTCGTGCCTTTGCCATCAATCGTCGTCAACACACTATTGATCTCGCACGCGAGGCACCAAGGGCTGCAACCATGGTCGCCACCACAACTCGAGGACGAGTTGTCGCCAAAGGGGGCGAAGTTGTCACGTGTTCACAGGTACTGTTCACGCATGTTCACGGGTATGTACTGTAGCAGACGCACATGGTGGGATCGGATTAGTTAGAATAGAGATAGGAATCCTTATTATATAGGTTTATTATTTTATAGGTATATTCCATCTATTAGAGATAGATGTTGTTTCTTAAAAGTCAAATTAAGCTATCCCTATAAAAAACAGCATGTATCCATTATCATCAAGTAATGAACAATGAAGAAATATTCCCAAGTCCCCGATTCCTAGCTCTGGTCTCTCCCCTAGACCGGTTACTCTAGATTCATTCCTCTCTCCCAATCAGTGCCCTCTTTCGTCTAGCGCCGTTCTACCTCAAGTCGTCATTGTCCAACCTCTCTCCGACGGATGTTTACCCTGTTATGAACTAAGATTCATGAAAATTGGTATCAGAGTAGTCGATTCCTTTCCACAACTTCAGCTTACCATGAAGCGCGCCACTGTTGTTCCACATTGGCTGCCCTCGTCACCGGCAACTTCCTCGATATCGAGCAACGCTATGGCCCTCTCGCCTTGGCCATCAATCGTCGTCAATACACTATTGATCTCCCATGCGAGGCATCGCAATTACTCGCCAAATTTGGCATACCAAAGGCTGCAACCATGGCCGCCACCACACCTCGAGGACAAGCTGTCGCCGAAGGGAGAGAAGTTGTCACGTGCCAAAGTACTTTTCACGCGCACTGTTCACGTGCGTGAACAATACCCGTGTACTGTAGTAGACGCGCGTGGTGAGGTCTGATTAGTTAGAATAGAAATAAGAATAATTAGTTTCCTTATTATATAGCTTTATTATTTTATAGATATATTTTATTTATTAGAAATATGTTTCCTTAGAAATAGATATTGTTTCTTAGAGGTCAAGTCGAATTATCCCTATAAAAGAGATAGCATGTATCCATTGCCATGAAGCAATGAATAATGAAGAAGTATTCTCAAGTCCCTGATTTCTAGCTCTGGTCTCTCCCATAGACCGGCTACTCTAAATCCATTCCTCTCTTCCAATCGGTGCCCTCTTTCGTCTAGCGTCGTTCTACCTCAAGTCGTCATTGTCCGATCTCTCTCCGACGGATGTTTATCTTGTTATGAACTAACACTTTCGAAGAAAATGATGCACGGCAGCATTTTCTGTGGGAAAAGAAATAGCGCATGCTGCACCAACCCAAACAGCCAATTTAAGCATCACAAAAACTACATCTTAGATGGAATGAAAATGAAGCAACATCAATCAAAATTATCACGATAAAAGAATCCAAAAAGTAAATATTAATGAATAAGACTAGAGACAGTAATAAGTTTAAGCACTAGAAACAAACTGTTGGGTTTTCCTTTCTTTGGCCTATTTGAAAAATTATGAAACAGGAAGGTCACACATAATAGAATTCTGGTGGAAACATCTGAGTTATTCCCTCTAAACGTTGAATATGGCCATAAATGCAAGCCTATAGAACATGGCCTTGTTCTTTTTGGCTTTTTAGCGGCTTTTGTCTTCTTTCAACGATTATTATTCGTTAGACTAATAAGCCGCGGTTCAAAAGAATAAGGCATAACTTATGCTCGGGCCAAAACTACCACAATCTTGTGCTCTCAGTTGCAAACTCAGGAAAAGCAATCATTTCAAATGCCAAATCACGGATATGCACTAATAGTAACATAAAAAGGAAAAATACTGTATTAGCAGAAATAGTAGTATTTGAAGCTACTTGCACCTCGAGCGCGGTCATCCACCTTCAGTGCAATATCGGCAAACAACTGCTGCAGTAGCTGGAGGCGCTGCGAATTGGAGTTGAGAGCCTGCACGCAACGCCAGCAACAACCAGTAAAACAACAGTGCCTCCTTCCTTAACCAAACCACTAAATTTCTATTGTCATCTCGAGATCATATAACAGTGTCACCTTTTGTGGTGAACAAAATCCATCCTAATTAAGTACATTTTTACAAAAAAAAAATCCAATTTTGAACTCGTTACTAGTTTAACTAAGACAACAGCCCCGGATAGATTAAGCACCATTTGAAAAGGGGAAATCCTGAGATTAAGAAACAAAGCCAGATTTCTTTATCTGAAACGTGGCAAACAAATCAAAATCCCACCTTCTCTAACATCAAAGACTCCCAACCCAACACCGATTCCTCCACAGCAAAAATAATCAATTACGAAAGAAATCAAAACCACCTTCCTTGCTCCAAACCGAAACTAACGGCAATAACTAAATAGATAAAGATGCCACCATTAGAAGTCAACCCAACAACCAAAATTAATTAGGAAGAAACGGAGGAGAAATCGGAATGCCAAGGAAGGAACCTTCTGCAGCTTGCGCTCGATCTCCAAGGAGAGCGCCTCGAGGTGGTCCGCCGTTCGGGTCCGCATCTCTCGCGTCGCGCCCGGCCGACGACGTCCGACAGAAACGGCCGCCGCTTGCAACTCCGGTGTATATATAGATTGATTGGATTCGTTCCTGCTCCTGCCCCTGTTCCTTCTTGTTCTTGTTCTCTCTCTTTTCCTTCGGTTCTTCCGTAGCGGTCCTATCACAACCGTGCATGTGTCGATTGAGCCAGATTTACGCGAATTTAGCGGCTCAGCCTCGGCTCGTAGCCGGCAGGTTGGATAGCCTTTATTTCGGCCTCGGCTCAAGCTTAGCCGGACTGGAAAGCGTTTATCCCGACAACCTGACAAAAGGGTAGCACGCGTCGGATCTAGACCTTTATTTATTTTATTACTAGTAGAGTGTTCGTACGTTGCAACGAAAAACCAAATAAAAGTAGTACATACTATCAAATATGATCTTAAACTGAATAATAAACATCAATTTTATCTTACATCATTATGTATCAAGCAAAACATACATGTTTATACTCGTAAATAAATCAAGCATCATATTAGTGAAGCATGATAGAACAAACACCACATACAACAATATGTACAAAATGATAATAAACAATATTTTTTCATAGTATGCTTAATACATAAACCAACCTACCATTTGAGCAATCGCCTTGTAGCAATACCCCTGTCGTGACGGTACTACGAGATGGAAACGTACACAGCGCATGTGTTTGATTAGGCGCATCTTCATTGTCTTCATTGTCTGACGATGAAAAACTCTGATATGCAACGTTGGATGCATCACGTATAAAAAATCCAGTTTGGGCATGTGGTATATTATTGGTGCGCGGTTTCTTTGGGCCACATCCATCCACCACTGTTGCCACGATAATCCATAAAAAACCACGCACAATTTTATTTAGTACACTCGAGTGTTGTAATATAAGCAATATTAAAAAGGCCCACCAAAATTGCAACCTTCTTTTTCTTTCTGCGATTGGTTTGGATGATGCGACATCTTCACCAAAATCCTCTATTATCTATGGAGAAACCGATGTGCAGCCCAAAGAAAATATCACTGCCATCAATTTGGTCAGTTGATATTTGACCAAGTTAGGAAATTTCTGCTATCAGATGTTATACTTACTACTTAGAAAATTTGAGCTATACTTTTAGATCAACAAAGTGTTATGTTCACTACTACACAAAGTAGATTAAGAGAACTCATGAGAATTTGAGCTATACACTTAGAAAACTATATAAGCAATACATTATGAGAACTCAGCACTAACACTACTACACAAAGTAAATAAACAAGTAATTCTGAGAGTTTATACTACTACCTGACAAGTTTAATTTCATGAGAAACCAAAAGGAATAACACATAAACACAGTCAACAGCTACTTTACCTTTGCTTTTTTCTCTTTTAACAAACCTCTCGCAAAGAAGGCGTAATATTTCTAATTCAACCTGCCACAAAAGAGGAAAGTATTATGTTAATAGCAAATACAGTTCTCCATAAGGGGTTCATCAAATTTATTTAGATATCATAGGCAAAGAAATAAAGTGTACTTTAGATCTCCTATTTCTTTTGGGAGCTCACGAATAGGTGTATAAAAGAAATAAAGTGTACTTTAGATCTCCTATTTCTTTTGGGAGCTCACGAATAGGTGTATATGTTAGTCCGAGGTACCTCAAGTGAAGTAAGTTCCCAAGATGCTCAAGGTTGTTATAACCTTCCATAAAATCAGAACTTTCCATATGCTAATATGCATTGCTAATATACATGGCCAATGGGTGGCGACCCGCCTTATACACATTAACACATGCTTTGTCTAAGTTGATAGTGAATTCGACTCTATCTATATGATAACAAACCGCAAGGCTTTACCAGCAGCAGAACATCATCCAGTTGAAAGTGAAAAAGTAGTCAACTTCTTAAACACGACCAAGAGATCTAAAGTCTAGAACATATAGCAAGAGCAGAAGAAAGCTTCAGACCTTATAGTAGTGAGGTTCTCTATAAGAGAAATGATAACAAAACATACAAAATGAACAGAAGAAGAAGCTCTGTAGCCAAAAGAATAAGGTCTTAAGATGGGTGGATGTATTCTTACATTTAAGATCTGTTTATTTTAGTAGAGAGCCTTTATTGCTGTCAATCTGTACATGTTTACATGTATGCTGAACTGTCAATCTGTAGATTTTGTTCCAATTGTAAATCTGTAGCTTTTTTCCAAGTGAACAGTGTGGTAAACTACTAATTAACTGCTAACAGATGCACAACAGTTTTTATTGAAACTACACTTTCCTGAAACCTCAATTCAAAATTTTCTCATTCTTCTCCACAGAGTATATTTACATGTAAAAAAGGAGGACAACATGGCCAGCAGATGACTTAGGTATCATCTTGTATAGAGGGACAGCTACTTTACCTTTGCCTTTTTCTCTTTTAACAAACCTCTCGCAAAGAAGGCGTAATATTTCTAATTTCAACCTGCCACAAAAGAGGAAAGTATTATGTTAATAGCTAATACTGGACACTGAACATGCTCCGAGAGACACATAGTTAGTTGTGTATAGCTGTTTTGATTGGCCTACTGGACACAATTCTTACATGGGTGACATTTTAATCTAAACACACAGTGTTTACAAATGAACGCGGTTTAGTGCTTTAGTATGCAAAAAGGAAACAAACAAAGAACATTGAGGACAAAAGAATAAATGGATGATATACCACAATCAGCAAGCACATCGGAAAGCAATATGCTATCTGTTTCCATAGGATGGTAAATAGATATATGTATAACAGATTATCATAATAGATTACCATAATAGATTACCGCGGCCACAAATTCACACTGCAAAATAAATGTGACCTCACATGAAGGGAAGAAGGTAAATACACACTGCCAAATTCACACTACCATAATATCTGTTTCTAACAAGCTGTCGGCATCACTACCATAACAAATAGATCATGTGATCTACTCTAACAAAGACAATTTTGCAAAGTTGAAAACATCCCTAACAAAATAGACCTCACATGAAGGAAATGATAATGTGGTGGTACTCACCTTGCCGTCAGTAGCAACGAAATGAAATAGGAGATGTCGAATCCTTGTTCACATCGGAGACTCAAGCACCAGTGTTTTTGCAATATATGAGCAAGAAGACCGAGAAGAAGCTAAGAAGGAGAACGAGAGGAATAAATCTAAATATGAGCAAGAAGACCGAGAAGAAGCTAAGAAGGAGAACGAGAGGAATAAATAAGGAGGAAGTTACCTAAATGCAACTGTTATTCAATCACGTTCTCACTTTGTAACTTCATGCACAGTATGCTTGCCCCACCTTCGCCTCGGTCACCGATGACACCACAACCCACGCCGGTGAGGACTGTGGGCGGCGGGACTTGAAGTGGCGGCGGCAGCGAGGCGACGTGGCGTAGCTCACCGATCCGGCGTGGATGAGCGGCGGCGTTGCGGGGCGAGCGCGGGGGCGATGCGGCGGGGAGGGACGGTGAGAGGGGGAGACGGGGATCGGTGGGGGAGGCGCGGTTGGCGGATGAAGGGGAGAGCAGATCCGGCGTGGATGAGCGGCGGTGTTGCGGGGCGTGGCGGGGCGATGCAATGGAGGAGGGACGGTGAGAGGGAGAGACAGGGGATCGGGGGAGGAGGCGCGGTTCGGCGCGGAGGAAGGGAGATCAAGATCGCCGATCGGGACGGTGGGAGGGGAGACATGGCGTGGAGCGGCGCGAGGAGGCGTGCGAGAGGAATTGGCGGGGAGGAGGCGCGATGCGGGGCGGTGGGAGGAGAGCGGGCACGATCGGAGGAAGGGATGAGCCGAGCGGAGTTTCTACATGAGAGCGCGATGAAAACGCGAGGAAAACGGGGATTGGGGAGTAGAGGCGGGAGACATGGCGTGCAGCGCAAGAGGAGGCGAGCGAGATGAATCGGCGGAGGGGGCGCGCGGGACGGTGGGAGGGAGAGCAGCGGCGCCGATCGGAGGAAGGAGATGAGCCGAGCGGAGTGTCGGCGCGGAGAACGTGATGAAAACGCGTGAAAAACGGGGGATTGGGGATTATAGGCCCACACGCCGGCGTGGTTCGGTCTATGGGGGGGTTCGGGAGGACGGACGTACTGCCACCAACTCCAATTTTTAAGTAGTAGAGATACTAATTATTAGATCAGTGTAATAAAATAACGAGAACTAGCGAAACTTACACATGGATCAATCATGCCGAAACCTTTAAAGAGCACTAGCGAAAATGAGAACTCTGCACAGATGGGACTCAGGATATGTATATAGGCAACCAACTGGGCTCACGCCTAGTTCTTGGCATCTTCATCTTCCAACACCTTTAGATTATCGCATGACTTTTCTTTCTTCTTCGGACATACCGAATACTAGTAATTCAGCAACAATGAGTACAAAGTTACTCAGCAAGTTACCGCACAGAATGCATTAATAATATATGCAAGGCTGAACAAAGGAAAACTTGAGGTTCTTTTATTTACAACAATGCCACCATTTTAAGATATAGATATAGAAAATTCCTGAAACTTAGACTTTAACTAAACTATGTTTTTAAAGGACAGAACAATGCGCAATAATAGTAGTAGTGTATGTTCTATCCATCTTTTATAGAGCATGATTCTATCTACCGTATGCTATTTTGATACGTGGGTTCTATCCACCCTTTATAATCATTAGGTTCTATCCATCTAGAAGAAATCAATACTGATGAGGACATCATGACTGGACCGATTACACGAGCACGAGCTAAAAAGATTAATCAACAGGTGAACTCGCTCTTAATTAAATTTGGCTTTAATTTACATGAGAACCAGCTACTACCTAATGCTAGTATTTTAATTGTTCTCAGGTTTGTACGGAAGGCAATTAACAAAGAAGCATATACAGACAAGACAAAGAAAGAGAAAACTCAATTCCAAATATCAAATTCATACACAACCGTGAAGACACTTCTAGTCAAGGGAACTATTCCAAACATCAAAATTGTGCACAATGCATGAAGCCAACTTCTAGTCGATGCACTGTTCAAGCCTGCATGTTGTGCGGCCAACGAGACTACAAGATGAGATTGCAAGCCACAGCTCTTTTTTTTCCTTTTATTAAACCTTTCAGTCCTGATTTGTTTTCTTTTATTTGTGCGTGTGTGAGCGTTGGCTCGGATTGAGTTGTTGAGTCTGTATCGGACGAGTCCTTGAGTCCGTCTCGGAGGGAACTCGGTGTTTCTTCGGCCGAGCGAACTTTTCGAGGGGGCCTTAAAAGTACTATTGCGTGCGTGAGTAAAGGACAGATCACAGAAAATAGATCTATTATTTTGAGAGAGCTATACGCTTGTTCTTCCTAGAGTTTGGCATATGATTGCAACCTAGAGGGGAATCGGGCGTTCTTCCCCGTCGTTCTTGTGATTCCTTATGATTGGCTGGAGCGACGACACGTCTACTTGGTGGTCGGGTAGACGGGATCACGAGCGTGTGGTTGGGCGAATTCTTTTGTCGCAGATTGCTGCTCTAACAGTGGTTGGCGCCATCGATTCGTCAGGTTGCAAGGATCCAATTTATCTTCATCGATCCTACGCCGTGAAGATCGGGCAATCCCCCGCATCATCTTGGTATCAGAGCGCGGTTGACACGGTAGAATCAATTTACCCACAGTTAGATTTATTTTTCTTTCCTATACACAAAAGGCAAAAAAAAATTAAATCCTAGTTTTTGCATCTGTTATTTTTTTTTTGAGTTTTATTAGGTTTTAATCCATTAGAAAATTTGTTTAGTTGCTGATCGTCGTGTTACTTTGTGTCGCTTATTCATTGTGTCCACATAAAACCAAAAAAAAATCGCTTGGCTGTCCGATCGTATTTCCTAGTAAGTTCTACGAGTTCTTTTCGGTCTACTATCCAGAATACGTGTATCAGCCTGCTAGCCGAATTAACTCACTAGAAGTTGCGTCCAAGATCCACATATGTGCACAGTTTGCATCCAATTTACTTTCTAGTTAATCTTTCCGTGACCACTCGTTGAAGGATCTGACCAATTCTAGCCATCCGAACACTTGGAAAAGTCTAAAATTAATAGCTTCTTCTACCAAGCCAATTTGCAGCAGTTGTTTGCTGTTAGTCCTGAGACTTGCGGCTGAGAGCTGTGTGCGGTTCATCAACTGCATCCGAACCAGTGGATTTCGGTTTCTTGTTGGCATTACAGCACAACTGCACCTCTGAAAAACAAGTAGAAAGCTTGCGGCTGGAATTTGTTTTCTTTTGTCTCGCGCTGTCTGGCCCAGCCGAGAGCATTGCTACTATCCAGCTTCACTTAAATTTTATTTTATCTTTGAGACTAGATATTGAATATTGCACTTAGGACTGCTCTTGATTATTTTACACCTTACTGAATATTTGTGATTTGTGATCAGCCTTTGAAAAAAAAAAGAAAAAAAAGAAAAGGTGGCAGTTGAAAAAAATAGCTTGAGAAAAAAAAGGAAGAAGGAAAGCGTTGACCGAATTTAAGTGAGTTTTTAGTTCATAAATTCAGATTGTGTAATTTAATTTCTTGAGCAATCTTGTGCCCTTACATTTATATCTTTGCAATTGGCTAGCGTCTCTCCTAGTACTTGGTGCAAAACGAGCTATTTAATTCTCAATTTCAGATCGCTTCTGTTTAACTCATTCCTTTGTTGCATCGAGTCACATTGATCTTTGCGTGTGCGTTCATACACTTCACTTAAATCTTTTGGATCAGCACTTAGGCGAAATATTCTAGCTTGGATTATTACTTAACTTAACAATATCAAGAATTTCAGATTGCATAGGTTAATATTTTCTCTCCAAGCTCCACATATAAGCCATTGTTATAACAATGATTGTGCAATTGAATTCGCTTGATCTATCACCTTGTGTTGTCTACCAACACCAAAGTGCGTACAGCTCTTCAATTCCATCAAGGACGCATAAGAACTTCGGTTGGTAAGAGAAGGTGATGTTTCTTCGGAGGGAACTCGGTGTTTCTTCGGCCGAGCGAACTTTTCGAGGGGGCCTTAAAAGTACTATTGCGTGCGTGAGTAAAGGACAGACCATAGAAAATAGATCTATTATTTTGAGAGAGCTATACGCTTGTTCTTCCTAGGGTTTGGCATATGATTGCAACCTAGAGGGGAATCGGGCGTTCTTCCCCGTCGTTCTTGTGATTCCTTGTGATTGGCTGGAGCGACGACACGTCTACTTGGTGGTCGGGTAGACGGGATCACGAGCGTGTGGTTGGGCGAATTCTTTTGTCGCAGTTGTCGTTCTAACGATGGTTGGCGCCATCGATTCATCAGGTTGCACGGATCCAATTTATCTTCATCGATCCTACGCCGTGAAGATCGGGCAATCCCCCGCATCAAATACTCAGGGTTCTATCCACCCCTCGTGTTTTTTGCCCCAGACACAAAGATTATTTTGTAAATAGATACCAACTTTGGAAGATTTCCAAAGACCACCCATGACCGTGAACACAGCTGTTCAAACAGTTTTCACTCTGCAGAGGTCACACACTTTACCCATAAGAGACAACTGGCTTGTTATATTCAACATATTTCTTTAGACAGGCAAATCAAGAAAGTCATCACAAGGCCTTTACAATGCATCTTTCTAGCGATATCACACCCACTAAGGTTTCTACCGCTATGGGGCTCTATCCACCCTCTCTGAAAGCCCCCTCTTGCACCATCATGTCAAAGGCTTCTATCCAGCTCACTTGACCGTGTGCCACCAGATGGCGCAACCCACACTGGGATGATGCAAATTAGTTGGCCAGGTCGTACCCATTATAGACTTGTAGTTGCACTGTTTTACCATAGGAGGTCGTACTGAATTTAGTCCTTAGGATTATCTGGACAGTTTCATCACATGTCACATTCTCGTACTCCATCCGCACCAACCATTCTTACCATCTGTCCAGATATTTAAGCAAGTTTAGAGTTTTGGGGATGATAAGGAGATTTGGCCTGATCTTTCGATGAGGATGATAACTATGATTGATTGATATGACGTTGACGATGAGACTACTTGACTGAAATGACCAGTCCGTCCTCCAATCGCTACACCACACCCTTGTCATTACCAACCATACCCAACACGGATGATCTTTCTTGCAAACAATCGAGAATCAAGTAAGAAAGAAATAAGCACGACTTGAATTGCGAATGAAAGATAAAGTTTTATTGAACAATGGAGAGGCCTGAAGTCGTTGTAGTTGATCTAGTCGACACAAGTATACAACTGAAGTTTTCTGAATGAAAAACAATCTAAACAAGCTTAAGAACTAGAAGTTATAAGGAGGTGGTGGCCAAGGAGGGGGTGGCCTAGGGTTTGTGCGCCACCAGGGGGATGCACACAATCTGGGCTCGGATCCCAACACTATTACAAGGCCCAACTGGCTCAACAGGTGATGTAGAACCTCTCTTTGCTGATTGTGATGTGTAGATAGTGAATTTGAAGGTGAGACCAGATCCATTGGAAAGGTCTCATCGTAAGCTTTCCATCACGTACTCAACACCTCCAACGGACTCCGTATGTAAGAGTTATGAAGTCGATGCTATCATACTGATTTTGAATTGGTCTGGAATTGACATAGGGTCGGTCTAGACTTGTTGCGGTAGTGTCTTGCTCTCCTCACCTTGGCTCTTGAGTAGAATAACATCACATGACTTAGGTAGCGATCCATCCTCAATAGAAAAATTATGAACTTCTAGAAACGAGCTTGTCCAATAATTCAATTGTCGTTCACGTGCCCTCATCATAGGTCCTTTTCTAGCATTTTGTGGATGAGTGTTGTGTGTATCCAAGGAAGAGATGTCCTCATCAGGGGAGTAAAATATTATCTCAGTTCAAAATATTAGTCATTTATATCCAATGACTGCCCAAGCATAAGTTTCATGTTTGAAATGATGTTAGAGTAATTTAATACCCCCGAGTATCTAAGTAAGACTAAGCATGTCGTTTAGACATGGACTTATCACTAGTATATTTACCATTAAATCTATAGCGACAAGGTTTTATGTTTAACATCAAGGAGTATGGTATTATTAAACAATTAATCCTACGAAATTAACTATGAGCTAATGCGAATATAAATTTGCATACTAAAATAAATTTATGCAATTGATGCTTTCAAATAAAATAACCTGCATTCAAAAGGTAAGTATAATATGATCAAAGTGATGACTTCCCTCGCTTAATTTACTATGGCCTGATCTTATTCAAAACTTTCTCAGTCGATGGTCTTGAACTCTTGGTCTTATCTTGATCTCGCTTGATTTGTTGCTTCTTCAAGACTCCAATTTCTAGTTGCGCGATAAACAACTGAATCCAAATAGATCCAAATCGTCAAAAGTCTAGATAAATTCGAATGAACTCAATTAAATGTTATTATGATTAAGTTGGTGATATGAGGTAAGGTTTAGTGAGTGCGGAATATTGATGGAGTCAAACGAAGTTTGAGTGGAGGGGGGACGACAGAGAAAAACTGCTAAGGCAGATATGAAAAAAGGTTCAATGAGAACAAAGGAATATTCCACTCCAGGTGTGAAGATGGTTAGGCATAGCCAATCGTAGAATTCCATGGCTGATCTTTAACTTAATGACTTCTTTTATTATTTTAAATTATCAAGAAAGTTTCATGAGTTAGGTGGGACCTATGAAAGATATGAGGGTTTACTTTATATTTTCCTTAATTGAATTTCATGATTTAAACTAGGCATTGTTAAAGAGCTATTTACTCAAATCTACTCCCTAACTAAGTTTAGGGACCACATGTCATATAATGAGAGACATAGGAGTAGAGAGAGGGATAGAGGGCAACCGAAACGGAGTTGTCTTTGGGCAAAACAAGGGAGGGACAGTGCACGGCAGGGTATGCACGACGGAGCCATGGCAACCACAAAAATGGGTCCTCGGGAGGGCAAGGGAACTAGGGGATGAGTCATTATTGCTCAGGGTGGTGTGAGGGTGACCAGCGGTGGCTTGGGGCGGTCGGGCATCATTGCTGTCTTGGAGGCACTCCTGCTGGGTTTCATGTGACATTTCTGAAAGAGCGTCACTTTCGTTTTTCTGTTGCCTCCAAGCATGTGGGTCTGTTTGTTCGAGCTCTTAAGAGAATCATCACAGATCATTTTGATGTTTACTTTCATTTGTGGCGTGATGGAGGTGATGACTGGCAACGTGAATGGAGTAGATGGGAGAAGGAAGAAGAGGATAGTTGAACAACAAAAATTAGTAAAAAAAAAACAAGCGCAAGCTGTCTGGTAAGAAGGTCTCCTTCAGCAAAAAGTTAGTATTAGACTCTCCAGTGAGCAAATCTTGTCTCAAAGAACTTTCTTCAGCAATCAAAGTTGGAGGTTTATTTTGCCCAATCCCAGTTCCGACTCCTTCTCATATGTTTTTTGGTCCCTCTTCAACTTCATTGGGGAGTGAAGGATTGTCTGATTTTTGCCTCAATCACGTTCAAAGCTTGGGTTCTAATTGCGGAGTCGTCCCTGGCAGCTCTGGTAACTCTGATGATTGCATTGCTATTGCCGATATTATTTCAAGTGATCAAGTTCAAAGTTTTCGAGGAATTCAAGCTGATCAAACTATCCTAAATTCTCTTCCTGTTCATGGTGTTCTTAGTGTTCCTGGTGTTCATCGGCAAAAAGATCGTTTTTTTGTCCCGGGTACTGATGTTTTTCAAACTCTCAAAAGTAATCTCAGCATTAGCAGTCTTAATTGCAAAGCCGCCAAAACCCCTCAGTCAAGGCAGAAGATTAATGACGAGCATCTCCCCCAAGGTGATCGATTTAACTTCTCTCCCAGCACTAATGTAAGGCTCTGCTTTCGTTGTTTAAGCCAGAATCATCTAGTTAGGGAGTGCAGAGGAGAATTTAGGTGCATTTACTGCTGTTCCTTTGGACACCGGGCCCGCTTTTGTGTTAAACGAAGAACCAACCTTCAGCATAAATGGGTCGCCAAACCCAACAAGCTCCCCTTGGGCACAGTTTGTATTAAAGATAGAATTGAAAAACCTCCCCCCATCCAATGGTCTTTAGGGCCCAACGCTTCTAGTGACCTTTTGCCTTCCCTTTTTTCTCAATCTGTGACCCTCTGCGTTCCCTCCACCCTTCCAGGGGAACTTGCTCAAGATCAACCAAAGCAACCCACACCTCCTCCTCCCTCTACTAGCACACACAACTTTCAACCAACAATGGCAAACTTTGCCATCGATCCAAGGCGCTTCTTCCCTAGCGCGATGATACTGGAAGATGGTGGGGAACACAGGCGGGCTAGGTGCACTGTCTGCATCTCAGGAGGATTCACCAAGAAACATGAAGATCATGCTATTGCCATCACTGAGGCCCAACTCACTTCGGCACAACAGCTCCAACTCATGTATCTGATCAAGGATTACATCGAGGTTGAGGTTCAGAAAAATGTCCTATACTTCGCCCCTCATCCGCATGGTGTCGGTATCTTCCAGCTAGGCAGCCCTTGTCAAAGAGATACTCTAATTGCCACAAACCCTCACTGGATAGGAAGTCATGAGTTCCGTTTTGTGAAGCATGATGAGGTTCCTATGAATATGCGTAGGTCGCCATTTACTAGAAAAAGTTGGCTCTTACTGCTTGGTTATCCGCTTGACTTCAAAGATCATTTGTTTCTGAAGCAAGTCTGTAGTATTTTTGGTCAACTATTGTTTTGGAATTCTAATGACTGCTCTCGTTCTCGAGTGTTAGTCAAAGTTCTGCTTGATAATCCTCAAAATGTTCCCCGTAGTCTGGTAATCAAGCATGGTAAAGAGTTCAATGGTGCTGGTCGCTCTTGGACTGTCCCTGTTTATGTCTTCAACTCATAATTTACTGATTTTGAGCCAGCAGATGAAGAGGATCCACCTGCTCACAATGGCAACCCACACCCTTTTGAGGGTCCGGTGGTCCCTGGAGAAGCTGAGAATATTGTTCAAATGGCTGATCAGCTCATGGCGCAACTTTTTGAGGACAATCAGAATCAAGGGGTCATGGAGGAAGACCAGGGATCGGCAGTTTTGGGTGCTGCAACCTCATCCCCAACTGCTGCAACTCTTCTTCAGCCTGGGCAGGGTGCTGATAGAGAAGTCAACATTAACAACCAGATGGCAGTACAGGACCCCCTGATGATCAATCAAGTTGAAGCTGCCCAAAATCATTTGCAAGCCAACCTGATTCAGACAGCTATTTCTGTCAACCTAGCAGTGCCCATCAGGATCAATAACAGCAATAATAGTTTGTCAGAAAGCCAAGCAGGCATTGAACAAAGAGAGGCTATCACAAAATTCCTTGCTGATGGGCTGAGGCAGTTAATGGCCAATATCGGCAGTGATAATTCATCCAGAGTTATGGGAAGTCTTACCATCTCAGGTTCTCTCATAAAAGTTGATCTTGCTGCTCTAGGAATCACACCCCTCAACATCGCTGTCAACATCCTGCACTGAACAATATGGATGACCCCTCTAGCTCTAAACTTACGCTTCAAAAGCCGTGGTTGCTCAACTGAATCTTTGTTTCAAGAGCCGATATAGCTCACTGAGCCATACTTGCTGGCACCACCTGCTATCCCCCTGAACAAACCTACACAAATCACCAAGGTGTATTACAGAAGAAAGTTCAGGAACAAGAGTGGTAGCTTTGAAAAGCAAACTGCGATGATGGTCCATTCCTCGGGGAATATTGGAAACATCTTTGGAAGTTCTCAGGAAAATATTTCCACTAAAACCTTGGCAGACAGCCCAAGCAAGGGTAAAAACTATAAGCTACAGAAGAGGAAGAGTATTACTCCCATCACCACCAGGAAGCTTAGAAGAAGCCCAAGATTCATAGAGAAGCTTGATGGACACAAGCCTCCTGTCATTCTCACCGGGAAAGCACCTACCAGAAACAAGAACAAAGGCAAGAAGGTCAAGCCCCAAACTGATCTACTGGGTAGCATCTTGCTTTCACCTTCTTGCCATGCTTCTGAATTCCCTAGTCTCTCAACTATTGCCAAGCATTCTGATATGGGTACTATTTTCCCTCAAATTCCTGTCATTGAAATACGAATCACATCATCGAATCCTGCTGCATTTCTCCTTTGAGGTGCGGTAGCGCCTCCTTGGCTCCTGGTCTGAAGATGTAGCAGCCGCAGCAGTGATTGGCGCTCAAGTTTAGTCTTTCCCAATGCATTGGTGTTTTTTTATTCCCCTTGTCGTGGAATGCCTGTTTTTTTTCTTGTGAACCTCCTTTTGGTTGGTTATGTTGGTTGCAGTCTGTCATGATTGGTCGTTCTAGAACCCTCAATGGCTACTCTCTTATCTTGCTCTCAGTTGATTGGTGGTTTCTTCTCGCTGTGCCTGCTGTACTTGATGTTCTTTGGTGGTTGTTTTTGATCCTGCACTGCTCCAAATACCTATCATAGCTATCAATGTTCTAATTGTTTTAAGATTCAACTCAATGGGCTTTTTCTTAATTCCCTCTGGGCTAAGAATTTTCTGTTGTGCTCAAACCTGTTCTTATGAGTATCATCACCAATAGCATTAGCTTGGACAACAGTCCAACAAGAAGCTGGAATATCCTCAATTGGAACATTAGAGGAATCAACTCAGAAGACAAATGTACTGCTGTTAAAGAAAAGATTGATGAAAGTGCTTGTGCAATCTTTTGTATCCAAGAAACTAAAAGGGATCACTTTGATCACTCCTACCTCAAAAAGTTGGCCCCCAAGTGCTTCAACAAATATGTTTTTTCTCCCTCTAATGGCAGTTCTGGAGGCATTCTCATGGGATGGAACAGTTCTATCTTTAATGGTGAAGTCATTGAAATCAACAAATTTTCCATCACGGTTAACTTCTCCTCCACCCACAATGCTCACAACTGGACCTTAACCACGGTTTATGGCCCCTGCCAAGGGCCTGAAAGAAATGAATTTGTTCAATGGCTCAATAGCTTGCACATTGACGATGAGGTCAATTGGATGCTGGTGGGTGATTTCAACTTCTACAGATCCCTCTCTGACAGGAATAAAAGTGGTGGTAACATGAATGATATTATGATTTTGAGAGACCATGTGGAGATCATCCCATTGTGAGTGATGAGTAATTGACATCTGTTCTCAAAAGTCGAGTTTGAGTCGGTCTGTTCGGACCCTGACGTTACGTGGTGTAACGGGCTCGGTCGGACTTGGTCGAACCTAGTCGTATGGGTTTAGGTTGTATATTCTTTTGATGCGACAGGTTTGATTTTGTTTATGCTATTTGCACGTTCATGTATCGAGCGGTGCTATGTGACGTGTTTTCTTGTCTCGTGTGTCCGGGGACGGCGAGGCGAGTCGTGGCGAGACACGTGGACCGGACTAGGCGCAGGTAGCGCTGAGGTCAGAACGGTCATGAGGTGTCGAAGACGACGTGGACTCGACGTGTTGCGGGCGTCTGCGAGGCAAGGAGCGCTGAAGCTTCCGGAAGGTGCGGGGGGGCGAAACGGGAATTTCGCAAAGCTGCACAAGTGGGAGACGGCTCCGTTAGGGTTTAGCCGGCGTAACGGGTTGGAGACCCGTTAGCCAAGGGCTATAAATAGGGGTGAGGGGCTGCATACCCCTTAGGACAAAATAGAGAGAGTTAGGGTTTCAAGAGTTCATTCCTTGTGTTGTGTTACTCCCAAGAAGCCTGTGAGGCTCTTGGTGTTTTTGAGGATCAAGAGATGGAGAGAGTGAGAGTTGTTTGATCTTTCATGTAATTTCCTTTCTTGTTCAAATGTACAGGCGTATCGGGGCTCCTTGAAATGTTTAATGAAATCTGAAGTTTCCTTGTTCTTAGTTCCTTCATGAATTTGATTTCACTTTTGTTTCGGTCTCAGTTCTTGAGTTGATCTTTTCAAGAGTTGGCATGAACTAGATATGATTCTTTGCTATTAGTTTTCCTGCCTATTTCTCTTTAGCATTTCTTCCTGTGCCGAAGTTTCTTCTCCTGTGTTTGCAAAGCAGCCGAATAGTTTTCTGTGCCGAATACATCTTCCTGCGCAGTTTTCTTTTTGCCTGTCGATTGATTACTCTACTGCTACCACTGTTGTTTTTCATTCTTTCTTCCTTTGCCGAGTGGTTCACCTCTGTGTACAAGCAGCTCCTTGAGCAGTGGATGCTATTCAGTTGTTCAGAACTGGTTTCTCCCTGTGCGAACAGCTCTGGGGTGATCTGCCGAACAACAGTGGGCTGCAGCAGTAATTGGTTCTTTTGGTGGTGATCGGCAGCAGTGTTTTTTGGCAGTTCCTTCTTTATCCTGTAGAGGCAGCAGTAGCTCACTGTGTTGATTTGTTAGTTGCGTTTCGGCAGCAAGAATTGCTTTTAGTACTTCCAGCCGAGAGGGTTCTTTGGTCAAGCTAGTATTTATTGCCTTCTTTCTTTGCCAAACAGTTTCCTTCAATAGTGCTGAACTATTTTCTTTAAGCTGTGCCGAACTTTGTAGCAGTTGAATGCTGGTTCTTCCTGTGCTCTTTTTCTTTGTTGCAGCTGTTGCAGTTTGGAGTACTTTGTCGCTGCTTCTAACACTGCAGTTCGGTCAGTGTTGTCTGCTTATGATTTTGGCTGCAGCCTGTCATCTTGCTCGGCAATCTCTCTGGAATATCTGCAGTTCGGCCGTGATTTTCCTTTTGCTAATTTCTCTACCTGTGTTCGGTTGGACGGCCTAATTTCAGTTTTTCTCCAAGTTGGTTCAGTCTGCAGGTTATATCGTTTGGCAGCACTGCTCTCTTCTTTGTTGACAGTTCCTTTTCTGTTTTTGCTTTCCTATTTTTTGCTTTAATCTTTGTTGGGGGAGGTTGGTTCTGCAGTTCACTGTTTCTTTTCATTGTTTTCGGCAAAACTCATTTGCAGCAGTTGGTCTTTTCGGTTTGAAAAATTGAATTTCGGCTACCAGTGAGCAAAATCTATTTTTCCTGCTTCATAGCTTCTATAGCTATCGAAGGAGAAAATAATTCGGATACTCGGGGGCAATTTTTAAAAAGGTATCATTCACCCCCCTCTGTTGCCATATCCGGTCCTTCAGATTTTTAATGAAGTCATCAGCAATTTGGGCCTTCTGGAAATTCCCCTCAAAGGAAGAAAATTCACATGGAGCAACATGCAGAATAATCCCCTCATGGAACAACTAGATTGGGTTTTCACCTCTGCTAATTGGATTTCTGATTACCCAAGCACTTTCCTTCTTCCAATGTCCAGGCCAACTTCAGATCATATCCCTTGCAAGATTCAAATTGGCACCACAATCCCAAAAGCCCATATCTTCAGATTTGAAAATTACTGGGTTGATCACCCTGTATTCATGGATCTGGTCAAAACAGTGTGGGCTACAAATGTCAGTGCCTCGAACAGTGCCACTAGAATCACAGCAAAATTCAAACTCCTCAGGGCTGCCCTCAAAAAATAGAGCAGAAAGTTATCAAACCTTAACAGGCTTATCAGAATTTGCAATGATACTCTAGAAATCTTAGATGCCCTCGAGGAACAAAGGTCCCTTTTTATTCAAGAAAGCAACTTCAGAAAGATCTTAAAAGCTCACATTCTCATATTACACACCTATAAGAAAGAATATTGGAAGAAGAGGTATACTGTGAGATGGACTAAATTAGGAGATGAGGGAACAAAAATTTTTCACGCTGCAGCTACGGAAAGATATAGAATTAACACCATCACCAGTCTTTTCACTGACGATGGTCATCCTGTTACAGAGCATAATGAAAAGCGTACCGCTTCTTGAAGACTTTAGAAAGAGAATGGGATGCTCATCTAACCCAACAATGCAATACAACCTCACTCAACTGATACAAACAAGGGAAGATTTGGATCTTCTTTCAAGGCCCTTTTCCACAATTGATATTGACAATGTCATAAAACAAATACCCCCTGACAAAGCCCCAGGCCCAGATGGCTTCAATGGTCTCTTCCTGAAAAAGTGTTGGGACATAATAAAAGAAGATATCTACACTTTTTGCTTTGACTTCTTCAATGGCACTTTGAACCTGGAAGCCGTTAACAGCTCTTACATTACACTAGTCCCCAAAATTCATAATCCCACAAAAGTTAATGATTTCAGGCCAATCTCTCTGTTGAATGGTGTTCTCAAAATCATCACAAAACTCTTGCCCAATAGACTTCAGGCACGAATAATACCCTTGATTCACACCAATTAGTATGGTTTTATAAAAAACAGGACAATACAAGATTGCCTAGCCTGGGCATATGAGTACATCTATCAATGTCAACATTCCAAAAAGGAAATTATCATACTAAAGCTAGACTTTACAAAAGCGTTTGATACAATTGAACATAACACAATTTTGTTGATGATGAAGCACTTGGGTTTTTCTAACCAATGGATTGATTGGATAGAGAGAATTCTTATTTCTGGTTCTTCATCCATTCTGCTCAACGGTGTCCTGTGCAAACATTTTCACCGTCAGAGGAGTTAGACAAGGTGACCCTTTGTCCCCACTTCTATTTGTGCTTGTCACGATCTTCTTCAGTGTATCATCAATAAAGCTTATCATCAAGGTCTCTTTGAGCTGCCAATACCCTGTTATGAGCAAGATCAGTTCCCAATTGTACAATATGCAGACGACACACTCCTAATTTTGAAAGCCTCACGAGAGGAGTTATTCACGTTAAAGGGTTCTTTGGAATCTTTTGCTCACCAACTGGACTACGAGTTAATTACATGAAATCCTGCCTTGTCCCTCTTAACCTCTCTTTGGAAAGGGCTCATCTCTTAGCTGGAGTTTTTGGCTGCAAACTGGAATCCTTGCCTTTCACCTACCTGGGATTGCCGTTGGGTACCTCAAAGCCCCGAGTAGAACATTTTGGACCCATTATGAGTAAAACAGAAAGGAAGCTCACTTCCACCTCTAACTTCCTGACACATGCAGGAAGACTTCAACTGGTTAATTCTGTCCTCTCTTCTTTGCCCACCTTTGCCATGTGTACTTTACAAGTTCCAGCAGCAGTACTTGATTATATTGATAGAGCAAGACGCCACTGTCTTTGGAGAGGATCTGAATCCAATGCCAAAATGAAGCCCTTAGTAGCCTGGAAAAAGTGCTCAAAACCCAAAAACAAAGGAGGGTTGGGAATCATCAATCTCAAAACCCAAAATAAAGCTCTTCTTCTCAAGCATCTGGACAAGTTCTACAACAAAAAAGATATCCCTTGGGTCAAATTGATTTGGAATGCTCACTATCCTCAGGGCCAAGTTCCCCATGCAACTGCTGATAGAGGATCCTTTTGGTGGAGGGATGTGCTGAAACTTTGTGACCTCTTCAGGGGTATTGCTGAGTGCAAAATTGGTGATGGCTCCACGGTTCTTTTTTGGTCTGACCTTTGGAATGATAATATTTTGCAAAACAGCTTCCCACGTCTTTTCTCCTTTGCAAGGCACAGAATATTTCATTGCCAAGTTCCGGCAAATTTTTCACCGGAGGCTCGTTTACCTACCTCTTTCTCGAGCAAGCCTTCAGAATTCCAAAGTCTGCAAGATTTCATCCAAGGCCTACAAGTCAATCAAATTTCAAAAGACTCTTGGCAATACATATGGGGAAACAAAGTGTATTCTTCTTCAAAGTTTTATAACTTCCCCTATAAGAATATACGGCCACCAGCTCCCTTCCTTTGGATATGGAAGTCTAAATGTTGCAACAAGCTTAGAGTCTTCTCTTGGCTGCTCTTCATGGATAGATTGAATACAAGAAATATTTTGAGAAGGAAAAAGCAAAAGCTTGAAGGAGATAACTATAACTGTGTTCTCTGCAGCAACAATTTTGAAGAAACTACTTTCCATCTTTTCTTCAGCTGTCCCTTTAGCCAAACTTGTTGGCAGCACCTTGGAATCCATTGGGATTTCACAAGAGAATTTTTCAAGATGATACAACAGGCTAAAACCCAATCTCAGAACCCCTTCTTCATGGAATTCTTCACCATTGCGGCTTGGCAAATTTGGAAGCAGAGAAACAACCTCATCTTTGATAGCAGTCGGCCTACTTTTACCTCTTGGAAGATCTCCTTCTGTGAAGAAGCTAGGCTCCAGGCCTATAGGTTCAATGATGTAAAGAGTCTAGAGTTCCTCTCCTATATAGCTCCTTTAGCTTAGTTTTTTTCCAGCCTTCCCAGGTCTTGCTTCTTGTGTAGCTCCTTCTTCCCTGTTGTTCTTCCTTTGTTCAATGTTGTCTTTCTCTTTTTATTTCAATAAAATTCACAGTGGGGGCCTCCCCTGCTGTATTTTCTTCTCAAAAAAAAGGAGGAAGGGCATAGCGGTGCCGAAGTGAGAGGGGAGAAGCGAAGGGAGCATGAGTAGGAGGGGGCCAAGAGAAGCTTACCAGTGTAGTTGATGAAGGCAGGGAGGAGCTGGAGCAGGCTGCCGACGGGGATCAGGGGTGGCACAGCAAGCTCCTTTGTGCTGGTGACATAGGGAAGGGGAGAGCACAAAATAGGGGTTGGAGAAGGAAAGGGAAGGTAGGGGCATGCTCAAGTTCAGAGGAATTGGGAGAATCTCACAGGTGAGGAGCAAAGGTGGTGGCGGCTCCTAACTAGACACGGGGAAGAAGGTGGCACCAGCGTGTTGGGTGAGGGATCTTAAATTGGGTGAGGGGAAATGTACTTGGAGATGCAGAACGCAAGATGACGTGGACAATTATGGAAGAAGTTTGCTGGAGCGGCCGAAACGATGAGGGAAAGAGATACTTGGTGTACGGGTGTGGCAAGCATGAGCTTGAGCTGAGCTTAGGGAAGAAGAGGAAAGGAAGGGGAGGAAGGTAAGGGAGCAAAGCGAGCTTGGGGAGCTATTTACAGCGTGAAGTGGTGCTGTGGCGGTGCTATAGCCGACGACCGAGCAACAGGGCACGGGATGGGCTTGGCATTGCTGTGACGCAGTTTGGTCATGGCTCAAGCGACGAGGTGGCCATGGTGCATGTTAGATCATGGCATGGAGAGGGGTGTTGTGGCGGGGTCAAAAATTATGGCGCAGGCCTTTGCCGGGCACGTGGTTGGTGCCTGGGTGTGGCCAGGACAAGGCACGCACGACATGGTGTGAGGGTGGCGTAGGCTTGGCGAAGAGGCAAGGCCAGGTGCAACTGTAGAGTGGCACGGCAAGCCTGGAGCGGTGCACGCACGATGCAGGTGTAGCCAACGTAGGGGAAATAGGGATAGAGGCAAAGGAAGAAGAGGAAAGTTGGGCTAGGTGGCCAAGAAAAATGGAAGTGGGCCTAGAGAAAAGAAAGACAAAATGGGCCGAGCCCAATTTGGAATTTCTAAATTTAGATTTTGGAATTTAAATTTAATTTTTTCCCTTGTCGACATTTTGAAGACTTCATCATTTTAAGTTTACTTTCAAATTAAATTTTTAGGTCAAAAAAAATCCTTCTTTCAATTTTCAGTTAAATTCAGGTTTTGCATTAACGAATTAAATTTGAATTTAGGTTCTCAGATTTTTGAATTCACATATCATTATTTCAGAGTATTTCATTCTTTTATTAACATGATTATTATTTGTACTTGAGGATTTTTCCCTAGCATTAATTTGCATATCACAACATTCACAAAAACCCAAGTAAGCTTTCATAACAAATTCGAATGCCAACATGATGCAACAAAAAGTTTTAATTTTTCACATTTTTGAACATCCAAAATTTGGGATGTTACAGTAGGTATCTGGTTGGATTCGGAGTAAGAGTTGGATATATTTTTTGACGTATGTAGATCGAATTCGGGATAGTGGTATCCATCAAATTTGAAAATATCTTAGATTTTGTCAAAACTATCCGAAGAAACTTACTCCGAAGTTTCCTGGTTGCCAGCCACGCAAAGCAGCCACCTCACTGCCGAAGTTTCCTGGTTGCCAACTCTGACGTCCACGCGCCACCGCCATAATAAGAGAATCACTGCTCTCACCGCCTTACGAACACTTTAGCTACATCGACCCAAATGGAACGAATACGAATCGAATAGTCTCAAATACGAATATAAATCTATATTTTTAAAATGAATATAAATACGAATACGAATCTATATTTTTAAAATGAATACAAATACGAATCCATATTTTTAAAATGAATACAAATACGAATTCATTTTTAAAAATGAATACAAATATAAATTCGAAAATTCTTGAATACGATTATGAATCGAATATTGTAACGCATATGAATTTGAATCAAAATATGTACTTAATTCGGTCGAATGTGAATATCCTAAAATTTTTACAACAAATCTCGGTAAAACAAATTTATGTAACATAACTACACGTCTACACGGGCTAGCAGAGTAGTGTATAGAGTTAAAAACTATCCAAAGTATTTTTCACTTCTTGCTTGTGAACCTTGGTTCATCAGAAAATTGCTTCCTACAATCATCCCCGAAGAGGTTACTAGGGACGGAAATGGATTGAATACGAATCAAATAGGATGTCGTTAACTTGTAGACCTCGTTACAAACAAGATGTCGGCTAGGTTCTTTTGGGCTTGTGCCTTTTGTTTTATGATACAATAACCAACTTTCAAACGGTTTGTTTTTTTAAGACGAGGTCTACAAGTTAATTGTAGTAGACACTGTACCGAATTTATCTATATTAGATAAAATCATATATGAGCGTCTCTCTATACTCTCTCTCGTAAATAGTTAGATTTAAAATTTTAAATTAGAAGCAATAAGTCGTAACCTAAAATACCCACGACACAGACGGAATCCAACGGTAGGGAATCAAGTGAACAGATTGATATGCATGCAGCTCGAACGTTGGAGGCAACAAAGACCAGACCACATCAGACCAGAGGCAGACAGGCGCGTAGTACGAGTCAAACCGGCGGACACTCCATTCATATTCCATGCTTACGCATAAAGTATATATCAGAAGTAGGGGTGCAAACGGGTCGGGTTAATCCCGATCGATCCGGCACCAAATCCGATTGGTACCGAATCCGATTAGTATCGAATCCGGAGAAAAAATATGGGTTAGGATATGGTAACAGCAATATCCGTCCCGAATCCGATACGTTTTCAAGTTTGATTTCAGGTTAGTGCTACTATTTGACGTTTCATCTTCTTTTGCAATGGTAAAATAAAATCTTCCACATCAGCTATTAAGTGGTAACATCAAGTTCTTGACAGTACGTCCTCCTACTCCATTTGTTATACTGTATGCATTCCTTACGAATAAGTAGGGGTGCAAACGGCTCGGGTTAATCCCGACCGATCCGGCACCGAATCCGATTGGTACCGAATCCGATTGGTACCGAATCCGAAAAAAATATGGGTTAGGATATGGTAACAGCAATATCCGTTCGAATCCGATCCGTTTGCACCCCTAATCAGAAGTACCGTAGGTCAGAAAATGCCAAATTTATAAGATAAAAATAGCTGTCGATGAGCATTATGGCCATATTTATATTGACTTCTAAAAATTATTTTTATATAGTAAATAATTTTTTATAGTATCTAACTTTTAAACCGGTGTCTTTTTAAGGCGACGTCTACTAATCGGCTGTAGTATATACTGTAATTACTTTATTTATACTAATTAAAATCGTACGTAAGTTTATTTCTCTGTATAACTTTTTATAAATTATTACTATTTATAAGCTAGAACTAAAATCATTAGAAAAAACAATATGGACGGATTCATAAGCTGCTGTTTGTACATGTTTCTCAAGGAAAGATGCCTTGTGCCCGGTGATCGTCGATGGGGTTGTCTGTGGATCTGTGCGTACGTATTGGCTGTTGTGAAGGTACACACTACAACCTTTTCCTCATGAATGCCAGTCATTTATATATATATAGTTCCCTATCTACTGTAGGTCGTTTCTTTTTCTGATTTCTGATTTATTTTTTCTGTTTCTTTTGATTTTTTTGAGTTTTTTGCTGGTTCTTTTTTCGTATTTATTTGTATTATCCGTGATGAGCTAACATATTTTTTCTTTTTTTAATTAAATTACATCAAATAAGCCATCTTTAGGTACAATGTAATTTCAGTCAGTTACAGTGTAATTTCAACTGTAAGTCACTATGTTTCAGCCTAAATAAGTGACATCTTAATTGTTTGGTTGGGGGCTCTATAGCTTAAGGGCGAGCCACAAAAATAAACGTAGGTACGTACAGTGATGCTGGAAGTTGATAGCTAGTTATAGAGCAAGCATCCGATTCGCAATGAGCAGGCAGGCAGGCAGGCACATGCATGCAGACTTGTCGTTGCGAAATTTAAGGATGAGTAGCTAGTGTTGCTTATCGTATGCAGGCCATGAAATCATTGCTTACCAAATGAAGCCTTTTGTCGGCGTCGTCGCAAATGGCATTTGTATGTAGGGCTGTTAATAAGTTGAGCTCGAGTGGGGTTGATTTTTTAGGCTCGAGTTTGAGTTAGCGTCCGAGTTTGGACTTAGGCTCGAGCTCGGCTCGGCCTAAGCTCGAGTAGACTCAAGTTCGACTCGTTGAAGCTCAGTAAAAATTAATATATATCACTATTTAAGTTCGAATGGAGGCTTGTGAACTATCCGAACTCTGTTCGGTGAAGCTTGCGAGCTTGATATTAAGTTCAAGTACGGCTCGTTTAAAATTTAAATCAAACTCAAATAAAATTTAGAACGAGTCGGACTCGGCTAACTTAGGAGGTTCGAACCTTTTTTTTTTACAGCCGTACTTGTGCTTGCAATGCAGCAGCTGCAGAGGCAACGCAGGGGTACAACGAGGGAGGGTCAGAACTGTCCGGGAAGGAGAGGACGCAAGGCACTATCGCTGGGCTGGCTCACGTGCCCGGCCCAGCCCAACCACGCGCCGACGACGCAGAGGAGGAGGAGAAAAGGCTCGACTTTTCGCGTGGATTATGTTCTCCCCTCTTCTTCCTCTTCTCGCCGTCCGCGGCGACCACCACGACACCACTTGGAGAAATCTCCATCGATAAATACCGCCGCGGACCGGAGCTAGATCCAATCGACAGCGACCTCCTCCTCCTCCACGCGCTTCCCCCCTTGCTCCTCCTCCTCCTCCTCCTTAGCCACTAAGGAACAGACACACACAGAGAGAGAGAGAGAGAGAGAGAGAGAGAGAGAGTCCTCCTCCTCTCCTTCCCGTCTCCTCACTCCACGTATTGCTGCGCCTGCCTGCGCGATAAAGGCGTCGCGTTTTGCCGTGCCCCTCGCTTCGGCTTTCGATCCGCTTGCGATTTGGTTGGTTCGGTGAGAGGAGGAGATCGGCCAGCCTTTTGTCCGCGGATTCGGCCGTCGTGGCGGGCCCGTCAAAATCCCACCTTTCTTGCCCGATCTCGCCGCCGCGCCTCATATTGCGGCGGCTCGGTCCCCTTCTTGATCTGCTGCTGCTTCTGCTGCTTCTGCCGGGAGCAAGTAGATGATGTGGGGGGAGTCCAAGCCGATGCTCAAGTCCCGCGTTGCCGGGGGCGCCAGCGGTGCCGATGTCGAGGCCGACTACTTCCCGCCCACGCCGCGCAAGGACTGGTCCACGGGCCTCGTCAAGCTCATCACCGCCATGGTCATCTTCATGGCCGGCGTCGTCATCGGCCTCTCCGTCAGCGCCAACGTCTCCCGCTACTACTACAACTCCCACGCCGAGCTCTTCTTCCCGGCCACCACCTACGCCGCCTGCGACCGCGCCGACTGCGCCCCCACCTTCAAGTCCTTCGTCCACCCGCCCCACCTCGCCCACACCATGTCCGACGAGGAGCTCTTCTGGCGAGCCTCCCTCGTTCCCAAGGCCGAGGAGTTCCCCTTCCAGCGCGTGCCCAAGGTCGCCTTCCTCTTCATGACCCGCGGCCCGCTCCCCTTCGCGCCGCTCTGGGACCGCTTCTTCCGCGGCCACCAGGGGCTCTACGCCGTCTACGTCCACACCCTCCCGGACTACAAGCTCAACGTCTCCAAGAGCTCCGCCTTCTACGGCCGCCAGATCCCCAGCGAGGTGAGCCTTGATTTATCACTCTCTCTTGTTAATTTACCACATTAGCATTGCATTACGTTGTAATCGGATCACGTAGCTTGCGAATTAGTCGCATTGTGTTGCCAACGCGTGATTGATTGGATAGCTGGCCCCTTGGTGGTGTGAATCGAACAAGTGTTGGCCGGTTGTCGTGCTAGTTGGTGGTTGCCCATGTGCTCAAGTTGATTGGGATATGTGTGCAAATGGGGGAGGATTTGCTCTCGGGGGAATATGCTTGCTTGTCCCCGTGCTAGGTTGGTAAACTACTTGATTGGCTTTGTAACTAGTGGTGCTCACGAATGTTACATAATGTGACGTAGAGATGCTTGATTGGCAATATTCCGGTTAAATTATATCCACTTAATAATCAGTCAAGGCATTTGGGCTGCCCTATGGTTAGGATTTTATAAAGCGGGTTTTTGGAGCGATATGTTAATCTCCTTTTTCTTCCTCTTTCCAGCTAAAATATCACCTTCCAAGTTTCAAAGTAGTGCTACCGAACTTATGTGATGCGTGCATCTGTTCTATGTTTTTCAGTCCCCGATGAACAGATACCTTTATTTCTCATTCTAATATCTGTTCCTTGCCAATGCAGGAAGTGTCTTGGGGATCGATAACCCTTATAGACGCTGAGAAGCGCCTGCTGGCCAATGCCTTGTTGGATTTCTCGAATGAGCGTTTTGTCCTGCTCTCAGAGAGCTGCATTCCAGTGTTCAACTTCCCAACCGTCTATGAGTACCTTATAAACTCTGAACACAGCTTTGTTGAGTCTTATAACATCGACACCCCGCAATGTGCTGGCCGCTACAACCGTCGGATGGCCCCTCACATCTTGTCAAGTCAATGGAGAAAAGGGTCGGAGTGGTTTGAACTTAACCGTGAGTTGGCTGTTCGAATAGTAGCGGACTACAAATACTACTCAATCTTCCGGAAGCATTGCAGACCGTCGTGCTACCCAGATGAACATTACATACCGACCTATCTTCATTTGTTCCATGGGTCCCTCAATGCCAACAGGACCATCACATGGGTTGATTGGTCAAGAGGAGGCCCGCATCCAGCAAGATATGGTGCTGCAAACATCAATGTGCAGTTCATCCAGGCCATCAGGAATAATGGTACACGATGCACTTACAACTCGAAGCCCACTTCCGTCTGCTACCTCTTTGCTAGGAAGTTTGCTCCTAGTGCTCTGGGTCTGTTGATGAACCTTACATCTACCGTATTGGACTTTTGAGTTATTCACCATGCTTCATCGGCGTCACATCATTGAGCTGTCTCCATCAACGCGCATGCCAGTCAGGAAGAAGAGGTACACTACTAGCTCAGGAGACATGTGTCTCTTGATAGATGGATCATACAGATGGATTCTGATGTGTCTCTTGCGGATGATGCTGTGTGGGACAGTGAAATTTACTTCACTTGTCCTGAAGCTGATTCCCGAGCCATAGATGAATGCGCTGCATTCGGAGAGGACTTTTCTTTCACCTCCCATTCTTTTTTAATATATCATAGCTATGAGATAGATCTTTTATTTTCTTTTTTCCCATCTGCTGTAATGACTTGGTCAGGATACTAATTTCTGTGAATATAACTCATCAATCATTGCTTTAGTTCAAGTCTGCCATTGCTAGATGTCGCTATATACTTAATAGCCAATCTCTAAATCTTGAAGTAACAGCTTGTCGTTGGTTGTTCGGTACAGGATGATGCTTTGGTACAGGAAAAGTAGATAGAGAAGTTTGTGGATGTAGGCAGAATATGCCATATTCATGTGGCAGATTTGATAGACTGGCCTGTCTTTGCAAGAATAAAAAGTAGGTTCCTTTTGAAAGGCACACAGGAGTATGCCATTTTGCTGCAAACTCTCAATTTGTTCAGACATACTTGATTGTCAAGAACATACTTGCAAAGTGAACAGCATATTGTCAAGAACATGCTTAATTGGCCTCGCATTTGACAGCTGCATGCATAAACTAAGATAGGTTGGTGCAGTCAGTCCACACTCGTCATGCCCTGGTGATTACTATAATCCATGAGCCAGCACAGGTCCATGAATCTTAATATTGTACTGAACATTTGCAAGGCGTATCTAACCCCAGGCAATTAATTATCTACGCCCTGTATGTGTTGTTTAGGATGCTTCTATTTAGATATCTGGCGAATTTCTGGCATTACCAGTAGTGTCCATGATTTGGGAAGAATTGAAGTGGTTCTGAGATTAGATGAAAGTGACTGTTTCTGTTCTTTGTGCCTTCTAAGAAACGACGATTCCGTTGCTACGGATGGTGAGCTTGTTTGGCGACCTGTCACGTTTTGGACAAGAAACAAGATGGGATGAAAGTGATACCTCCTGATAGACTGATGCTGCTCCTTTTGAGTTTGAGGAAGAACAAAAAAAGAAGATAATTCGGCCTCTTTATTTATTCCCGAATGATACTGCAGAATCTAAGAACAGTCTGTACGGGGCCAAGTGATAGGGTGAGCCCTTGCGATGCAATCCATCGTGCCTTATCCGCAGTGCGGTGGTGTGCAGGTTGGGAAGAATGGAGCTTTCTGAACAAGCGATGGATGCTTTGGTAGGTTCCTCTCTGCTTGGGAGATTCTTGTTTTCTTTTGACTCATTGGTGGGGGAGGAGTCTGAGGACGTGTAATGGTTGCTTGCACGCACATTCTTGAACAAGACCGATATCTTTTTCTTTTTTAGATGTATTATATGATTTCAGTTCAATGCTATGGAAGAAAAAAAAAATGGCTAGCTAGTTCCTGGCTGAATGTTGCCGCCTGAATACACCAACTAGTCCACCCAAAAGCTTAAACTGATGAGGAAAGATGGGCAATTCACTTATACTTCAACAGTTTTTGTCTTCACATAAACACGTATATAAACAAACCGAATATTAATAAATCAATAAGGAAATCAGTATTAGTCAGGCTGCACTGGATCCTTGTTGCTATTTTTTATGTTCAGATGTAGTGGCACTAGGCTAGATTCAGCTGGCCTGAGCGATTGCAGCATCTCATCGCCATTACCAGCCCACCTCTAAAGCCCAACCCGCGGCCTTTCAACGCTGCAATTTGCTTGTGCGACAGCCCAGTTACCACCATCACCTCGATCGTCAGATACTGTGTCGGTTTTGCCTCTTACTTTTCATTTTCATTCATTCAGTCTGTCTGTCCGAATGAACTCTACAAAGTGTTGCCGTCGTTCAGTTGCTACTGTCTAAGTTGGCACTCACCGTGTGGATGCCTTGCTTGCTGATGCCCTGCACACGCATGCTTCCATTTTGTTTAGACACCATTGTACAGATTTATCTGTACAACATTTTGATATTGCTAAGTAGGGATGTAAACGGATCGAATATGAACGGATAATGTTACTATCATATTTGTTTTCATTTTTTTTTCTCGGATGTGGATATGAATACGGATACCTCGGAAACAAATATAAATATAAATAATATCGAATATAGATACGGAGCGAATACGAATAGAAACGAATACGGTCATGAATATTTATCGGAACATGAAAACTCCTTAAATTATGCATCCAAAATCAATGAAAACACATAAATAGTTTATCTTGTCAAAACATTAATATAATCTAAACAAGTATAAATATTTTTTATCCACAATAGTCATACCATTATACATATTTTAAATCTTCAAGTGGCAGCTATTTTTTTCTAAAGTCCTAAATAATTCTTAATGGATTTCTACCATTTACATGTGACTAATAAATTAATTAAGCATTTAAATTTGCATCAGAATGATTTAAATGGCAGTACATCAATTTAATCGGTACAAATTAAAATCTACCGATAATACTAAATTTACTTTTAATAAACATAAATATTTGCTAGTGGTGTTCAGATTTAATATGACTAGGGAACCTAATGTCTAATGGTAATGAAACCTTATGGCTTGGTTGGGCTAGTTGGCTGGTGGCAGGGAAGATGAGAGATGCTGATTTGGGCTAGGCAATGTTGGACTGAAATATCGGATATCTGATTTCGTATTATCTGGATAATTCGTATTCGCCGGATATCAGGTCTACTATATTCGTATTCGTTTCCGACAAAAAAACCGTATTTGTTTCCGATCCAATACAATCCGTATTCGTTTTCATCTAAATCAGTCGAAAACTATCCGATCCGTTCCTACACCAAACCTTGCTTTATCTCTGTGAGAGACCATGTGGAGGTCATCCCGTTGTGTATGATGAGTAATTGATATCGGTTTAGGAAAAGTCGAGTTTGAGTCGGTTGGTTCGGACCTAGACGTTGCGTGGCGTAACGGGCTCGGTCGGACTTGGTCGAACCTAGTCGTATGAGTTTAGGTTGCATATTCTGATGACTCGACAGGTTTGATCTCTATTTACGCTTTCATGTATCGAGCGGTGCTATTTGACGTGTTTCTTGTCCGTGTGGTGCAGGGCGTCGAGGCGAGTCGTGGCGAGACACGGTGGACCGGACTAGGCGCAGGTGGCGCTGAGGTCAGAACGGTCATGAGGTGTCGAAGACGACGTGGACTCAACGTGTTGCGGAGCGTGCGAGGCAAGGAGCGCGGAAGCTTCCGGAAGGTGCGTAGGCGGCAGGAATTCCGCAAGGCTGCACAAGCGGAGACGGCTCCGTTAGGGTTTAGCCGGCGTAACGGGTTGGAGACCCGTTAGCCAAGGGCTATAAATAGAGGTGAGGGGCTGCATACCCCTTAGGACACTTGAGAGTGAGTTAGGGTTTTGAGAGCTCATTCATCACTTTGTGTGGGTTGTGTTCCTCCCAAGAAGCATGTGAGGCTCTTGGTGTTCTTGAGGATTAAGAGGAAGAGGATATATTGAGTGACTTGTAATCATTCCTCTTGTCCTAATGTCCATGCGTATGGGGACTCCTATGTACTCCTTGCTTGGTTGAAATAAAATCTGAAGTTCTTTCTGTTCTTCATTGTTTCTCTTTGGATGGATTTTATGGCTTTGAGAGAGAGTTAGGGTTTTCTGTCTTCTCTCCATGTTTGTGTGTCTTGTTTCTTGTGTTATGAGGAGGCATCAGTAGCTCTTTTCTTTTTGCGTGTGTGATTTTGTTCAGGAAGTGTTCTTGTATATGCTTCCAGGATGAGAGTTTGGGGTGATATGGCTATATGATGAATCCTCTATATTCATTCCTCTCTTTGATCACTTTTGTGAAGCGTTTTGCGTGTAAGAACAAGTTTCGGACATCCATGTGACTGCACTCTTTGGAGAACCTCTGTTCTCTGATTTTCTTTATAAGCAGCCTTGGCTCTTCTTTATCTTTTCAGCTTTGCCCTTTTCTCTTTATCTGTGATTTCTCTCTGGAGTTTCTTTTCTTCCCAGCTTTGCGTCGGGACAGTCTTTGTTGTGATCTACACTTGGTCTCAAAACTTCAGTCTGCATTTCAGTCAAAAGATTTGTGTCTCGGTCTCTCCGCTTTTAAGTTTCACCTGCCGACAGTATTCAGTTTGGATCTTTTCCTTGAAAATTATTCTTGGCAGCTGTTTGAATTTTTTCTTGTGGTCTGAGTGCAGTCCATTGTCTTCCTGAATATCTCAGCCGAACTGCACCTTTCATTTAAGCTGTCAGTGCAGTCTACAGTAGTTTTGCCTTCAGTTTTCGGCAGCTTCTCCTGCTGATTTCAGCTTGCATTTCTGTTGTTTCAGTTTTTCATTGTTTTGTGCTGTTTTTTGACCCTGCTGCATGCAGTGCAGATGGCATCAATTTTGGCTGAAATTTTTACTACTTACTTGCTGATCTAAGCAGATTTTGTCTGTGTAGCATGCAGTTCTGATTTCCTTGTTTTGAGTATTTTTAGTTCCCTTCAAATACTGCATGCTGTTTCACATGGTCCCTTCAAATACTGCATGCTGTTTTCTTTTGGGTATTTTTAGCTCCCTTCTTGCGGATGATTTCCTGTTCTGCATGCTGAACTGAGACATATATATCTGATTTCATTTTTCTTTATCTCAGTTTTGCTTTTATTTTGGGGGCGATATTGAAGAGAACGACATTCACCCCCCTCTGTCGCCATTTCGGTCCTACACTCTGCAAATCACACAACGTTGCACTGCATCATCAGTTATTCAGGGCCTGTTCTTTTTGGCTGCGGCTTGTGGCTTTTAGCTGCGGCTTGTGACTTTTGAGCTGTTTGTACGAGAGATTACAGAGTAACAGAAATTCACATTCAGTTTTTACCGATATAAATGAAGCCAGTAAAATATGTACTATAATTAACTAGTAGACCTTATTTTAAAAAAATACTCCTTTTAAAAACTAGTTACTGTAAAAAAAAATCAAAAAATAGCTTTTAAAAGCTGAAAAGAACAGGACCTCGCACCGGTGAAACACCATTCGCCTTTGCCTAGCAAGCTTATCACCTCCTGTCAAGTGACACCTGCAAACCATCCTTGCCTTGCACGCTTCTTTTTCCAGCCTTCTTTTACCATTCTTTATTTCCTTGCTTTCACGTCACATCAGATGACCCTGTTCATCGAGGATTATACTTTTAGCTTTTAACTTACAACATTTTAATTTCATCTTTTCTGACTTTTGACTATTTTTTTTGGTATTTTTTCTTTTTCTTTTTTATCTTATTTCTTTGCATTGTTCAAGATAATATATCTTTTTTCCTTTTTTATTTTTAAAATTTAATCACGCTGAAAAACTTCACAGCAGTTACAGTATAAAATAAATCTAAAACGATGCAAAACAGTACCAAAAAATGCCATAAGCTTTAAACCCAAATGAGCAAAAACAAAAAACAAAATGCTACATAGATGTTTATCCTATTGTTCTCAGGCTGGGGAGAAAGATTATAAAGGTGGTCTAATGTTAATTGCGAGTTGATGATGGATATATCTAGATTTATATGTTCCAAGGAGGAAGGACTAGGCTACGGGCCTATTTTTTTAGGCTATGACTGTGGCTTATGATTGTGGTTGATGGTTTTTTCTCTAGAGTGAATACTCATACGAACAAATCAAATATCGATAAACCGATTCGAAAAGATTGTTCTGATAAGCTGTTTCAAAAAGACAACCAATAAACCATCTAATTTATTTATTCAGATGAAAGTCATAAGACATAAGTCCTAAGCCCAAAAATACAGACCGTAAATTAAAACGAGATGACATGTGAAAGGGAAATCTCGATTTGGTTTTTTTAAAAAAATCTCGATTTGGTTTTAATAAAAATCTTCAGTCACGATCAAGTCAAATTAAGCAGCATGATTAAAAATAATGAAATGAGATGAAAGGAAGAATCAAACATCCGCATCGATCATTGTCGACCCGTTCGGTGGCGAGAAGTATCTGGGAAAGAAACACGCGGCCGGCCGGAGGCCCCGTACATGAACGAGACGCATCAGATAGACACAAAACTTTGAACGCTTCAAAGCCTCTCCATACCTTTCATCGCTGAAAGCTACGCGGGTACTATTCCCTTACAATGGGTCTATTCTTTTGTAGCTACGGTTTATAATTTTTGATTATATCTTGTGCCTTGTTGCTGTTTATGTGAAAAATTACAGAGTAACTGAAATTCATATGTGGCTTTTACGATATAAATAAAGTCGGTACAGTATGTAATACAATTAACTTAGTAGATCTCATCTTAAAAAACACTTCGTTTAAAAGATAGTTATTATAGAAAAAATCAAAAGCTGAAACTAAAAACCACATAAAATAGATCCAATGTCATGTCGGAGGGCACCGTGGGGTCTCACATCCTAGGTGGTGATCATTTTGACTTATTTTTGGTAGCTTTATGGAAAAGATCAGAATGATCGAAAAACATCAGAATGACAGAGGCTTATTTAACATAATTAAATTTAAAAAAAATTAAAAAATATGTTAGCCCATCACAAACAACGTAAACGAATACGGTAAAAAAAAGAACCGGCAAAAAAACTCGAAAAAAACCAAAAATTCAGAAAAAATAAAATTATAAATAGTAAAAAATAAATCAGAAGTCAGAAACTGAAGCCGAAACAGCGGGTCCCTAGTCGGCCTGCGTGCCCACACGCACGCCAACAGTGAAGAACGATAGGAGAAGCACCAGCGTCTCCTGTAAAAACATTACTTGCGAACTACTCGGATTAATTTCGTTGGGAGTATTTGCGTCTTACTTAATTTAGTTTTTTTTTGGAACAAGTTGCTGATAAAGAAAACCATATAACCATTCTATTCTCGAAAAAAAAGCAATAGAACCATTCTTATACACTTCAAAAAAAGAAAAAAAAAGAGAGAGCAAGCATAAGAAAGGAAAGACATAATCCCTATGTGAAGGTAGCAATTGCATATTCGTTTTTCTAGAACTAGGTGTGTATTTTTTTTTCTCTGGAAGTGATTTACTAGGAGGATTATTCAAAATGCAACCATATATGACGATGGATATGGATGGGGTTGACACTTGAGACCAGGTTTCGTCGAGACGGGAGAGGTGGAAACCATGCAATATGAAGCTAACTTAGTAAAGACCAGTAAAATACAACAGGATGTCTGTTTCAAACAGCTTTTGATTTTTAAAAATTGATTTTTAAACATAGTGGCCTCTCAAAGTGGTTTCTATAAATCGTTTGAGAGTCACTGCAAGAGCCGCTTTGATGGAGTGGCTTCTCAATATAAGTGTCAAGCTCCAACCAAAGAAAATGAAGAAGAAAAAGGAGGACATCATCTACTTTGTTTTGTAGCGAGGCTAGTCGTAAGGCCAACCACTGCAGCAATCGCAAGGGCAAGGGTCCTTCCCCTGGTCAGCATAAAGGCCGCAAGGCTGAAATGAATGTCGCACTGGCTAGCACCAGTTCAGAAGAGTATGTACCCCAGGCCTTTATAGCAAGTCCATCAATTGATTGGTGAATTGATACAGATGTTACTAGATATATATGTGCTGATCAATCTTGTTTCTCTTCATTTCAGGGTGAAGGTGGTGGATCTATCCTAATGGGGAATGAAGCCAATGCGACAGTACGTGGAATTGAACATGTTTACATGAAGCTTACCTCGGGTAAAACACTCATCCTCAAAGACGTGTTGTATGTGCCTGCGATGACTCGTAATCTCCTGAGTAGGACGAGTAGGCAAGAAATAAAGCTTGTAGTTGAGTTCAATAAGGTCGTATTGACCAAATTTAGTAGCTTTGTAGGTAAAAGCTATGATAGCGAGGCATGTTCCGCTTATCCATTCTTGATCTTAATAATGTAAACATTTATAATGTTTTTCATTGCAATAAAATTCATAATATTTAGCATTCATGTTTGTGTCATGTTAATTTTGAAGCTATTGTGCGGTTGAGCAAAATGAGTTTAATTCCAAGGTATAATTTTGAGAAGGGTTCAAAGTGCGAAGTGTGTGTGCAAGCAAAGCAGCCCCGAAACCTTTTCATAGCGTTGAAGGGTGAAACACCTCTCCACTTGAACTAATTCATTCAGATCTTTGTGAAATGAATGTCAAACAATACTTTTTGACTCTTATAGATGATGCGACTAAGTATTGCTATGTTTATTTACTTAAGTTGAAAGATGAAGTACTAGAACACTTTAAAGTCTATAAAGCCAAAGTTGAAAATCAACAAGAAAAGAAAATCAAATGGTTAAGGTCGGACCGAGGCGGTGAATACGTCTCCCATGAATTCTTTCAATTCTATGAAGAAAATGGAATAATTCATAAAATTACTCCACCATACTCACCCCAATCGAGTGGAATTACCGAAAGAAAGAACCGAACTCTTTGTTACTTGGTTAACGCCATGCTCCAGAGTTCAGATATGCCAGACTATTGGTGGGATAAAGCAGTTCTCACAGCTAATTATGTTCTGAATAGGGTTCTACCTCGCAATCAGGAGAAAACACCCTATGAAAGATGGAAGGGGAGAAAACTCAACTTATCATTTCTTCGGACGTGAGGATGCCTTGCAAAAGTGCATGTGCCGTCACCGAAGAAAAGAAAACTTGGTCCTAAGACTGTTGATTGTGTCTTTTTAGGATATGCTATAAATAACACGGTTTATAGATTTCTAGTGGTTAAATCCGATGTGAGTGACATTGCTACAAATATAGTGATGGAATTACGTGAGACGACATTCTTTGAGCATATGTTTCCTATAAGACCATATGAAGTCATTGACCATTCTGATTCATATGAACACTCTATTCTTCCTAGTGTGGATAACACCGCTCCAGAGTTAGAGTTGAGGAGGAGTAAGAGGCAGAGGACTGAGAAGTCCCTCGGTGATGACTATATCACCTATGTCGTGGATGATGAACCACGAACCCTTTCAGAGGCATACGTATCTCCGGATATGGATTTCTAGAAGGAGGCAGTCTGTAGTGAGATGGATTCCATCATAGCTAACGGAACATGGGTGATTGCAGAACTTCCACCTGGTTGTAAGCCAGTAGGCTACAAATGGATCTTTAAAAGAAAGCGTAGACCTGATGGTACTATACAAAGTACAAGGCCCGTTTTAGTGGCTAAATGTTTCTCTCAAAAAGAAGGAGAAGACTATTTCGATATACTCTTCTGTTGCTCGTTTATCCACAATTCGGGTGCTTTTAGCACTAGCTGCCATATACAAACTCCAAGTAAATCAAATGGATGTAAAGACCGCTTTTCTAAATAGAGAGTTGGATGAGGAGATTTATATACAATAGCCCGACGGTTTTGTGGTTGAAGGGTAAGAAAAAAGTATGTTGATTGATTAAATCTTTGTATAGTCTAAAGCAAGCTCCCAAGCAATGGCATGAGAAATTCGATAGTACAAGGACCTCGGACGGCTTTTGTGTGAACGAAGCCGATAAATATGTCTACTATCGGTTTAGCGGGGGCGAAGATGTCATTCTTTGTCTTTATGTAGATGACATATTGCTTTTTAGTTTGTGTGGCTAAATTTAACACGTTTATTCGGGTCAATTTAATCATGAATTAAATTCATGATTAAATTCACCGGCCGTAAATTCACGAATTAACATGATAAATTCGGACTACATAAAATTTCTAAAAAATTACACAATAACTATGACTGTGTCAAAAGGCTTCACATAAAATTTTGTAATTTTTAGAGCTCGTTTACTATATGTAAAAACTTGTAAAAATATCAAAATGGTATGAATTTGTTGAGCAGTATTTGCAGTGGATAAAATTACACAAAAATTATACTGCGAGGTACGTTTTGTCGGGAGGCTATACATAAATTTTCATAATTTTTTGAGCTCATTTGTATATGTAAAAATTCAAACAGAAAAAAATTTGGGCAAGTAATTAAGCCGGCTAATTAGCCGATTTAATAACCTGCCACCCCCTCTCCAGACGGCAGGCAAGCCTGTCGTCTGGTGAGGAGGTGGCAGGCACCTGCCGTAGGCGGTCGCGCCGCGTGTCGCCTCGCCACGACAGAAACAATATTTTTGTCAATACGATGCGCATATCGCTATTTTTGTAAATACGATGCAAAACAATGCTAAAAGTGGCTTTAACTCCATGTTGAGATGGGACATGAGAATACCAAAAAAAAAAGATAGTGGTTACGAGCAAAATGTTCAGCTATGATAAATAAAACTCACTAAAATCAGGTAATTGTAATGGTAGGGATTGACCTTGTTGTTTTTCCTTAAAAACAAGGAAAATCAAGTATGGTAGGAATAAAAGATGGTTAGGCAAATAGAAGCATCTTGATAATACTATTTTAGTACATATTACGAGTCTATTTTTTAACGGCTTCTAAAAACGGCTTTTACCTTTTGATATAGTACTTAAATTTTAAACGAAGTATTTTCTTAAAATAGGGTCTATAAGTTAATTGTAATACACGTTAAAAGTTCAACATATGTATCAACCAAAATCGTAAGCAAGTATCTATTTCCGTAATCTTTATCGTAAACAGCTAAAATTCAAAAATTTTAGTTAAAAACTATAAACCGCAGCTATAGCAAATATGCCCTACATTTTCTTACTAAAACTGGAGCTTTGGACAATTTCCTAGACAAAGAAAGAAACACGACGCTCAATCCCTAAAAGAAAGGAAAGGGAAGGGAAGGAAAGACGATGCTCAACGTCAGACCGCGTCACCATCTTTTCCATAATTTTTTTTTCTCTGGTGTTATTCATTCCTCCTCTTCTCCGCTTGTTACCCAGTCAAATCCCCACCCAGGACAAGTCTTCGCCTTGCATCAATAACACTCTTCTCCCCCTCGCCTCCTCTCTCCCTTGGTATCTCTCTCACTATTCCTACCGAAATCTCCATCCACGATAAGGTTGCTTACTTGCCCCCGACCTCCTGATCCGTCCTCCTCCCCCTCCCGCGGCGCCCTCGCCATTTTTTTCCAGGTATTTTTCATTTTCCCAGGTTACCTTTTCTTTTAGGGCGCATTCTTTAGGCTGTGCTACGAATAAGTGATCAAGAAATGGTCTTTTCTTGCTTCTTGATGCGTAATTTTAGGTTAAATGGGGGGAAAAGGTTGTATCCGTCTAGGGATACGGTAATCTTGCATGAAATGGGGTGAATACTACCTGTGGCCTGCTAATTTTCAGTTCTTGATCTGTGATCCTGCCGTCGTCTGCCGACAAGTCGCCGGAGAGAGCCGGCCTGAATTGCTGCCGGATTTTGGGTGTGAGTTTGCTGTTGTGTCAGCTGTGGATTCTGCAAGAGAGGACCCGGATTCTTGTGGTATTGAATTGGGGAAAGTTGCTGTTGTCGGTAAGAAGGGTGGGGCGGTTGCTTCGGAGACTTTGATGAATTCTCGCCGATCCAAGTCTGTGAAGCTCGTGTCCACACGCGCCAAGCCCCTTGAGGTCGAGATTGCTGAGGAGGACGAGCGGATGAGCTCATCGGCCGACAACATGGTGTACTGTTGCATTGCTAAGGGAAAAAAGGTCATATACTGCTACAACAGCAAGGATGGTGATCCACAGATGGAGTCCACGGCAGCGCTCTGCCTTGAGAATGCACCTTCCTATCACTGGCATTACATCCACACATCAGGGTCGAGGAGCTACAGCTATTTGATGGCTGATGGGCACACGTTCTTCGCTATAATTGATCCGAGCGTCGGGAATGTTGGTGCTTTGCAGTTCCTGGAGCGTGTGCGAGATGTGTTCAGGAACACAAATAGGAATGGCTTTCACGACTCGCTGGTACCAGCTGTCCAGAGGCTGGTGGCTTCGCTGGAGAAGATGCCCCGTGCAGCATTCATCCTTGAGGAAAGTGTGGAAAGGGGAGGGTCAAGTGACAGCCCGAGCTGCACATCATCAAAGGTGCCTTTACTGGGAAAGAACGGGAGCAGGAAGGATAAGAAGGCAAAGGACAAGGCAGTGTCTGCAGGGGATGGCGAGGATGAGCAGCATGGGACTCGAGTGAGAATAGATGTGCCAATAGAGGAGGTAGGTGGCATATCGTTGGAGCGGAGCACAAGCCAATCCAGGCTACGACGGCAGCAGTCATCCCAGTCGTTGTGGATGCGCCATGTGAAGATCATCATCATTGTTGATGCCATCGTTTGTTTGGTGCTGTTTGGTGCTTGGCTTGCCGTCTGCAAGGGTTTCCAGTGTGTGTCTGGATGATGAAATGAAATCTCCGCAAGAATTGTGTAGCTATTGGGGAGCCGAGAAGTTTTTTTTAATGCAGTGAGTTGTGATATGTTCTTTTCCAGAAAGGTAAATATAATCCAAGAAAATGGTGAATGGAGAGAATTTGGATTCAGTGATAATTATGGCGGGAGCTACAATTATCCAACAACAATATGTTCAGGATCAGATGACAAAAATGGAGGCTTGGTGGCATGAACATGTACATGTGCTTCACCCCTTGTAGATGAGAATGTGGTAGGATTTTTCATAGATGTCATGTGTCCGTGATCTTCCTGTATTATGAATTCATCTTGTGCCATATATGATTCCTTTGCCGATAGTTGTGCAGATGATATACCTTGCTATATATGCTTCGTACATCTCTCCTTTTTCATTGTCAAACATGGCATTTATGTAGATTTCTACATGGGCACAGAGGTTCAGTTTTGGTCTTTTTTGCCGAGTTCTATAATTGTGATGAAAATTCGGTTTTAGATGCTTAATAACTAGTTTATTTTCACACGATGCCGAAAGAATGTTCTTTGCCAGATAAGGCTACATTGGGTTAGGGAGAATTCTGTAAGAATGCTCATGAAATTGTCGCATCATGTATTTATCTTTAGTCTGGAATGAAGCTGACAATAACTCAGGCATATGCACAGAACATTCCAATATTACTCCCCAGTAGTGGCGAGGTCATTTAAATGCATCATATCGCCTGCTGCCATTGCATGCAACTCTGTCTTTTTTCGAAGAACAGGTTAAACTTGGAAAGTGAAGAGTAATGCTTGTAAATTTGTAGTCTTGATATGATGTTGGAGCGTGTATGAACATTGGCATCATCTTGCATTTGCACGAGATCCTGAGATGTTTAACATAGCTTGTTTATTTTTCAAGTGAACATGATGTTTTCCTCTAGCATGTGGAGTAGAGTTTGCCGGAACCGATACGAATAGAGCCAGCCATACTGATCATAGTTCTGAAGACCTGGAAGGAGTTATATCCTGAAGTATGTAACTGCACGTTTCAGGTTTGAAATCATGCGAGTGAAATCAGATGTTACTGTCACTGTTATTGTAGTAGTTTTTAGTTAAGAGTTGTGGACCAAGTCCTATTCATTGGAGTGAGTTTGATCATCTGTGTGCTGTCAGTACACTGAAACTGAAATATTCGTAGGCATCTTCATCCAACAATTGAGCTGAGCTGCCAACTAGTGTCACTTGTCAGTGTATCAAACTTGTGGCTGACGAACTTTCCAGCTTAATTCTGAATTGGTCTCAATGTTTAGTGGGATTGATCTCAGGTTGTACAGTCGTAGTACACAAGAGAAACAAGGTTCTGAATTTACTCCAGTGGCAGGTTCTGACGTTGTTAAGAAACCAGACAAGAACCATCCTTGTTTTTTTGGTGAACGCAAAATCAAACAAGAACATCAAGGGAAAGACTAGAGGATAGTTAACTAGTATTCATAATAGGGAGTATTCCTCCTCTCAGTTTGTTGATTCGAGCAATAAACCTTCAGCTCTTCCACTGCTCATAGACAGGTGAATTGAGGACTCGATAAATTTGATATCTTCATCAAGACTTGACATCTGTAATGAAAAGAAAGTAATGAGCAAGTAAATTTGCTCAAGGAAGTACATCTCTCTAAAAAACAGAAATATCAGAGAGTTTTTTTTCGCAGACATCACATCAGCGAGAATTAGGCCTCCTTTTTAGCTTTTGGCTTCACCAAAAATCAAAACAAACGGGACGGCTTCTTGAAGTAGATTCTCCAAACAGTTTTTCGAGCCTAAAATTATATGTGGCGTCTTCGCTGTCTACTATCGTCTCGAAAAACATAGATAAAAGCTATTAGCTACAGCCAAGCGCCGCAACCCAAAAGAACAGTGTCTTAATATAGCCCATCTACCCACATCTCACTCGGCCCATAACTGACCTTCTGGCAGCCCACATAAGGCCCATTAGAAGCCCACGAATGTGGCAGCCCAGCACAGCCGCGGATCGATTGCTCTGTTAGTCGCTGGATTCTTGCTCTTGGTGATAGCAAGATCCTTACTCTCATCGAGAGGATGACACTTGGAGATGGGACAATTTTCTAGTTTTATTTCTCACACAATGACACGCCAATCTGAGGGGTTGGGGATACAAATTTATAGGCTGCTAACCAGCCAAGCATATGCTAAGATGCTAGTCTAAGATGCTGTCCTAGATGCTAGTCAAGATGCTAAGATGCTGTCCTAGATGCTAGTCAAGATGCTAGTCTAAGATGCTAAGATGTTGTCCTAGAAAGATGCTGTCCTAAGATGCTTGTCCTAGAAAGATGTTGTCCTAAGATGCTTGTCCTAAGATCTTTGTCCTTGAAGGCGACAAAAAAAAAAACACCATATCTTGCAGCCCCACAAGCACCAGGCAACACAGAGACTTATCCATCACTCTCCCCCTAAGTCTTGTGTGTCTCCTTGTGAGGAATCTGAGTCATCCCGATCTGGCGCAAGTTCACGGAACTTGATCCGCCAAGAGACTTGGTCGAAGTCGGCGAAATGGTCTTGGGTGTTGATGTAGTTGGCGGACACTCCTTCATCCGTGCGACTTCGATGAAGTGATACCTCACCGGATGTGCTTCTGCGCTCATGGAAGACAGGGTTCTTCGCCAAGGCCAAGGCGGACTTCTTGTCCACCACGAGCTCCACCGCCTCGCGTCTCGCCAAGGAGATCGCCAGCGGTAGAGCCACCCACGAGCTGAGTAGAAGCGGTAGTGGATGCAATGTACTACGCCTCATGACTAGACAAAGCCACCACTGCCGTTGACCGATCGCCGGTGATCGGACACTTGCCGGGAAGAACGGCGTCCGTTGGTGCTCTTGCTCGTGTCGATGTCGCCGGCGTGGTCATTGTCATTGCATGCGATGAAGTGCGCCGCGGCGAGGCACCTTGGGTAGTGCAAGCCGTGGTCGGAGGTGCCCGCGACGTGGCGGAGGATCCTTTCACGGCTGCTTGGTGCTCGTCGTCGGTCATTGCATGAGCCGGCCGGCGTGGCCGACGCGAACGCCAAGTCCGGTCGCGTGTGGACAAGGTAGCGAAGGCTGCCCATAATGCGCCGGTACTGCGTCGCGTCCACCTCCTCCGCCGTACTCTCACGACTCAGCTTCAGCCTCTCCTCCATAGGAGTGTGGGGTGGGTTGCGATCGGTGAGGCCGTCCCACTCCACGATGCGCTTGGCGTGGCGATCTGGCGAAGAGATGCTGGGCTGTCTGGTGGACCTCGATCCCGAGGTAGAAGGAGAGGGCCCGCGTCGCTCATCCGGAAGGTGGCCTTCATCTCCGCCTTGAATGCCTCGATCTCCTCCTCCTTGGTACCGGTGATCACAAGGTCGTCGACGTAGACGCCTATCAGCAGGGCATTGCCTCCCTTGCCCCGCCGGTAGACCGCGGCCTCGTGAGCGCTCTGCTGGAATCCCATTTGCTTGAGGGTGGAGTCCAGCTTGGCGTTCCAAGCTCGCGGTGCCTGCCGCAAGCCGTAGAGGGCCTTGCGCAGGCGGAGGACCTTGCTCTCCTTGCCGGGGATGATGAATCCCGGCGGCTGGCGTACGTAGACCTCCTCCTTCAAGTCGCCGTTGAGGAAAGCAGACTTGACGTCCATGTGATGGACGTATCAGCCCTCCTGGTTGCGAGGGCAAGGAGGAGACGCACAGACTCCATCCGTGCAACAGGCGCGAAGGCATCGTCGAAGTCGACTCCCTCCTGCTGGACGAAGCCACGTGCCACGAGGCGCGCCTTGTGCTTGATCACCTCTCCAGCCTCGTCTTTCTTGAGCTTGAAGACCCACTTGAGAGAGATGGCGTGGTGGCCGGCTGGAAGATCGGCCAGCTCCCACGTCTTGTTTCGCTCGACGGCGTCCATCTCCTCCTGCATCGCGGCACGCCATGCCGCGTCTCTCTCCGCCTCGGCGAAGGAACGAGGCTCGCCGTCGTCCTGTGCGAGGTGCGGCTTAGCCTCAGTCGCGCTGCGCCGATTCGAGGACCGGTGCTCGCCGAGGAGGTCGTCCATGGTACCAGTGGCGAGGCTCGCCGCCGTGGTGGCGTCGATCGATCCTCATCGTTGGACGGTGGTGGCGAACTCCACCGTCTTGCGCTCGTCGTGGGCGAAGCTGCCGGTCTGAGAGCTCGAAGGAGTAGGTGCCGGTGTAGGAGGCGGCGTGGCGGCGGTCTTGGCGGTGGACTCGCCAGAGCACGTGGGCTTCTTGGGGTGGCGGTGGTGAAGGACTCTCCGGAGGTGGTGGCGAACGAGGCGGTGGGGTAGGCGAGCTCGGTGAAGGCAGTGCCGGCTCCCCGCCTCCTCGGTGGGCGTGGTCGACGATGAAATCGCCGGTCGTCGGTCGGCCGTCATCCACCATCTTGCCCCACGTCCAGCCTCGCCCTTCGTCGAACACGACGTCACGCGTGATGCGCACGCCGTGTCGCGGTCGAGGGCGCGTGAGCCTTGGTGCCCTCCGCGTGGCCGATGAAGACCCTGGCGTGCTCGGTCGTCGAGCTTGCCGACGTGGTTGAGCTCCTTGACGAAGGCCAGGCAGCCGAAGACACGGAGGTGGTTCACCGCGGGCTTGCGCCCGTGCCAGGCCTCGTATGGCGTCTTGCCGTCGAGGGCCTTGGTGGGGGAGCGGTTGAGCAAGTGGACGGCAGTCATCACCGCCTCACCCCAGTAGAATACCGGCATCCCTCTCTGCTTGAGGAGGGCGCGGGCGGTGGCCACCACCGTCTGGTTGCGGCGTTCGACGACGCCGTTCTGCTGCGGGGTGTACGGCGCGGAGAAGTGACGATGGATCCCTTCGTCGGCGTAGTACGCCGCAAACTCGGCCGTCGTGAACTCACCGCCGTTGTCCGTGCGTAGGACCCGAAGCTTGCGGCGCACTCGCCTCCGCGGCGGCTTGAAGGCGCTTGATGGCGTCCGCAGCGGCTGCCTTGACGTCGAGCAGGACAGCCCACATGTAGCGGGACACGTCGTCGACGAGGAGGAGGAAGTAGCGTCGGCCTCCAGGTGTAGCCGGTGTCACGGGGCCACAGAGGTCACCGAGTCGAGCTCCGCCTTCTCCTTGGCGCGAAGCTCGCTTTGGCGAGGAAGGGCCGCCGCGGCTTGGTGAGGGCGCAGTGTCGCAGAACTGCTCCACGTGGTCGACGTGCGGCATGCCCCGCACCATCTCCTTGCTGCCGAGCTGCCTTAGGGCCTCAAAGTTGAGGTGCCCAAAACGCTCGTGCCACCTCCAAGCGTCGTCGTCGCGGCGGGCGCAAGACACGAGGTTGCGCCACTGCGCGTGAAGGGCGTGGGCGGTTGCTCTGTTGACCTTGACGAGGCCGGCGGCGATGATCCCGTCTCGCGGCACCCGTGCTCGATCTCCACGCGATCCGTTCTCATCCGGTTGTCCCAAGGCGATGATGGAGTTCCTCAGCGGGGATGTAGTAGACACCGGTGAGCGGCCGGTGCTCGCCGATCTTGGCGGCGAAGATGACGAGCCGACGCCCTTGATCTCCACGGCGGGCGTCGCCGAACAGCGGTGCCTCGAACACCGAGTCGAGCTCGGAGAAGAACTCCGCCGCCCGGTCATGTGGTGGGTGGCGCGGTGTCGAGCACCATCCGTCGGTCTTGTCGTTGCGGGCCCGCCGCCGAGGAGGCGTGTGCTTTTGGCGCGTCAAGGTGGAGGAGAGTCGCCGCGGCGGTGCCGCTGGAGGTAGTTTGATGCTCGTATGAGCAATGAGCGAGCCGGCTACTCCTCCTCCTCCGCTGCTGTGACGTGGGCTGGCCGCGTCGTGGTCGTCGACAATCCTTGGCCCAATGACCGAGCTTGCCGCGCTTGTGGCAAGAGTCGTCTCGTCTTGGCTTTTGCTTGCCGGTAGCGCCGCCTGGCGCCTCACGGTCACCACCCTCGGCACATCCTCGCGCCCTGCTCAGGCGTCTTTGCGGCTTGCCGCGCTTGCCACGCTGCGGCCTTTGTCGTGGAAGAAGGCTCCCCTTCTTCCTGTCACCTTGGCCGTGACCCACTGTTCCCGAGTGAGGAGGAGCTTCCGCCAATGGTGGCGGGTCCCGAGAGGTCTTGTGGCTCATCGCCATCAACGACCTTGAGGCGACCGCGCCTCCTCGATCGTCATCGTGGAGAGGTCCAGCAGAGACTTGATCGGCGAGCCATCGCTTGTACTTCTCGGGCGCAATGGAAGAGCTTTTCCACGCTCTCTCCTCGCCGTAGGTGTCGTCGCCGAACGCACCATCTTACGCAATGAGTGTTGAGGCGGAGAGCAAAGTCATCAACGTCCTCACCGGCTTGAAGGCGGGTTCTCCCACCCTGCGTAGTGACCGTAATGTAGATTTGCGGGCGCGGTCGGCTGCCGATCGTCTTTGCGGCGATGGCGTCCCAAGCCTCTTTGGCGATCCGCTTGTTAGTAGCGAAATCGCATCTCGGGCGGGACTGCGGCGATGAGAGCATCCAGCCGTCGATCCCGGTCGTAGTCGGCGTCGCCGTCACGGACTGCATCCCACATATGCCGCACTTGGAGCTTTACCCTCATCACCGCAGCCCACTCGACGTAGTTGGTCTTGGTGAGGGTAGGCCACCCGCCGTCGGGGCCGACGTCCCTGACGACAGCCTGGTACTCGTGGTGACCACGGTACCGAACCGGGGAGAGAGAGCCGCGTCACCTGTGAATGCCGCGCTCTCCGTCGACCCGTCTGTTGCCGCCGTCGTGCCTCCTCCAGAGCGCCGCCGCGCGTCCGCTGTCGGGCTGCTGCGGCCGCTTGTAGGCGTCTTGGCGCCCCTTCGCGCCGCTTCGCCCTCGCGCCTCCTTCTCTAGCAGCTCAAGGTCTGCGTTGGCGCTCATCGGCGAGATGGAGCTGCTTTGCTGCCGCTGAAACCTAGACCTCCGCTGCCGCCTGCACGCGCTGCATCTGCCGCCGCCGCTTCCACCTCCGCTCTGCTGCTTTGCCGACTCCGCCGTGCCGGTCTTGGCGCCCTTTCCGCGCTGCGGCTGCTGTGCGCCGCTTCGCTCGCGTTCCTCGCCACAGCGAGTTCGGCTTCTGCCGCCGCCGTGCTCGATCGACCGATCGGCGAGACATCCTGCGGACATGGCGCGCCACCGGGGGACTGCTTGGGTGGAGAGAGCGCCTCGATGAGCTTGCTCGTCGAGCGGGAGTGAGCGAGGGCGGGGCTGCTGCTGCTGCTAGTTGGGGCTGCTGCGAGTCTAGAAGCGACGCAGGAGAAGAGATTGAGCAGGAGATGCTCAGGCTACAGGATAGTGTAGCTCTGATACCACTTGTTAGTCGCTGGATTCTTACTCTTGGTGTTAGCAAGATCCTTACTCTCATCGAGAGGATGACACTTGGAGATGGGGTAATTTTCTAGTTTTATTTCTCACACAATGTCATGCCAACCTGAGGGGTTGGGGATACAAATTTATAGGCTGCTAACCAGCCAAGCATATGCTAAGATGTTAGTCTAAGATGCTGTCCTAGATGCTAGTCTAAGATGCTAAGATGCTGTCCTAGAAAGATGTTGTCCTAAGATGCTTGTCCTAGAAAAATGCTGTCCTAAGATGCTTGTCCTAAGATGCTTGTCCTAAGATGCTGTCTTTGAAGGGCAGCAAAAGAAAAAAAAAACACCATGTGTTGCAGCCCCACAAACACCAGGTAACACAGAGACTTATCCATCATGCTCCCGCAACCAACTGAAGCAGGCGACAACACTGCACCAACAGACATAACAGGGTTAAAAGTTAGCATGCCCAGGAAAAAGCAGCAACTCCATACATGTTAAGTGCTAACTCAAAATAGCAAACAGAAGGTGATCCAGCCTTCACTTAGGGACCAAGTTGGCTAAATTCAACATCGTTAACAAATATATGCCTGAGAGCTTTTGTTTTCATCTGTGTGTGCCTCTGAATTCAGATCTTGTCGAAACAACTTTTCTGCAGAAGGACCGAGCTAAATGTCAAATGTTTTCAGGGGATCTTAAGAAATGCCAATTTTGCACCATATATTTATAGCATAAAATGCTCTCGAACTGTGCCGGCACCTCTGCATCAACGTTGGCAGTGAAACAGAGTAGCACTTTTGACTTGCCTTTTGTTCCTCCTTTTCCGTTGTACATTCATGCAGATTGGTACAAGTGCGACACAGTATTCATGCCTCCAAATTAGGTGATGCAAGCAACAGATAATGTTGCCCAGCTATTTTCTAAGTAAGACAACACTGAGATCATTAAGGTTTTCCCTGGTTGAATGCAAAAGATCAATTCGAAGGAATGCAGAAACTGATCAAACAGTACTAAGTACCCCCTCTCTGTGTGCGCAGCCCCAGCTTGCTTCAGATCTTCACATCTTAGCGGCGATTATCGATGAATGTTTGATCAGGCACCAATGCATGGACCAACTCACAATAGATGTGTCAAAACTCACAATAGATGTGTCCGGAGAAGCAATCTGTTAATGTCAAATGGACTACAAAATCAATCAAAAGAAGACAGCAGGTATTGTAAGTTCAGCAAATGCAAATTTGGGAGGATTGAACAAGCAAGGGATGGAAGTATGGAACACATACTGGACAGATTTGGCAAGTTTGAAGATAGGCACAAAAACCGCATAGTTTTATGTACCTGCAAGAGCATAAAAGTTTTATTAATAAACTCCCTGTATTGGTTTTATAGAAGGAACTTACTTCCCAGAAGTGTACTATGATGTAATTAGCATTGTGTGATTTATCAAAACAATGATAGAGAGGCCCTCAAACATGAAGTAGGTTACAAATGCCATATTTTCCTCCCCAAACAACAAAACCATTACTACATGGTGGCAACCAAAATGACAAAAGGCCAAAAAGCATTTATTTGTCCATGCTTGCCAAAGTGGCTGTTTGGTTTGTGATATGCGTCATATTTGCATAGATTTAGCCGTTATTTTACCCTCATATTTTTTATATTTTGGAACTATTTATCATCATATACACGTTTTCCTATAGTTAATTGCTCGAAATGGACCCTTTTACATTTTTTGTGCTTTTCCGCAGGCCGGCGCGATCGAGGCGCAAAAACGATAAATTTGGCATTTCGGGACTGCTCCGTACAGATGTGCGCATCGTCACGGATGCGTAGGATCTTTTCGCGAAGAAATCAGAGTTTCCGAGGGCCAAAACAGAAGAAAACTCATGGGGGAAGGACTATATCGTAAATACCGAAAAGTGGAAGGACTAAATCGTAAAATTGCCAATTCCCCATTCGGGCCTCAAATCCCTAGCGGAGAGCCCGAGCCCGACATCTTCTTTTCTTTCGCCTCCCTATGTTGTCCCTTTCCTTCTCCGGATCCGTGGCCGTGACCGCCGGCCATGACTTCATACCGCGCCCGCCTCCTCCACCTCCGCGCCACCTTCTCCTCCTTATCTTCCCCCGCAGTACTTCTTTCTGCTGCCTCTCTCCACCACGGCCGCCGACCTCAACCCATCTCCTCCATCTTCGACACCTCCGGCCTCCAGCAAGGCCGAGCCTCTCCTCTCCTCTCCTCCCTTTGTCTCCCCCTTCATCCTCTGTGCCACCCTACTGCGCCGCCACCCCTCTTCCCCGGCCTCCGCGCCTCCTCCCATGCACCGCCGCTCCAGATCCACCAACCGCCGGCTCTTCTTCGCCGACATCGCCGACCGCACCGATCTCCATCATCCTCGACTCCGGCTTCTTCCTCTACAACCTCTGTCGCCTGTCTCCGACTCCGACGGCGACCTCTCCACTAACTCCCCTTCAGCGCCGCCGCCGGTCATCACCCCCTTCATCGACGACCCCGACCCCAGTTTCCTCTTCACCAACACTAACGGCGGCGACCTCTCCACTGCCTCATCTTCTTCTCTGCGACATTTGCTACTTCCCCCCATTCGGTTTCTCTCCAAACCCTCTCTCTTTCTTTATTATCTTGTTTAGTTTTCTAGATTACTATTACTACATGAAACTGTGAATGTTAATCTGGGAATGTGAATTTGGTTGATGTCTCACTGTGATGGTAAATTGTGGATGTTGATATATTGCACTGTGAATGTCAATCTACTATTATGAGATGTGGTCATGCTGGAATATTTGTGAAACAGTGCAATCTTTGTGTTAGTCATCAGTGTTATTACTTATCAGTTGTGATTTTGTTTAGCTATGACCAGTGGTTATATGTGTTAGATTGATTAGCATTAATGTGATGTTAGTTTAGTGGCTGTGTGTTTATTTGTGATCGGTCTTTGTGTGGGACAAACACTATCTGTCTTGTCTGTTGTCCGTTAGTATATGTGTATGTTTATATGCGCGGATTAGCTAGCGGCGACCGTTTCCCTTCCCCTTGCTGTCTCGACCCACCTAGTGCTTCTCGATCTCCCTCTTTTCCTCTATCTCGCGGTTGGTCGGTAGTTGAGTCGTGCGTGCGTTCGTAGTTCTTTGTTGTGTTGTCGTGTGCCGTCGTCGTCTACTTAGTTGTCGATTGTTTCCTCTCTCTTTCTCTCTCGACTCCCTTCGTGCTTCTAGACTCCCTCCATGCTTCTCGACTTTCTCCTGCTATCTCGCGGTCGGTAGTTAGTTATATCGTCGATCGGTAGTCGTTGTAGTTCGTGTGTCGTTTGTGTCATCGTTGTGTAGTTCATTCGGTCGTACGACGTCCATTCGTGTGGTCGTTCGTTCTGTCGTCTTTCGATTGTCTAGTTCATTCGTCGTTTAGTTAGTGCTAGTTAGGGTTCGTTTTAGGTTTAGTTTTCTCCCCCGTTTCGTTTGGCCTAGCTTTAGCTGAGCACCGGTAGCCTTAGTCTAGTCCCTGTGGAGAACACGACGCTCGGCGCTATTTCAGTGGCAACCCGTTCACTTGCGAGTATGCTAGTTTAGCACGATCAGTTTGGAGCCAATACTTCCAAAACTTTGGTCATGTTTGTTACGGGTATTAGAGATAGAATAGGAATTGTATTATTCTTTTCCTTATATGCCTCGTTTTCCTTATCTGCATATGACATATTCCCCTGTAATATCCCTTTGTACTCCATATATATATTACCCATTAGACTTCTTCAATATATACACAATATTCATAACATGGTATCAAAACTTAGGTTGAAACCCTAACCTCGATCTACTTCCGCTGTTGCTGCCCCTGGGAGGATCGATCTCCACTCCCGGGGGCGGCCACCTCGTTGGGCTGTGCCTACCCACCGCCTCCTCATCTCTAGCCGCCTCCACTGGATCGTCGCTGGGCCGTCGCTGGACCGTCGTCGAATCTCGCTGCGCCTGGATCCCGGTGAGTTGCCGCGGCCTTCCATCTCTGGGACCGCCGCCGCCGCTCACCTCTTCTAGATCTGGCCGCCGCCGTCGCCCACGGTCGTCTCACCCGCGCTGGCTGCCGTTGTACGCCTGGATCCGGGCGGATTCGGCTTTGCCTCGTTGCCACACCACAGACCCAGCCCAGATCGAGCCGCCGCAGACCTTGATGCGCCCAGATCCGATCACCATCGGCCAAGTCCTGCTTGGATCTGCCGTCTCCCATGCCCGTCGCCGTCGCCGCATCGTCTCCATCTTCCGCAGCCCGAGTCGTCGTCGCTGTCCTCTTCGTGGACCGTTGCCACTGCTCGGAGCAGGAGAAGTGCGCCGCCATCATCCGCGAGGTAGGGGAGAGCGAGTCCGCGTGGCTCATCTCCGAGGCATCGCGCTGCCCAGCCGGATCTCCGGCCGCCTCCGGCCTCTCTGCCGTCGGATCCCGCCACGCCCGGCCTCGGGGAGCCACCACCCAGCCGGATCCGGCCGCTGCCAGCCTGGATGAGACTGGATCTGCAACGGATCTGGCCTCCCTGACGATGGCTTGTCCTGATCTGGAGGGGAGGTGCTCGGTCAACTCCCTGGCTGGCGCGTCGCGGGGATCCAAGCCACTGTTGCGCCAACGCGATGCCGATCTATCCGCCGTCGTCGGGCTCCTCATCCTCGGGCTCGGGGAGCCGCGCGTGCCAGGCGGATTCTGCAGCCGGGCGGTTGGCATCATACCCGCGCGCTTCGCCTCCTCCCACTTCGAGGGCAAGCCGCTCGCCTCCATCCTCGGCAAGCCCATGATCCGGAGATATGGATGTGTTCTTATGCTGCTGCTAGTATCTGTGTTCGTTTGAGTTAGTCTTCGAGTTATTTTTCTTTTGAATCTTCCGTTGTGTCCATTCAAGTCCATAGTTTTTATTTTCAGTTTGTCCAAACCGTGTGAGTCCGTAAATTTATTGTTAGTCATAGAAGTATAGGAATTTTCTTCCGCCGCTTTACTCTCTGAGCCGCGTGCATATTGTAGAAGTCGTTATGATGCCGCCGCTTCTCTAGCCGTCGCCCTAGGCTTCTAAGGCCGTCGCGCGTCTTTTACACCTTGTGCACTGCGCTGCCGCCTCTTGGACTTCGATCTGCGCCGTCATGCTTCTATCTATTCCTCTTCAGCTTGATTTGATAGTTTATTTAAAAGTTACACGCAACGACGACATTATCAAGACTCAGACTTCGGATTTTCTTGTTTTAGTGTCAACTCTTTTCCAAATGCAATGCTATTGCATATGCCTTGCATTTGGGGGTGTTAAGGGTATCAGAGATAGAATAGAGATTGTATTATTCTTTTCCTTATATGCTTCGCTTTCTTTATCCGCATATGGCATATTTCTCTGTAATATCCCTTTGTACTCGCTATATATATTGTTCATTGGACTTCTTCAATATATACACAATATTCATAACAACAATGTTGACCATATTTCACATGTGTTTGGTCTATTTGCAATATTTTGGCATTCCGTTCATGCCCATATCTTAGTTCGTTTTCTTGCCAAATCTGCCGTGACAAAATTGGCGGGTAAAATTTTTTTACAAACCAAACAGCCCAAATCATTTAGAATTTCCCGATGAAATAAATTCAGTGGAAGGCTAGTCGTCAAGTTCGCACGAAAATAAGAGGGTCCATTTAAATGGGCGGATTATTCTCAAGTACCAGGCTATTTGTCATTTTTTTGGCTACTAGTCATGACTAGGAAAATTCATCATGTATTGACACTGCCATGCATCTTTACTGACGATAAATGGGGCAATGTGTATTTATGTAGAGAAAAACGAGTTATTACATGTTGAGGAGAATATATCGACATATCTTCGTAGTTCCATATCGCTATTAATGTAAAGTTGCATACTTCTCAAAAATAAGGCAAACGTTAATTACAACACCTGTCTACCATTTTTACAGCATCCAAAAATAAGGAAAAAATCGCATGGGCCTTTAAAAGTTTTATTATTGTCATCCAAAAATTTAAGAATGCTGTTAGCCTTTTAGGCAGGAAATGGTTTCTTATCTTAATTAACTGTGAACTGTATTTGTCCATTAGGAGAAAAGAAAAAAAAACTAGCAACAGTCTTCCAACCGATATTTTCTTATTTATTAGATTCCTTCAAAACACATGGCAAGAATTTCATCTAATCGAACTGGTGTGTGAACAGGTGATCTGTGCATGTTTTATAAATTTATCAAAGTGATTTCGGAAATCCAATATTTCTGCCATGCCCCTAGCTATTATTGGATCCATGATAAATCCTCTAGAATATAGTACATTTGTTTTTTTTAAATTAGATGCTACCAAGCTATCTTTGGATAGGGAGTGACTATTGCCAATGCGACTGAAATTTTTTTGTCTCTCAGTCACTTGAAGTTACACTCTCAATCAACTAAAATTGCAGTTGTTCTGAGAGTGTAACTTTTGGAGGGGGACTGTTTTTTTTTTTTGAGGGGGCTGCAATTTTAGTTGATTGAGAGTGTAACTTTCAAGTGACTGAGAGACAAAAAAATTTCAGTCGTCTTGGCAATAGCAAAACCGCTTTGGATATTCTAGGCTACGACAATTACAAGATTAGACAATCTCTTGTATAGCATTTTGGTTGTATTTCGCTGAACAACAATGGCAAGAAACCATTGATGATCATTTCCAACTATTTTCGTTCTCTATATAGTTACCACAACATAAGGTTATGTCCTCCATTACAGGCACTACCACAATGCCAATGTTTTTATCTTCTACTATGTCTTTTCCACTCCCACGTTCACTCGCTCCTCTTACATGCAGAAATTAGGATCACGGGTTCATATATGGTAATCGACAGTACCATCTTTACCCAATCTATTATTAATTTCTCTCCTTCACCAAATTAGATTGCCTTCAGGGTGTCCCTGGTGTCTTTTCCTATTTTAGGGTTTAGTCTTATATGCCTTGTGTTCCTTGAGTCTTGTACTATATATTGCCCATTTGGACTGTGCAATACTTGAACGATTCTTCTAATCATCCAATAGATCTAATATAGTATTCGAGCAAAAGTTGAAACCCTAACTTTCATTCTTCTACCGTTGCCACTGCCCCGGGAGGATCAATCTCCACTCCCAGGGGCGGCCATGTCGTCGCTTGGATCCCAGTGAGCCATCGTCGCCGTCCTTCCCTTGGACCGCCGACACCGCTTGCCTCTTCTGGCTGCCGGCCATCGCCAGATCGAAGTCCGATCCGATCCGGCCACCGACGACCTCTCGCCGCTGCATCCTGCCAGTCCGTTGCCACCTCTCGCGTCGCCGCCACCACGCTCATGCGCCCGCACCCTGTCGCCCCTCCATCCGCGCCCGGATCTGGTCTTCCCGGCTGTCGTGGACATCTTCGATGGAGGAAACCACATTGCCTCTTCCCAAGCCACACCTCGTTTTCTACATTACAAAACTCGTACTGTAGTGCACATGAATAACTTACGGATGACAATTCTGAACGTTTAAAATTACAAAAAAATACACAACCAAGTCAACTATATTACCAGGCTTTCACATCAAATTTATTTATTTATTAACCTCATTTCCTATTTCTAAAATTTTTTACAAAAAGTATTTTCTCAAAAAAATCTATCAGGAGACACCATAGATTTTAAGCGAATTCTTTAAATAGCTTCTCAAGCCAAAAAACAGTGTGCACCATCTATGTCGGTGTCTTCGCCGTCCCTACGTGTTGAAAAGCGCATATAAAAACCATTAACTATAGCCTAAAAAACACCATAGATTATATAGAATGAACAAGGATGTCGCTACGTGATCTTCCATCCCGGACTGACATGGCCAGGAGCGTAGCCACCGGGGGAGCTTAGTGAGGCTTGAGCCTCACCTCCTCCAGTGGTAACTTTATATATAGTAAAAATAGAAAGAGCAAGAGAGAGATTAACAAACCTAAAGAGAAGCTAGCTCTCATTGATGGGAAGGTTGATAATAAGCATGAAATTAAAGAAGACGACAACGAGGAGGAGGAGGAGAAGAAGTGAAAATCATAAAATTAAAGAAGAACTAATCAATCAATCAAAGAAAGAAAGAAGTAAAAATAATATATGTAAATCATAAAAATAAAGAAGAAGAAGAGGAGGAGGAGGAGTAAAAATCATAAAAATTAAAGAAGAGATAATCAAATTAAAGAAAAAAAAGAAGAAAGAAAGTGAAATACATATGAACCTTCTTGAGTTTGGGGATGACGGTGGAGAGATCGATGAACCTCTGGTTGATCTTCTCCCTCCGCCGCCGCTCCGCGATGATGTGGTCCTGCACGTGCCCCGAAAGCATCGCCGCCGCCGACCCCCCGCCGTGAAAATGTTAAGAACATTGGATAGAGTGTGAAAAAAGATGCCGCTTTTTGTTTCTATTGTCTCGTGATTCAAATTAGCTTAATTCTGCTATGCTTCGTATGATCTAAATTTTCATTGTCATTCATAATTTTCTGTTATATCACTAATTTTGATATGTTTTATACATAGGTGACTTATCGCTACTCCGCACTTATGGCACTTTCTATTATCGAGGTACCTACTTTTTATTTCTCTATTTTTCATTGTTTGTCGCCATCCAATTTATAATTTCTATATGAATTTGAAATTTTATGAAAGTAAAAGACTAATTTTATGTCAACTTAGTTTAGGCCTATAAATAGCTCAGTCTACTCTCAATTTTATTTCTGGATTGATCACTGGGCATGGCAGACATTTAAGTAGTATGGAAAGACAAGTTTGCAGCATTGACGATGCTCCCGGATTCATTATCATTTGTTGAACATGCACGCTAAGATATTCATGTAAGAGTTAAGAATCGAGCTAACATATAAGCATTTGGCTTCATTGCCCGCGTGCCGCTTAGGAAAAACTGGAACCAAAGCCTGATCCTATCTGATCTGTCAGAATGTGGCCTATTTTTATGGTCCATTTCCTTAATTTCAAAACATGCTTTGTTTAGTACCATATTGCTAAGGAAAGGAGATGAAGACCAATTTATAAGGTGAAGTCCTCTCCACTCCTTGAATATAGATAGAGATGGTATGTGGAGGGTTCTGTGTAGTCACACACGCGCACGCACGCGCACGCACGTATTTTCGTGTGACTTGTGACTTGTGACCGTGACGTGGCACGCCACTTGGTAGATCAAGTCCATCTCTATTTTTGCTGAACTCTGCACCACTCTCTCTCTCTGTTTGAATGCGATTCAAACGTTTGAATTTAAGGCTTTATTGGGTTTTGATGACAGACAGGTACCAGTGGATAAATGACTGGTTGAATGTGTCAGTTACCAGTGGGTAAATGGCTGCTTTAATCACGTCGATTATCGATGCATCTCTATTTATATGCTGAGACGTCCGGTATGTGTGCGAAACTCACTGCCTCCATCTCCTGCCTTTCTGTGATTCTGTGCTCGAGTATCGTGTCCGTCGCGAACCACGTCGACCTTTCTTCCCGTGCACACGGAAGAAGGGAGAGGCTATCTCGAACCATTGCCGCAGAGTACCGCACGGGCGGCAATAAGGTTTCTGGCGGCGATCTGCGCGACCGCTCACCGCCTTCCGCGACATCTACGTTACGCCTTGCATCAAGCTGCGCGCTTCTTCGTTCTTCATCAGGCTAACTAGTAAGTCGTTCGCGTGCACGTACGACTTTGTTAATATATTTGAGTATATTCTGAAATATGATGAGTAGCTTGCTGTTAGTAGTTAGTATTGCATCAATAGTGTATTGTATTTGTCTCCTAGTAAACTTTGGAATTAAAATATTGCCCACATTTCCATCATGATCTTGTTCTGTTATCGGATTGTTCATGCAGTTACGTGAACAAATGGCCGAGAGCGGACCAAATGGATATATAATCTAAGCCGAGAGTGGAGCTACGTAAACAGCCGTCTGATGGAAAACAACTTTCACGTTCGGTTCAGAGAGCACTTTTTTCGTTGGTATTTCAAGTCAAGCTTAGGCGAAGACAGGGGCGGAGCCACACCCTGGACATGGTGGGTTTTAGTTCGGGATGTGGAGAAATATCTAATGTATAGCCCGGGTAAATTCCGTCTAGCCTAGGTAATATTTTCATGGTCCAGCCCAGATAGCCTAGATCATTCCACCACTGAGCCTGGTGCATAACCAAATCCTGGCTCCGCCGCTGGACGAAGAGGTCTTTCTTTGATGGAGGGGAGTCGTCAGGTATGGAGCTGACTCTATTAGGCCAAATAGGAGTTCGTTCTGATCCATCTTAGATAGTCTAGATTATTTCACCACTGAGCCTGATGCATAACTAAATCTTGGCTCTGCCACTAAGCAAATAGGCCTAGCAGCGATGCGTGAGGGTGCGTGGAGAGCATGTGAAGAAGAAAAAAAATTGAAAGGCATATTAACATCGGCACAGTTGGCATAAAACCAAACATCTGAATCACCGTAGACCGGGGTGACGAACAGAATGCGTAAGGAAAAAAAAGTAAAAGAAGAAGAAAAATAAACAAAAAGTATGGATGGTGCTGGGCCAAATCTCTGGAGAGCTTGCGTCCAGCTGCCGGACCATAGGCCCAACTCTACTAATGAGGCCCAAAATTAGAATGGGCTGGGCATGTTATATGCACCACGCCCAGACTCTAAGAGGCCGGGCCGAACTCTGTCTCTAACAAGGGTAGAAGGAAAGGATAATTCATCGTATACCACTGGAAAAAATGCATAGCCCGAAATGCTACTGTGAAGAATGATTTCTACTACATACCATTATAAAGAAGTTTAGATTCAGTGTATACCAATTTCTCTTTTTTGTTGGAAAATTAATAACTTTTCAACTTTTTTTTGCTATGAAAAAGGAATATTTTACCTATATATGCCATATTTTTATAATTCCAGGAAATACCACTCAGCCGTTTTTTACTCTGGTACATCGATTTTGAAACTATGTCATTTTTATCGGTCTGTAGTTCGCGTATAGCCACGTCGGTCTGGACAATACCGATCGGCCTCACTTCAGTACATAGAGACTATCCTAAGGGATCGAACTAAATGCATGGTAGAATTTTGCCTTTTTAACAGACAAGAGATGATGATTTTTTTTTTTTTTGCTCCGAATTCAGAATTCAGATGTTACTAGAGAAAGCTTGGCCGGATCAGAGGAGGACAAGTGCCCAAATCGATTAAACAACAACCTGCGCTGCCTACATCCACAAAACAAGGGGCTTGCTTGCTTGCCTTGCAGAATCCATTCCTAACTGAAAAAAAAAGAACACAAACTCATCAGAGAGAACAGCTCTGATTATTCCACTGGAAAACAACTATACGGTGTATAATTAATTGTACATGCATGGCATTATGGAGACGTTAACGGCACTGCGTTGCTTACTGCCGTGACCTGTCATGTTCCAATTTGTCCAAGACGATCGAGCATCATGCATGATTAATCGTTGCTTCGCAGAATTAGCAACCCATGTCTGTATAAACTGAAACTCCTTCAGATGGGGGAGCATAAAAGAAAGAGAAAGAAAGAAGAAGATAAATCTCATTATCGATTTGGTCAACACTTGCTCTTATATGCAGCGGTGAAGCCAAGATTTGATTATATCCCAGGTTCAGTGGTGAAATGATCTAGGTTATCTAGACTGGACTATGAAAATATTACCTAATCTAAACTGAATTTACTCGGATTGTACACTAGATTTTTTTTCACACTTCAAACTGAAATATACCCTGTTCGGATGTGGCTCCGCCTCTGCTTATATGCATGGAACTAAAGGGTGAATCAGAATTACTACCCCCATCATTCGGCCGCGTTTGGAATTAAAAACACAAGCCAGTAGCTTCACCTAACAGTTCCCTAATTTAATACGAATCGCCGATCCTCCTCTTTGATTCGCAGTACAGCTGGGCAAACTACACCGAACTACCTAGATTGTTCAAATGAAAACGACATCGATAAAAAAAATATATCGCTAGTGGTATTTCAAGGAGTATCATGCGTACAAGTATTTCGAACAATGCTATCATCATACACTGTCATTGGCTAGGTTCTTTTATGCTGTGGTTTATGATTTTTAAATTATACCTTTTGAATTTTAACTGTTCGTGAGAAAAGAACGAAAAGAAATAATCGCGTACGATTTTAGTTGGTATAGCTGAAATCGGTACATTATCTACTATAATTTACTTATAGACCCCTTCAAAAGACATTCTATTTAAAAACTACTCTCCATACATCGCCTATTCTTTTTGGCTGCGGCTTATGGTTTTTAGCTGTAATTTGTGATTTTTGAGCTGTTTACTTAGATGGTCCATTGATTTAATCCTAGTGTCGGCGAAATGAGCGTCACATGTGTTATGTTGTGTACGGTAAGATCTCTCCTAATCTTAAAGTTTACTTAATCCACATGCGGAACATGTCGTCGTCGTTTCACTGCCGAAACGACACGCTACGTACAGAGTTGGTTGAAAATCGCTTCACCTTTTCGCTAGGGGCACACCAGTTAGAATATTCCCCAGTGCGCACAACATAAGTACATAACACATGTGAGTAGCACAGTTCCCTTGTCTCTACGTGCTTTTTATCTGGGCGAGAGTTGTTCTCGCAGAGCGAAGCAGAAAATGACACCCACTGCGTGGGAAAGCTGCGCTGCGAAATGGCTAAGTGATCCTGTTAAATTTATTGCATGAGATAACGTATACATCGTAAATAAATTAAAAAGATATAGAGAAATTTCTGAATTTCTATATTCTCTTATTTGCTCTCTTTTATTTTTGTTCTTCTTATAAAATTGGATATACGCCTACTCAATATATAGGCTAATACTCTCCTACTAGCATACGTATTCGGACTTCAAGTTGAGCACAACTTCAACTTGAGTTACACATGGAGACGACCTATACTATGTCTTGAACTCTAAGTCAAGATTATTTCTAACAATCTCTCCCTTAATCTTGACTTGACATATCCTAATTTTAGTCTCAATGCATTATGAACTAACAGTCACCACATAAAGCGTTCTACATGTAAGTTACATGTAATGACTCAACTCAACTGGTACGGGTCCATCTAGATGCAAAGATTCTAAAATATTGAGGCAGTCGGACTCAACTACGACTTACTAAACTCATACTTGACATAGAACGGTGACACATCTCCTCAATATTCCGATTTCTTTCCACCTTACTTGAGTTTGGACGACGAAACATATTCTCAACGTCCCTGATTCAACTCATCACAGAGCACTGTTGATCATCATCGCTGAGCGCTTTAGCAAGAAACGTTTTCCTCATCCTCGACTTGGTGTTTTCTCTCTTAGCACAGGATTTGTGCTTCGCCTCGGAGCACCTTCTTGCCTATCTCGTCTTGTTGACCGAGACACGAAGGAAGCTGGTGCTATTACTTGACTTTCTCTAGACCGAGAAAACAGAAGGACGTGCCGCACATGTCTTTTTCCCAGGAGAGCTGCGCGAAGACGAGCGACGTGCGCCTTAGGAGCACCGCGCGAGACGCGCTGAAACGGAATCGTCGAGATGATTTTTCCAGCGACTCGATTCTTGGTTAGGTTCTGATACCACTTGTTAACATGTTAATTATACCCTAATGAGTGATGTTATGCTTGAATATCAACATTGGACGGATGTTACATCATGCAAAATACATATGAGTCAGGACAATGAGTAAGTAATAATTCGCACACTACCTTCAGTTGATATATTACTTAAGTAGTTAGTATTAAGACAATATGTCTTAATGGAAATATTTAGACGTGTGTGGCTCGTGTGTTTTCTTTCGATAATTGGCAAATTTGTAGATTTGCTTCAGTGCTCATCATTAAATGTATATTGTTTAACGTGTTGTTGAGATTTAAATAGAGGATAAGTTGCCTAAATCTAGCAGCGATAGTTGTAAATAGTAGTGTTATAAAATAGTGGTAGTATTTCGGGCTCAGATATTGGACCGAGGTGTTACAGTAACTAACACCATGATGCCGTTGTTAATTACATGGTAGCAAGTGTTAATTAATTAAGGCCTGCTCCAAAGGGCTTCAAGCCTTGGCTTTTAGCTTTTATGTGTAGTCCTTTTATTGTAACTGATGTTAGTTTTTTGTGAGTCAAAAAATAGAAAAAACAGTAAAAAATTCAGAAAAAAATGGAAAACACCACTAAATATATTAGGACAATGCAAACAAATAAGAGATAAAAAAGAAAAACCAAAAAGCCTAAAAAATAAAAAATATATTTTAAAAGCCAAAAAGCTAAAGTAAGGCCTAAAAAGATGATTATACATGCATGTACGGAGCTATCACCAACATCAGTGCGCGTACACGCACGAATTCTGGCTATTCGGTACACTTATCAAAAAAAGATATTTTTTCTTCCCGAATTAGCTCTCTTAATTAAGACGTGCCGTTGCAACCGCGCGCATGTCGTCGTCTGTTTCAGCTATCTTAATTAGCTCTCTCATTAGTTCTCAAAATAGAGAAAACAAAAAAAAAATCATAGTTAAAAAGCTAATACATTTATTCTGGCTTTTGAATACCAGAAACCAAATTCGAATTGACCGGCGGCTTAAAACGACCAATGTCTCAAGTAACATAGGAAAGAGTAACAGACACTTGCAAAAAAAAAAAAAATAGTAACCTGATCTCATCAAAGTCAACACAGCCTTTATTTCAGTGTGTATGTGTAAACCTTTAAACAGGTAGTAAAAGTCACTCTCGTAACACCTGCATTTCCTACATCATAACATTCAGCGCCATTTCCATGAATTTATGGAGGGGGTCGCCGATCGAAATGGTCAATTGAAGAATTGCAAAGGACCGGGGCAAACGAATGACTCCCACAGTGCTTTAATGTGTACTATAATTAATATGTAGATTTTATTTTAAGAAAATACTTTATTTAAAAGTTAGGTACTGTAACAAAAACTAAAAACCGCTTTTAAAAACCATAAATAACAGACCTTTTGCCTGTCAAAGGGAAGCCAAATCTTGTCAAAAGTCAGACAAACACCTAATGTCTCGCGGGTAACAAACTGAGCTACATGCATGCTTAATAAAATGTGAGGAGCAGGGCCTGGATCTGAAAAAAGGCAGACCAGGGTATCAACAGAAATGAAAGAAAAAACCAGAGCAAAAGAACAGTAGCTAGGGTCCGTACCACATATGCTTATTACAAGTGTACAAAAATTATACTATTGTAGCATATGCTTATTACAAGTGTACAAAAATTATACTATTGTAGCATTTGCAGGGAAGAAAAAGAAAAGAAAAGAAAAGAAGAGGAAAGAAGCTGCCATTTCATCTTTATCTGAAGAAAGGAGTGAAGAAAGGAGGAGAGGGACGGGGTGGTGGTCAAAAGGCAGACCAAACCAGACAACAAGCGAACTAGACAAGGAAGAACAGAAGAAGAAGAAGAAGAAAATAATCCCAAAAGAGAACAAACCTATTTCTTCTCTACAGAAGAGCAGAGGAGTAGGACTACTAGAGGTGTACAGGTCTACACAATACTACACACCAGCGAGACACAGTTCCCCAGAAACCGCCTAAAGCTGCTTCTTCCTTGGACTTCTGCTCCCAAAAGATTTAGTTTTTCTTTCCTACCGAATTTTCTGCAAGAAAAGATCCAAAAGAAACACTAGGGAAATAAATTCTTTTGGCAAGATTTGTGCGGGAAATGAGTTAGGTGTCAGGACCAGTTATAAATTCTGCCTGTTCTTTCAGATCTGTTCCGAGCTTTGCTTCGGCTTTGCAACGAGAGGAAATTCTCTCGACCCAGCCAGCTCACTGTTTCTGCTTCCTGTTGGAGTTCTTGGGGCTGGGGAAATTCTTCCGTCCTGTCTCATGGGTCGTCGCCGCAATCCAATCTTGCCGCTCTCCGGGCTCAGTGTTTCTTGATTTGTTCAAGGCTTCCATTTTTCCTGGAGAAGGTTTCTTCCTTCCATAATTTCAGTTCATTTTTCCTAGGAGTTTGTGTGAGTCCACCTCCGGGGGAGAGATTGTTCTTGAATTCCACGCTGTTTGAAGCAGAAATCGAGTTTTCGCGTAAAAATCCGTCCTTTTTTTGGTTCGTTTGCAGCGTAATCACATCTCCTTTCGTCTTGCTTGAATCTCACAGTTCACAGCTTTCCATACTAGTTTCCTGTCTCGATTTCATCAGCGCAGGTCGGCTCTCGCTCATCCCTGCCGATTTGTTTCTTCTTTAGAGCCTATAGAAATCCAACCTTTTTCTCCACGAGCTAGTAGTGTATTTCTTGGCGATTTCTCTCCAATGGGCAACGCCTTCGCGTGCATGCCGCCCAAGGAGCACCGGGGCGCGGCCTCTGTGTCGCGCAGCAAGCGGATGGGGACCGCGCGGTCGGCGCGCGGCGCGGCCAAGCTGACGCCGGCGGAGGAGGAGCTCCTGCACCGCCAGGCGCTGGCCATGGCCATCCACCAGCACCTCGACGCCGGCGGCTCCATGTCGCGCCGCATCGACGCCGGCGGCTCCCTGTCTCGCCGCATTGGCCCCGGCTCCACCAGCTCCCGCCGCCGCGGCGACCTCCCGGACTCCGTCACCAATGCCAAGGCTGTAAGGCTTCGACCTCTCTCTTTCTGCTCCACTCTTCATATGCTTCTATGTTCCCTTGTTGCAACCTTGCGTTGTGTTCTTGCGTAGCAAATACAATCTTAGAATCAACAAGTCCATTGTCAATGCTACTCTGTAATTGTACAATTCTGTTGTGTATTTTGTGTTGGTATTTAGCTGTGAATTTTTTGCAAATCATAGAATCTGGTCAGTTGCAATGCGTGCTTAGGTTTAGTGCCTGAGTTTTCGATTGCCAAAAGTTCTTGCAGGATCATTTGGTCATGATGATTGTCGCGTTAGCATCTTCTTATCTGTCTTTGTAGTTTAAGGTGTTTGGTCGGTGGCATTCTGTTTTTATGATCAGCATGTTACGGCTGGATTGCGAAGGTTTCTTGTATGGTCAGTTGGCATTTGGACTATTGACTTGACTGCAACATTGGTCTGGAGTTACCTGATTCTCTATATTGTTTAATGTCTGGTGGCTCTAGGTTAGCTAATTGACTTGTGAATTGGTTGTTAGTGTTGGATTGCTTGTGAATGGGGAGAATTCAATGAGTTGCCTAGCATCAACATGCTGTACTTTATGTTTTGTTCAGGAATGTCTTCTTTTGTACAAGGGAAGTGTCCTCATCCTTTGAGTCATTTCTTCATAGTTTCCTTAGTCACGATTAGTTTCATTACCTGTTGATACTTTTGGACTCAGTCCAAGTTTCTGAAATCTTTAACTCATATTTTAAAAGAATTGTTATTGTTTTCTGCGTTATTTATCTTCCTTGATATGCTAGATGTGTGTTGGCTTCATTCTGCTGCATGCTAGTCATCTAATGCATAAAAGGGGGAAAAGTTTATAATGTTCATATACTTTTACTTCTCCAAATTTTGAATTATTTTTACATATGGATTATTAACTATGCTACTATATGTCGAAAAGGCATCTTTGTGTACAACTGCTTATTCATACATGGTACATAAGTATTTATTAAGTATGCCACTATATGTCGAAAAGGCATCTTTGTGTACAGCTGCTTATTCATACATGGTACATAAGGAAGGGGTATGTATCCATGGAGAAACTTATATGCAATTAGGACTACAAGACAATGCTAGGACCTCAACAGCAGCCTCACTAGCTGTCAACATTGTCCCATTTCTTATGTTGATCTCTCTTAATTGATAACTCTTTGCTATTTTCTTGTATTGTGGCTGTAGTCAGTAAACTTGACTGTGTGTCATTGGTCAAAAATTTTGGTCCCAACTATATATGAACAAGGAATGGGCCATATTTTTATCTCTTTGTGCTTAGCCACGTCTACATCCTAATTAAGAAGCAAAGGTATAACATTCTCATGCAAGCATATGTATTGTGGTTCTTATAAAAAAAGTTTTTCGATGCTAATGATAGTATATTCTTTCACATGGGCAATCTTGTATTGATTTATCTTAGGAATTAGTACCTGCCATACATTAGGAGAAGTTATCCCAATTTCCCTTAGTATACTATTTATTCTTCTTTGTTCGACACTTTGTGCTGGCAATTTTGGACTAGTTTGCATTGTTAGGAGCTATATGTTCTTTTTAACAGATTACAAGTTTTCACGCTCTGCTTGTCCTTTTGGAATGATACTTTCAGGTCCAAATTGTTTTAGAGAACTTAGAAACCAAGAAAATCGTTCTCGTCCATGGAGAAGGATTTGGTGCTTGGTGTTGGTACAAGACCATCTCTCTCTTGGAGGAAGCTGGTCTTGATCCTGTTGCCTTAGACCTCACAGGTTCTGGCATAGACCACACTGATACAAACAGCATAGCTACTTTGGCAGATTACTCCAAGCCCTTAATCGATTACCTCAATAAACTTCCTGAGAATGAGAAGGTGAGTATCACATCTGTTTTCTATTTTTTTAAAAAAAAAGAACTGTGTATTTGAGCTCTGTGTTCATGTCGACACTAATGCAGGTTATTTTGGTCGGTCATAGTTGTGGAGGTGCAAGTGTGTCGTATGCGTTAGAACACTGCCCCAAGAAGATCTCGAAGGCTGTATTTCTTACTGCTACAATGGTAAAGGATGGTCAGAGGCCCTTTGACGTGTTCTCAGAGGAAGTATGCACTCCCTTCATTTGTCTGTACGCACTTGTGTGCTCTTGTCGAACAGTAACTCACACTGTGTCGAATTTTGCAGCTTGCATCTGCAGATGTTTTCTTGCAGGAATCACAGTTCTTGCTTTACGGAAATGGAAAGGACAAGCCTCCTACTGGGCTCATGTTTGACAAGCAGCAGACAAAGGGGCTATATTTCAACCAAAGTCCTTCCAAGGTATATTGTGCTCATGCTGTGAACTGAAAAGTTTTTATATTTTTTGCACCCATTTTCATTCCAGTTTCTATGTTCAATGGACTAGGTCTAGCTAACAAGTTTGCGCACGGTATCGACATTGCAGGATATCGCACTGGCTGCAGTGTCCATGAGGCCCATCCCTCTAGCCCCGATCATGGAGAAGCTGTCCCTCACCCCAGGAAACTACGGCACCGTCCGCCGCTACTTCGTCCAGACGCTCGATGACCACATGCTGTCGCCGGATGTCCAGGAGAAGCTGGTCCGGGAGAACCCGCCCGACGGGATCTTTAAGATAAAGGGCGGCGACCACTGCCCCTTCTTCTCCAAGCCGCAATCCCTCAACAAGATCTTGCTCGAGATCACGCAGCTCCGTGCTCCCGCGACGCTGTTCCCGGCCAAAGCGAAGACAGAAGAAGAAAGCACCGAGAAATCATGACTTGTGTACATGAAAATGAGTAGACGGCAAATAGGTTGCAAAAGGAGATCAATACCGGGATTAATTGAAATCAGTCAGTCAGAACAATGTGTAGGTAGTAGAAGAAGTGATTGTTTCTGTCTTTCTTCTGTGATCAAGTATAGTGAATGGGCATGAGCCGGATCTTTTACCTTGTGAATTAAAGCTTCGATTAAAACATCATTTTCTTGCTGTTTGTCAGGGGCATTGCTAGCTACCGAGCTACTTATTCCATAATCACGCGAATATGCCCAGTTTTTGTTTCTGCTATTTGCTTTGTATGTGGAGCACTGTTTAAGAAGGCGCTAGGCGGGCCACGAGGTGGGGCCTAGTGTCTAGAGAGCGTAGGCGGGGCCTAAGCGGTTGAATTAAAAATAAGGATAACATGCTGAAAATAAACAAACATGTATATATATTTGATGTTTAGATAAAAAAATAACAATTACTTGAGGCACTTTCTTCTTTTCTTTTCCTTCCCCTTCCTCTCTCTCCTCTCTCTTTCTCCATCTGGCCGACGCCCCATCCCCTCATTTCTTCTTCCTCCCTACCCCTACACCTCTCTTTCCTCCCTCCCGCTCCCGATCTAGATCCTGGCATTCTTCCTTCCCCTTTCCTCTCTCACCTCTTCTCCCTCTCCCTCCCCTCCTCTGCTCCCCAGTAGCCTCCCTCCCTGCTCCCCTAGCAGTAGCCGCCTCTTCTCTTCCCTCCTCGCTGCTCCCCGGTCGCCTCCCCTTCTTCCTAAGCGCCGCCTCCCTTTCTCCCCTAGCACCATCGCCGCCGCCTCCCTGCTCCCCATAAGACACCGTCATCGCTACTCTTGCTTTCCAAGAGACGCCGCCGCCACCCTTGCTCCCCGGTCATTGCCTCCTCCCTGCTCCCCCAGCAGTCCACCTCCCTCCCTCCTCCCCAGCGTCGCCGTCGCCTCCTTGCTCCCTAAGAGGATGATTCGCCGGTGAGGCCTGCAGATCTAGTGGTTGTCCTAGTAGATTTGGCGTGGCGGCGGCACCGCCTTTGACCGTCGACGGCCGCCTTGGACCGCCGCAGTCCGCTTAGGCGGGCTGGCCGTCTAGCCTACTGATTTTGTCCAAGGCGTGGTGGCGGGGCTACGCCCAACGCCTAGGCCCGCCTAGGCGGCAGCCTAATGCCGCCTTTTTGAACGCTGATGTGGAACGTTAGGATTTTCGTCCATGTATTACGGGGCAAAAACATTGGGAAAAAAGGACGCGATTACGGACACCCAAACAAAATTGGTTGCCTTGTCCATGGTGTAGGTCTGCACATGTTAAAAGTAACCACCGATGGCATTAGTCAAAAAGCATATCACCACCCTATGGGTGAATGATCCATACTAGAAAGATAAATATCTGTCTTTTTTGGGAAAAAAGCAAAATAAGTCTAATTTGCAAGTAAAATAAAAAAATAAAATCAACTTAGTAGAAATGTGAAATAAGTCAGCATAAATTGATAAACAAGTTGGGATAAACACGGAAGCAAAATAAGTATAATTTGCAAGCAAAAATAAAAAAATAAAATCAATTTCGTATAGGTGTGAAACAAGTCGACATATATTCAAAAGCAAGTTAAGATAAACATTGAAGCAAAATAAGTATAATTTACAAGCAAAATAAATTAGTAAGCAAACTGAGGATAACTTGAAAGCAATTTCATACAAAATTCAAACCAAATTTGTGTAGATGTGAAGCAAATCATGATAAATTTTAAAACAAATTATCAAATTTTGAAAGTAAATCAGGATAAAATCTAGAGCAAAGTAAATATTACTTTTGAAATAAGTTAGGATACTATTCACAACAAATCGCACAACCAAAATTATGTCGCCTTGCAAAAAGCCCACGTCAACACCCAAACCTAGCTTCTCTCCTCCCATTAGCCTCCCCTCGCTTGACACATCATCCCTCTTTCTGGTCAAAATTGGTTGCCTTGTGCATATAGGGGTGTAGGCTAGCATGTGCTAAAAGTAATTGTTGGTCACATTAGTCAAAAAGTGGATTACCACCCAACGGGTGAATGATCCATACTAAAAGATAAATGTCTGTCTATTTTTGGAAGAAAACTGATTCGATTGGATGACTCCCACAGGTGTGCGTGTTGTTCCTCCATCGCGCGCACGCGTGGAATTAGGATTTCCTAAAAAAAAGAACATATTGGCTAAAAACTACCTGGGCTCATGTCTCATTACATGAGCAGGCCCATGGCCATGGACATCTGAAATCTTTCGCCCTACAAAGCCTATGGACTAAAAGTTTTCACGTGTGAGGCTAGGCCCACTTGGAAGAGGCAAAACGACTCAGCCTCGTATTCTTAGGTGGGTTCTTTTGGGCTGTTCTTATGACTTATGGTTGTGGCTTATGGGTTTTGGTTAAAGTTGTCGTGTTCTGTTGGGCTGATGGCTTATTGCTGATTTTGACATGTGAAGAGTGGACGAAAATTGGTAAAACGCGTAGCATTTCTGTCAGAAGTACGCATGTTTTGTGACATGGAGAGGGCCGCAATAAACCCGTCACGTACGAGCAAAGGTAACAAAGTACTATGAAAGGTTCATAACCACGTACTTTAGTAATGTACGAGTTCATAATGCCAGTCAGACGTACATGACCCATTTATTGGGGCTTCGAAATGGAAACATATTACCCTACAACAAGATGGTACGAGATGACATCTTGAAAGTAACCCATTTGTGCCTCCCCATTGACCTCTGCCTCTATTGGTGCCGGACAACACCCATTGACCTCTGCCTCTATTGGTGCCGGACAACACCCATTGGCCTCTTTTGGTGCCGGACAACACCCATTGGCCTCTACCTCTATTGGCACCGTCGTGATGTCTGGTTCATCTGACCTGTAACCAGGCCCTAGCACAGGATCCTAAAAATTCGGATTGCCTAACTGCTGGTCAATGATGAAATTGTGGAGGGCCATAGTTGTGAAAATTATCTTTGTCTGGCTCTCTGCGGGATATGCAACAATGTTCTCCAGTATGCACCACTTTTGCTTCCACACGCCGAACGCCTGTTCGATAATGTTGCGGAGCGACGAATGGTGGTATTGAACGTCTCCTTGCATCCATGGGGCGTTGGACCATTGCTGAAGTCCAACACATGGTACCGGGTGTTCCTGTATGGGGCAAGGTACCCCATAGGTTTGGGTAGCCAAAGTCAATCAGGTTGTACTTTCCTGCGAAAATAATGATTCAGTAACAGTGCCGAGGTTGGAACAATTGCACATGGTTTGCGACAAAAGTTTTGCGTTTGTGTGCCTACGAGAGAGGTTAGGAACAAATGTCCGTAGCCCACCAACATGTCCATAAGGATGCGTGTGTCGTGGGCTAAGCTTGGCCATCCAGCGGTGACCCAAATGAACCTCATGTCAAGGTCACATACGGCTAGCATATTCTGACTAGGGTACCCATGGCGGTTTGTGTACACGACCGGTGTAGCCTCTAGCACAACTACAAGGATGTGAGTGCCATCTATTGCTCCGATGGCCCTTGCAAAGTGGGGGGGGGGGAGCGGGGCATAGCAAACATGTGTGCACATTGGTGAAAAGGGGATCACATGATCTAACATTGTAATGAGTTATGTCGTACACACATTTGAGAACCTCGCTGAAATTGGTGCTTACAATTGACAAGGACCTGACGAAGTGATTATTCTCCTGGCTATTGCTCTACGGTCCCGCTACTATCCAGAGGAACATCGCCAAAGCTTCTTAGAGGAAACCTCTATAGTATACCGCAAGCCATGGTGCTCCACCAGCTGGGCGTGCAAGCTTTCAAAACAAGCTGGCCCCATCTGAACATCTCACGACAAAGGTTTGGCTAGGCTAGCTACTCGTCGACCTACTCCTGACTGGTCTAAACCGGTTCCCTATGGGGCCTTCGCGATTCCCTCTGTGCTTGCCTCCTCAGCATCTCGAGCACCACCAATTCAATGGGTGGTGGAGGCACCGTGGTGCTGTCAGAATCGGAGCTACTATCAGAGTGGGAGCTGTCTGACATGGTGACTGCACGAGCAAATAGAGTTAACGTCAAGGCAAAGGTAGTGGGGGCCTACAAATGTGATTGTAAACTTACTAACTGCAAACTTCCGTAGGGAGCTCGGAGCCTGGTGCAGGCTTGTGAAGGCTATGGGAGAAGGGCCGTAGGAGAGTATGCCAGAAGGCTTTTCAAGACTGTAGGCTTGTGAAGGCTACAGGAGAATGGCCACAGGAGAGTATGCTGGAAGGCTTTGTGAGACGGGGCTTTTGTAGTGCAGTAGCCTTGGTTCAGCAGCGCGTAGAGTAGCAAAGCCAAGCATCTGTGCACAATATTGTGGTGTATGCCAGTGCAGAGAACAAAGACACCACAGACGTAAAGCCAGTGAGGCCAGGCGTGGAATTAGGAAATGGGGAATGCATCGGTCACCTTTGTCATGCAGAACAGTTTGCGTAATGACGGATCTACTAGAGATTCCCAGCTGGGGGCCTAACCATGCCTGCCACTAACCAATAATTAGTGCCCAAATAACAGGAAGAAGTACAGACATGTAGTTGCCGCAGCCACTAATAATCGATGAAAGCACAGCAACACAAGTACACAAGCACCAAACTGAGAGAACCTAGCAACTTTTCAGCACTATTACTCGTAGGGAAAAAACAAAACAACAAGCATTGCACCATAGGCTTGAATTGATTCAATGAAAAGTCCCTGAATATGCAATGACACAAGCCAACACGATTGAGGACGTATCCTAGATCAGAAACATCAACTAACGATGGGACAATGGCTCCACGTGCAGACGGCGCAGTAGCAATCTCGTATTATTGGACGACAACATGGACTAAAGGAGTCAGAAGGTAACTCACCAGCTCGGTGTAGGGCCTCACCTCGGCTGCGGACTACTTCTTTGACTGCGTGTATGCCCAAGCACGGAGTAGCCACTCAGCATGGAGCGCCAACTGGCCTATCGCCTTGAACATTTCGTGGTTGTCCTTTTTGCACAGCAGCAAACCACACCTCCAACCCTCGGGGTAGCCATCTACGATGACCGTGCTAAGGAGCTCCTCGAACTCGTTGTGCAAGTTGTCTTTGTTTATGGCCGTGGCCATCAAGTGAGCATCATAGTACTCACACACATGCTCCATGCAGTCTGATGTGTGGTCGCCCTTGGAGCGCTTGCTGGAACTTGTGTCCTCGGACTGCGCACGAGCAGCCTGCTTGCTGGCCTTTCTCCTAGTGGAGCTGTGGGACTTGAACGGTAGGTCTTCTTCATTGTCCGAGCTGCCTTGCGTAGGCCACCGTGAGCCTGTCAGTGTGGTGGCATGCTCGTTTGTGTAGATATCACCCTTGAACATGTCCGCCATCAGGCCCTCGTGTGTTAGTGGTGCATCCTAGAATCGTCTTAGCTTACCCAAGGCACGCAAAATGAAATGTGTGAGGAAGTTAGGCCTCGCAGAATTCAGCACAACAACACTGCAAAAAGGTGGCGTGATTCTTACCAGCTCTTGCTGTGCCCACTAAGTAGAGTTAGCAGAGATGCAGCCGGTCGCTAGATCAATGCCCAAACCTGATGTGTTGTGCTTAAGTATGTGCCACTTAGCATATAGAGCCTTCTGGTTATCCCAGCGGTTCTTGAACTGCTTGTGGGTGTAACTCCTCCCTATGCGCTCCTTGAACTTCAGCATGAGATTCATCTTGCCACACTTGTGGAGGCACGTTGCGTTTCGGTTGTTGACGAGGACCTCTTCACGGTATATCTCAAGGAACGCCAAATGAGCTTCGTCGTCCCAAATCTTCGTATTGGGAGCCGTAGGAGCCATCTGCGAAGGAACGAGGTGTAGCACATCACAAGCAATCTACTCATTCGGTGGTACTACGTATTTGTAAATATGTCTACACATGAGAATAACCATTTCTAAGCATGTGAAGGCAATGTAAGTACTAAACAATTTAGGAAGCTAGAAATTAACATCCCAGTGCATTCCATTCTACTACAACATGTGCAAGGAGAATACAACAAGGCTAACAATCCACACACAATACAAACAATGTATGACAAAGTAATCAATATATGGAGCAACATATTATCAATGTAGTGGATTCCACTCGGTTACATGTTGAACAACAAAAAACCATGACAAACAATATGCTTTCCTAATGGCCGGTGCCCAAGGGGTCCATGCCTGTCGCCGGGATGGCCTGCAGCAGGGCGTGGATGAAGCCCAGTGAAACAACATGCATGATGGCTTTAGTGAAGGTGGGGGGAGGCAGCAAGTGCTTCAGATAGGGCACAAGCCGTGCTTCGAACCTCTGAGAGCCCTGCTTCTGTGGTACCGACGTCGGAGGTTGTCTCCGAGGATGACCTGGTTTGCATGTGAGGGATTGAGGCCATGGGCACGGACGACGGTGCTGGGCCCTATCGGGAGGGGCCATGGGAGAGTCCCCACGAGGTATGCTGGGCCATGCACAGGGGGATGGCCGCTGGGTCCTGGGTGGGGTCGCCAGCATGGGGAGCGTCGAGAGGGAGGCGAGAGCGAGGGCGAGGGGGAGGCAAGGGAGAATCGGCGGCGGCTACGGGAGGCGGGGGAGGCGGCGGGAGGCGGCAAGGGAGAGAGGGAGGCGACGGTGAGGGCGACAGGATCTCCATGAGGGTGATGGGGATCGGCGGAGGCGAACCGGGGGGCTGGGAGGAGATGTGCTAAGGAAAATCATGGTTGTGAGCACTTTCGTTTGGGAGGACTTATGGCTTCGGGGACAGAAGCCGAAGCCAATAAGCGTAAGCACAGAGAACCCACCCCTTATCTCCCCAAAAATCCCACCGAAAAATCAAGCACAAGGGGAAAAAAGGCAGTCGAATTGGGGAGAAGGGATTAAAGGTATTCGTATTAGTTTATGACTTCTGCTTGAAAAATCGGAAACAAATATAAACACATGGCTTTTTTGAAGCGGTTTTTCCATTCTTCTCTTTCCTATCTCGCTCCAAAGATAAGAGAGGAGGTCACGGACGCATTATGTACCCTACTCCTCTTGTTTTCGTCTCACGTACGTATCTCTCCCTTACTTTCACACCGCTCATCCCCTCTTTCTAAAGCCAATTCTTTCAACTACTACTATTTATTTTTAACCACAAGTCATCAGCCATAGCCAATACGAACGCCCGAAGGATCCTCTGACTGATGTAAGCGAAGATGGAGAAGAACGGTATCTACACCCCTAGGGTCCTCTCACTTAGGCAAGCGAAGTCGGAGAAGAACTGTATCCGTGATTTTGGACGATTTTTAACTGTTGGATCATAAATGAACAATCCAGATCGGATACTATGGTATCTTGAACAATCCCAGATAGGATGGTACAGTAGTATCGATGCTACGGCTTCGCTGCAGTACTCTGGTTGATCCCAGCCCTCATTTCTTGATCCGACGGCATGGAAGCAAAGCCAGGAGACACACAGAGGATCCGCTTCCGGGAGCGAGTCGAGTCGAATCGAATCGAGTTCGCGTGGAGGCGAGGAGAGCATCGGGGAGAGGCAGCCATGGAGGATCTGAGCGTGGAGGAGCTCGCCTCCAATCTCTCCACCCACTCCGCGAGGTCTCTCTCTCTCTCTCTCTCGCTCATCTCGGTTTCGCGTCCAATCCCCCTCTGTTTGTTTGGCTAATTTCTCTCTAATTATTTCATGAGGTGTCGTGCGTTCTTGCGATCGTATTTCCTTTCAGCGAGAATTCCGGCGCAGTTACGCGCTCTTTAGTTTCTATCCATGCAGGTTAACATCTTTTAAGTATAGGTTGTGATCGGATCATGCCATTGTTGTATGGCTTGCGCCTAGCATCTGTTTGTGTTTGCACGCTAGAAAAATGCTGGTTACAACTTACCAAAATTAGGTTCAGAATTGTTCGTGAAATACAGACATTGACAGCAAGAGCAATCCCTCTAGAAGAACAACTTCTACTGTATCCATGATACAGTGGGATTCTGTTAGAGGATTTGGGTAGGCCAACACCATTAGTGGGTTCAGGACCAAAATCTGTAGACTTGAAAAGTTGAGGACCTAAAAATCGATAAAAATCAGAGTGTTGGTGGATAACCTGCTCGGGTCACGTTTTGTCCCGTGAAAAGAGATTCTTTTCATTTAAAGAAACACCGGATACTCGAAACATCAGTAATATATATCCTGCTCATACCAATTGCTCGGAGGTCGTGCTTGGCTACTAAATTAGTCTGAACCTAAAGGCAGAAAATTCTCAGGGAAGGGTTTTGTATGATTCAGTTGAGCTTTCTGGTAGCCCCCTTTATATCCTTTCTGGAGATACGAATTGGGGCATTCAGTACACACATTATGTAGTTTGATTGCCATGGAAATATATAATAGTTCTCTTGGAGTATATTAATGCTGGTTGGCCAAGGAACATGTTTCATTGTTTGTTGGCCATCTGATGCGTTAGAAGTGCAGGTGCTTTTATTTGTTGAAGAGGGTATCTTTGTGTTGAAAACTGAATAGTTCATCGGTTCACCAATTAAAGCATGCTGCTATGTATGCACATTGCGCAATGCACATGATGGTTGAATTTTTGTTTGACTTGATGACGTGTGTTCTAAACATGAGCTTTTGTTGTTGCAGTCAATGTTTAATGTTAGAATATAATCACTTTATTTTTAAACTGTTAACCATCTCATTCTTTTGACTCTCGTGAGTAGGATTGAAAAATGATCAGAATGATTTTCTAGCAACTTATATGATGCCCTGTTTTGGTCTGTCTAAAACCAACTGCTATCCTCATCTTGTTCTCACTGCAGTTTCCTGCGACTTCCTTTTATTTTTACTCATCACCAAATTCACTTTGTTGTGAATCTTTTGAGCAATTCATGTACATTGTGGGTAACCTTTTGTCCTTGTATTGCAGGTTAGGAAGCTTATCAAGGAGAAAAAAGATGACGCTGGAATCTCTGAATATCTTGATATGGACAAGGAGCTTCAGGAGGTGCGTTATCCTGCATGTTCTATCGTATGCTGCTGTGTGCCTGTTGTTGGTGTCAGCTAATTATGAGATGCCGTTTCTGGTACTCTGATGCTAGTATGAGTTAATGATTTCTTCAAAAGGATGCTTCCTTTCTTCTTTGTTTTTGGGACCAACTGCTATCAAGCCCTTCATCTTGTTTGTTACAAGGAGCCATGCCCTGCAAGGTAGCATGAAAGGCAGCTTGCAACAGTGGATTTATTTTTGGGGCATTTAGATTTTATTGTAACAATGCTTGCAACAATTTGTAACCTTGAAAGGTGAGAAGGTCGATTATGACAATGGTAGGGACCATCTTAGCAACCATATTAATAGTAATGAACACTATATGTAAAATTCCATGGCTACAAAGTTGCCCATTACCCTTTATCTTTATTGATTGCAGGTTTGCCACTCATGGTAGAGTACCTCCTTCCTATTTTGGGTGTCGATGCTGCTGTTCTAAGTTTGAATCACAAAGTATGTTGAGATTTAATCATATCGGGAGGTTGGTTTTGTTAATTGTGCTGAATGTAGTTTTCTGCGACAATTGCAGGTTATTAACTTAAGAGCTTTTGGCAACTGCAAATCAAAGTGAGAGTGCCCAGAATGATGTAGGTCTATCACCGCCAAATTATTCGGGCGGAGTGCAGTCAGAGGCAAGTTTTGTTCTTTATTACATGTCTCTGCATTTTTTGAAGGCAGCAATGTTGAACTTTTACTTTTGTTAGCTGTGTAGGACAACATTATATGTCAACCATTCCACACACTAGCAGAATATGTGAAAGATTTACATTTGGGTTACTCATGTAGAAATTACAAGAGCACTTGTGAGTTGTGATCTCCTAAAGTGTATCATTGTGGTAACATATTTCATGTGGTGTTAGGCACTGGATGACCTCACACAATCCCATGAGACAGGGGCGGAACCAGGCTCAGCCCAAGCTCCGGGCTGGGCTAGCTGGTTTTAGGCTGACATGGGCTTTCGTTCCTAGCCTTTCATACCTACGTTACTATTCTATATAGACTTTGGTTTCCAGGCCTTAGGCTATAGCCCACCTAGCCCGAGTGCAAGCTGTGTAGAGTGAAGATGGGTAGTGGTAAGTTTCTTTTGATACACCTATGTCTGGTTGCAAGTATACGTTCTTTCTTATGCTTTTTATATATAATTCCTTTACATTGTGTTTGATTAGCTAATTTGTTAGGTACAATGCAACAATTGAAGCTCCAACACCAAACGGTTATTATGTAAGCTACGAGGGCTGGGGAAACAAGGAAGAGGTAAGCTCATTTTGTCATATGGCTGAAAGCTACTTCTTTACAACTATTTCCCTATCTTTGGCAGCTTCACTATAAAAAATGCAAACATTTTCATATATGGTTTTATACTCCTGAGAATATATACTCCCACTTATCATATATCGCTTAAACGAATAAGTTATATCTCTTTACTAATAATGATTATAAGATACTCAAAAGTGAGTTTTATGAAAAATTTCATTAAAATTGACTTTTTATAGCATAATTTATGTATATACTTCTTTTACATATGGAAAAAGGTATATATCAAAAACAAAAGGGCTCCGGTAAAATTTTTCTAACCATGTCGCATTGGAGTATCTTAGAATTAGTATTTAAGTATATCGAAAATGATAACGAGATATGACATGTTCATTTAAGTGGTATATTGAAAAGTGGAAGTATGCACTCCAGGGGATATGAAAAAGACTTCATATGTATAATATAATATTAACTGGACACCATGATGCCTGGGCACTATGATTTAAAATAGGTATATGTCCCCTATGTATCGCATGCGAAAATTTTTAAAATTTTTTGGATGTCAAATTTAACTAGTTTAATAACTAGTTCAAACAAGTTTAAACTAAAATTCGAATTACAGTTGTATTTTTTTGATAGTTTGATATATAAGAATTAGCAAAGCATGTAATTTAAATTCGTTCAAAATCTTTGAATTAGACTCTATTTTTTTCAAAGATATGTGTAACATTTGAATTGTCATAGATAGGTATGTACCCTACAATTGAAATTTTCAAAAAATATACCCAAATTTGGGTTAAATTCGCGCATTTAAAATCATGGTGTTACGACACCATGTTGTCCCATCATATATATATATATATATATATATATATATATATATATATATATATATATATATATATATATATATATATATATATATATATATATATATATATATATATATATATATATATATATATATATATATATATATATATATATAGACACACACACACACACATGGTATCGCTATTACTTTTGAGCATAGAATAAATTGTTCTACGCTCCAGCCATAATAGGAGCCACGCGACTCGACCACGACCTACTGCGCCCTCTGTGCAACTGCTAGTGAAACCACACGCTCCCCGTCTTCCACTGCCCTCCCTACCCCCTGTCTTCCATTGCGCCTCTCCCTAGCCGCCCGTCTTCCACCGTGCCGTGCGGTGGCACCGCGCGTAATCAACGGTAAAATGGTGTAAGACCGCCCACCGATAGATAGAATTGACGATAAAATCCCACGGTAGACCACTGATCGGCAATAATCCATCACCATCTCCGTGTCGTAGAGTTTTGCTGCACTTCACCTCCGCAGTCCCCTGTGAGATGGCGGCAGTAAAAATGAAAACTAAATTAGGGCCAATTTACAACCAAATACATACCAATTTACGACCGGATGAAACCGTTTTTACTACCACGCTTAGCCGTGGCACATGATGGCCATGTGACAGCGACATTAAAATTGAAACCACAAGTACGAATAGGAAAAAAAACAACTTTACATGCGTTGGTAGAGTTTACTGCTACACATACTAGTACGGTGCCCGTGCGTTGTAACAGAACACATTTCTTAAAGAACAGAACGCTAGCATATTTCCTCTGTTCTGAATTCTCAGCTACAGAATCCTAATCACATGAGCAAAAAATCCTTATCACATGAGCAAAATAAAAAGACTCAAATTTTTGCACTTGCAATAACAACAGCAAAGGAAGCATGTATGACATAAAAAGCTGATAAGAGCAGAGTTTGCTCGGATCTAGAGCCTAAATGTTCAAGAAACAACAAACATTTAAACAAAATTTTGCTTTTCCATATTCAAGAATAGAAGGGAAGGATCAAAACAAGAACTCAGGAACTTGAACTCACATTCCAACGTTTTATTCATCCAATTCAAAGCTTCGCTTTTTTACCAACTATTCAGATTGAAAATGGAACATATTAAGCATCACCGCGCTTACACTTGCAGTTGTGTATATTTAGAAAAAGTGTTTGCAGCTAGATTTGTTTAGAAAAAAAAAATTTCCTGGATCCTTCTTGATGTATAAATTAGCATCAAGTTTCATGCTGCTACTTCCTTAGATCAGTTAAAATAGCAGTGGACATGCCAGGATAATTTTGCACTCTGATCAACTCTAGTAATGATGATACCATGCTCTCTCATCATGTCTTTAATGCATATGTTGTCATCCTTCAACTCTTTGCATTGGACTGTAGGAACACACTAAAAATATTTTTGCCCCTAAGTGGTTGGTTTGTCATTTTCTGATAATCACAAACTCTTTGCACAGGATCTATTACATTTTACTATACCTCAGGTATGTTTCATTCGACGGCTAACATCTAAAAAATTGGCATATGAACAATCCATCATATTTGCGAAGTGGATAAAAGAAATTAAATATTGAGTCAAGCATCATCTAATTAAGAAACTGAGTGAAACTTGGGATGGATTGTTCGTAGGCAGCTAACCAGAGTTTTTTTTTGTCAGATGTGAAGCATATCAAACTAGAGATGACAATGGGTACCCGAAACCCGAGTACCCGATGAGTTTTACCCGATAAGGAGGTGTGTATGGAAAGATATCTTCACCCGCGGGTATACTGATGGGCAAAATCTCTACCATCGGTATCTTGGTGCGAATGCGGTGTATATTACCCGTACCGCATACCCGTGGGTAAAACATACCCGCATAACATATCAATGATATCACCGCCTCCCAAATTCCCGATCTCGGTAGCCTCCGTCGCCTCCCAAATCCCTATCGGTAGCCTCCTCGCCTCCTCCTCGCGGTGGCGCGGCCTCTAGCCTCCGTGCCCCTCGCATCCTCCTCGCGGCCTCCTCCTCGGCTCCACCTCGTCTCCTCGGCTCCGCCTCCTCCTCATGACCTCCTCCTCGGCTCCGCCTCGCCTCCTCCGGCTCCGCCTCCTCTCGCCTCCGCCTCCTCCTCATGCCCTCCGCCGCCCTCACCTCCTCCTCGGCTCGGCCTCCTCCTCCACCCTCGCCTCGCCTCCTCCTCGGCTCCGCCTCCTCCTCATGACCTCCTCCTCGGCTCCACCTCGTCTCCCGGCTCGCCTCCTCCTCATGACCTCCTCCTCCGGCTCGCCTCGCCTCCTCCGCCGCCTCCTCCTCGCGGCCTCCTCTCGGCTCCACCTCGTCTCCTCGGCTCCGCCTCCTCCTCATGACCTCCTCCTCGCTCCGCCTCGCCTCCTCCGGCTCCGCCTCCTCTCGCCTCAGTCTCCTCCTCGCGGCCTCCGCCGCCGCCCTCACCTCCTCCGGCTCAGCCTCCTCCTCCACCCTCGCCTCCTCCTCACGGCCTCCTCCTTCGGCTCCGCCCTCGCCTCCTCCGGCTCCCGGCTCCGCCTCCTCCTCCTCTCGCGGCCTCCGCCTCCTCCTCGCCGCTCGCTTCCCCCCCACCCTCGCCTCCTCCTCAAATCACTGCTCCTTCTGTGGCCACTTAAACCATCAATTGCAAGAAAAAATTCAATTTAGAAAAGACAAGTATTAATTTCCCACAAACGGGATGAATTCCTTTTAATATCCTTTATGTGTTGCTTTGAGTTGTTCAGGACATTTCTTGGCTCCTCATTGGCTTCACCGCATCGGCACCGACGGTTGGCGAATCTGAAAAAAAACGAGTCTGCATTTTCATCGCCGTCTTGTGAGGTGCTCTTCTTATCTTATTTGTGCATTCGATCAATTTTGGATTCAGTATGCCATTTTCATGTTGCTTTCTGCTTATTTCTTCATTTCAAAATGCGCTTGTGATTTTTAATTAGCTTCTAAACTTTGATCACATGTTGATTGATTGTCAATCACCTTGACGGATTGCATTATGAGTGATGAAGTTAGTGTAATAGCGAATTTTGGCTTGTGAGCTTGTGATAGCCAAAGTATATTGGCTCTTTCTTTGCAGCACAGACAAAAACATCTGTCCTATTTTATTTAGTCTATCGGGTATGGGTTACCCGTCGGGTATAAATACCCACGCGGTGCGGGTGCAGTGCAGGTAAGTTTTATACCCGTGTGCGGGTACGAGTATCGTAGCGGGTAGAGTTATACCTATCGGGTACGAGTATGGAATGGGTATACCCGTCGGGTATATACCCATTGCCATCTCTATATCAAACAAGAGTCCTCGAGAGTGCGGGGACGACTGCACAACCACAAGACTATGGGAGAGGACGGTGACGTTGTTGTCCGTTTCTCTTTTGAGATTACTGCAAGAACAACAATTAATTCATGGACCTACCCAGTGTCATGATGCAATATTAATTACTTTCCTTTATCAGGAAGGGGAAAAAAATAGCCCAATACTCCAATATGATCTGGCCGCTCAGTACCCAAACAATGGGAAGGGCACAAAGAGAAATTAGACCGCATGGAAGCATCAATTGGTCAGCAATGTCAGACACCACACGTTGAGATTTAACTTCACTGAAACAACATGCGTCAGTGCATCACCATTCACCAGATTAGATAACTATCAAGAACTATGATGTCCAAGTTCAAATAAATGCATCTTTAACTATGATGTGAAGGTAACCTCAAGCATACAGTAGAGAAATCTTATTGAAAATTGCAACTACCAAGAACGGTAGAAGAAACCCACCTGATGAAGAGTGGAGACAGTGCCGAGTGTGGGCAGAACGGCGTCGCCGCTCCTGCACTCCGCTGGCCATGGAAGATCAGGACTGTTTATTCGCTGCTCTTGGAAGCAAAGCCGTCCTCGAGCCGCCTCACGCCGTTGCCGTCGAATACGCATACGAATATGAATCGAATAGTCTCAAATACGAATACAGATACGAATATTCTCGAATACGAATGCAAATACGAATACTCTCAAATACAGATATGAATACAAATCGAATATTCCTTTTGATTTTTTTTGTCAGAGCAGTCTAGCGCTTGACTAGCCAGCCTAGAAATACTTCCTTTTGATTTAACAGAACAGGCGCTTACACTCCCTCAATTTTTGTGGTTTGCTTTCAGGTGGGATTCTTTTCCGGTCGCACATCTTCAAGTCTCACTGGGAGCGGGAAAGGCCTGACCGAATAAACAGTTCGATTATTCAAAAAAGATAATTTATTTTCACTGGGAATAATTAATTACTGTTATACAAAAAAAATCCAGATAGACAGTTCGATTCTCCAATTTGGAAAATCACATTCATTTCCTTCAAATAAATAGAAAATTACAATGACTCAAAAGAAGTTCCCTACCACGGAATTTGAGTCATCTTTTCGCTGTCTGAATTTACATCTAATTCCAAATCCATCAAGCTCTGTTTTTCACATTCTTCATTGGAGTTGATTAGTAAAAACTTTTAGCTGACATTTTGAGGTCGGAAAATACAGCACAAGTAACGGCCGTGCAACACCAGGGCAGAACTGGTGTTGTGCATAACTGTCGTTGCCGTGTATATTGAACTAGACTCCTCTCGCTGTTGAAATGCTTGTTGAAAATATGCTCTAAAGGCAATCATAGAGACGATTAAGTTGTTTCGATCACGTTGGTCAACAACGTTGTGTTGACCACGTTATGTCGACCATGTTATTCTGTTATGTTCACGACCTGTTAGATAATATGTTATCTTGTTTCTTGAATAATATCGTCAATATTTATTATCGAGTATTTGACTTGATTATGAAACTCTATATTTCTGCGATGATTATTATTAAACGATCACTAATCAAAAACATATGAGGACACATATGAATAGACTAGCATATGCATTGGCTGATGACCATGTTTCATGGGTCATAAATATGGAGATATCAAATCAATGATATTGACACATGTTAGAAAATATGGGTTTAGATTGACCCACCATGAGACATTGCGAAAACATTGTATTCGTAGATGTTATCAGTTGGTCTCATTTACAATGCATATGCTATGTCCTTAAACTTGAGGTCGTCGCACGTACTCATGATGCATAGTGGTTAACTTAAGGGTTGCTAAACGCTACTCCGTAACTAGGTAGTTATAAAGGTAGCTTTCAGGTTTGTCATGATGTATGCATCGAGACATAGTCGATCAAGATATGATTTGCCCCTCCATGCAATGGGAGAGATATATCTAGGCCTCTCGAGTGATTGGATTCTATAAATGCATAGCCATGCTACTTGCGGTTAAGGAGTTAACCGTAGTCGGGGAATTCAAGTCACGTAATCGAGAAAGAGTGGTCGAGCTAACCAACAAAGATGCCACGTACTCACCTTGAGCTTGACCGATATCGTGAGGCAAAGGGAAATACATATGAACTTTGTTAAGATTCATCTCATATGATATTTACGTATACTTGAGAGTCGGCATATCTTGCTAGGGGGCGCTACCAATTAATGGATGAGTAGGAGTACTCGGGTCATGTCGAAGTGCACGTAAACTTATAGGGTCGCACACATAAATGGCTGAGATATAATTCGGATGGTGATATGAGTTAATGTAGGCCACGAGTTTTTAATGGGCCTCAAGTTCGAGGACCATTATGGATGCCTATAAATAGAGGGGCCCGATTATATAGGGTATTATACCATATGGTGGTGGTGATGATGAATAATTGACATTTGTGTTTCATTGGAATTTGCGTTTGAGAAAGTTCTTGTCGATGCGCTTCTGTGCTTGAGTTTTCAGGATGGCTTTTCCACCACGACTGGCTTCGACCACGTTTGGTAGTCGGTGGTCCGAATGGCCTTGTATCGTTGGTCCAAACAGCTCTGAGCTAGGTGGTCCGAACAACTTTGTTCAATTAGCAGACTTTGACCATGTTGACTTCGACCACGTACAATTTTTGACCACGGCAGACTTCGACCACGGTAAGTCGAGCACTGCATATTTGGACTACGTCCGACTTCGACCACATCTGATTTCGATCGCGTCTGGTTTCGACCATGGCAATCCGACCATGGTATTTCAACCTCATCATTTTTCAATCACGACATTTCCACCACAGAACATCGTCTATAGTAGAATAACCATACCTAGTCGAAGATGGTAAGTTACAATACTTTTTGATGGTCATAGCTATAGTACTTTTCGATGGTCACAGCTACAGTAATTTTTTATGGTCGTAGCTACAATACTTTCTGATGGTTGTAGCTACAGTACTTTTCGATGGTCGTAGCTGCAGTGTCCAGTCGATAGTCATAAACTTTACTAGTCGATACTCGATAGTCGTAGACTTCACTCGTCATACTCGATAGTTATAGACTTTACTGGTCGATACTCAATAATTGTGGACTTTACTAGTCATACTCGATAGTCGTAGACTTTATTGGTCGATACTCGATGGTTGTGGACTTTACTGGTCATACTCGATAGTTGTAAATTTTACTGGTCGGTAGTCATAGACTTTGTAGTCCGCGATCGGTAGTCTTAGGCTTTTGCGAACAGTTATCGAAGGCTTCGAACTCATAGACTTTCTGGTCAGTACGAGTGCTTCAATTCTTGCTATCTTAGAGTACTTCTGGTACTTGTGTTAGGCCAGCGGTATGACTGGCTGGTGCATGGTGGTTGGTGATCGGTGAACAGTACTCGAAGGATTCGGTACTCGGAAGATGGAAATACTCGGTGGTGAGATGATCGTGGTACTTGGTAGTTAGAAGGACTCAGTACTCGATAGTCGTGGTGTTCGTGATCATGGTCAACGATCGATTGTCGGAGGTGTTACGATCGGTAGTCGTAGTCGAAGCGATCGGTACTCGTTGGTTAGTACTTGATGGATTTGTGGTCGGTAGTGATACTAGCTATTCCCGAGTGTTTTAAGTGGAGCGCTGGTAATTCTCGAGTACTTGTGTTCAAGTATTCGATGTGCTAGCGACCGGTCTTGCATAGCGGTTTTAACCAGTCGTATTGCGTAGTTTGAGAGTGATTTCTGGATAGCAATAGAAAGTGTGGTTGTGGACAACTTGGTTGGTGGTGTGGATGGTTTGGTTTTTATCCCTGGATAGATGAGGGTGTGGTTTGGTTATGTGTGCTGACAACGGTCAAGTTGTGAAGAACTTGTGTTGGTGGAAAACGTTTCTTTGGCCTTTGCATATGCAGGTGGGCGTAGAGACAATCATGGTCGGTGACGAGGAGAACCGGGACTAAGATGGGAAGTCTGAGTTCCAGGAAGTTGAGGATGTCATGCGAGGTGGTCGATCTCACGCTCGAGCACGTGGAGATCAAAGGTGGTGATTCGTGAAGAAGCTATGGGTGGTATGGTCCAGGAGGCTTTGACACGAGCGGTAATAATGCTTAGAGAAGATACGAGAGGTGCGGTCCTAGATGCTTTGACACGAGAGGTGATAGTGCGTGATGAAGATATAGGAGGTGCTGTCCTAGAGATTTTGTCATGTGTTGAGTTAGGAGTTTTGCTTAAAATTGACTTTCAAATGGGAAAGGTAGATAAAATATTATTTGCTCTCAAGTATGGCAATGATCTTTTACTCATTCAGATTTATGTGGATGATATTATCTTTGATGGTTCCTCTCATGCTTTTGTTTTCAAGTTTTCAGATAATATGAGCAAAGCGTTTGAGATAAGTATGATGGGAGAACTCACGTTCTTCCAAATCTTTTAGATAAAGCAATCAAAGCTAGATATTTTTATTCATCAAACTAAGTACACCAAGAATCTGCTTCGTCACTTTGACATAGGGACAATCAAACCAATCTCCACACCGATGAGATCTACTGTAGTGTTGGATCCTAACGAAGATGAAAAGCCTGTTGATCAAAGGGAATACAGAAGCATGATTGGCTCACATTGTATCTCACTACTTTAAGGCCAGATATACACTTTACTGTGTATTTGTGTGCTCAGTTTCAGGCTTCCCCGCATGTTTCACATCGTTAGGCGGTTAAGTGAATCTTCAGGTATCTTCAGTCAACTTTAGAATTTGGCTTATGGTATTCTTCTTCATCATGCCTTACCCTTAGAGCTTCTTCAGATGCCGATTTTGGGTTTGTAGAATTGATAGGAAAAGTACGTCTGACATATATCACTTTTTAGGCACATCTCCTATTTCATGGGCTTCTAGAAAACAATTGTCTGTTGCACTTTCCACTACTAAGGCAGAGTATATAGCTGTTGCTTCTTGTTGCTCTCAATTGCTTTGGATGAGAGCTACACTTAAGGATTTTGTCTTGGAATTGGATAGTGTTCCACGATTCTATGATAATACTAGTGCTATTTGCATTGCTAAAAATCCTATGCAACATTCAAGAACCAAACATATTGATATTCACTTTTATTTCCTAAGAGACCATATGAAAAAGGGAGATGTTGTCTTACACTTTATTGATTTAGATTCTCAAATTGCTTATATTTTCACAAAACCGCTTGATTCTTCACACTTTATTCATTTGCAAAGTGAGTTATGTGTGTTACATCCTATGTGATTATTCTAAGGGGGTTTGTTGTTTAAAATTTTGAGAAGTTTTGTTTATTATACTTGTCAAATAATTCTTCAAGTCCAAGCCATTGAGATGAAATGAGTTGTAGAGCTCTCTTTATCATATTTACTCATATGCTATGTAGCTTTGATCATGACTGGTTATAATTAATTTGCTATACTTGAACTAAAGCATGACATGGCGTAATATTTTGACTAGATTAATTATAATTATTACTTTGTGATGTTCATCGAAAAGGATTAGCTTGATTATGAGTCTTATTTTAAATTTTGGCTATGAGACTCGTATGTTTCTTATTCAGTCATTTTATGTACACTCAGTTTTGCATGTAATTTGAAAAAACTGAGAAAAAGAAGTTGAAAAGATGTATACGTCAAGCATGCAATGTGTAAACAAAAAGAAAAAGCACAAAAAATACAAAAATAAAAAGAAGTATGCTTCAAGTACGTCACCATTGAAAAGAAGTATGCTACAATCATGCTATCATGAAGAAAAGTATGCTACAAGAATACCACATGCTTAAGAATTGAGTGTGGAGCAATATGTTGTTATATGAGACTTTTAGCTCATCTGAATTTAAAGTTTGCTTCACTTTTAGGCTTTGAGTTTTCATTGTGATATCTCATTGTACTCTTTATAATTGGTTTGGTCATTATTAAGATGCGTGCCATTAATCTAAATTGCTAAATCATGTTAAAGACTTGTTTTGATATTGTTATATGATATATGACTTTATATGATCTAGGTAGCTCTACTACAAAAAGATGGCTTGATTAGTTTATTAATTCAATGCAAAGTGACTTGGATAATCTACAAAGCTCTTGATTTTTACTATCAATGCTCATTCTTTGAATTATTCTTTCTCTAAAGACCTGATGATTTCATTGCCAAAAGGGGAAAATTTGGAACCGAAGAGAATTTGATTTTGGAGAAATTGAAGATATTTGCTAAAATTGCTATATTTGCTAAAATTGCACCTCTTGTGTTGATGGGGAGTTTTTGGAGTTTTCATTGAGAGATTGCTGCTGTGGTTTGTCAATTTCTTTTCTCTAGCTTTGAAACTTTCGTTTCGCAAATTTTTCTCATTCGAGAGATTTTGAGTGTTATCAATATATTCATCAAGAGAGAGATTGTTAGACCATGTAGTTAGGTCGTGAATTTAGTGATGATAAATAATTGACATTTGGGTTGCATTGAAATTTGCATTTATGAAAGTTCTCATCGATGCACTATTGTTGTTGGAATATTCAGGATAGACTGATCGATCGGCAGGCCTGACCAGCATGTCCGATTGGCCTTGTGATGGATGATCCAAACGGTAAGCGTCGACCATGACAGGTCGATCACGGCATAACGACCACGACAGATCGACTATGACAGGTCAACCACCGCAGAACGACCACGGTAGGTCGACCATGACGGATCGACCATGGTAGGTTAAGCATGGCAAGACGACCGAGATGGTCAGAGCTACAATAATTGGTCGGCGGTTGTAGCTACAATAGCTGATCGGTGGTCATAGCTACAGTACCTGTCGATTATCGTAGCTACAGTACCTGGTCGATGGTCATAGCTACAATGCTTGGAAACTTGTCGATGGTCGAAAGGTACAGTGCCTGGTCGGTGATCCGTAGTTGTAGGCTTCGAGATTGGTTGTCATAGACTTTGTGATTGATAGTCATAGACTTTGCGATCGGTTGCCGTACTACGTGATTGGTTGCCGTAGGCTTCATGTTGGACTAGCGGTTTGACCGTTGTGTGCATGGCGGTCAGACTAAGTTGTTCTGGGTGGTCTGAGGTTGATTTTTGGAAAGCGTAGAAATTAAGATTGTGGATGATTTGGTTCATGTCTATGGATGGATAAGGGTGTGTTATGTATGTGTGGACTGATGTCGGTCAAATTAGAGAGAACTTGTTCCAGAAAAACGTTCTTTGGTTTTTGCATATGTAGGATGGGCGTGGAGATGGTCATGGTTGGTGACGAGGAGCACTGGGACTAGGAGCAGAAAATCCAAGGTTCATGTGGTCGAGGATGTCACAAGGTGGTCGGGCTTACGTTGGAGCACGTAGAGATCAAAGGTGGATGATGCGTGTAGAAGCTATGAAAGGTGCGGTACTGAAGGCTTCAACACGTGATGAGTTAGAAGAAGTTATGTAAGGTGTCCATAACTAGAAGGTTTAGAGATTTTGAAAAATCCGTATTTGAAAGGGTTTTGGGTCCCTTGATTTTCGGAATCAGATAGGATTTCGTGTCTGTATTTGATGAGGACACAATTTAGAGTTCTAGCATATAAAAGGAGGGAGAGGCTAAGAGTTGATCGTGGCTTTTGATAGATTTTTAGATGGCTTTTTGGGAGAAAGCTTTTGGAATTTTCGTGCTAGGGTTTGAGGGGTGTCGTGAGGGTACTTTGTAATCATAGAACATGATTCAGAAATAAAAGATCAGATCGATTCCAAAAAAATTAGTCAGCGTTGGCAGAGTGTTTTTCTGGGCATCGTCTTCCTGTGTCCTCGGCGGCGTGCTAGCACATCACAATCTTGCGCGCTACGAGCATAGTGTCTTCAGTTGTCGGTTCAATCTAACACAGGCCGTCCTCGGTAATTCGAAAGGAAACAAATACAATCGTTTACTCTTCTCTGATTACGGTATTCGATTCTAGACTCTGACATCTACAAGACAGTAACAACTAACCAGCTGCAGTCTGTCTACTATTCTTTTTTCTCTTTTCAGACAAACAACCTGCAGTTTACTCGTACTAGTAATTAGAACTTGCTATTCGTGACCGGCTCGATCACTAGCTGGCAACATATATCCATAATCTATTAATTTGCACATGTGGCACACGTTGCCGCGATTAAGCTAAGGTTAGCTCTCCCATAAATCGGTGAAAACTCAACTTGATGACGTCGCGAATAGGAAAAAAATAACAAGACGTTTATTTTCTTGGCTAAATTGGTCACATGATCCCCTTGAAAGGTTGAGAAGTTGGCACGTCAATTCTAGAGACCGTGGAGATCAAGATGATCTGCAGAAAAAGAGCAAAGAAACTGAACACCATGACCTGCAAAACTTCAAGCTCACACGGGTTTCTGAAAGAAACGTCTTCAGTATTCGGACTTAGCTTCTGAGACAGGATATCCCAGATCACATATATATATCAGTTGACAACCGTGAATTGCGATGCTGATAGCTAGAATGAATGTAGATGATAGACTTATTTTTTGTTGTCATGCATATAAGAAAGGGATTAAGGATCAACAGAAGTTGCAACTTGAGGTAAGGCTATTACCTACCCTTGAGATGTGACCCTCTTAATAACCTGGAAAATCAAGTCGAAGCCTTCTCCTTTTCTTCTCATCTTACGCCACTGATGCCCCCTTTTGCAGGTCATTTAACAGGCGATTTTTTTTTCTCTTTTTCTAGATCAATTGCTGGTGACCGTCTCATTCAAATTGCCATGTTAGTTTGGTAAAAGACTGAGAGTTTTCATGCATTTTTTGCTTGCAAGATTAATTACCTCTTTTTATGCAGTAGTATCAGGTTGATGAGTTTCTCGCTGACAGATGCACATGATGCAGATCTATGGAGCATTCATTTCATTTCACTTGTGTAAGAAAGGCATGATGATGCAATAGCCTTGAGAGCTGCTTCAAGAAAACCTGGCTATCTTATTAGTTTGGTTTGGTGAAGCTATATGTCGAGATCTTCGGGAGTAGTTTGGTTCGATCAATTCACTTGTTGGTTAGACGGTCGCGACGATGAACTGTTGCATGCATGTGTGCACGGTCGGAAGATGCAGAAAAAGATGAGGTTTTGAGATGGATTGATAGGTTTCAGTTTGGTGAGGATTTTTCATGCAGCAAATGTTGACACCTATCTAAATATGTAAATATCATCTCAGTTCATATCTGAAAAACCAAATTGCTTACTTTTGACGAGGAGGTTATTAATTATCGTGATTTTTTTATTGTACAAGAATAAGTATTCAGACAAACATGAAATTACTCGATCTATATGTACTGACACATCGTAGCTTATCTTCTGTAAATTAAAGATGCAGGGCTATCATTAGTTTGTGCTGTAATATATTCAGATAGACCAAGGAGAAAAGACTGCTTATTTAGCTTGTAGAGTATGGTAGTTTCTTTATTCTTGGAATGTCAATTCTGTGTTTTGTTTACTCTCCATGGATGCAATTTTCAACACGATTGAAATGCATAATTAAATGCGCGAGAGGATATATTCATATATATCCTTGCTTGCTGTTGCTGTAGGATTAATTGAGGCGAGCAATTAAGCCGTGCATGCGATTGCGAATCAATTTATTACGTCGCAACCCTACGCTACCTCTAAGTCGGCGTGCACATGCAGTCACCTTCTCCCTCTCCTTGTCACCAACATAAACGGTCATGGGCGCATCACGCACTCTATTCCTTTTGCTTCGTCTCACGCACGCATTTCTTTCTTACTTTTTGCACTACTCACCCCCTCCTTCTAAAACCGTTTCTTTCAGCCACTACTACTTATTTTCAGCTAGAAACGATCATCCACAGCCAAAAGCCATCATCATAAGCCAATACGAATTCCCTCTTCCTCTAAGCACTTGCTAATGAATTGAATGATTTGTTTTTTCTTGTTCTATTTCCAATGCTAATGTATTATGGAACTAAACTGGATGTGCAAGTTTGAAGATTACAGCTATTTGCAAAAAAGTTTGAAGATCACAGCTATTTTCAAAAAAAAAAAGTTTGACGATCATAGCAAGGAGGCCACTTTCCTTTTTCTTTTTCCCCTTTCTTGTTGTACATTTAGAGTTGTTCAAGCATATGTTCAGAGTTCAGATAGATATGGTCAAATATTAATTAATCAATTTAGCTTGCTCTTCTTCCTTGGAATCCGGCCTAGTTGTATATGTTAAGGCACTACTACAGATCAAGCTATATTGAACGTCTTATCACAGACAATTTACGAGAATCGTCTGTGTTACAATTATCACGAACGATTTTACAAGCGTAACCATCTATATTTATAACAATGGCTAGAACCGTTTGTGATACATACTATCACAGACAGTTCCTGGTAAGAACCGTCTATGAAACTATCACAGACAGTTAGATTTAAAAGCCGTCTGTGATGTCTCCCATTATCACAGACGACTTTTAATTAGAATCGTCTATGAAATATCACATATGGTTTTTATTCACAACTTTATGTGTTTTGTAATCGTCCTTTGTTATATGAACTACATAAGTTACTGAGCTGGAATAGATAAGTAGGAATTTGACATACATACGACTCAGCTTTATGCAATATTTTTTCCATTTATATTGGTCAAATAGTGTGACCAGTCACTTTTACAAAAGACAAATTCAAATCAAAAAATAAGAGATTCCTAGATCTTGGTCTTCTGGGCTTTATATGTTTCCTCTTCTACTTTGGAGTTGGAGGATCAACGACTGCATCCTCGAATGTCGTGAAGATTGTCCTTGCCCTTTCCACTTCCTCCTCTAGTATGAGCAAATCATTAGCATGGCCTATAATCTCAAAGAGGATGTCATGATAAAATTTCTCAGAATCGTCCGCTTCTGCTTGGTTGGCAAGGTTATTCATGTGTCTCTCTACTGCGCAACAGCTTCTTCCACTTTGCGCACATTGAAGAGAAGAATGAGGCTGAGGGTGGTTTCCCTTTCTTGAGCGGCAAAGAGACACCTCCATCGACGGCGAATGATGAGGTCTAGCTGATGGATGGAAGTGACTCGAGGAACGAGAGCAGGGCATGAGTGGAGGAGCTGCTCTATACGTAAGTTGTTGGCCGCCTGTGTAAGGTTGCGGCCGAATAACTCATGATGGACAGATGAGAGAAAGGAGATTAAAAAAATTGTAGATACCATTATTGAGAAATCCAGTGAAGAAGATGAGTAAAAGGACTACTTAAAAGTGATTGAATTTGTGGTATCATGGAATTGTACACCGCACTGCATACAAAGCCAGAATTGTGTGGAAGTTTATGGGTCGCATGCATCGAAATATTAATAGGCGGTAGTAGAGCACGTATTTTTAAGCGTTATCACAACTGGTTTGTATACTAAACCGTCTCTGATATGTGCCATTATCACAGACGGTTTGCATACCAAACCATCTTTGATATGTGTTATCACAAATGGTTCTTGACTAGAATCGTCTGTGATAATTCTACGACACCAATTTGTGGCATCTCCCCTAAGATTTCGATCTCACCTATCCATTCTCTCTTCATCGAATAGCAGGTACCAATTCCTCCCGCTTCTCGCCCCTTATTTACTCCCCCTCTTCTTTTCCCCCAATCACTCAAGAACGCATGGGCGGAGGAGCTGCTCCTAGTTCATCCACTCCTTATTCCTGCTTCCACCCCTCGACGACGTCGACTACCGCCGTGAGCTCTTTCGCCTCCGGTTGTGACTCTACGGTTCATTGCATAAGACACTTTTGTTGTAAGTGTCGTAATAGTGTCCTATGTGATGTCACCATCGTGACACAAAGATGACACTATCGCCGCCTCTCCTTCATTGCCGGTGATATCCCCCCATCCGAACCTGTCTCCTCTCTTCCTTGGTGCTTGGATCTGAAATATCGAAATTCATGGATGGCTAGGTTCGTGTAGATCTTTGCCATACCCTCTGTGCACATGATTTAGTTTGTCTTTGATAGCTGTCTACTATGATTCACTTTGTTCACTATGTTGTTTAATCTTGTTCAATGTGATTCATTTGTGAAATGTATGTTCTTGTTTCTGAAATGAATGTGAATTGGATGTATACAATTTTGCTTGTGAAATGTGTTTCTGCTTGTTTCAAAGGGTATGACTAGCATTTCCTGACACTATTCTACAAACAGAAATATATTTAGGAATACAAAGGAATATCATAGACGATTATTAACTTATAACCGTTTGTGATAGTTGACTATCACAGACGGTTCATAGCAGAAACCGTCTGTGATATCTCATGTATCATAGATGATTTTAACTACAGACTATCGGTGATAGTTTAATATCACATACGGTTTTTAGTTGAAACCGTCTATGATATATGAGATATGATAGATGGTTTCTACTACAATAGATGATGCTCTTCTCTTTGAGCTGCCGTAGATTGTAGAAGTCATTATGATACTGTCGTTTCTCTTTGAGCCGTTGCTCTGAGCTTCTAAGGCCGCCATGCTTCCCTTTGGCGCCGCCGCCGTCTCGGGTTTTGATCTGTGTCGCTATGCTTCTATCCATCGCTTTTCGGTTTGATTTGATAGCTCTTTCTATTTGAGTCAGCTTCACCATCTTCTTTATCCTGTTGTTGCGATCAACTTTGCTCCTACTTGGCTCTACGTTTTCAACCCTACACTGTGCTTTATGGGCTACCACATGACTCTAGATGGGAGGAGATTATGTGATACTGACATATTTTTCAAGAGCTACATGTTACGACGATATTATCAAGATTTTGACTTTGGATTTTTACCTTTTTAGTGTCAATCATTTTAAATACAATGCTATTGCATGTCTTGCACTTGAGTTGTGTTAAGATTACTTATGGTATTTCTTTACATTATATATACTATCCATGATCCATGCGTATGTACATGTCTGTATTAATTGTTTGCGATCAATAGTGTACGTGTTTGATTCTCTTCTGGAAGACCATACCATATCGTCGCAAGAGTCTGAAATCGACCGAATATGAATAATTAGCTAGCACGCACGCGCCAAGAACAATTCAATGATTCGTCGATCTCCTGCAGACTGCAGCGCAGCTGTGACATCAACACGACGGCTTGATTTCGTAGGTCGACATCGCTCAACTGAATTATAGATCCAGTAGTGCAGGTAGGAACTGGCTGACTTATGACACGGCCACCACTGCAACTGCAAGCAAGCTCGATATATATATATATATATATATATATATATATATATATATAAAAAATAACGAGTGCTCTTGGATGCTCGGGTATCATAGTCTAAAGTAGATATGTACTGTGTGCGAATTTTTTAAATTTCTTGGATATCAAGTTTAACTAGTTTACTGACTAGTTCAAATAAGTTTGAACTAAATTTTGAATTGTAGTTGTCTTTTTTTATGATAGTTTGATTGTACGTATATGCTGGATATAGATATAAATCAGCAAAGTATGTGATCTAAATTCGTTCAAAACTTTGGATTTGAGTATATTTTTTTCAAACTTATATGTTTCATTTGAATTGTTATAGATGAGTATATATCCTAAAACTGGTATTTTCAAAAAATATATCCGAATTTAGATGGAATTGATGCATTTGAAATTATGGTGCCCGAGCACCATGGTGCTTATATATATAGGACGTTGAAATAGGGCACCATGGTGTCTGGGCACCAAGCCTCTCCTCTGCCTTTGGATCGGTTTTAGATGCGTGCAAGTGTAATGATATATAATATAATATATCACGTGAACCCGTTAACATTCATTAATTCGAAAAGGCATCGATTTGGAAAGGAATTCATTGATTTAGCATGCTGAATCAATCATGAATGGAAAGTCTTAATTATGGATGGAAATTCTCAATCATGGAGCCTGGGTACCATGGTGCCCCTGTTATTTATACTATTATGTATATATAGGGAGTATATCTAGTGCTAATGCCTATTTAAGTGCTAACATGCTAACAAACAACTAGGACCGTCCGATCTGACCCCTATGGCCTGAATCCTTGAGGGTGGAAACACTGCCTCACTTATGCCATTTTCTCATAAAACCCCCCGCCTCCCCTAATTTTCATTGAAAAGACCCCCCTCTCGTACCCCTTCGCTCCCCCGTTCATTTCATTCCTCATTGCACCGTGCGAGAAAGCTAGGGCTAGGGCCGCTCCCCTTCAATCCGCCTCCTGTCCACTGACCCTTGGCCGCCCCTTACAATTTTCCCTCGGCTGCTAGGGTCGCTCCCCTTCAATCCGCCTCTTGGCCGCCCCCGTACAATTTACCCCCGGCCGCCACCTCTTCCTCACCCGCAGCGCCGTAGTCCCCTCCCTGCCCCCGGCCATCGCCTTCGCTCCTCCTCGCACTCGGCTACCATGATTCTCACGGGGGTGCCACCCTCAAACCTGGCTTCCTCCCCGGCACCATCCTGCGCAACATTGCTCGGCACCAATGAGCCGCCATCGCCTTGCCTATCCATGCCACCGTCAGCCCTCCCGTCACCAAGTCAATCGACGTCGCCCCTCCCGGCCTCAACTGACTTGAAGACAATGTGATTGAGGAATTATGAGGTCATGCAGTGTTAGTTGAGGAAATTGTGAGGTCATGCAGTGTTAGTTTGAGGAATTATCGTGTAAATGTGTTTTGTGAATTGAATTGAGATGCCGTCGTATCATGGTGTAGCTGAAAATAAAGCCTACTACTAAGGGAATTGAACGCCACAATTTTGTTGTTCTGATCATTTACTGTCAGTCTAAAAATTTACAATGAATGATCGCAATTTTGTCTGCCTGACCAATTTGTGAATGAATATCTTTTGTTCATAGCTGCTTGCATGTGTGAATAGAATTTCTGTGATGGATGTTGGGATGATTCCCATTACGAACTTATTTGAGAGTATTCCAAAGTATGGCACAGTGCAATGAAACACAGCCTGAAATGTGAGATAATGTTGGATTCTGTTTGGTTTGCTTGAATCATCACATTGTACAGGACATTCTGATGGATTCTGAAAATTTACAATGTGGTTCATGTTCTCTGAAACTCAGCACAAGTTCAGAGTATATTGCAAGTCCTGCTTATAACAAACCTGCTGCTGCTTCTTGCACTTGTGAAAACTGTATGCACAATGAACAGTATCAGAAAATTTGTTTGAAGGGAAGTACTTATGCAGCTACATGGTAAACAAATTGCACAGATGTTACGGCAATCAAACTAAAGAAATCAACATGGTGATGCCAAATTATAATATCAGACTGTCTTACAGATAGCTTCATTTCAATTATGACAAAAGAAAGAAGAGAGACATTTAGGCTTAGAAGAGAGAAAGTTGCAATTGTCTGTCAGAAATCAGATGACTGATGGAAACAAAATTACAAAACTCATGATGAACAAAAGTTCTAGTTGAGAATGGTGACTTCTCCACGACTGCCTTGCATTCCCGCACAAGCAATAATTCTCCACCTCCCCCTTAACATCTTATCACCAGTACTTGGGAACGACTTCTAAATGCGAGCACACTTGGATAGAAGTGGAAACTGCATGGTTAGAAAATGTAAATAAAAAAAGTATAACAAGTCTTATGAATGCAGTAAACATGAGTTCTATGAATAAAGCATGAGACCTATAGACTATAAAGGTAAATCATGAACACTATTGAATGAATTTTTTTGTATACAAATCACCCCCTATTACGCCCCGCGGAAACACCGCGCGGAGGGAGCGCCACGTCAGCCCGCGCCATCGCTCCGCCCGCCGCGTGGCCAGGGAATCTTCGTACGGTCAGGGGAGCGGTTTACAAAAAGTCCTGCGTTTCCGAAATTATGTACGGGTCCTTGGTTCTCGCAAAAGGTCCTGCCGCTTTTTTAGCCCTCCATTTTGCGTGATAGCCCTCGTGGTTTTTGAAATTGCGCACGGGTCCCCGTTTGTTTACGTACAGGTCCTTATTTTTTACGAAAAAACCCTTCGCCTTTTTCGAAAATGCGCATTTTGCCTTCGATTTTTTTTAAAAAAAACCTTCTCACGAATTATCGCCTCTTTTATTTTGGTACGTACGGTTGCTGGAGCCAGGGGGGATAGAGGGTGAGCGACGGTAGCCAACCCGCCGCTCGGTTTATCTCACCCTTAAGGCGATATTTCCTCTTAAGGGGAGCGCGGGGTGGAACAGAGCGGCCCGAGGCGGAAGGCGGTGGCGTCGCCGCGAGGAAGGCTCACCGAGGTTCGGGGTTTCGTGAAATGCAAAGCGAGCTTGCGGCGGCTGTTGGTGGCGACGAGGAGGACCGGGATCACCGGAGGTGGGTCGGCGAGCAGCGGCGGCGGCTCGGGGAGGGCTCACTGGCGCCGACGAGCTACGACCGTCGGAAAGCTCGGGGGATGCCGGGAGAAGCTCGGCGACGGTCTGGAGATGGTGTGGGAGCAAGGGATCGAGCTCCCACGGCGTGGATCGACGGAATTGCGGAGAGGGGCCGCCGGCCGGAGTTGGGGAAGAAGCAAGAATGCCGGCGATCCGGCGGCTCTTGGGGCAATTGCGCGCTGGAAAAAGGCAAAGGGTGGCACGGCGATCCTTTTGGGCGCGATTACGGCTTTTATAGCCGGCCGAGGGAGGCTGCCCCGGCGGACTGGCGGGCGGGCGGCCGCCATGGCGATGGGCGGCGCGAACACGGGCGGCGGAAGGGCGGCGGGGTTCGGGCGTCGTGGGGTCCTTTCCCCATAATGCCCCCTCGGTGGGGCCTCCGCGGCATGGGCGTCGCACTACCGGTGGGGTTCGAGAGCGCGCAGAGGAGTATGAAGAAAGGGGAAAACGGGCCCTGACAGGCGGGGCCCGCTTGCCAGAGAGAGAGGGGACGCGGGAGAGGCGACCGCTCGGGTGGCCGAGATGGCGCCCGGGTGGGACGTGGCGCCATCCGGACCGGACGCGTGTCGACCCGAGAGAGGGGGAGGGCGGATCCGGGGGCGACGTGGGCGGATCCAGCCCGTCCACGCGTCGGCCGGGGTGGGATTTTGTGTTTTATTTTGATTTTGCATTTTCAGAAATGCTAGAAGGCATAAAATAATTCGGAAAAATACTAAACCTCCACCAAAAATTCTAGAAAATTCACAGAGGCTTAAAGAGATATTTTTGGGTTTAATAAAATTATTTAGCCACAAAAGGGGTTATTTCATTTAATACTCTAAAGCCTACAACTGACTTCTTTTCCTTTTTCCTTTTTATTTTTCTCCTCCTTTTCTTTTATAATTGGAGATATATGTACTTTGTGTAAAAGCACTCACATCTATGTACATATATATACATGCATATACATATATATATATATATATATATATATATATATATATATATATATATATATATATATATATACACATATATATACATATATCTAAGCTTGTCCTACTCATCTCAAGGAGGCTTTCCTCAACACTACGCCACTTATATACGAAATTTAAATCATCCTTGTTTCTTTATGGATCATCTTTTCGATTCGAATTCAAACTTAGGATCCTCTATTAATTAAACAGATGGGCTCTTCCACAAAATTTTCAGAAAAACACTTTCAAAACCCGACTCAACACAATACTCTACAAAATATTCTACCACATTTTATTATATAGATCCTCTGAGTTTCAGGATGTTACAAAATTAATGCACCGAGTAACTAAGCAAAACTAAACATGATGCTTAGATACGAACTTATATCTAGTAATCATGGGGCGACAAGGATTTGTCCAAACCCAAGGAGTAGGGTATAATAGCACAATTATAATTAAGGCCTTAGCTATGAACTTAACATAAATATAGTTTGAATAATAAATTATGGCATGCAATTTAATAATTTAAATAAACATAATTTGCATTCAAAAGTAGGTGCAACATGATCAAAGTATTGACTCGCCTTGCTCATAAGCTTGTTAGTCTTGGTGGTCCTAGCTTGGCTTGTACTATTGCTCTTCTAGGTCTTCGTAATCTACTCGAGCGATCACGACGATGAGCGAATAAATACCAAAGAATGCAAGTAAATACAAATAAAAAGTCAAATGAACTCCAAAATTCATGATTTCACTTCCATTAGAAAGATCTTGATTTCAGATGAATTTAGAATCAAATTTAACTTGATTTAGATCTAAAATGAGTGAGATTGGGTGCCTTCTAAAGTTTAATTTCAGAAAAAAATCCTAAAAATAAACAAAGGAGAGATAGTGTGTTTGACTGATAGCTAGGCCCCACAAATATAATTTATTCTTTGAGTTATTTTCCTATTTGAAAATACATTAGAGGCTGACATGTGGGGCCAACCAGGATTTAATTTGTTTTTGTGAGTTATGTTTCTTAAAAAATGTTAATGATTGATGGGTGGAGCCAGCTACTATTTAATTTCTTTTTGATTTATTTTTATTAAAGAAAACGTCAGTGTAACTAACAGGTGAGGACCGAGCATAGTAGGGGGTCCACATGTCAGTGGCCCAGAATTTGAATCTAGTTTTAATTAGGTTTCTTAATAAGTTGGGCCCACAGTGACATTAAGATGAACTAATTAAGTCCTAATGAGAAAATTAAGACTTAATTAATTATCTATAGTGTTTCTTCCTCAGCGAAATAGAGCAAGGGCAGTGTCTGCTTGTTGTGCTCAGCACTGGAGAGGGGAGAGGTAGTGAGCCTCCGTAACCCCCAAAATGGGTTGTCGGAACCACAACGAACCTATGCGTGGTGACGGTGGGGTCGGCGGTGAACCACGACGGTGACATGATAGCGTATGGTGGTGGTAGAGCCTGGCTACCATGACAACTAAGCTTCCAGCGGTGCGGCGAGCCAATTTAAGGTGTAGTGAGCATCTACGGGGCAGTTGAAACTCATCGGAGAGGTTGGCAAGATCTGGGAATGTTCGAGGTGGTCCGGTGGCAATGACCCGAGGCAGTGCGCTGGCTCCAACAGTGACAGTGAGTGGAGACAATGGCTACTGAAATTGGGTGAGGGAAATGTGAGAGGAAGGTAAGGGGGTGCTCACTTGGCAAGGGATTGGACAACGGCTCACCAGAGAGAAAATGCGACGAAGGAAATAGTTTCAGCCAGAAGGAAAGATGACGACGATGTCGGCAAGCTTCCACAGATGAAGGCTTAATTGTGTGAGGGGAAGTGAAGAGGAGGATGTGTGGATGCAAGGGAAGAACTCGACAACTTTTATAGCCCAGCAGTGAGCTCGGGCTTGCGCACATAAACAAGGTGCAGAGGTGATAGGGAGGCATGGGCATCGCAAGCATGGCATAGGGGATGACGTGGGGTTTAATGGTGGACAGTGTCATGGCGGTGTGGGCATAATGGTGCAATGGGATGAAGCTCACACGACGAGGAGGTGGGATAGGATGGAGCAATTGTGGCACTCTCACGATCGGTCATCGGAGTGGCCATTTAAGGTGACATGACGACAACACGTGACGTAGGTGTGGTGACGGCATAGTGCAATGCGATGGACAGGACATGCACCATAAGGCGGCCGGATAAGCCAGCAGCGGCTATGGTGGAGGTGTTCTCACAGTCGGTTGTCGGCATGGCCAATTAAGGTGATGCTATGGCATGCTAGTGCGATGCGCGGTGTTGCGGGGCGAGTTAAGTTGGTAGGTGGTGATGGGACAGCATTGACGCTAGCATGACATGGTACACGTGGCGCAGTTAAGGCAGGGCGATGTGGTCAGCAATGGTAGGCACGGGCTGGTGCGGGCAAGAGACTGAGCAAGGGAGAAGGAGAAGGAGAGCGGTCAAGTGCCATTGGCGACCGGACCCTATTTTGTAAAAAAATTTGCAGGTATATTTTTGTAATTTCAAATAAAAAAATAAATTATTCGTACAAAAAATTCGAGGAGCTCGAGGTGGTAGATGAGGCAGTAGCCGACTCCCGGTGAGGTTTGGCGGTGGAGGGCACGGCAGAGGAGATGGAAGCACCCTAGAGGGAGCTGTTGGTGGGGAGCAAGCTATTTGTGGAGCGGATGGGTGAGCGGGGAGGAAAGGGGCGGCCGCTGGAAAGATGGCCTGGCCTCACTGGCGCCGTGGTTGGAGAAGAGGGGAGAAGAGTAGGAGGAGGCCAAAGGAGAAATGAAATGTTGAGCTCGATGCAGGGCGCCGGTGAGCTACTATGATGGTGAAGAGACAATGAGGCATGGTGGCGCAGAGGAAGAGTAAGGAGATAAAGGAGGAGCAAAGGAGAGGTATCGGAAGAAAGGAAGGCGGTGGCCAAGAGGATTTGGGTGGCGGCCAATAGTGCTTGGTGGGACTAGGTGGCATGCATGTGGAGATGGTGGCTATGGAGGGGAGTGTGAGGAGGAGGCAGCATGGAGCAATGGTAGTGTTTTGGCCACCAGCAAGGTATGGTCCGACCTCACCGGCGTCGTTACTAGAGAAGAGGGTAGAGGGTAGAAAGAGGTGAAGAGCAATTTGTGGCTAAGGAAGAAGAAAACGGGCTCGAAGTTTTCCATGCATGGTAGCCAGGTATTTGAGGGCAGGATTGGGGAATGGCTATTTTGTGATTTAGTCCTCAACGATTTCTAGAATTACGAATAGGTCCTCCCCTAATATGATTTCTGCTGTTCTAGCCCCTCCAGAAGTCTTATTTCTTCGCGGTTTGATCCTACGTGTCCATGACGATGCGCACATTTGTACAGAGCAGTCCCGATAGTCCATATTTGTCATTTATGCACCTCAATCGCGTTGGCCTATGAAAAAATTACAAAAAATGTAAAATGGTCCATTTCGAGCTATTAATTATATAAAAGCATGTAAATGATGATAAATGGTCCCAAAATGTTAAAAATACAAGGGTAAAGTGATAGGTAAATATATATAAAAATAATGCATGTTAGTTTTGCAATAACATCATCGGAGAGGGAAATCAGCGAGACATAACAGATGCAGACTTGACGACTGGAGTTGTGTCGATAGTTTTGACTTGGTTCTTCAGTGTGCAGTGAAGGCTATTGGGATCGGCCAAGCATGAATGTGCATGAATGGCGTTGGAATTGATATCGATTTTGGTTTGTAGTATTTGGAAACTGAAAAATAGAAGGCATAATTGAAAGGAAAATGAAAAGGGATTTAATTTTGGCAGTGATGATGTACATTTTCCATACTTGCGGTCTAAATTTTGGTTGAAAATTATCGTTGCTAGCACAGGAGCATGGGCGTCTCGGCTAAAGCTCAACGATGTAGCAGCGTAGGGGAAGAGCGGAGTGAATAGCAAAGCAATCAAGCAAAGTAGGCAAAATAGAGAGAGAGAGAGAGAGACAGGAAGGAGAGATGGACCAGGCTAGGTTGAATTTGGGCTAGGCCTAGGAAAAAGGAAAGAACGTATCATTCATCAATCTTTTCTTTTTGGTAGTACAGATTAGTTTGAAGAAAAACTTTCTATATATCTGCAAATAATTGTGATATTAAAGATAACTCATTCATTTTAGATATCTAAAAATCCCGCAACAATAATCCTTAAATTAGAAAAAAAAGAAAAATCCTAGAAATTCACTCGCTGACCGGGAGAAAAATGAGAAGATCTACACTACTTATTTTGTTGGGCCAGATTATAGCGGTGTAGATAAATCATATATAGATGAGAAATTCTCTTATTAGTCGAGAATGAAAGAGAAGATTTGCACCACTTATTTTGGTAGGGCTAAATTATAACAATTCATATTAATCATGTATGTATATTACAACTATTATAATTGTATAACAAATATAACTATATTTTTGAAAGGTAATAGAGTTATATAACAAATAAAATACTCTCAATATCTAGCCATGCAATTATGTAGAAAATTCCACTAGTTAATTATAAGGAGCATGCAGCAGCAGCAAATTTTGACATGGGCTCTGTATATAGTTGGGTGCATGTATATACGTACGTAGTCCATGCGTATCATACCGGCTGGCCGGCCATGGAGAATATGGCACAATTAGCACTGTTTGATCCCGTATTTACAAAAATGGCATTACGTGTGGAAATAACAAAAATGTCTTTTTTTGCCGTCCGCCCACCGGGCGACGGTGCCCTACAACCAACACGTGCCTCCTGCCGCTCGGCCACCGTGCGGCAGGTGGCCTACAGCCTGGCCACCACCTCCCTACTGCTTCTCCCCCTTCGTCCGTACTAGAGCTCCCTACCCTGACCTCCAACCCGCTCCAGTGGACGACCCTCGGCTTACCCACCAGGTACATCTTACACAGGTCCTGGCAGACTCCTACTTCCGAGTTCTTGAGGAGATAGGGCAGCTCCGGATGTTGTTGACTTCTAGTTACCAGCACTCTGACGTCCTCCGGGCTCAACTGGCCAGGGTGCATACCGTTCTCACTTTCTCTGACGAGAGTGGATTACAGTAGAGACCAAGTTGCAGCACCGTTGGGCTACAGCAGACTACACTCCATCATCCTCTTGACCGAGTTTTAGCTCCAGCAGCAAGCACCTGCACCGGCTACCCGTCTTCTACCTCTGCCCGCTCCAGTTGCCCGTGGAGCAGTACCAATACTTCACCCAAGACCCCGCACTAGGCTTACGGCTCGTAAGCACGTACACCCACCACCCGTTGCAGACATCAGGGGTTGCAGCCGAGGTCCTCGCTGTTCGCGCTCTCATTCTCTCTTTAGCTCCAGGTCACTAGGTGTCAGTCGGAGTCACTGCTGCTCCTCGGGAAACTGCTCTGCCTACGGAGGGGATTGCTCCTGGGGAGTAGTTAGTTGTACGTAAGTTTTGTCGGGAGTAGTACTACCTTCTTTCTCCCTCCCTCCTTTTGTACCCAACAGTAGACGTTGCGTATGTATAATATCATCATTTGTCAAAGCCTATAAGCTACGCCAAAGGTTATATAACATCTTTTGTAATGAAATAATCTAAGCTCTATGTACTCCTTGCGTAATTGAATAAAAATTGCACCATTAAGTCCACTGCTATAATTTTTTCATCTCATTTGCTATATTAAAAAAATTCATACAAATAGTTTACGTAAATAATTTTTTGAGTAAAATTTATAACGAAAAAAATTTACGAGCAAATTACACAACGAAATACGCTGCGTCATAAAGCTCCACAAAAAATTCCATAAGTTTTTTTTTGCTCATTTGCTATATCTATAAATTTCTACGAGCAATGCATATTAAATTCTCCAATTATGCAATTAAACTAATTAATTATTTTTAATCGCTAATTAAATGAGCATTACATATTGCTAATTACGATTAAATTAATATGAAATGATATGGCAATTCATAGCACATGAAATTCTCAAAAAATTGACAATTAGGTTGACTCTATCGAGAGACTATACATAAAATTTTATAATTTTTCGAGCCTATTTGCTATATTTAACAACTCGTACAAATAGAACAATCGTATGAATTTTTGAGCAACATTCAGATCGGATTAAACTAACAAAAAATTATATAATGAAGTATGTTGTGTCGCGTGGCTGAATATAAAATTTATAATTTTTTGAGCTCATTTGATACATTTAAAAATTCGAACAAGCAATAAATAAACAATACTAATTCAGGCATGTAATTAAGCTGGCTTAATCACCTACCGTCCGATGGTGGGGCGACAGGGAGATGGCCGTATGGTGGCCGGACGGCAGGCCTCTACCTGCCTGCTGGCTAGGCTCTAATGGACCAGATGTCGGCCCCAAGGTGTTGTCGCCCGGCGACGGGGCAGTAGAAGTGTTATTTTTGCTAATTTTACCGTATACGGCTATTTTTCTAAATACAGGATGAAATTATGCCATATGTGCCAAAAATTTACTGGCCGCGTGTCTATGTGTACGCGTATATATACTACTGAAAATTAACTTGCGTTTTCGTACCTACTTCCCTTGAACTTGTCATGCATTTTACTCTCTCTATCTACATGCAGTCTGCTGAAATTAATAATTCACGTAAAGGTGCAGGTTAATGATGCGTCGTCGATCTTATGTACTTAGACAAGTACATGTATATAATTATGTATAAATATATTTATTTGTAAGGTTATTTAGATACATGGTACTGCAAAAGTTTCAGTTTTGAGATATACCACTACAAATTTCCTTCTCTAAAATATGCCATTGCAAAGTAACCGAAATTGTGGATATACTATTTTGGACGAAAATACCCATATCTTCTTCCCCAACCCCTCCCATCCCGAACCTCCTTCACCTACCATAACAGCCGCCACCATCTCTCCATCTCTCTTCTCTCTCCCCCACATCACCCTGACCACTCTCTCCCTCCCCAACCATGACACCGACATCGAACCCGTCGCCTCCTTGTTGCCTCTCTCTCTCCCTCATCCCTGCCCCCATGGCTGCTGGATCTGGCTGTCCTTTGTGCCACCCCTGCCAGCACTGAACCTAGCCACCTTGACCCCATTGCAGATCTGGCGTCCTAGACCCCGCTGCCATAGCTTACCCAGTGGCAACCAGCGATGCCCACCTTCCGGCCGAAGCTACCGATAAGATTGTGAGTAAGGAAGGAGCGGAGGCGATGATGAGGTGGTGGTGGTGGTTGGTAGTAGATTTGATGTAGAGACCTTTCTGCAGGAAGGAGAGAGTGTGTTGCAGTGGCCGGTGGCGAGCTGGCTGGTGAGTAACATCATGGATGAGGAAGGATAGATGCAACGAGGAAAGAGGAAGAAAAAGTAAGGTCATTATAGTCTTAAATTGTTTATAATGGTATATTTCAAAGAATTGACACTTTGCAGTGATATGCATCGAGGACTGAATTTTGTAGTGGTATATCTTAAAATCAAAAATTTTACAGCGGTGTATATCTAAATAATTCTATTTTGTATTGCTAATCGTAGTGGTGTCCATTGGGTAGTCTTGCCGGACGCAAGACGGGCCGGCTCGGCACGGCTTGCTTAGGCACGGCCCGTTAAGGCCTGTAATAAGCGGTCAGTCTTGCACGCTTACCATGTGTCATGGATGCGAGCCTGTGCACGGCCGTTGGCGTCTTGCCGCCCGGCGCACGGTTAAGGCTAAGCAGGCGTCTTGCCGCCCGCCCAGCCCGCTTAGCCCGAAAAAGAAAAAAAAGAAAATTGAAAAAAATAAGAAAATTGTAAAAATATAGAAAAATCAGAAAAAAAATCAGAAAAAATATATAAAAATGTAGACATTGTTAATCATAAAAATAAATATTTGCAATGACATAATGAGCTTTATTAATTTATTAAATTACATGGGATGGTCGCCTCATTAAAAACTTTACCAAGTAAAACTCAATTTGAGAAAACCTTGGTAAAGAAAAAGAGTACAACCTATAAAGCTCATTAGTGGTCCGATGTGAAGAAAATATTGAAAATTCTATTCATTGCTATCTAAATACAAATTCTCAAAAGATTCTTCTAAATCTTTATTATCTGCGCAGATGTTGTAGTCTTGATTCACTTGTTCCCGGTCTTTGACGGTCGAAGTACTTGACCATCTCGTTGGAGAGACTTGTTCGTCGCTCCTCAATTATTCTTCCGGAAAGACTGAATGCTGACTCCGAGGAGACTGTAGAGACAGGAACAGTCAACACATCCCGTGCTAATATGGATAGCACTGGATATGATACCTTCTGGGTTTGCCACCATGAGAGGATGTTCAACTCGCCGAAGCTCACGCTATCACCGTTGAGATAGCTTGATAGGTCTCCGTGCTTTGTCGTCTTCCTCCCGATTGTTGTGTACCGCACTGCACGAGAATCCCTAGACGAAGAACCAAAATCTTGCCCCATTGCATAGTCCCCTAGAGGTGCTAGGGACTACGGGGTCTTTCCAAACGCATGCACCCAAACTTATTTTCATATTTATCATATACCTCATATAATTTATCCTTAACAGTAGTATAGTATGTACAGTAGTCTAAACCGGTAGCATCACTTAAAAGTTGTAAAACATTTATAAATCCTTGGAGTTTGGCCCTAGGATCCAAAATAAAGGCGAATGCATATAAAATAGGAATTTCCTTCCAATATTTTAAAAACTTAGTTTTCATGGCAACTACAGCATCCCGTAGTATAGGATCATTTTCAAAAGCTTTTAGGTGAGTGGCAATTTCAAGAATGTTATGAACAATTAGAGGAGATGTAGGGTAGTATACTCCAGAAAGACAAAGTGTAGCTTTATGAAAAAGTTCTAGAAAGGAAAATATTTTTTGACCAACAACCCAATCGTCCTCAGTAAGTTCAAGGTCTCTAACTTGGGTTCTCTTGGAGGAGCTACGAGATTGATGGCTTTGGGTGTGAAGGAATACAGATAATGTGCTCTTATATGGCAACATATGTTTAAGCATAAGGTAAGTAGAGTTCCATCTAACAGGCATGTCTAAACCAAATTTTCTAGGACGAACGTTCATTGCTACGCAAAAACTCTTATATGCAGCTATTCGTTGGTTAGAACAATTAATAAATGAAATTGCATCCCTAAAAGAATCAATACAAGCATTTAATCTTTTAAACCAGATTTAACAATGAGATTAATAATATGACAAGCACAACGTTGATGCAAGAAAAAGATTGTGCATAAGAATTAAACATAGGAGTAAGAATTTCCATAGCTTAGTGTTTGCAACAGATTATCTAAAGTTATAGAAAAATTTTATCCGTGAGGCCAAAATCTTCTACAACTCTAATAATACTTTCTGCAATATTTTCAGCATTATGTGAAACATTAATTAATTTAAATCCTATAATTCTTTTTTCCATTATCCAGTCATCATTAACATAATGAGCAACAACACTAATATAATCTTCTCTAGCCCTACCACTCCATATGTCGGATGTCAAAGCGATAGAGAATGTACATGTATGAAACATTTCTTTCAATTTTTCACGACAATTGTTATAATATTTAATTAAATCTCTAGTTGTTGTTTGCCTAGATACAGAACTAAATCTAGGGTTATGAGCATTTCTAATATATTTTTCAAAAGCATCTGACTCACCAAAATTTAAAGGTAAATCTTGAGAAGCAATCAATCTACAAAGAGATTCCCGAGCTACCTCTGGGTTGTACTCCCACGTACGTACCGAGCCGTCGGGGTTGTATTGCAGCTGTGTCTGACGCATTTGTATTCCTTGCCTTCTTTTGCAGCTTGCCGCATGTCGTTGTAGGTGACCCGTCCCACCTGAAGATTTTGCAGTCAGTTCATTACCACAAATTTTACAAACAGCATACCTCACTGAATTTCCATCATCGTCGGTCTTGATCTTCTTGTCGAAATCATTCCAAACTGCCGATGTACTGGCTCTTGTTCTTTTTGCACCCGTGCTTTGCGTTGTGGATGCACTTGTTGAGCCGCCAGAAGATGGATGGATATGCTCCACCGGGGCCTCCTCTCCAGTTTGTTGTATGTCCTCCGCGGATGGATATGCTTGTTGAAACGGTTGCATATCCTCCGCCGAGAGGCCGAATTCGGAGAGTTCAAAATCGTAGTTCTCCATTAAATCAACTGCAAATTGAAATATAAAAGAACGATTAACTTACTATTAAACCAACAAATAATACCAAGAATTAAAATAAGACAGCACTACTACCTCCTTTGCAGCTCCTACAAAAATCTTTCAAGATTTTTGAATTTTCGGAATTTTGCCCGAATTTTCACCAAATTTGCGCAAACACTTTCGGATTTTTCACAGCTAAACCGAGAGATGAGAGTGAGGTTTGAGGTGTGGAAAATGGAGGCCGGCTGCCCCCCTATTTATAGGAAAAATTTCAGATTTTTTTCGAATTTTTTGCTATTTTTCCCGAATTTTTTCCCCTCCAACGGTCAAAAAACGGCTATTTTTTCGAATTAAACGGGCCGGGCGTGCCGTGCCGTGCCGTGCCGGGCCGGGCGTGCCGTGCGTGCGGCGTCCGGGCCGGCACGCCCGATTGTAAACGGGCCGCGCCGTGTCGGCCGCCGTGCAGCCGCCTCGGCCGAGCACGCCCGGTCCGCCGTCGTCGCGCCGCCCGCCCGCTTAGCCTCCGTGCCGTGCCGTCGCGGGCCGGGCCAACAGTGGCGGGCGCGGTGCGGCCGTTAAACCCGCCCGTTTGGACACCTCTAGCTAACTGGCTAGCTCCTCCTTCTGGAGTAGTCTTGACTTGCCCGGCCGGTCGGTCGATGTCAGTGTTTGGCTTATCTACTGCCTACCTACCTCACGACGTACTCTGATCGATCAGATTAAGCGATCTTTTTCCCATCTCTTGTTCGCTTGCTTGTTGTCTCAGTCGATCGGGTGGTTGCTTCGCGTGAGAGACTATCCATCTCTCTCTCTCTCTCCATCTCTCTCTCTCTGCAATATATATCGTTATTAGCTAATGACAATTTTTAATTCCGTTATATCGAACGGTCTGGGGGTGGAAAAAAAAAGGACAGATAGTGAGTGACGAATTCTTGTCACGTAAGCAGTCGTTAGTTTCCCGAGAGCTACCTTTGAGAATATGGCTATATTCCTTTAGGTTTCACTACCGCATAAAAATTCATTATTCGAACCGTATGTGAAACAGTCTGTAATATACAGTTTATCACAAACGATCTGTATTTAATATCACAGATGATTCATAGTTGATATAGAGCGGTATGTAAATATATATATATATATATATATATATATATATATATATATATATATATATATATATATCACGATCGGTTTTACTTTAAAACCGTCTGTGATGTTCCCTAATGATATATCACACATTCTTATATATATAAATACAAATTCACATATATATCACACATTTTTATATACATAAATACGAATTCACATATATATCACACATTCTCATATACATATATAAATTCAAATACAGAACATATGTCACATAAACATTTCATTCATCAGTCCACTTGCTTATTTCCTTTAAAAATTAGCCCTTCATGATGATCAACACGTATGTAGCTACTTTTATCACACTCTTCGTCTACCCTTATGCCGTTTTTGAAGGGAGACAATTTATCAAATTGATTGTATTCTTCCTCGTCCACTACATTCTCAACTCCGACAATCCTTTTTCTATGAAGAACTATGTGACGTTTCTTATTTGTCTGGCCGGTTACATAGAAAACTTTAACAACTTGGTTAGCGAGTAAGAATGGTTCATCTTTGTATCCGACATGTTTAAGGTCCACAGTAGTGACACCATATTGGTCGACCTTCGCCTGTGGGAGATTGACCCAATGTCACCGAAATAAAGGGATCTTGAAAAGCACATAATCGAGCTCCTAAATATTCTCTATGAACCCATAGTAGGAGTTCCTCAACATATCAATACTAAACGCATCAATGCGGACACCGCTGTTCTGGTTAATGCTCTTTACATCCTAAGGCTGTATATAGAATATGTATCCATTTATGTGATATCCTTACCATGTCACAATTGTAAATGTTAGCCCTTTTGCCAACCATGTCAGCATATCACTTGACGACCTCCTAGCGAGTCGCTCCTTCAACTATTAGTCAAACCGACTGTTGTGTTGTCTTGTGATCCAAACATCCGATCGCTCTGGATTCTGTTGCTGTAGTACGCCCTTGTGCTGGTCGATATACGGGGACACTTCAGTCATGTGTTGCAAGACCGTGAAATGGTCTTGAGCATACGCATCCATATCTGAAGTGATTGCTTTCCTTTCGATGGTCCCGATACCCTTAAGCCTCCCCTCATGGCGAGATAGAGGCATACCTATTGATTCGATCTGAGCCATGTAATCGACACAGAATTCAATGACCTCTTCAGTTGCATAACCTTCGATGATGCTGCCCTTCAGCTAAGATCAATTCCATACATAGGACTTGAGAATTCCCATAAACCTATTGAATGGGTACATGCTACATAGAAACACGAGCTCGCACGATGGAGGGAAATACATCTCAAGATGACATAGAGTTGTCACTACCACGTCCTGCAGAATATCTATTCCTTCGGGATCAATGACCTTCTGAGCAATTGTGTTAAAGAAATTACACAGCCTTATGATTATCTCTCGGACCTTGATTAGCAAAATACTTCTAATTGCAATAGGGAGCATTTATGTCATCAGCACATGACAATCATGGGACTTCATGCCAATTAATTTCAAATCTTCCATCGAAACAAGTTTGTTCATATTGGTGGAGTAACCAGACGGAACTTTCACACTATACAAGCACTGGCATAGTTCAGTTCTCTCGGCCTTGGACAGAGTGTAATAAGGAGGGAGAAGGTAAGTTTGTCATTTATCGATCTTTGTCGGTGCTAACTTAGGTCTGATGTCTATATCAACCAAGTCAAGCTGTGTATTGACATCATCCTTTGTTTTGTCAGAATGTTCAGTAAGAGACCAATCAAGCTATCATATACATTCTTCTCTACGTACATGACATTGATGCAGTTGTAAACTTCTATGTGCTCTCAATAAGGTAAGTCCCAAAATATTGATAACGAATGTTTACTAAGCTATTTTTTAACTAAAAACTAAGAAAAACTAAGATAAATTGAGACAAACATAACAAACTGAGTTTATATAATCTAAATTTATATATAAATAGAAGAGAAATAAATTCAAAGAAAAAATAAATACAATAAAAATATCTTATATAGAGTAATCGGTACCAACGGAGAGTGAGCTCGAAGCACATGCATGTATATAGTACAGACCGATGTAGTACACTGAGTGTAGATGTTTGCCGTTGCGTACTACTGCTGCACTGCAGATTCTTTCCGTTCTGTCGATCTTGTAATTGCTTGCTGTATACGTTACACAATTATAGGTATACGTACGCACACATGTACAATTACGTCTCTCTCTGCCAAGCAACATCTGAACTAATGGTAAATACGTAGGTTGTTGCACGAAGGTAGCATCCAACTTTGGCCCTATTCTTTTCCAGTTTTTAACTTCTGCTTTTAACTTTTCTACAGTAACTATCTTTTATACGGAGTGTCTTTTAAACATGAGATATATTAGTTAATTATAGTACATAATGTACCGACTTTATTTATATCGGAAAAATCGCACGTGAATTTCTGTTACTATATAATCTCTTACATAAATAGCCTAAATTTCAGCTAAAAAGAACAACCCCTTTAAGCAATGGGACGTCTATTTCTAAGGAGACTTGTGCTTTCTCATGTACAAGTCACTTTTTTGAAAGAAAAGGCAGTAGTTCTGCCGATCAATTAAGAAGGAATAGTCATTTCGTAAGTTGCAACAACAGTTAAAACATATATAACTTGGTAGGCAAGATCTATTCTTAATCATGTTGAATGGCAAGGATTAATACGTGCGTACTATGGTTGATAGTACTAGCGCCGTGAATGAATCGGTTGGTATACAGTAGTCGATTGTAACACGATAAATAAAAAGTATTATATCGTAGAAAAAATATCTATAGAAAAACTATCTATAAATAATATAAAATATATTATAGATATCAGCTATCTCTTTAAATTTCGACGGGACAACGAGCGGAGCTGGCACACGTAGCTAGCGGCTACCTCGAAGTATTTAGCCAATGGCTAGCTAATTAATGGCATCGATCAATCAAGAAATCAATTTAAAAAGGGTTATACGATTGCACACTGGCATTTGAAAGAGTGTGTGGTCAAATTGCAGAGACAGTCGTTACTCATCTGTTAACAAATGTACTAAGTAGTGTTGGAAGGTACTCTCTCTGTCCCGTAATGTAAGTCTAAAATCCACCATACATATATCAAAGAGATATTAAATTTAAGAAAAGTTAATACTATTTGACCATGTATACTCCTGTTAAATGGCATACTACGACTACTTACTCATTTTTTCAACATTAAAACAGAGATATATGATGGAAACATTATAATAACTACATCTTTGATCTTCGCAATTGACTTATATTGTAGGATGAAATTTCTCAATAATAAGGATTTATATTACAGGATAAAGAGAGTAGATAGTAAAATTTCTATTAACTTTGACTAGTAATATAAGCAGAAGTATTTAGGTTGAAGGCATGCATACATGAAAAATACTATTATTATCTTTGCTACGAAAAATAATATCACAATAATACTCCTTTCGATGATTTTTATAGGTCACGATTCAAATATTGTAACCTTTTATCAAGAATTAGTACATTTAAATATAGGTTTTCTAACACAGAAGTGACACTTTGAATTTGTAGTTGAAAGTACTTTCTTATTATCATGATTTTATAATTGTGAACTGAGGGACCATACGAGAAGATCCAGAATAGTGTGTGATGAATCATTGCTAAATTTATGGAGTTGAAATTTGAAATTTGCAGAGTTCATTTTTTCAGAGGTTTTTGTCAGGGAAATCGCCCTGACCGCTGGGGATTTGCTGGTCAGATCACCGGGCGGTTTGATCGTTGGGGCGTTGTTGTTCAGACCACCAGGAGGCATGACCGCGATGGCAGACCGCCGAGCGGTATGACCGGAGTTTTAATGGTGGTTGCAATTTTCCTATAGGGGTGTTTTGCACTATGTTCATCCAGTCTGACTGACCCCTGGTTGAGATCAGATCGACCCTCATGATTATTTATCATATTTTGGGAATTAGGTTTTTGTATGAATTGAATTATGTTTGGTCACTACATTTATGTTGTATAAAGTATGTTTTGACTAACGTAGATCAAGTTGTGAAGAACTTGTGACCAAAAATGATTTCTTTATCTTTGGATATGTATGAAAGTTTGGAGTCAACCATGATCAATGGTGAGGATTGAAGCTACCTCATAGAGGAACCGAGGCCAAGAACGGTCAAGGATGTCGGGTGAGATAGTTAAACTCAAGTATGGCACAAGGAAGGCGAGAAATGTTGAAAGAAATGTTCGAGCGACGGGTTGTACTAAGTAGTTTGGTCGGTCTAAGTGAGGTGCGGTTTGGTGGAACCAAAATGAGAGACTTGTTGATATGTGGCAAGTATGGAGATTGCTTGCAACGAAAGTTGAAGATTGAGTCGAGATGAGCGTATTTTGGCAGTTTGTCAAATATCAAAAATTTCGTTGGATGAAAACCGTGGTGCTTGGAAAAGTGGTTTAGGTCAATGAGATTCTAAGAAGATTAAGTGGATCAAAGGCTAAGGATTTAACAGATTAGGGCTCATGTGCTCTGAAAGTGTGCATGAGTAAGTGTGTGAGTAAAACCCATGTTGTGTGGGGTTAACGAATGGATAGTAAAACCATTCTAACCTTGTGTTATAGGTTTAGGATTAGAGAAGAGTGAGTGCTCTGGTATGCTCTATTGTCCTTAAATGGAGTGGCTATAAAACCTTCATCTTCAAGTAGCAATAGATCAACTTTGCTCATCACTAATGGTGTCTTCTTATTTTTGTTGATTTGATCTTGTTCTTGTTGGTTTTGATCTCTCCTCTCCTCTTCTTAATCTTGTTGTATACCAAGGATGTGTAAGTCATGCAGATGACTTATGGAGATCAAATCTCATCTATCTAGGCATCAAGTCTTACAAGATTTTGAAATTGCCTGATTTTGCTTGGATTTGAACCCATCTTGAGGTTTCTTGATTCTGGAGTTTTTGCTTTGAATGTTTGGGAGAAATAGCTTATTATAACATGTGAGAACTCATCTGAAGCCATATTGGCTATCGTCTTCCCATGAGCAAGTTATCTCTCAAGATTTTGAGTTTTGTCTGATTTTGATGCAATCTTGCATGTTTTGAGGAAATATTAGAACTTTGCATCTCAATCCTTGGATGAAATAGGTTCTTGAGACACTTAACAAGGTGTGTGCAAAGTTTGATCTTAATTGACCATGGATTTTAAAGATTACACCAAAGTTTGATCTCAATCCTTGGATGAAATAGGTTCCGACTACTACAGTATTCTTTCCGAGTACCGACCACGGCCACTTCGATCACATCGACCACGGCTAATTTGAACATGGTCACTTCGACTATGGCTATTTCAACCACGATCACTTCGACTGTAGTTTCGATCATGACTTCGACCACTGCTTCGACTGCTTCTTCAGTCATGATTTCGACCACGCACAAATCATCGCTAATCAGCAGCGATATTCAGCGATATTCGACTTGTATCACTTCGACTGTAGTTTCGACCATGACTTCGACCACTGCTACTTTGAGCATGGTCACTTCGACCACAACTACATCGATCATGATTACTTCGACTGTAGCTTCGACCATAACTTCGACCACGACTTTAACTACTCCTTCAGCCATGATTTCGACTAGGTACAAATCATAGCAAATCATCGCTAATCCGCAGCGACATTAGACTTAGCACCTGGCAGACACCTAAGCAAGGATACATAGCTCTAGTGAGTAGCCTGGCGTTCGTTGAGGCTCACCAGCCAGTCTCACAAAATTGACAGATGCACGGCGCCAACAAACTCGATGGTGTCATCTTCATCACCTAGCTTTAGTCTATGTAAATTATATTAGCAACCGAGTACCGGGCGGTGCCAATCTTCTGGCTCGGCAGGTAGCAACCGCCCTGAAAACGAAGGTCTTGAAACTTGCTGCTGCTGCACCTTGATTTCTTGAGATGTGAAACTGAAAACAGCTAGTGTGGTGTAGAATTTGGAAAGGCTGGTGTGAAGCAAGAAAAGGACAGATACAGCGCGTGTTCTTTTTGACCGAAGCTTATGACTTTTGGCTACAGCTTGTGACTTTTGGTCTGTTCGTACAAAAGATTACAGAGTAATAAAAACTCACGTGCGATTTTTATCGATATAAACAGAAACAGAAAAGGACTGTTGATTTGTTCTGTTCTTGAGATGATTCTTCTTCTCCTTATCTTCTTCGTGCGTACAAGTCCGTGTGTATGGCTGTGTCCAGACTGCAGATCGATCGATCGGAATACAAATACAGCTAGCTGGATAGCTAAGCCTCCTCTTCTTTTTTCCTGGGGTATGTGGAGTTGACCTGCTCAAGAACGAGAGAATCTTCGGCCCAATCCGAGGAGTTGACCCTGCAAAAGGTTATGGCTCGCTCATTTCGGTATAAGTTTATAGCTTCTGACTTATTTTTTACTATATCTAAATTTCTTTTTTTTTTCTGATTTTCGATTTTTTAGCTTTTTTTATCAGTTCTTTTTTTTTCGTATTAGTTTGTATTATTCGTGATAGGCTAACATGTCTTTTCTTTTTTTTATTTTTTTACAATTTAATTACGTCACATAGTTCACCATCAGCTACGGTACAATTCCAGTCCAGCCACAAGCTACATTTTTTTCGGTCTACCTAAGCGGGCTGTATATAACTAACCTACACCAACAAGACGTACAGCTTTCGTTATGTTTGTTTAGAAACGGTATGGATGGAATCCAGCAGCACCTGCCCTGTTGGCCGTCCTCTTTTCATGCCTAGCACACACTTCTGTGTCTATACAACATTCGATTATATTTTAAAGTAAAAATAGTCAGATAATCTGAAAGCGTTGGTTCTCTATCCAACGGATCCACTCATATAAGCACCCTCTCTAAAAAAATATCTCACATAAGCACCCATCTAAAAACAGATCTGGAGCGTTGGATCACCATCTAACGTCCTAAAATCTGACTATTTTTATCTTGAAAAATGGTCAAATATTGTATAGACACTCTTTTATAGATACATGTCCAAATGTTTTCTTTCTCGTTTGGTAAGCGGTTAGAGCCTTCACCAAATCCTTCTTGATAGCGCTACTACTTCCTATCAGGAATAATTGATCTCATCAAGCTTCGTGTGGACTTTCGTGTATCGACAAACCACACAGCTAGTTTTGTTAACGGTTTGGAATAAAAAACGATTCTTGATAAAAAAAAATAGTTATAGCAAACCACAAGAAAAAGGGATTCCTGCCATTTCTCTGTTGTCCGTCCTGTTTTTAAGATTTTTATTGGATAGAGAATTACTTAAAAATTAGAGAGATAAACTCAATATACAAGACGATGAGAAGGAACAGCAAGGAACAATATTATTGTAATGTACAAGACCGGTAGAGAATCAAATCATTGTACGACTCATGATTGCATCCATGTATTGTACGACTATATTATTGTAATATTATGTGTTTTTTTTTAACAATTCAGAACGTTAAATTAAATTATGGCAACTAACGAACGAACGTCAAATGCATCGATCCGTCGCTTGGACAATGAAGGATTTCTCTCTTTGTTTTTTTGTTTTTTTTTCTGTTGAAAATGTTTATGAACAGCAGCTAATCCGGCCTATACCAACCGTGGAAAAACGGGAGAAGAGGAGGGGGAAAAATAAAAAAGTTTTACATGGTTGAGAAGGACCTGGCGAGTCCGAACTCGCGCGTGTGGGACGGGCTGGGATCGTCCGAGTCGGACCTGGACCGCGACATGTCGGAGCCGCCGTGGCGGGAGCTGTGTAACGCGCCGGCTCCTGACCGGAGGAATGACTCCTCGCAGAGCGTGACGGCCCACTCCAGCTCGGCGACGACCTCGGACATGATCGGCCGGGCGCGCCCGCGCGGCCGGACGCACTCGGAGGCGATCTTGGCGACGCGCGCCACCGCCTCCGCCTCGTGGCCGCGCGGCGGGGGCACGCGGCCGTCGAGGATCTTGGCGATGCTGCCCGCCTCGACGGCCGGCACGGCGAACTCGATGACGTTCCTCGGCGAGCCGCTCCCGTCCTGGCTCGTCCGGTGGATGGCCTTCCTGCCGGTGACCAGCTCCAGCAGCACCATGCCGAAGCTGTACACGTCGCTCCGCTCCGTCAGCTCCTGCAGCCGGTAGTACTCAGGGTCGATGTAACCCACCGTGCCGGCCGTCGCCGACGTCGAGCACGCGGCCGCGGCCGCGGAGCCGCTGGCGAGCGAGAGGCCGAAGTCGGAGACCTTGGCCGTCCAGTCGCCGTCGAGCAGGATGTTGGACGGTTTGATGTCGCGGTGGATGATGGGCGGCACGGCGTAGCAATGCAGGTACTCGACGCCGCGCGCGGCGTCCAGCGCCACGCGGAGGCGCGCCTCCCACGACGCGAAGAGCGGGGAGTGGGCGGCGGCGCCGTCGCGCTGGCCGTGGAGGTGGTCGTGGAGAGCGCCGTGAGGCATGAACTCGAACACCAGGATGCGCTCGCCGCGCTCCTCGCAGAAGCCGAAGAGCTGCACCAGGTTGCGGTGGTTCACGCGGGACAGCCTCAGCTCCGCCCGGAACGCGCGCTCAGCGTCGTACCGCCGCCGGCGCTGTCCGCCGGAGGACGCGCGCTCCGCCCTCTTGATGGCGACCACGCGCCCGTCGGCGAACTTCGCGCGGTACACCGACCCGAAGCTGCCGCTCCCGATCTTCTCCTCCTCCGCGAACCCGTTCGTCAGGCGCGACAGCTCCTTGAGCGTGAACTCCTCGCACCCGAGCGGCCGCGCCGGCGGGAGAGGCGAGGCCTCCGGCGCCGGAATGACCACGGCATCGATGCCGCGGCAGAGCCGCCGCGACGACAATTCCCCGAGCCGCACGGTGACGTGTACCTTCCTGTCCCACTTCTTGAACACCACAAGGTAAAGCGCCGCCCCCACCGCCGCCAGCACCGCGACGCCGACGCCGGCCACGCTGAGCGCGACCACCACCGGCATCTTCCTCCTGGCACCGTCGTCACCGGAGTCCACCTCCTTGTTGTTCATCCCATTGGCCACGACGATCCTCGACGAGTTCAGGGGCAGCTTGCACGGCTGGCACACCGCAAGCTCATCGCCGCCCTCCCCGCCGCCGTTGCCGCAGAGGGTCCCTGAGCCGGAGATAACGTCGCAGGTGCAATTCCGCTTGGGCGCGCAGGCTCCCGGCATGGTGTCGTTGTAGACGATGTGCCGCCCCTCGAAGCGGTCGTTCCCCCAGCACACGACGGAGTAGTTGGTCATCATGACGGCGCACACGGCATCGCCGTCCGCCTCGATGGCGACGAAGGTGGTGTGGGCGTACTGCTCCGGCACCTGCACGCCCCAGCACCTCACCGTGCCGTTCCCTGCCAGTATGCACGTGGTGTTGTGGCCCAGCGCCATGGCCCACATGTCGGACGGCAGCTCAGCGGCCGGCACCGCCGGTGTCCCGTCGCCCCAGCACACGAGCCCGCCCTCCGCGTCCACCGCGCACGCGTGGCGGCGCCCGGCCGCGACCGCCTTGAAAGCGGCCCCGGTGGGCAACGGCGCGGGCGCCGTCATGCCGCCGAAGCAGAGCATGGCGGAGTCGTTGCCGGCGACGACGCCGCAGAGGAAGTCCTCGCCGAGGGCGATGCGGGAAAAGTCGAGGCCTTTGGGAAGGGAGAGCTGCGGCCACTCCCAGCAGGTGGGGTCGTGGGCGTCGGAGAGGCCGCAGACGTGGGGGCCGCCGGCGGCCATCGCGCGGAGGGAGGGGCCCCAGTAGAGGCGGCGGCCGACGGGGCAGGAGCGGTTGGCGGCGGCCTCCTCGGAGAAGGACCACCAGCGCATGGCGGTGTGGCCCCCGCCGGGGGCCATGAGGCCGCAGAGGAAGTCGGTGCCGGCGGCGATGGCGTTGTAGGGGACGTCGGCGGAGGGGTAGGACATGCGTTCGCCGTCGGGCAGCGAGGTGCAGTGGAGCTTGGAGCTGCCGCTCCCGCTCCCGCTCCCGGAGAAGGCATCGTCGGAGGATCCTTGGGGGATGACGAGGGCGCAGACGAGGGTGGAGTCGACGGCGTGGGAGATGGCGACCGTGGAGAACTGCCGCGACGCCGAGCACACGGTGGTGACGACGGGGAGGGAGACGACGACGAGGAGCGCTATTCTCACAAGGGCAAGGCAGTGGGCATGGCGAGACATTGGCATTGGGAGGGGGAAGACGACATGGATGGGGCTTTTGTTTCTTGGCGATGAGAGAGACAGGGGGAGTGCGGCTGCTTGCTTTCCTTCTTTTGTTTTTTGTTTCGATTCTCGGTGAATCGGCTCGAGATGGAGCAGGGAAAGGAGAAGAGAACGCGTTAGTTTTAGTTTTAGTTTTACGGGAGTGCTATACTAGTGTCGACTGTTTTTGGAAAGTACACTGGTATTTTTTATCTTTGCATGTATATGTAGATTCGTGTGCGTCTTCTCCACCGATGACTTTCACCCCTCCGGCGATGCCACCGTCTTCGTTGCCACTGACCCGTGGGATTAGGGTTAGGGTTCACCTGAACCCCTGAAGCTTAGAGGGAGGCTAGGGAGGCGGCAGGGCGGCGAGGCGGCACCTCGGCCATGGGTGAGGAGAAGAGAGGTGGGTAGGGTCGGCGGCGGGGGCGAGGCTCGGACTGGCTATTAGGAGACGGTGGGTGGTGGCGATGGCAGCCGCTGGAGACGGAGAAGAACAATGGGCTGGGACACTGGAGGCCGGTGGGCGGCAGGGAAGAGGATAGCGCGGGAGGAGGATTTGAGGAGGAGGACGGGCGGGGAGAGGATGACAGGCGGGGGCTCGTCGGCGTTGGAGGCGGCGACGGTGAGGCGAGGGAGGCGACGTGAGGTGGGGGAGGCGGGGGGTCAAGTCAAAGGCGGGGGTTAGGTTTTGGGAGGAGTATTATATATTATTAGTATGAGGGATTTGGACAGTTGGATCTTCATCCAATGGTTCAAAAAGTAACTGTTTTCAACCCCAAAAAACAGACAAATGCTCTATAGACAGATCCTTAGTTTTGTTCATACATATTTAATCTTAATTAGCTAAATGCGTGTGCTTTACTACAGATAAAAAAATCATATCATTTTAGCACGTTGAGTCAATATTATCAAGATTGGCCTATCCGGCCCACACGCTCGGCTGCGTCGTGCCTCCGCGCCCTTGTCTCTGCCATGCACCTAGTAGAGCTCGTTGTTTTTTCTTGTTAGAGAATTTTTAGGGTGGTAGATTTTGTATTTTTTGTAGATTGCTTTTTTCTATTTTTGTTAGAAAATTTTTAGAGAGATGCAAGGGAAAGTTGAAAAGACAGATGAATCACCACTATCATCTCTCTTTTAAATAGCAGAGACGATGAATTAATGATGGGTGAGTTTGTTTTGTTGCGGTTTGGTTTCTCTCTTTTATGTAGTAGAGACGATGAATTAATGATGGGGTTAGGTTGTTTTGGTGTGGTTTGGTTTGATAGACTTGGGCTAGGTTCTTTTTGGTTTTGTAGGATCGAATATGGTAATCAGAGGGGTGAATGATTGTCGTCACTTTTGGAGCCTCCTAACAGTCAGTGACGCTTTCGACCGCTCGGTGATCAATCACCCAGCGTACAACTACTTGATCAACCGCTCTGCTCGACCGCTCGCTTCAATTGATCGATCTGTTCGACCGCTTCGCTCGAACAATTTAAACGTGGTCGTAAGATCTAAACCACCAGCGCAGTTCAAGCAAATCAAGAACATGATTGATTCAAAACTATCTTTATTGCTGAAATTTCATGGATTTACAAAGAGCCCTCACAAGCACCCCTAAAACCCTAGCTAAAGACTAAATCCAAAACCTTCTCAAAACTCTCTAGAACAGCACAAAAGCCTTACAAAAGCTGTAAGTTAACCTATAGCCTCTCCCTGGTTTTATAGGTTAACATCACAAACCGTGTCTACCTCAAACACGGATTCAAAATATTATCTCTTCTGAAAACCAAGGGACCCAAAACCTTCTGAACATGGGTTTTATTCAAACCTTAATCTTCTTAGCTACGGACTCCATCCACAACTCCTAATTGACCATGTGACGAAACCTCCATGACAGCACCTCCTGTACCTTCATCACGCATCGGCACCTCTCGTGTTGAAGCCTCCTGAACCGCACCGCCCGTAGCTTCTCCATGAATCACCAACTTTGATCTCCACAAGCTCCAGCGTGAGCCTGACCACCTCACGTGACATCCTCGACCGCTTGGACCTCATATTTCCCCATCCTAGCCCCGATCCTCCTCGTCACCGACCATGATCGTCTCCACGCCCACCTGCATATGGAAAGACCAAAGAAACGTGTTTCCCGACACAAAATCTTCACAACTTGACCGATATTAGTCCAAACAATCAAAACACACCTTTAATCATCCATCAGCATCAACCAGGTCATCCATAACCACACACCCCATAGCTTTCCATAAATCAACTTTAGTTCACTCATTACGACCAGTTATGCCCTCCATGCAAAGTCCAGTCACAAGCTCATCGAGTACTTGAAGACACAAGTACTCAGAAAAACTATCACTCCGCTCAGAATACTCGGGAATCACAAGCATTGCTACCGACCATAAAATAATGTTGTTGCATTGAGTACTGACTACCCAGTATCGATTACAATGTCTAAGACACCAGATCGCTAAGTCTACGACTATCGATCACAAAGTCTGCAGCTACCCATCACCGACTAGGTACTGTAGCAACAACTACCGAGTACCGACCAGGTACTATAGCATCGACCATCGAGTACCCCACCTGGTACTGTAGCATGACCATTGACCGGTAACTGTAGCACAACCACCGACTGACTACCGTAGCACAAGAATTAAAGCACTCGAAGTCTACGAGGACCGATCATGAAGCCTACGGCAACCGATCGTAAAGCCAAGCCTATGACTATGACAACAGTCTGCGAAATCTATGACTATGACAAAAGATTGTGAAGTGTACGATTATGATAATAGACGGCAAAGTCTACAACTATCAATCAACAAAGTTTTCGACTATCGATCGCAAAGTTTATGGCTACCGATCATAATGTCTACGACCACCGACCGTAAAGTCTATGACTACTGATCATAAACCAGGTACAATAGCTATGACCATCGAAAAGCACTGTAGATACGACCATTAAAAAGCACTATAGCTATGATCAGTTCACTGATCATGATCGAAGTTAACCGATTACCTATTATGGTCAAAATACCATGGTAGAAATGCCTTAGCTGAAGCCTAACATGGTCAAAATGCGGTGGTCGAAATACCATGGTTGAAATGTCGTGGTCGATAGACCTTGATCATCTACCATGGTCGATAGGCACGCTGAAAACTTCAGCAACACAAGTGCATCGACCAAAACTTTTACAAAAGCAAATTCCAATGAAACCCAAACGTCAATTATTCATTATCACTAAATACACGACCACCACATGGTCTAAAATCTCCTTGATGAATACATTGACAACACCTTAAAAATTCTTGAATGAGAAAATTTGTGAAAAGAAAAATTCAAAGCCGCAGACCGTAGACCACAGCAGAAAGAGCATAGAGAACACTGGCCACGGTAGAAAACACAAAAAACTCTCCCTCAACACCAGAGAGCAATTTTTTTAATTTTTCCTCCTCCCCAAACTCTCAGATCAGAAAATTCTCCCCCTTTCTTCTAACTTCTCCCCCTTTAGCAATGAAATCATCAAGAGCTCCAGAGATAAGATAATTCCAAAAATGAGCAATGAGAGTAAAGATCCAGAAACTTTGTAGATTATCCAAGTCACTTTGCATTGATTTAAGAATGTGCCTAAGTCATTTTTTTAGTAGAGCTCCCAAGATCATATAAAGTCACATACCATAAAGCAAGTCTAAACAGGTCTTTAGCAGGATTAAGCAAATTAGATTAATGACACCCAAAATTTGCATCTGAATAAGCTCTACGGGTAAGATAAGAAGAAGAAGAGTACCATAAGCCAAATTCCAAGGTTGACTGAAGGTACCTGAAAAATTCGCTTTACCGCTTGATGTGAAGCACATGGGGAAGCTTGAAAGCGAGCACATAAACACACAACAAAGTGTATGTCGGGCCTTGAGGCGGTGAGATACAAGAGAGAGCCAATTATGCTTCTGTATTCCTTTTGATCAACAGGCTCTCCATCTTAATCAGAATCCAACACAGCCATAGACCCCGTGGATATGGAAATTGATTTGATTATCCCCATGTCGAAGCGACGAAGTAGATCCTTGGTGTCCTTAGTTTGATGAACAAAAATACCCAACTTCGATTGCTATGCCTAGGAAGAATGTGAGCTCTCACATCATACTCATCTTGAATTCGCTGCTCATAGTATTTGAAAACTTGAAAAACAGCATAAGAGGAACCACCAAAGATGATATCATCTACATAGATATGAACGAGTAAAAGATCATTGCCATGCTTGAGAGTGAACAAAGTATTATCTATCTTGCCCATTTGGAAGTTATTTTTTAGCAAATATGATTTAGCCTATCAAACTATACTCTTGGTGCTTGTTTAAGACCATATAAAGTTTTGGACAATTTGTAGACATGATCAGGAAACTTACAATTCTCAAAACCAGGTGATTGTCTAATATAAACTTTCCCCTCAATATAGCCATTAAGAAAAACATTTTTCACATCCATTTGATATAGTCTAAAACACTTTGATGTAGTAAATATTGACAGAATTCTAATAGCCTCTAATCGAGCAACAGGCGTAAATGTTTTACCAAAGTCAAGACCTTCTACCTGGGTGAATCCTTGAGCCACAAGTCTAGCCTTATTTCGAACAACAACACTATCCTTATTTTGTTTGTTTTTAAAGACCCGTTTAGTATAATATTATGACCACGAGGAGGTGAAACCAAAGATCATACTTTATTACGCTCGAAGTTTTCTAATTCCTCATACATGGTATTAATCCAAGACTTATCAGATAAAGCGTGACTTACATCTTGGGGTTCAAAAGATGAGACAAAGGTAGAATGAGCATATGAGGCATTGGAATTATACCTGCTACGAAGAACTATCTCATTTAACTCACCGATTATTTGTTCAAGGGGATAACTTCGTTGAATATTTAGAGGAGCATATGAAGTGGTCATAGGAGTGATCGTAGATGTAGTCGAAGAGGTCGTAGTGGTCATAGTGGCCTTTACCTCATGAGTAGTCATAGGAATACCACTTGTAGGAATGGTCGTAGAGGCGGTCGTAGGTGTCGTAGAGTGATCTGGGAACTCCCTATTGTCGTCGTCGAAGTCATAGAAGATGTCCTCGAGTGCATCTAAGATCTGTATACGTACATTATCGGGTCTAGTACCAGGACCAGCCTCATCAAGAGTGACCTCGTAGGTCTCAATGATTTTGTTAGTTTCTAAGTTGAGTACACGATAGCCTCGAGAATGAAATGCATAATCAAGAAAGATGCCATCTGAGAATCTAGATTCAAATTTATCAAGATTACCATGTTTAAGAATGAAGCATCGACATCCAAATACCCTCAAGTGAGAAATATAGGAGAATAACCAAACCAAAGCTCATAGGAGGTCTTATGCAGTTTAGCTCTCAAGAATACTCTATTCGAAATGTAACAGCAGTCCAAACAGTTTTAGCCCAATATTTCCTAGGAGTATTATGTTCATTTAACATAGTTCTAGCCATTTCGACCAAAGTTCTACTCTTACGTTTGACCACACCGTTTTGTTGAGGCACTCGAGCTGACGAAAATTGATGGTCTAAACCTTTTTCAGCACAAAAAGAAGCAATTGAAGTTTTCTTGAATTTGGTTCCATTATCACTTCTAATTGCTCTAAGTGCTCCTGAAATTTCATTAGCAAGTCTAAGAGCTAGCTCTCGAAAGTGACTGAAAACTTCATCCTTAGATGCCATAAAATGCACCCAAGAGTATCTAGAGTAATCATCAATAATATCAGGAACATACCATTTACCTCCAACTGACTAAACCCTAGCAGGACCTACTGTGTCCATATGCAACAATTGAGCCAGAGAACCAATCATGATAAGAGTGAGTGGAGGATGAGACGATGAGACCATCTTACAATATCGACAGGGTGAACAAATTAGATCTATTAATTTTTCAATCTTAAGACTAGGGATTCCTCTAACCAGATTTATATTACTAAGCCGAGCAAAATGATCAAAGCCAATATGATCTAATCTACGATGCTAGAAAAACAAATCTTTAGAGTCCGAAGAAATAATACACCAAAGATCAGAAGAAGCTGAATACGAAAAGTCACCCATAAACAAGTGACCAACTCCACTAATTTTGCATACAAGATCACCATATGAATCCAAAATACAGCATGAATGTTTTTTAAAGTTCACCACAAGATTATCGTCTACCAACTGTGAAACTGAAAGCAAGTTATAGCTCAACTTGTTGACGAGAGCGACATCTTTTAAGATGAACTTATCGTTGATGCGCACGGTGCCTTTAGCAAGAATTCGTCCTTGAGAGTTGTCCCCAAAAGTGATCATCTTATCACCGGGGGGCACGAGTGAGGGAGGAGAACCATCGTGAGGCGAGAGCAACCGGAGTTAATGAACCATATGTTATTCTTCCTCTTGCAATGAACCTACAGAGCATGAACAATCATCGATACCTTAGTACCAGGATTAGACTATAAAGATTTAGGTATCCAATACTGAGATACTCGACGAATATGAGAAAAAGCATGCACTGATAAAGATTTAAGTGAAGCATTAGCATTTGACATATTTTGACCAGACAGTCGATGAGACGCCGGTTTAACCACGAGGTGGTCTGACCTCCTCAACAGAGCTGATCTAACTACTAATCGATCGGATCACATGGATATCACTGATCGAAAATGATCTGGCTGCTTAGGTAAAGCTGATCTAACACCTAACCGACCTAAATGAGTGAAAAATGCTGGTCGAAAGTCTCTTGAGAAGCTAGTCCGACCACGGGAAACAACTGGTCGAATGTCTGGTCCAGTCTCGCTTGTTCGACCACGAGAAGCAACTACTTGAAAACACTTCCTCATCCTGTCCTTCTTCTCCTTCTTTGCTTTTCTAAAGCAGAATTGAACCAAATGACCATCTTTACATAATGAGTGCACTTGGCTTGATGAGTGGTCGTATCAGTCGACACAACACTTAGTTTGATAGAGAACTCTTTTGCAATATCAGCAGATCTAAATACAATTTGTTTTGGTTCAGATTCCACTTCAAACTTTCTTAGTTCGAGAACCTTGACAACTTTAGGAGGATTGTTCTTAGCATGCTCAATAAAATTAAACCCTACACCATGATTTTTCACACTAGTTTTTGATTTATCTATGATTATATTCAAAATTTTCTTACCAAAAGAAAACCTCACTAACGTGTTCTTAAGGTACTCGTTTTCTTTGGACAAAGAGAAACACAATGAGCACTTAACATATTCATGAGAAAGATCCTTACAAGCACTAGACTGAGTCAATCTCTCGTTTTTAGCAAAGTCATTAGGTTGTCATGTCAGTGCTTCTACTTTGCATTAAGCTTAGGTCAATTAGAGTAAGAAAGAGTTTTATAATATAGCATTTGTTGAATTGATTCCTAAGATGAATTAAATCTAGCTTACAGTAAATCACACTTAGAACAAACTCTAGATGAATTAGACTTAAGTTTTTCATCATTAGCAAATTTAAGTTCTCCATCACAAGAATCATGTGCCAATTTTAATTCTTCAAGTTTAGCAGTTACATCTAGGGGTATTCATTCGGTTTTTTGGTATATATGGTTCAGTAAATATAGTGTATAAGGTAAATACGATATTATTAATCTGATAAATATGATGCTATTTATAATACGGTTTGGTATCGATAAATACCACTTATTTCAATTCGGTATCGATGAATACCATATTTACCAAAGTTGACGTGAATTGAGAATGACACGCTGAGTCAAAAATACTTGTGGACATGCATGAGCCAGCAATTGGTGACACATAGAAAGAAACCGAAGAAATTGATTTGCCTACCTCGAATTTTCTGATGAACCTGATATTGGGAAAAGAGAGCAATGATCCAAATGGAAATTCAGAATCTGAGGCTGAAAAGAAGCAAGAAGAAACCATAAAGGATGACAGTTGTTTGATCCCTTCTCAATAAGAAGAAAGGTCAGCATCATTTCATACAGAAAATAAGGTAGATGACAAACTCATCTTCGAACAAAAAAAAACAGAATAGAAGGGTCTGAAGAAACACATGAAACAGTCATGATTTCAAGCTGGACACTGAAAGATCACTGGAAACTGATGAAGAGCTCAATAGGAACACTCATCAATCATGATTCTGAAACACCAGAGGGCAGAGGGCCAGAGATGAATTCAGTTTTTCCGGTTTTATCGGTTTTTAGCTGATTTTTACCGAAAAACCGAAATCCCGGGAAACCTGATTTTTGTAAACCGTACCGAATACGGCATACTAGTCAAACTAAGTTGACCAGTATGGTTCGGTATTTTTGGTATGGTTTATTAGGTGTGAGATTAGAATGAATAGCCCTAGTTACATGTCAAAGTTGAACCAGATTTGTTGCACTAACTGATCTAGCAGTCTCTAACTCAGCATGTAAGACTTGATAAGCTTCACAAGAATTATCTTTAAGAATAGATGCTCTACGTCTATTAACTTCAGAATTCAAGCTTTCGACTACTAAATTGTTTTTTCAATTTCCTTTTAGTCTTTTTCAATTCAACAACAAGCTTAATCAAATCATCTTCAAGCTGATCATACGATGGTCTTACCTCATCGGGATCACCATAGTCGTTCTCATTGTTGTTGCTTGGCATGAAGCACATGCCTGTGAAGTCATCAGTGTTCTTCTTCTTGCCTTTGACATCGTTTTCGTCGTGGTCATCGTCGTAGCAGCTCTCAAAATCACCATCACTCATATCAAGGCGCTCTATAGCTAATAAAACTTTCTCAGCAACCTTGCGATGGAAGTTTTCACTCTTGGTGTTATTCTTGGATGATCGACGATGATAATTCTGGTCTTCCTTAACCACTTTTCCTTTGAGCTTGGGACAATCCAACTTATTGTGGCTTGGCTCATCACACTCAAAGCACATGATAGGACCTAGAACTCTACCTCGCTTTCTCATCCTTAGATCGTTGAGAGCCTTATATGCTCGTGAGGAGATTAAGACCAAATCCTCTTCAGGGAGCTGCTCGAACTGATCTTCTGAAAGAGAGGACAAAGCAGACAAGAAAACACAAAATAAAGTACTCGACGAAGCAGCCTGCATAGGATTAGTCACAAGTGTGAAAGATGAAGATTTATCAGTCTTAGAGGGAAAAGCTTCCATCTTATAGGTTTTCAATCTAGAGTACAGATCATCCATGGTAAGAGTATCTAGATCAACGGTTTGATTAATAGTCGTGACGACCATCAACCACTTTGAACCTAAAGACTTCAAAATTTTAGTTGCATTATCTCCATCAGCAGGTATAACACTAACTCCGCGCAAGTTATTCAAAATCTTCTCAAAATGAGGAAAAAGATCATCAATAGATTCACCAGATTTCATAACAAAATCAGAATATTCTTTTTGATAAAGATTTAATCTTAGTCGTTCCTTCATGATAATCGTAAAGTGTTTTCCAGATTAAGTGAGCAGAAGCAATATCAGTTACATGATCAAATTCTTTGTGAGAAATTCCTTGAAAAAGCAAGTTACGAGCACGTGTATTCAAATCTACATCTATTTTATTTTCAGTAGTAACATTAGCCTGAACCACATAATGTTGAGAAACTTTTTTCTAGACATCACTACCTTGAGTCTCAATGTAAGCTTGCATACGACACTTCCAAAAAGTAAAATTAGTACCATCTACCATTGGGGGACGATTCACATACCTCTCTGATTCCATCGCTATATGCTCTGATACCACTTGTAGGATCGAATACTGCAATTAGAGGGAGGTGAATGATTGTCACCACTTTTTGGAGTCTCCTGACGGTCGGTGATGCTTTAGACCGCTTGGTGACCAATCGCCTAATCAATCGCCCAGGGTACGACTGATTGATCAACCACTCTGCTCGACCGCTCGCTTTAATCAACTGATTTGTTCAACTGCTTTGCTCGAATAATTTAAACGTGGTCGTAAGATCCAAACCACCAGTAATCACCAGCGCAGTTCAAGCAAATCAAGAACCAGATTGATTCAAGACTATCTTTATTGTTGGAATTTTATGGATTTACAAAGTACCCTCACAAGCACCCTAAAAGCTCTAGCCAAAGACTAAACCCAAAATCTTCTCAAAACTCTCTAAAACCGCACAAAAGCCTTACAAAAGCCACCAGTTAACCCATAGCCTCTCCCTGCTTTTATAGGTTAATATCACAAACCGTGTCTACCTCAAATAAGGGCTCAAAACGTTGTCTCTTCCGAAAACAAGGGACCTGAAACCCTTCTGAACATGAGTTTTATTCAAACTCTCAATCTTCTCAGTTGTGGACTCCATTCATAACTGTTAACTCGTCATATGACGCAACCTCCAAGACAACACCTCCTGTATCTTTATCACACATCATCACCTCTTGCATTGAAGCCCCCTAGACCGCACCGCCCATAGCTTCTCCATGAATCACTACCTTTGATCTCCATGTGCTCCAACATGAGCCCGACCACGTCGCGTGACATCCTTGACCGCCAGACCTCATATTTCCCTATCCTAATCCCGATCCTCCTCGTCACCGACCATGATTGCCTCCACGCCCACCTACAAATGCAAAGACCAAAGAAACGTTTTCCCCGACACAAGTTCATCACAACTTGACCAACATTAGTCCACACAATCAAAATACATCTTTAATCATCTATCAGCATCAACCAAGTCATCGACGACCACGCATCCCATCGCTTTCCAGAAATCAACTTCAGATCACTCATTACGACCGGTTACGCCCTCCATGCAAAGTCTGGTCGCAAGCTCATCGACTACTTGAAGACACAAGTACTTAGCAAAAACTATCACTCTGCTGTTCCATCAAGTACTGACTACCAAGTGCCGATCACAACATCTAAAACACTAGATCGCTAAGTCTACGACTACCGATCACAAAGTTTACGGCTACCCATCACCGACTAGGTATTGTAGCAACAACTACCGAGTACTGGTCAGGTACTATAGCATCGACCATCGAGTACCCACCTGGTACTATAGCTGTAGCATGACCACCGACCGAGTACTTAGCACAAGAATTAAAGCACTCGAAAGCACTCGAAGTCTACGAGTACCAATCATGAAGCCTACGACAACAGAACGTAAAGCCAAGCCTACAACTATGACAACAGTCTGCAAAGTCTACGGCTATGACAAAAGACTGCGAAGTCTACGACTATGATAAAGACGGCAAAGTCTACAACTATCGATTAGCAAAGTCTTCGACTATCGACCGCAAAGTCTATGACTATCGATCACAAGGTCTACAGCCACCAACCGCAAAGTCTACGACTGTTGATCACCGACCAAGTACTCTACCTACGACCATCAAAATGAACTGTAGCTACGACCATCGAAAAGCATTGTAGCTATGACCAGTTCACTGATCGTGATCGAAGTCAACCGATTACCTGCTGTGGTTGAAATACCATGGTCAAATTGCCGTAGTCAAAGCCTGATGTGGTCGAAATGCCGTGGTCGAAATACCATGGTCGAAATGCTATGGTCGATGGACCTTGATCATCTGCCATGGTCGGTAGCCGCCCTAAAGTACATCGACCAGAACTTTTTCAAACACAAATTCCAATGAAACACAAACGTTAATTATTCATCATCACCAAATGCACGATCACCACATGGTCTAACAAGCTTTGACTTTGGTTTATCACTTCTTGTTACAGTAACTAGATTTTAAACGGTGCGTCTTTTCAAGTCGATGTCTACAGGTATATTGTAATAGACACTGTACTAAGTTTAACTATACCGGCAAAAATCACATGCGACTATTTCTCTCTGCATACTCTCTTGTGAATAGCTAAAATTTAAAAACTATAAGCCAAAAGTTAAAACCACGGTCCAAAAGAACTCACCCTTGATTAGATCCTAGGTTCATTGACATTCGAGTGTCAATGTATGTGAATTTATTGCTTACTTTTGGTGGCTAGCTAATCGGTTTCAACCTATTGCTGCTGCAAATTAGGAGGATTAGGGCGAGCCGAATAACCATATTGGCTTTTTAATTTCGGATATTTTTGTTTTTTTTCTCTCTTTTTCTTTGTATTGTTCGTGAAGATGTAACGGTATTTTGTATTTTTTTTTCTCATTTTTTTATTTTTTTAATTTAATAACTTTGAAAAAAAATTAATAACTACTCCAGTATAATTTTAGAGAAAAGGCAAAAGTTGAACGCCAAATGTCTTCAGAAAAAACCAAAATGAACAGCGCCTAGATCTTTTGATTTCGATTTCGTCGCCGCACTTGCTTTACTAGTTTCAATTCAACCACTAAGTTTCCATCCAACAAGGGCATCTGCAACGCAAGGTGCTCTCACACGAGTGATTAAACCTCCTACTTAGATAATCACGACTGCAGAAGATCAACTGCACCTGCTATAGGTACGTTCTTTTTAGCTGTGGTTTATATTTAAATTAAACCTCCTGTCACAATTAGCCGTTTTTGCATATGGCTTTTGGCTATAGGTGTGTTCTTTTTAGCTGTGGTTTATATTTTTGTCTTATAGCTATTTGCAAGAGAGAATATGGAGAGAGATAGTCGCATGTAATTTTGACTGATATAGGTAAAGTCGGTACAGTGTCTACTACAATCGACTAGTAGACATCGTCTTAAAAAATACTTTTATTTAAAACCTAATTACTGTACCATAAGTCATAAGATAAAAACCGAAATGGACGGGACCTGTCTCCAGTACAATTACGGTTGTTTCCGAGAAGGGTTAACAGCGATCCCCGCTCGGTTGGGCTGAAAAATAATAGCTTATGGCTGAAATTGCACTGTAGCTTAGGTCTGAAACTTACTTCGGCTGTACTGCACACAAGTATTACCTGACTGGCTGACTGTTTTACTAATTCAGAAACGAATAATCGCTAGCATTACATAGGCTAATTCAGAAACAAAAAGTTACCCCCTCTATCAGAAAACCACTGTGGCTAATGGTATCGAATGACAAGTGTTAGCTAGGAATAAGCAGAGGCCTTACCCAGTGGCGGAAAGAGGCAAGCAGCAGGAGTTATTAGCAATATTGAAGATCGATAAATCATTTAAAATTGATGATATTTTAATATTTGTTGTTTTTAGCTTTATTTGTTAGTAAACATATTATACCGTATATAATATGCAAAAACTATATAAGAGACGGAGTTCTAGTTTGTTATGATTCCCCCCTTTTAGAAGCATGCATCAATCTTGTGTACTTGGCAAATAAGAAAATGGAATACCATGTTTGCTTAGTCACCCTGGCCAAGTTGAAACCTAAAGATATTGTCATGTGCATTTTGTTTTTCTGAATGTCTCTATTTGGCCCTCTCCTGTTCAATTCCTGGTTCCGGTTGGGCTGAAAAGCCGTAGCTTATGGTTGAAATTACACTATAGCGGCTAAAATTTCACTGTAGTTGAAGGTGACTTATTTGACGTAATTAAATTTAAAAAATTTAAAAATAGAAAAAATATGCTAGCTCATCAACGCAAATGAATACAGAAATAAAGAACCAGCAAAAAAACTCAAAAAAAAACTAAAAGTTCAGAAAAAAACGAAATTTATAAATAGTGAAAAATAGGCCAGAAACCAAGCCAAAATGAGCGAGGCCGGCACTTCAAGGGAGTAGGTGGCAGTTTTAGGTCCAACATATGGCAGAACGTATAAATATTCACTCCCAATATTCAATTCTCAATTATGTATCCCAAACCCCAATCGCACCTTTGTTTGAGTTTGAGCAAGCAACTCAGGTCAGGTAGCAGTTGGGGAGAAGAATCGGCCCAAATAATCAAATCCTTCAGATCATCCAATTATAGGGGGTTCACGACAACCCTATGCCAGGGCGGCAAGCAAAATGAGACTTGTATCACAATTAGCATGATACAAAAATAAAGTGTATACCAAGAGAATTCCCATACAATAGATAGGTTTACCCCAACTAATTTCGTACCTATATCATGCCAGAACCTGAGCTCAAAGAAATGTTTCAAATAATCAGTTTCATTCCAACCAACTTCCATGTCTTCAGGGCACAGCTTTCCCAAAGTCACAACGCTGCCTGGAGCTTCTCTGACACGAAACCGCTGCTGAGCAACCACGCTGCGAAACTCCTACCGTTTCATTATCGCTGTCATGGCGGCATGTAAGGGGCTTTCCTTAAATGAAACTCGGTGCTGTTGATGGAACAAAGAGTGGCGCCCCCTGAAAACAGAACTCTGGTTGCTGGGGAAAAGGCGAGCACAGAGTTGCAAGAACGAGTGGTTCTGCTGATGAATGGGACAATCTTCCATTTCAACCTCCTGGCTGGTTTTGGTCTGTGTCTGTGATGAAATGACAGAAGCAGAGTTTAGCATTTCTCACAACTGTATAGGCATGCAGAGAAATGACATTCAGCCCACTATGATGCCTCCTGATCTGGTTATTAAGATGTGATGTGGGTATTATAGCAAAGAAACAGCACAATGTGCACTAACAGGTGTACCGACAGGGCATGTGAGTGGGACCAAAACCACAATGCCCAGGTGACAGAAGAGCAGCCTATATGACTAGATGGTGAACTGAAATGTAAGTCAAAATGTTAATCAATTGATGCAACATTTCCGTATAATTACTCATTACCAAAAAGAAGTCGATGGTTGGGCTTTCAAGATTGAAATGCAAGCTGAAAAACCAACCACTGAACAATATAAACCATTAAGAACCTTTTTGTCTCTATTGATCCTAGCCACACTGTCAAATAAGGGCATACCATACATCAAAAAAAGTTGAAATTGCCCTGAAACAGTCTGGCTAAAGTTACCTTCTGTTGGTGATGCTCAACTTCGGAGTCATCATTAGGCTGAGTGGAAGTATGTTCTTCTTGACTGTTCAGATCTTTATACTCTACCTCTTCTTTTTCCTCAGAGTATTGTCTGGAGCCCTCATCTTCATAGTCAGGAGGTGGAATATTAGATGGCCGATTATTGAGGAATTTTCCAAGATTTTCCATCTGAATCCCTGTATCACCTGCTTCTATTGTCTCTTTGTACACATGAGTTTGCTCCTGACTAGAGGCAGTGTCATGACTGCCAGGATTATTAACAGTAGAGCTTGCCTGGCATGCAAAGCATAAGATAGTTCAAGGTGAAGATGATCCACATGGCTGGAAAAACAAATTTACTTTCTGACAATAAAAATCTCCAAACTATCTAGAAAGTAAAAGCACATCGACCACTAACACAACTAAATGAATGATGAGAAAAGCTATGATTATACAATTAAAATTGACACTTGGAACACTTTAGCAGATGTACTACATACCAAGCATCTTCTCAATATAGTGAACACTACTTTAATGTGTACAGACAAACAGGCATGGTAGTTCCATTAAGCACAGTGTGGTATCACTAGAAAGGGAGCAGCAAGATGGAGAAATAAAGCCAATGTACATTAGGCAACACACTCAACCCAAAAGGCAACAGAGGAAAAATTTAAAAAGACAGGGCATGAAGACTGCAATGTGCATTGAAACCAAGGATTTAGATGTTGATTCTAACCTCCATGTTGTGCGGGTCAGAAAAGTTACTATTCATTACAGATGTTTCATTATCAATAGCCAAGATTTCATCCCTTTCCTTCTTACGTCGTGTAACTTGACAAACAGCACATGCACAGTCATTTTTGTGTCGATCATTCCTGTATCCAAACACATCATGTAAGAACATAGAACAATATCTCCTACAGTAACATAGAGAACCACAAATTCAGGAGCAGGACTTATTGGGCTAATGCAGTTTCTATTCATTAGAAAGTCCATCGAAAAGTGTTTTGGTGTTTTGGTTAATATTGACCTAACAGGAATAGTTAAGAAAAATATGTGTGCTCCTGTTGATGGGTGATGATCAACCACTTAGCTAACTAGATGCACATATTCCATTTCAGGGAACACTAGTTCAATGCCCCGCAACACACATGTTGCAACACAAACATAGGTCAGCAAAGTAATCCTTGCTCCATTCTAAAATACAAAGGGAATAGCATCAATGGCCCCTAGATAACTGTGGGAATTTCAAAGAAAAAGATGCATGGCTTTGTTATAATCCTGGAAGATTTACACTTTTGTTCTGTTTCCAAAAATACATGCATAAGCATCCCAAAAACACAAATAAATGAATAAATAAACTAAAAGTAATATCTGCACTTGATAAAGGGTCAACAGAAGTCTTAGTACATGCTATGGTGGATGAATCATTTTTCCTTAATACAACATGTTGTTTTATTAATTCCAGTCTCTTCCTATCCGCACATTACTTCACAGTGTTCTAAACTTCTGATTAATATGATTGCTGAAGAGCATGGCACATCACACACCAGATTTGAGATCACATGATAGTTTAGCCTCCAGAATAGAGCAACAAAACTTGCATGTGGCTAACAGACAGGATTAATTACATACCCTAGGCGTCGCCGTTTGTTCTTAGACTTGCTTTTTGAATTACCTTTGGCATCCTCATCACCAGTGTTGTCATTGCCACCTATCATTTTTGGGTAAAACTCATCATATATATGAACACATGTATTTATTCAGGTAAAGAAAAAATATGTATGACTCAAAACAATTATCAGTGATGTGTACTGAATTGTTAAACTTCCGCCACAATGAAACGCAAAAGGATAGTGGGATAGCAGCATTATTATAGCTTAAAGGTTCCTTTTTTACTTGCTATGTAATAAATAAGCCTATACTAAAAAAAACAAATTTGCCTTGCTTTCTTCCCTGTGTATTGAATCATTTGAAGATAAAATCATAAAAAATGGTGGTATAAATGAATCAATGATAAAATAGGCATTGCAGTATACAAAATATTTCCTTTGCTCCCTTGGTAGTGAATCATTTGCAGTACACAAAGCTTACTACTTGAAACAGGAACTATTAACAAGAATTCAGATTCAAGTTACATATTAAACAGGGCAAAGCATGAACTAAGGACAAGCGGGAACTGTCATCTGTCCAATACTTACCACTCTCCTGCACATCAGAATACAAGCCTGCTGCCAGCCAATTTTTCATGAAGGCCTTCTTCACCCGTTTCATAAGCTCTATAATGTAATCACCTTTACTGTTGTACTTGGTACAGTTACCCCATATAAATTGTACATCCTTATAGACATCCTCTGAGTTCATATACTTGCTACCACGTTCTAAATCTTGACATATTGTGCCAAAATCCATAGGGGTGTCGATAATATCAAAATAGTCCTACAAAATTTGCTAAGTGTCAGGGGCAAGCAGACAGAAGTTGGAACACGACTACTCAAGTGAAAAAAAATAAACAAATTCTCTCCAGCAGCAGTAAATTTAGGAGCATACATTTATATAATTAGTTACTTAGGTAGTTAGGACAAAGATCATGAGACATGCAGTTACAGAAATCTACATGAGAAACTGCAGACGAAGTGATCCTCATTTGTGATAATTATTTCTTACTCTCTTGACTATGTTCAAGGAAAAAAATGCAGTGGGGTGCAGAACTGTTCTTGTGAGCAAGCTAACCCATCTGACAAGGTTTAGCCAAAGGGTCACATAATTAGGCAGAGTTTTTACTTTAGCTAGAGATAAACAGCCCTATGATAACCATCTAATTACCAAGAATAGAGAAATGGAATGCACTAGCCCAAAAAGTTTGTTATTCAAACATAGAATCAGAGATAAGGCAGCACCCCACTGACAGATTTATCCCAGGAAAATGAAAAATTATTTCGAGAACAAGGGAAATGTAAAAATGAATATATAATGGATATTACTACATAGATATCCGAAATCCATTCAGTGAAAGTCATCGACACTACACAAAAACTTAAGATGGGCTGAGTCAACTAAGTGTTTAAGATCATTTAAAGGAATATAGTCCTGAGTGAGTGAAAGTCATCGATACTACACCAAAACTTATGAGGGGCTGAGTCAACTAAGTGTTTAAGATCATTTGGAAGGAACATAGTCCAGAGCGCAGCTTACCAAAAGGTTCAGATCATTTCAAATGAAAGAAACCCATTATGTCTAGCAGTACCAGAAAATACTCACAGGTATTCCCAAAGCAACAGGATCTACTGGGGTGTTGAATGGCTCAGCTGCATCCATCTTCATGACCTTCTTAATAGCCTGAGAACAAAAGAGAAGTGTGATCAAACTAACAGTATAACCTTCATGTATTTTCAGATCTCTACCATGTGATGTTTGGAGAATCAGAAGACCACATATAAAGTTGAGCCAAATTCTACTCACTTGAAGTGCAGCAGTTAGTTCTTTCTCATCACGCTGATGTTCTGGAGTAGACGGCTTTGCTTCCAACTCTTGTGAGTTGCTCGGCTCCAATGCATTATCGCTTTCTTCGTTTTCCAAAACAGTTTCCTGCTTACTTGGAAGAGGTTCATCTACTGACTCAGATTTCCTGTCCTGGGTGTTATCTTCGACGGAAGATAATCCCACAGGCTTAATTTTGATGCTTCCTACTTTTCTCGCCCCCCTGTCCTTATCAGAACCACTCAACTCTAATGCCTGCCCATCCGTCTGTCCATCTGATAAGACAGTAGCCTTTTCCGCAGCAACTCCTTGGCTCGCTTCGGGGACAACGCTTCCTGATTTACCAGAATCTGCAGGTGCTTGTGCTTCTGAAGAACTCTGGTGCGGCTCCAACACTTTGGAAGATTTAAACTTCAACTTGACACGGCCGTAGACGGCTCCAACTTTAGGCTTAGCATATGTTATATGGGCAGGATTAGGTGGTTGACAAGGAGCAGGCTCAGGCACTGGCGGTATGGAGACAGGTGCATTCTCTGCCTGATCGGCTGGGCTGTTCTCTTGTGTGCTTGGACTGGATGGGGACTTTGGCGAAGAAGCATTTGTCGCGGCGGCTTTTGAAGCACCTTTCTTGCCCGACTTACGCTTGCGCTTCATGCTCCTCTTACTACCACCACAAACTAGTTTAACGACAAGAACGACGCTAGGTATAATCCCCCGAGAAGGAAACCCCTCAGCTCAGTTGGGAAGCGCAAGCCCTTACCCCATTCCCGGCCGCGCAGCAGGTAGCTCGGCGGTAATCTTCTTCTCCGACCAAAAACTCTGCAGGATCTACAAGAAGAAGCACCAATTCAGACGGAGAAGCGTAATCTAGGGGAGGCCCTCTCCCCTCTCCTTGTAGGGGGTTTGGGAACAGCAGAAATCCCGAACACGACATAATTTTCTTTCGTAATTCGCTTCGATTCGAGTTTGGAATTGGACTCCTAATCTTGCTAGATGATTCACCGATTTGTTACCGGTGTCTGAAATCTGAGTGCGGGTAGCAGGGTGGGTACCTTATTCTTCTTCTTGGTGTGTTATGCCGCGGAGCGCGGAAGATGCGGACACGCCGGCAGTCGGAGAAGGCGGCGGCGCCGGCGAAGCGAGCGGGTCGCACGCAGGCCGAGACGGAGGCGAAGACGGACGGGTACTACCTCATTTCTTTCTGGGCCAGTTTATATGATGAGTAGGATGGGCCGGGCCGAGCCGATTCTGCTCTGCTTGTGGACGTGCAGGCTACTTAAAAAGACGTAAACCAGCCTAATAAGGCGGACCGACTACATACTGCCCTCCGACTAGGGATACAAACGGATTAAATACGGACGAATAATATTTCTATTATATTTATTTTCATATTTTTTTTCTCGGATGCGGATACAAATACGAATACAGATAACTTGAATACGAATACAAATATGAATAATATCGATTACAGATACGAAGCGAATACAAACGAAACGAATACGGTCACGAATATTCATCGGAACATGAAAACCCCTTAAACTATAGATCCAAAATTAATGAAAATACATAAATAGTTTATCTTCTCAAAGCATTCATGAAATCTAAACAAGCATAGTCTTTTCATCCATAATGAAAATATACTCGATAGTCGATCAGTATATATATAGCATAAGTAGTAACAACGTGCAATTCATGGCATCAATGCATGAGTAGCTGGATCAGAAACATTTGTAGCAGTGGAAGGTGGTTGGGGCACCCCCGGCAAAACAAGAGATGTATTGCTTACACTTGCCATGCTACTAGCACTTGTAGATTCCATCACAAATCTAGCACAACATAGTAGAGGGAATACATAAGATATCAATGAGGTATGCATATTCTATAAACTACAAAGATAGTTTGAAATCTGAATACAACTAACTATACTCACTAAGCGAGCTACTAGCTGCAAACAGGGAGATAAAAGCATAAAAGAACATCCAGTGACTAAATAAGTATGTAGTAGGTATCTTCTTACCCTTACACACGCACACATTCATCAAAATAAAAATAGCATCAAAATTTATTACAAAGGTAAAAGCATTGAGCAACATTCGTGCCAACACTTAATTTACAAATAGTGGTGGTACTGCGCAACATTGAAACAGAGAGCAACATTGACTCTCCCTTAATCACTTTTGGATACTAATCTATGCGAGAGCAATGTAAATATGTGTGAGCAATGTAAATATGAGACTCCTGCCAACTCCCCCAACAACATTTTTCTCTAGCAATAAATGAAGAAATAAAGTGTGCTACCTAAGCCATTCCCCCAACAACATTTCCCCCAACCATAATTTTGAGTAAGTCTCCCAACAACATCTCTCTCGGGGAACCAGTAGATGATCCCGCATTAGGGGATGCCAATCTTGGCAATTATAGCATTATCTTCAAGGATTTCACACACCTACTAGATGACAAAAAGACAAAGGCACAAATAACAGAAGGGTCATGACACAAAATGAACTCATTCAGTCTCTAAACAGCTATTGTCATCTGTGAATCAAACTGATTAAACAGTAACCACTATAGTCTCAAATCTCAACAGTAACCACTATAGTCTCAAATCTCAACAAGACAAACACTTAATTTACAACCTAGCCTACCACTAACGCTGAAGTGGGTGTATCTGATATGCATCTAGAGCGGCGTACTGGCGGTGAGGGGAGATGGCCACGAGGGGGATCCGACGGAGGCGCAAGGCAGCCGGTGGGGGCACGGGGCCATGAGGCGGTGAGGGGGAGCCGGCGAAGACGCAGGGCAGCCAGCGGAGGCACGGAGCTGTGAGGTGGTGAGGGGGAGCCGGTGAAGACGCAGGGTAGCCGACGGAGGCACAGGGTCGTGAGGCGGTGAGGGGGAGCCGACGAAGGCGCAGGGTAGTAGCCGGCGGAGGCACGGGCAATGAGGCGGTGAGGGGAGTCGACGAAGACGCAGGCAATCAAGGAGGCACGGGCCGTGAGGCGTGAGGGGAGCCGTGAAGGCGTAGGCGCCCCGCCAAGGCAAGCGAGATGGCGCGCCGGAGGCGGGCGAGATTCTGTGGCGGGCGAGGCAGATGCACCATCGGCACGGCAGTCGCGCTCGCGTAGTCGGCACTCGTCGTCGCCGTGTCGGTGGGGAATGACCAAATGAGGAACCCTAGCCGGTGGGGAACAACGTGGAGTGCGGACTACGGCCGTAAATGCGATCGCCTAGAGCTGGAGACCTGGAGTGGATGGCTGGATCACGCCTGTGGCTGATGGGCCGGCGCCGGTAATGGCCTTATGGTTATGAGCTGGGTAATGGCTGTTGGGCTAAAAACCCGGATATCCGGTTTCGTATTATTCGGATAATCTGTATTCGTATTCAGCGGATACCAGGCTTATTGTATTCGTATTCGTATCTGATAAAAAAATCCATATTCGGTCTCCGAAGAAAATCCGATCCAACACAATCCGTATCCGTTTTCGTCTGGATCGGTCGGAAACTATCCAATCCATTTTCACCCCTACCCGAGACCATTTCCAACGGTGCCACTACATAGCAATGTCTATAGATTACTATTTTATATAGACATTACTTAGATATCATCTTTGTAATGCATAATGTCTATCATTAATCAATACTGTAATTTAATATTTATTTCCAATTCCTTTCACAATACACCGTTCAATGCAATAGCACACATTTGTAATGTGGTAGACATCACTTCTCTCCCAATAGATGTCTTAGCTAATGTCTTCATATTGGATTGTGTGCTCAAGTAATATCTTGTATGAGACACTGCTTCTCTCATCCTACGTATTACGCTAATTAATGTTATAGACGTTGTTTACGTAGGACTTTTGAGAGTGCATTTATTCATAGTGTAGCTTAAATCTCGACGTGCGTAAACCCAAGTGGAAGGCGGTAACTAGATTATGCCTGCCCATAACCCCAAGTGGAGTGGATAACTTAGTGTTTTAGGCGTTATTCATATTCGCTTCTAAAAGCTATTTTTTATAGTATCTAACGTTCAAATGAAGTGTCTATTTAAAATGTGATATACTAGTCGATTATAATATACATTGTAGTGATTTCATTTACATCGACTAAAATCACACACGAGTTTCTATTTCTGTACAGCATTCTACAAGCTGTTACTATTCATAAACTAACGTCAAAACTATCAGTAAAAGCTAATATGAACGGACACTCAAGCTAGGGAAAATGTTAGACTTCATTTAAGAGCAAAAAACTTTAAAAGCTTAAACGTAATAACATAATACGCTTCTAATGAAGAAGAAGAAGAAGATGATGATTCAGTGAGTGGATGCTTACTACTTTATTACACCCATTGTCATTTACAATCACCCACAAGCATAAAACATTAGCTAATTCACCAACTACTCAATTACATAGCCAAAACCTCCTACATTAATTGCACTATACTAGACACCAAGGTAAATAACAACAGCAAAAAAGGGAACAACAACCGCAAGAGAGCTAAGCACCACTAGCATATATATATATATATATATATATATATCGCTATACGTCTCGAAAAACCAGAAATCTTTCTCCTCCTCGCAATTGCAACTTGCAATCGAGAGCCTACACCAATGTTGTAATGCGGTGTAGCATCAACAACACAGTTACTTCTTGTTGCTCTGCGCTCTAGGATCCTGTGCAATGTAGAGCCTCTTCACTGAAGCAATGAACAGCCTGCATATATATGCAAGATCAATCAATGGTCAGCTCTGCGTGTCAGCTTCTTCGTAGCATGCATCACTCAAACATGAATGAACGAAAGAAAAATGTCAGATGCGATTGATGCGTACTCCCATGGGACGTCGCCGACGAGCATGCGGTCTCCCTCGTTGTCCTGGTACAGAAGAATGTACTTCTTGGGCCCAACCTTACCCTTCTCCAGCCGATCTTCTTCATCATCTCTAGCTGCAATCCTCCCATGACCATCTGAAATTATACAGCATCACACAACCAATCGGTAAAGGCACATATGATCAACAAGATGGAGCTCGATCAGGGGGTGCAGACCAAAGATGACCTGACAGGAAGCCGTGGAACATGCTCTGCAGAGCCCGGGACAGCGCGTCGTAGCTGCGGTGCTCCTTCAGGTCGATCTTCCTTCCGACGGCGTAGCCTTCCAGGTTCACCTTCACAAACATGGTCGTCGACCTCCCATCTCTTGCAGCTCCAGTGCCGTGGTCTTCTTCAGAGCTGGGTTTCGCTTTGCATCTCGAGTCATCGACATCTGCAGGCCTTGGGGCGGACAGCTTCTTCCGGAATGTGCGCACCGGCGGCCATCCGACAGGCTGAGGGGCTGCGGCTGGGCGATTTTCTCTGGCCATTGTTAGTAAAATTTGGTCAGATGATGATGACAAGATGAGAGGCTACTAAACAATGCAAGCCTATTTGCAGAGGCAACAAGCTAGATTCACTGCCTTTTGGACATGACACTTATGTGTACTTATGTGTACTTGGCTCCTCACTGAATCAGAGCATTCTTAAATGAAATCATTCTTAAATGTATTGTCAGAACTAGACTTGTTTTCATGACAGAATTGCGAAGAGAAACAGCTTTTAGTCTGTAAACTGTAACTGATAACCGAACCTTTGGCCATGACACTCAGTAGGCCTCTGGTGAGCTCGCTCCAGAGAATTCCTCTCTTGCCTGGCAGCCAGGCACCAAGGGTAGTGCACTCCAACACCAAGCCATGGACCAGTAGCACCACCGCTCTGGCCATTGTCTGAAGAGATGCCAAGCCTAAGCTCTAGGCTGTTCAGGCCACCTTCCTGCAACTTGCTATCATCTACTTGCTCCTGTTTCAACCCTGGTGCAGCTGAAGAGCTCTTCATGGCCTCTCCCAGCAAGCTGCAGCACTAGTACAAACTACTACTAGTGTGTGCACCTGTGAGAGTGTGTGTGAGAGAGGGGCTTGTATATATGCCTTTATGGTGTTGAGTTAGCTGTGAGGGAATAACTGAAGGGAAGTGAGGAGGCAGATGATGAGAAATGCCCGGATGTTTTCTTCCTAACTATCATTTAAATTTGTGATCATTGGATTAGAGATCCAATGGTTATGAATTCTCCTCCACCCCCTCCAAAAAAATCTCCTCTCCTTCAAAAAAAATCTCCCCCTCTAAAAAAGAGGCCGTTGGATCTCTAATCTAACGGTCTCAAATCTGGATGATTGTTAGGAAGAAAACATCCGGATGATGCCTAGACACACCCCTAACTTAAAGCATGGAGTAATGATAGCCATGTAAAAGTAATTATCTGAGGTTACAAAAATTCCTAGTACAAATTTCGATCTAGACACTGTAGGTCTGGAGTTTTAAACCTGTTTGGCTCATGTATCTATTTGAATTGTGGTGTTTGCAAGATTCGGTGAGAAGGCAAGAAAGGTCAGGATCACACTGAGTTGACGTTGAAAAAATGAACTAGAGGAGCACGTGGCTCACGGTGCAAAGCACACTGGGTTGTGTTATATGCGTGCCTTACAGGGAATAGTAGCCAAGACGGCAACAGGCAAAGGATCCGGGACATCCGTGTCATTATCCTCGAAATATGACACTAGACAATAGATTACGATTCCCTAATCCCAACGCATTAGGGAATAATAAGGCTTACTTGAGTTGCACAGCAAAACTATAATTAGATATTGCGCTTTAATACAACAGTTAGATAAAATTAATTCTATGCCACTAAATAACATTTGGTTCTATAAATTGCCAATGAAAATCACTCTATCTATTATATACCATCGAATTATACTAAAATTCAATTATATGACATTGCCATCAGTTAGCCTCCGTTTGGCCCCGGAAAAAGATGATTTTACCCTCAGTTCAAAATCTGTCCCTAGATAAAAATTAAATATAGAGCAAATTGGTTTAGCCAAAAATATTAAAAAAAATTGCTGGATCATTGGTCTTTTTGAGAAGATAACGACCTCCACTAACGGTGCCCTAATGGCAGTGGAATATAATTGAATTTTGGTATTATTTGATGGCATATAATAGGGAGAGTATTTTTCAGTGATAATTTATAGAACCGGATGTTATTCAGTGGCATAGAATCAATTTTCTGTTAAATGTAAAAGGATATATGGATAATTAGATACCCTATCTCTCGTCGAATCGGCGCTACTGGCCACCTACTCATCCCAGCTACCGTATAGGGTGTTAGCCTCACCTTGGTCCTCAGCACGATCGCCCTCATCCCACTTAGCCTCATCGGCACCTAGATATCCTGAGTCCCACTCAAGGTACTCCCTCATCGGGATCACTATAGTCGTTCTCATTGTTGTTTCTTGGCATGAAGCACATGCCCGTGAAGTCATCAGTGTTCTTCTTCTTGCCTTTGACATCATCTTCGTCGTGGTCATCGTCGTAGTAGCTCTCAAAATCACCATCACTCATATCAAGGCGCTCTATAGCAAATAAAACTTTCTCAGCAACCTTGCGATGGAAATTTTCACTCTTAGTGTTATTCTTGGATGATCGACGACGATAATTCTGGTCTTTGTTAACCACTTTCCCTTTGAGCTTGGGACAATCCAACTTATTGTGGCTTGGCTCATCACACTCAAAGCACCTGATCGGACCTAGAACTCTACATCGCTTTCTCATCCTTACATCGTTGAGAGCCTTATATGCTCGTGAGGAGACTAAGACCAAATCCTCTTCAGGGAACTGCTCGAACTGATCTTTTGAAAGAGAGGACAAAGCAGACAAGAAAACACAAAATAAAGTACTCGACGAAGCAGCCTACATAGGGTTAGTCACAAGTGTGAAAGATGAAGATTTATCAGTCTTAGAGGGCAAAGCTTCCATCTTATAGGTTTTCGATCTGGAATACAGATCATCCATGGTAAGAGTATCTAGATCAACGGTTTGATTAATAGTCGTGACGACCATCAACCACTCTGAACTTAAAGACTTCAAAATTTTAGTTGCATTATCTCCATCAGCAGGTATAACACTAACTCGCGCAAGTTATTCAAAATCTTCTCAAAATGAGGAAAAAGATCATCAATAAATCCACTAGATTTCATAACAAAATCAGAATATTCTTTTTGATAAAGATTCTTATGTATTTTCTTAATCTTAGTCGTTCCTTCATGATAATCGTAAAGAGTTTTCCAGATTAAGTGAGCAAAAGCAATATGAGTTACATGATCAAATTGTGAGAAATTCCTTGAAAAGGCAAGTTACGAGCACGTGTATTCAAATCTACATCTATTTTTATTTTCAGTAGTAACATTAGCAGGAACCACATAATGTTGAGAAAGTTTTTCTAGACATTACTACCTTGAGTCTCAATGTAAGCTTGCATACGACACATCCAAAAAGTAAAATTAGTACCATCTACTATTGGGGGACGATTCACATATCTCTCTGATTCCATCGCTACATGCTCTGATACCACTTGTAGGATCGAATACTGCAATCAGAGGGAGGTGAATGATTGTCACCACTTTTTGGAGTCTCCTGATGGTCGGTGATGCCTTAGACCACTTGGTGACTAATCGCCTAATCAATCGCCCAGCGTACGACTGATTGATCAACCACTTTGCTCAACCGCTCACTTCAATCGACTGGTTTGTTCAACCGCTTCGCTCGAATAATTTAAACGTGGTCATAAGATCCAAACCACCAGTAATCACCAGCGCAATTCAAGCAAATCAAGAACCAGATTGATTCAAGACTATTTTTGTTGCTGGAATTTTGTGGATTTATAAAGTATCCTCACAAGCACTCCTAAAAGCTCTAGCCAAAGACTAAACCCAAAATCTTCTCAAAACTCTCTAGAACCGCACAAAAGCCTTACAAAAGCCGCCAGTTAACCCATAGCCTCTCCCTGCTTTTATAGGTTAACATCACAAACCGTGTCAACCTCAAATAAGGGCTCAAAACGTTGTCTCTTCCGAAAACCAAGGGACCTGAAACCCTTGGCTAGAATGGTGTATTATCTATTAATTAAAGGCAACTAAATGCATAAGCACCTCTCTCCTCAGGCAGCGAAAGTGCGAAAGCACAAGATCAGCAGCTTATTTGTCCCACGTGGGGAGAAAAAAAGGGTTTATCTTTTGCTAAGCACCTCTCTAAGTACATGCTCGGGAGATGGCCCAAGGATCGGTAATTACGACTGCAGAAGATCAACTGCACCTGCTATAGGTGCGTTATTTTTAGCTGTGGTTTATATTCAGATTAAACCTCCTGTCACAATTAGCCGCTTTCACGTATGGCTTTTGGCTATAGGTGCATTTTTTTAGCTGTGGTTTATGTTTTTTTGTCTTATAGCTATTTGCAAGAGAATATAGAGAGATAGTCGCATGTAATTTTGACTGACATAGATAAAGTCGGTACAGTATCTACTACAATCGATTAGTAGACATTGTCTTAAAAAATACTTTATTTAAAAACTAATTAATGTACCATAAGTCATAAGATAAAAGCCGAAATGGATGGGACTTGTCTCCAGTACAATTGCGGTTGTTTCCGAGAAGGGTTAACAGCGATCCCAGCTCAGTTGGGCTGAAAAATAGTAGCTTATGGCTGAAATTGAACTGTAGCTGAAGATGACTTATTTGGCATAATTAAATTTAAAAAAAAATTAAAAATAGAAAAAATATGTTAGCTCATCACGGACAACGCAAACGAATATGGAAAAAAAGAACCGGCAAAAAAGCTCAAAAAATCCAAAAGTTCAGAAAAAGACGAAATTTATGAATAGTAAAAAATAAGCTAGAAGCTCAAATCGAAATGAGCGGGGCTAGTCCAGTAAAACTTTTGACACTTATTTTGTTGCCAGCTTATCATACGACAAGTTTTTTTACCTTGACAGTCGATTCAAGTTCTTTTTATCTTACGTGGTCTACACGGGTAATGTTTACCAATTGGAAAAGGTCTGAAACTTACTTCGGCTGTACTGCACACAAGTATTACCTGACTGGCTGACTGTTTTACTAATTCAGAAACGAATAATCGCTAGCATTACATAGGCTAATTCAGAAACAAAAAGTTACCCCCTCTATCAGAAAACCACTGTGGCAGAGGCCTTACCCAGTGGCGGAAAGAGGCAAGCAGCAGGAGTTATTAGCAATATTGAAGATCGATAAATCATTTAAAATTGATGATATTTTAATATTTGTTGTTTTTAGCTTTATTTGTTAGTAAACATATTATACCGTACAAAGCACACTGGGTTGTGTTATATGCGTGCCTTACAGGGAATAGTAGTCAAGACGGCAACAGACAAAGGATCCGGGACATCCGTGTCATTATCCTCGAAATATGACACTAGACAATAGATTACGATTCATAAGGCTTACTTGAGTTGCACAGCAGAACTATAATTAGATATTGCGCTTTAATACAACAGTTAGATAAAATTGATTCTATGCCACTAAATAACATTTGGTTCTATAAATTGCCAATGAAAAACACTCTATCTATTATATACCATCGAATTATACTAAAATTCAATTATATGACATTGCCATCAGTTAGCCTCCGTTTGGCCCCGGAAAAAGATGATTTTACCCTCAGTTTAAAATCTGTCCCTAGATAAAAATTAAATATAGGACAAATTGGTTTAGCCAAAAATATTAAAAAAATTTGATGGATCATTGGTCTTTTTGAGAAGATAACGACCTGTAACACCCCGACCCTCCACAGGGCCCAAAATGCTACCACCACACCCTTACCAATTTATCAGTGTTGCTAATTCACTTTTTAGCATCACCTCCTCTGTTCTTTTTATATCACTACCCACAGGAAGCAAATCCCTAATAACAGTAGGATAATTGCAAAAACAACTAACTTCATATTTCACAAGTTATAACATAAACAGAACCCTGGCTCGCAAGCAAGTTAAACCAAACAACGAGCCATCAAGACTAAACACTGGATTAAACATAAAGCCTCAGCGAGCGACTAAACGGTTATTTACATGTGCAGTGCCAAAAGTTCTATCCCATCCCATGCATGTCGTCATCCTTCACCTAAAAACAACGACAAAGCAAGGGTGAGTCCGGAGACTCAGCAAGCACACGATAAAACAGTAACACCACTTTAGCAATTCACCAATATCACGAATCAGAAGTCAAAGTTAAGTCTCGCAATCAGATATCAGAAATCTATCCTATGTCTGTAAACTGTAAAATTCAATTCTATGTCTCAGAATCAGAATCAATGTCAGAATCAGAAATCAGAATCACAACTGCTCAGAATCAGATCACTTTTTCGTTACTTCCATGCAATGCAATATCATGCATTGCATCTCAGATGCTCAGAATCGTAGCTTATACCCAGATAGCGAAGTGTCCACCCGTCGATGGACCACTCATTTGCCTACCTCTGTAGGTCTTATTCCAGAGCACTCCGGACTAGTCATTTGACTTTCTCACCGACTGCTCTTATTCAAGAGCACTCCGGACTAGTCATGACTTTCTCACCGACTTGGCTCTTATGCATTTGCATGATGCAATATGCCTCAAATATGAATGTCTAATCAGTAATGGTACCCATCAAGGTATGATTAGCACAATTCATACACATCATCTCATAAACACTGTAATTCATGGCATGGAAACATGAATAATAAACATTCACCACAATTTCATCGTTTCTACCATGCACTTGCTCGTTAACTCAAGGACGGTGCGTGGACGGCACCAGACTCGAACCGCCACCTGAACAAGCATTAACCATTTCAATTCATCGCTAATGCAATACAATCATATACGAGTAATCGACATCGCTCTAACGTCCAACCCGACATAATCAAATCATGTCCCACCGGGCGACATCTCATTGTCCCGATACTTAACCAGTCTGTAAAATTAGCGATCTCATTATTTGTACTTGCCGATGAAAATCTACACGCTTACTCTCATTTTAGTCGACCACACGGTTTAACCACAATTTATACTCTCCTCCTCCCTTTTCTGCCACAGATCGACCAAATCAACAGTGGCAGTACCGTTCGCACCGATCAGACATTTATATTCATAACGATAATTAAATATTCACATGCATCAATTCTAATTATCGGTATATTAACTTATGCCTGACTCGGCAAATAAACAAGGAGAAGGGTTTTCGAGTCGTTACCCTGGGCCCGAATGACCGGATCGAGGCACTACTTCCTTTTCCTTGGCCGGATCGGGCAGATCCGCGACGGATCGATTTTTTCTTTTTCTTTCCTTTCTTTTCTCTTTCCTTCTCTCTTTTTTTTTCTTTCTGGCGGCGGCTGACCGGCCTTCTTTCTTCTTTTCTTCGCCTCCCACCCTGTTCGCTTCCTCCTTCTTTTTCTTCACGACGCCTCCTCCTCTCTTCTTTTCCTCATGCCCGCGGCCTCGCCTCCCGGCCACCGACACGGCCCCTCCTCCTCTTCCTCGCCGGAGTCCGGCCTCCCTGCCCCTGCGCCATGCGAGCACCCCAGCAGGGAGCGGCGACGGGGCGTGAGCAGGAGGCGGGCGCGAACGAGGGCGGCGCCCGAGCGGCAGCGAGAGCAGCAGCACCGCAGGTGGGTCGGCGACGGCACACGACGACGGGAATCCAGCGGCAGCAGCGCACACGAGAGTAGCAAGCGGCGGCAATGCGGTGGCGGTGGCGCTTCGGGAAAGGCGGCACGGAGCCGATGAGCGGCGTATGGGCGACAAGAATATGAGGGAGCAAATGACAAGCGGATAGGCACGGGAAGAGAAGAAATCAGTTTGGCTTACCCTCTCGCTCTCTCTTATATATATATGGTCGAGAGATGGGTCAATGGTTTGGCCTGTATTACATTCTACCCCTTAATAGAATTCACCCCAATTTCGCAACTCGATAATGTATACAAAAACAACTGAGTCAAATAGACATTAACTGTAACTCATACCCGTGGAGAACAACTCCGGGTACATCTCGCGCATGCAAGATTCCAATTCCCACGTCGCTTCGCCGCCGATGCGTGCGACCATAGGACTTTAACATACTTCAACGTTCGTGCCTCAACACTCTCTCCGATTCCTCCGTAATCCGAACTGACGGGACTCAAGGTGAGGTCTTGCTTAAGGGGCAATGGTTCTAGAACAATCTCATGTTTCGGATCCCTTAAGTACTTTCTCAACATAGAAACATGAAACACATTATGAACTCCTCGCATAGACTCGGGAAGATTCAAACGATATGCCGACTTTCCAATTCGTGCCAGAATCGGAAACGGCCCAATGTATCGTGGGCTAAGCTTCCCTTTAACCCCAAATCTCACAATTCCTTTAGTGGGAGACACTCTCAAGAGCACATGATCCCCCACTTCGAACTCTAAGTCTCGCCTTCTCACATCTGCATAGCTCTTCTGCCTACTCTGGGCAGCTAGCAGGTTCGGTCTAATCTCTGCCACTCGTTCCACCGTCTGTTGGACCCAACTGACCCAAACGCCTTTTCACCTACGGCATCCCAACAAAGTGGCGATCTACATTTCCGCCCATACAGAACCTCAAATGGCGCGGCCCGAACACTGGAATGGTAGTCGTTGTTGTAGGCAAACTCATGAAAGCCAATCGATCCTCCCAGCTACCTTCCCATGACAAAACACAGACCTCAACATGTCCTCTAGTGTTTGAATGGTGCGTTCGGATTGCCCATCTGTCTGTGGGTGGAAAGCGGTACTAAACTGAAGTTTTGTGCCCAAAGCGCTTTGCAAGCTCTCCCAAAACTTGAGACAAACTTAGCATCCTGTTCAACTATCGCCTTGGGCACACCATGCAATCTCACTATCTTACGCACATAAACAAAAGCAAAATCACTCATTGAATTGTCAGACGAATAGGGATGAAGTGCGCGGACTTACTGAATCGGTCCACCACTACCCAAATCGCATCCTTACCTCGCTGGCTACGAGGCAAGCCGACTACAAAGTCCATGGTAACATCATCCCATGGCCACTGTGGAACATCTAAAGGTCGCATTAGTCCAATGACGCTTATGCTCACCTTCACTTGTTGGCAAATCCGCAGACGCCACATACCGCGCAACATCCACTTTCATTCTCTTCCACCAAAAACTCTTTTTCAAATCCCGATACATCTTGGTCTCGCTAGGATGTATCGTGTACGGGGTACGATGAGCCTCTCTCAAAATATCGTCCTTGACTTGAGCCTTTGTGGCACGCAAAGACGGCCCCTAAACCGCAATGCGCCCGACTCATCAAGGTCAAGTCCCCGATTTTCCTTCATCGAGACGCCTCACTTTTGGAGTAATCTATCATGTCACAGTGCTTCTTTCACCCGCTCGAATTGCCGATTCCAAGATCAACTGTGTCTCTACCGTGGCTGCACCTAAGCATAGCAATAGGAAATTCCATCCGCTCAAAGTCAAGAACGAGACAACCTACGTTGGAGGGTGTCGTCTTGCGACTAAGGGCATCAGCAACCACATTTGCTTTACCTGGATTGTAACATCCCAAAATTTGCAAATCTTGAAAATTCAAATTCAAATTAATTATTTTAAAATATTTGGATCTTATTTGAATTTTTCTGAGTTTTCCAGTTTTTAAAAATCAATTTTAGAATTAAAAGAAATTTTATTATGAAAATATATCATCAAAACATCTTGGAAATATTTTATTTAAGTTAAAAGGTATCTAAAAACTTATATAAAATTTTCTAGAATTTTAGAAGTTTATTTTGTATTTTTCCGAGGATTATTGAGTTTTCTAGTATTTTCAGAATCGAAATTAAAATAAAAATTAAAAACCTCCCTCCTCCGGCCGCCACGTGGACGGCCGGATCGCCTCCACGCCGCCCGCCCATCCCGCCTTCCTCCTCGCTCGCCACGTGGCGGCCAGATTCACCACACGCCCACCCACCCGATCACCACCACCCGCCTTCTCTCTCTCCCACCTGGCACTGCCTCGCTGCCTCCCTCACCCGCCACCCGGCCCACCTGTCACCCCGACCCCGCCTTCTTCCCCACGCACGCCGCCCAACCGCCGCTCCTCCATTTTCGCCACCACCCTCCTCTCAAGACGCCTCCCAACCGCCCCAACCGCTCTCTAGCGCCGCCCGCACTCCCTCTCCCTCTGGGGTCCTTTTCCCCACTCCCCACCCTCCACCTCACGGCAACCGCCGCAACCGCCGCCACCTCCTCCCCACGCCGGCGAAATCGCCGCCAACTCCTCCTTCTCCTCCTATTTAAACCTCCTCCGAGCTTCCCATTCCATTCCCTACCTTTTCCCCACTCTCCTCTCACTCCCGCCGCCCACCGCCTCGCACCGTGTTCCCTTGCCGCCGCCGCTGCGATCTCCGGTGAGGAATCGCCGCTTGTGCCATCCCGCCCACACCGCGACCACCCCGAAGCCACCGCACCGCCGGAACCCTCCGCCCTCGGCCGCCTCTCTCCGTCGCCGAGCGCCACCGCCGGAAGGACCAACCACCGCCGCCATTTCACGCCACCGCCATCCCGCTGCTGTTGGGACCCGTGCTAAGGTGAAACGGGTCCTCTTCATCCCTCCTCCTCCGCTTTCACCGCCGCCGGCCACCGGAGCTCCGGCGGCGCGCCGTCCCGAGCTCCTCCGCCGGCCGCCCACGCCACGCCTCCCGTGCCGACGTGGCGCCCACGCGGCGCCACGCCTCGGCCACCTCGGCCCCTCCGCGCGCCGCCACGCAGCCCGTGCCACCTCGGTCTCCGGAAGGTCCATGGACCCGGTCCATAGACTCAAGCGACGTCGTGCGTCTTACCCTAGCGCTGACGTCAGCATGACACAATAATTCATTTTCTTCAGAAAATAATTCTAAAATCCAGTTTATTCTTTTTCTCTGATTTCGAACTTCGGAAGGCCATAACTTTCGCATTTTAACTCCGATTGAGCCCATTCAAATTTCTAAATTCATCAAAAATTCCAATCTTCACATTTCTACCATCTTTTCAAATTTTTGAAATTTATTTGATATTTTGAAATTTAAATTTCAAATTTCAAATACCCTTTCTCCCTCGCTTGAACTCCGATTCCATTGAAACTTCCTCCTAAATTCATCTAAATTTATAAATTTCATTCCAGTAATATTATTATAATATCTGTACTTTTATTTGTATTTATTTGTCCTTTGTGTTCTCGCTTTGCGCGTAGAATCCGATCGATCAAGAGTTCGCAGAACCGCAACAAGAGAATCAGGAATTCACCCACGAAGGCAAGTCTCCTTTGATCATCTTTGAACCTATGTTTGTGAATTGTTTTTCAATTATTTTAAATTTAATGCATTGCTATGTTACATAAAATGATAGTTTCTGTTGTAGAGATAATAGTTAAACCGAAGAATTGTTATGCCCTCTTTTGACTTTGACAACCATGTACCTTTGACACCCTAGGAATTCCCTTGTCTCATTATTTGAGATTATTATGAATCTTTGATAATTGTTGTATCGGTAGTAAGATGCTTAGACAAGCTATATAACTTTAGTAACTTTGGATTGGGAACTACATTTCAATGAACTAGACTTTGGTTCAGAATTGATTGGCAAATGGAGTTGCCTCTGTTCATGTGAAATGAATTAAATTGTGAAAAATTATTTTTAGACCAGGGCGGATGGTTGGTTTGGATTGGTGCGGTTAGCACGAGATCTTGAAAAGTGTATGTTCCGCCTAGTCAATTAAGGACCGACTCTTGTGTTTGTCCGGTCGAGCACTACCGCACAACCACATGTCTATATGGGTACGACCTAGCTGATTAACTTACGATAGGCTAGTTTAGATATCACCAGTGGAAAGTGAGTGCCAGGGTTACTGGTTATTCACAGTGAGGGACAGGGTTACTGTACTCATATGGCGCAAGAGGGGGCTTCTGTCGGATGGTTTAATCCTTCAGCGGTGAAACCTCAGCGGGTGTTGTCTAGCTAGACTAGAGTAAGGTAAAAGCTTTGTGATGAATTATCTGGGTCTCGTGCCTAAGGAAGCATACTGACTATTAAGATAACTTGTCTCTTGTGGGTAAAGTGTACAACCTCTGCAGAGTGTAAACTATTCGAATAGCCGTGCCTACGGTCAAGGGCGGCAAGGAATGCTTTCACATGGTAGATCTTTATTTTTGGTTTAAGACAAAGTTTTGGGAACCCGAGAGTGGATGGAACTCTCGGGGATTTTTGTCCTGGTGGTTGGAACCAGTGTGGGTGGTTGGAACCCGTAGTAACAAACTTGGTGGTAGAATCTTTACGATTAAAAATGCTTAATGATTTTAGTTAGAGTGAATACTTCAGTTAAACTGTCGCCTTCAAAAATAGTTATTGGTATTGGAAATAAAATGTCGCTTTGTGCAAAAGAGCCATATAGCCCTCTTTGTTAAACCTTGCATCTAATGCATTTTCCCAAGACTTATGAGTACTTTATGTACTCACATGCTACACCTAAAATATATATATCGAGGAGTATGAAGTTCAAGATGGAGGCTTCACTACTGCGGTGGGATTTGATGAAGGATTTCCAGACGTTTAGGTCGCGTTCCCCAGTCAATTGCCTGTGGCGTATTGATGGGTCTTTATCAAGTTTATTTGCTTCCGCTGTGTTTGTTTTTATTTGTGAGGTCCAGAAACCTCGTTTGTGTTGTAAGACCTTTGGTCAGTGCTCTCTTTAATATTGTAATATTTGTCTTTGACAATGTAATCATCACTGTTTAACTGTGTGCACTAGCTTTGATCTGGGACTAGTGCTGTAATACACAGAGGGTCCGGATTTGGTATTCCGGGGTCCCGACATGGATGGTACTGGAGAGTGAGATCATAGTCTTTGATCAGTTCCAACCACCTTCTTTGCCTCAAATTCAACTCTTTCTGAGTGAAGATATACTTGAGGCTCTTATGGTCAGTGAAAATATCACAGATTCTCCATACAAATAATACCTCCAAATCTTTAGAGCAAAACCATCATGCGCCACTCTAAATCATGAGTAGGGTAATTCGCTCATGTTTCTTTAATTGTCGCGAAGCATACGCGATCACTTTGCTATCTTGCATGAGCACGCAACCCAAACCCACTCGCGATGCATCCGAGTAGACCGTGAAGCGCTCCCTGCTCGTGAAGAGTGAGAACAGAGCGCTACCAACTTCTCTTCGTAACATTGAAACAAGCTTACATTCACCGGCCCATCGGAATTTCACGCCCTTCCGCGTGAGTTGAGACATTGGCTTAGCAATAATGGAAAATCTTTCACAAAACGCCGTAATACCCGCTAAGCCAAGAAAACTTCTCACCTCCTTAACATTGGATGGTCTCTTCCAGTCTACAACTGTTGAAATCTTGGTTGGATCTACTGAAATGCCTTCCTGGTTAATCACATGTCCTAGGAAGCCCACTTCAGAAATCCAAAACTCGCACTTTTTCAACTTGGCAAAGAATTGATTTTTCCTCAGAGTCTCAAGCACAAGCCTCAAATGCTGCTTATGCTCTTCCTCCGCCTTGAATAAATCAAGATATCATCAATGAACACAACTACAAAGTCATCCAAATACTTGTGTAGCATACTGCTCATTGTTTCCATAAAGACAAATAGGGCATTTGTTAGTCCAAAGGACATAACTTTATACTCATAGTGCCCATACCTCGTGGAGAAAGCTGTCTTTTCAATATCTTGCTCCCGCACTCGAATCTGATTATACCCAGATTGTAGATCAATTTTGGAAAACACCTTGGCTCCCTTCAATTGATCAAACAAATCCTCAATACGAGGCAACGGGTATTTATTCTTGATGGTCACCCGATTAAGAGCACGGTAATCTATGCACATGCGCCAACTCCCATCCTTCTTCTCAGTGAATATGACGGGGCTCCCAAGGTGACACATCATGACGGATCAACCCTTGGACAACAACCCATCCAATTGCTTCTTCAACTCTTCTTGGAGTGGTCGTACAACCATGCGGTGACATGGAGATAGGTCGAGTGCCGTGAACAAGTTCAATCCTAAACTCCACATCTCTTGCGGGTGGCATTCCCTAAGCTCTTCAGAAATATGTCGGGTACTCACATACCATCGAATATCCTCAATGCGCAAAGGCGCACTCGATTTTTCCACAAGTGATAGAAGTAACCCACACTTAAATATTCGTCGGCCAGAGAACAGGCTTGCCAACACGAAAAGAGAACCCGAAGGTGCATTCCCCTGAAAGACTATCTCCTCCCCTGAAGGAGCTTGCAAAGTGATTGTCCTCCAGAAACAGGAAATCACTGCCCGGTAGCGATGCAACCAATCCATACCGAGGATAACATCAAAATTTCTATCGAATAACCATAAGGTTAGCCACAAAATCCTCGCCATCTATGGACACTACGCATCCGGACAAACCATAGAGCTAACAATAATACCCCGGAGAATTGATCAGAATCGATCGTGAAACTGCTGCATACTCAATTTTGCCTTTCTAGCAAACTCACTAGAAACAAAGGAATAAGTGGCACCGGAGTCAAAAATAACGAGAGCACTGTATGAATCCACTAACAGAGTACCTGTCACAACGTCCGGTCGACTCGCAGACTCAAGGTGCAATGTAAACTCCGGCTGCACTGGGCAAGAAAGCCCCAATGCTCACTGTGACGGATCGAAAAGGGAGGCGGTGCAGCATACCAAGTGGAGTAACTGGAGTAGGTGGCGATACCCGCAGTGGCGCCAGAAGGAGGTCAGCGCGCAGAGCGCCCGCCAACACCGGATCGACCCCGAGATGAGGCATTCGATGACGCAGATACCGGCTCCCACTTAATGATGCTGGAGGGATTCTCGACGACGACCTTCTCCATGTGGCCCATCCGCCACAAGTGTCGACACTCTCCGCCCAGAACATTCAGCAGCTCGGTGCTCACCACCACACCTAAAGCAAATCATGCCCCGCCGGGGACAGACGCAAAGTCGGTGGTGCGAGAGACGACGATGTCAACGCTTTAGACTTGGATGGTCGTGAAAATGTCGACTCCACTTAGGCTTTTAGGAGCGGACCGAGAGATGACCCACCCTCTCACTATAGCTTCTCTTTGGTCACCACCGTAAGCACTCGGACCACCGTAAGGTTACGACCCTTTAGTGTGGTGCATTTCCATCTCCATCCTCTCGCTGCCTCAACCACGCACCTAAAGTCACGTGGCGCAAGAGCACCCATAACATGCCGATACTCGAATCGAGTCCTCGGCGAACCTTTAGCCTTCTCAAGGTCACTATTTGCGACCGACAATACGAAGCGGATCAAGTCGTTGAACCGCCCTCGCACTCGCCCATCGACATCTTTCCTTGCACAAGGGTCGACAGGGCAACCTCCATACTCTCCACAAAAGACTCTGGGTAGTACTTCGCCTTGAACTGCTCGACGAAGACCTCCCAGGTGGCTGGACCTTGGGCAGAGGTCCTAGCTGAAAGGACTCCCTCCCACCAGATGTCCGCCTGACCTTTCAGCTGAAAGGCCACAAAGCGAGCTCTAAGCTGTGATGTCATCTCTAAGGCTTCGAACTGCCTTTCCATACAGCACAACCAGTCTGCAGCTTGAACCGGCGTACCCATCCCATCAAAGGTATCCAACCGCAATGCCATCCATTCGCAAGGCCCATTCTTGGCTCCGGCGCGACAGAACTGTAGTCGGGACGAAGGCGGTACGGCCAAAGCGGCCGCCGCAGCGCTTGTCGTAACGCATGGACCTCCTCTATGAACTCCCTCAACAAGGCTGAAGACCTTGCCTGAACCCCAGCTACAGACTGTTCAGCAGACCCAACTTCCACGTCGGGTGCCTCCTGTTGAACCTCTAGCGATGGCTCCGCTTGGGCACGGCCACAACCACGGCCTCCACGGCCTCGGCTTGTACCGCGACCATGACCTCTACCTCTCGGCATCTCTGTCACAACAGAGAAGCAATCACACAATCAACTCACAATCAACAACTGTAACAATACCAATCCACAACACGATTAGGGCAAACGCATATGCAATGCAAATTCCAAGCCCAAACCTACTGTACAACAAAGTGTGTCAAATTTAATCCAATTACTTGGCCTAAGTCAAGTTTTAATTGATTAAGGAAGCCTAGGTTACTAAATTATCCAAGACGGACCTAACGCCCGCCTCGATACCAATCTGAACACCCCGACCCTCCACAGGCCCAAGATGCTACCACCACACCCTTACCAATTTATCAGTGTTGCTAATTCACTTTTTAGCATCACCTCCTCTGTTCTTTTTATATCACTACCCACAGGAAGCAAATCCCAAATAACAGTAGGATAATTGCAAAAACAACTAACTTCATATTTCACAAGTTATAACATAAACAAACCCGGCTCGCAAGTTAAACCAAACAACAAGCCATCAAGACTAAACACCGGATTAAACATAAAGCCTCAGCGAGCGACTAAACGGTTATTTACATGTGCAAGGCGAAAGTTCTATCCCATCCCATGCATGTCGTCATCCTTCACCTAAAACAACGACAAAGCAAGGGTGAGTCCGAGACTCAAGAAGCACACGATAAAACAAGAACACCACTTTAGCAATTCACCAATATCACGAATCAGAAGTCGTAAGTTAAGTCTCGAATCAGATCATCAGAATCTATGCTATGTCTGTAAACTGTAAAATTCAATTCTATGTCTCAGAATCAGAAATCAGAATCAATGTCAGAATCAGAATCAGAATCACAACTGCTCAGAATCAGATCACTTTCTCTCACTTCCATGCAATGCAATATCATGCAATGCATCTGATGCTCAGAATCAGAATCACCACTATCTCAGAATCAGATCACTTTCTGTCACTTTCATGCAATGCAATATCATGCAATGCATCCGTATGCTCAGAATCGTAGCTTATACCGGTATAGCGGAGTGTCCACCCGTCGATGGACCACTCATTTGCCTACCTCTGTAGGTCTTATTCCAGAGCACTCCGGACTAGTCATTTGACTTTCTCACCGACCTGGCTCTTATTCAAGAGCACTCCGGACTAGTCATGACTTTCTCATCGACCTGGCTCTTATGCATTTGCATGATGCAATATGCCTCAAATATGAATGTCTAATCAGTAATGGTACCCATCAAGGTATGATTAGCACAATTCATACACATCATCTCATAAACACTGTAATTCATGGCATGGAAACATGAATAATAAACATTCACCACAATTTCATCGTTTCTACCATGCACTTGCTCGTTAACTCAAGCGGACGGTGCGTGACGGCACCAGACTCGAACCGCCACCTGAACAAGCATTAACCATTTCAATTCATCGCTAATGCAATACAATCATATACGAGTAATCGGCATCGCTCTAACGTCCAACCCGACATAATCAAATCATGTCCCACCGGGCGACATCTCATTGTCCCGATACTTAACCAGTCTGTAAAATTAGCGATCTCATTATTTGTACTCGCCGATGAAAATCTACACGCTTGCTGTCATTTTAATCGACCACACGGTTTAACCACAATTTATACTCTCCTCCTCCCTTTTCGCCACGATCGACCAAATCAACAAAGGGCGACTGTCGCACCGATCGACATTTATATTCATAACGATAATTAAATATTCACATGCATCAATTCTAATTATCGGTATATTAACTTATGCCTGACTCGGCAAATAAACAGGGAGAAGGGTTTTCGAGTCGTTACCCTGGCCCCCGAATGACCGGATCGAGGCACTACTTCCTTTTCCTTGGCCGGATCGGGCAGATCTGGCGACGGATCAGATTTTTTTCTCTTTTTTTTCCTTTCTTTCTTTTTCCTTCTCTTCTTTTTTCTTTCTGGCGGCGGCTGACCGGCCTTCTTTCTTCTTTTCTTCGCCTCCCACCCGCGCTCGCTTCCTCCTTCTTTTTCTTCACGACGCCCCTCCTTCTCTTCTTTTTCCTCACGCCCGGCCTCGCCTCCCGGTCACCGACACGGCCCTCCCTCTCCTCCTCTTCCTCACGAGTCTGGCCTCCCTGCCCCTGCGCGGCGAGCAGCCTACAGAGCAGGGGAGCGGCGACGGCAGGCGAGCAGGAGGCGGGCGCGAATGAGGGCGGCGCCGAGCGGCAAGCAGGAGCAGCAGCACCAGGGCGGGTCGGCGACAAGACGACGGGGAACGGCAGCAAGCGGCGGCAATGGCGGTGGCCGGCCGGGGAAAGGCGGCGGTCGCCGGAGCCGATGAGCGGCGACGCTAATGGTGACAAGAATATGAGGAGCAATGGCAAGCAGAATGACAGCACGGAAGAGAAGAAATCAGTTTGGCTTACCCTCTCTCTCTCTCTTATATATATATATATGGTCGAGATGGTCAATGGTCAATGGTTTGGCCTGTATTACACGACCTCCACTAACGGTGCCCTAATGGCAGTGGATTATAATTGAATTTTGGTATTATTTGATGGCATATAATAGGGAGAGTATTTTTCAGTGATAATTTATAGAACCGGATGTTATTCAGTGGAATAGAATCAATTTTCTCTTAAATGTAAAAGGAGATATGGATAATTAGATACCCTATCTCTCGTCGAATCAGCGCTACTGGCCACCTACTCATCCCAGCTACCGTATAGGGTGTTAGCCTCACCTTGGTCCTCGGCACGATCGCCCTCGTCCCACTTAGCCTCATCGGCACCTAGATATCCTGAGTCCCACTCAAGGTACTCCCAGGTTGGACTAGGAACTAACACAGGAATTAATAGCAAGGGCGAATACAGTACTCAGCAAGCACTAGTAGCAATAAATGCACTGTATGACTCACTTCTTTCTCATTATCACATTTTCTAGTTCACCTCTTTTCTGGAAAACTAGTTTATCAAATTAAGAGGACTTGCAAGTTTTAATTATTAAAAATGCTACTAGTCATTTGGTGAGAAGAAAGACCCCTAGTGGTCTCTGTAGCCTTTAATCTAGGAGACAGGCATGAATTTATGATTTTATTTTGCACTGTGCACGCTTGTGCCACTGTACCCATAGCTACTCTGAGCTCCCTTAAAACTAGTATCTTGCATTTTTTTTATGTGGTGTCAAGTCTAGAGAACAGAACATTTTCCTATGTTATGTTATTAAATCTTCACTCAGCTATTCTTAGTTAGTGACCCGGGGCGGTTTTCACCCTCACCTGGCACCCACCGACCTTAAATGGATGTTGGTTGGGCCGATTATCCCTTCACTCAACACTCCACCAATATAATATATATATATATATATATATATATATATATATATATATATATATATATATATATATATATATATATATATATATATATATGTATGTATGTATGTATGTATGTATGTATGTATGTATGTATGTATGTATGTATATGTATATGCATATTTCTTTCACTTACTTTTATTTATTGCTATTATTATTACTAAGCCCCAAATTAAATTTTAAATTTTTGGGTTCAAATTGTACTCCCCTTTTTATGGATCATCTTTTCAGATTCGATTTTTAAAACTTAAATATCTATTATTTTTCACAATTCCCTCATGTTTTGTTATTTGTTTTACTTTTCATACATTTCTTCATTTATTGGAACCTCAACCAAAATTTAAAGAAACACCATAAAATCCAAATTTCTAGAACATATTCTCCAAAATAATTCAAGGAATACACATTTCCAAATTCAAAATTTTCGGAATGTTACAATATCAACCCTGATTACATGGGGAGATTTACAAATATGTTAGCTATAATCATGGGATAGAATCTACTAATTCTATCTATACACAACTTGACTATTTTCACACATGTAAATTGAAGTATATTAGGTCAGGTCGAGGCGTAAGGGGGAGCGTTGAAGTATGAATGAGATGCACCCGTCCTCGCCTGTTCATATACTGTTAGTGAGTATAAAGAGTGTATGAAACTCAACAAGATGCAAGTGGTTGTGTGGATGGACATCTCCTTATCATTTGCAAGGTTTGCTTGTAAGGTTTTGTCTGACCTTGTGTCTTGTTGGGGGCTGTAGTGGCTATTGGAGCTCCAGCTGAAACTTCAGTCCACTTCAGTCTTTTTCCTGAAAGTGAGGCTGCTCCTTGCTTTGCTTTTCCCTTGTTCTGCAGAAAACTGGTAGGCAGTTTTAGATAATAGTTACACTAAACATGAACATGTTTCTCAAGATGCTTTCTTACTTTTGCTTCATTGCATTATGTAAGCTTTAAATAGAGCCACTGAGCCTAAAATTAGGTTATGTGTGTTTCCAGCATAAACGTAATCCGTGAAACACATTTGAGCTTCTGTTGTGGAGAATCTTTAATCTTGTTCTAGAGTTTCTGATATCTGAAGAGAGGGCCCGTTCTTTTCCTCCGAAGCCGATAGTGTTTGGCTTTTGCTACAGTGCCTAACTTTTAAACGGAGTATTTTCTCAAGATGGGATCTACAGGTTAAACGATCTACACGTTAAAAGCCCAACATTTGTACCTGCCAAAATCGCAAGTGAGTATCTGTCTCTCCGTAATTTGTACCGTAAACAGCCAAAATTCAAAAAATTCAACCAAAAGTTATAAGCCATAGCCGAAAAGAACAGGCCCGGATATTGCTGCTTGTACTCCCAGCATAGTGAATGTCCTCTTCTCGAAAGAAAATGTTAGAATTACATGGCAATTCTTTCAGGTATAGAAGGTATTGACATAGATGTTGATGTTAGTGCACATTAGTGGTTATCTAACTGCAAATGAACTATGCACTAGTCCCTAACGTATCATACTTACCGAGCTACTTTGAGCTGCTAGTGTAGAGTAGCTATCAGCACATTAGTCATCCAAGGAATTATTCATATTCATAGAGATGAAAATATTTTTATCTGTAACATTTTCCAACCATCAAAATGTTAGTGCTTGCTATGGTGACACAATGAAAAGCGCACTTCTCATTGTGACTTTTACTCAACTACAAAATAAACTTAGGAACATTTATAAAGTTGCGAAATAGAATAGTATCTAAACTTAAGGTAAATAAATTGTGGGGCTTTCTTAGCTTGAGTTCTACAACACCAACACTTTTCACTAAACCAAATGTACATTTATCTTTTTTTTTTTTGCATACATGAACCCTTGGTAAAGTAACTAAGAGGATTATCCATGCTTATTTGCTCCCTTGTGCATTAGCACAGATATATCTTGCTATTATAATCAAAGATTATCCTTGTCTATTAAACACAATAAGTTGGATTATCTATGCTTACTCAGATTGCTTTACATAAATCTGGAAGCAAGGCATATGATTCCGTGGTGCCTACGTATGCTTTAAATCCTCACTTGAAGAAAAAATGGCTCCTAAGAATATATTTGTAGGTTTTAGAATTAATCGTGCATCGTCCCATAGGATCCCCACACCCTTTATTTATAGTACCAAGGTTATAATCTGGCTCTAGTATGACTTACGACTCGCACACGACTTGAACTCTTATCAAACTCTAATACTAACTCTTCAATACTCCCCCTCATGGTAGGCATGAGATAACAAACATGGTAGTCTTATTACATATTTCAATATCATTACTAAAATCTAACATTTTACTAAACCTACAATCAACTCCAAAGCCAATAACATCACTAAGACCAATGGTTGCCCCTAATACCACTAGCAACATCACCAAATCCATCTCCACCATCTTCCTGTTGCCCCGGCCTCAACCTCCTCCTTCTCCTCTACCCACACACCCCTCGGTCACCTCCAGCCTCCACCACCTCTGCCCACACACCCCTTCGGCTCGATAACCCCTTCCATGATATCAATGCCTTGAACATAAAGGGTCTGTTTTTTTTTCCTTATGACTGTGGCTTATGGCTAAAATTTTTGAATTTTTTTGCTGTTCACAACAGAGATTACGGAGAGAGAGAGATATTCGCTTGTGATTTTGGCTGGTAGAGATATTGGGCTTTTAACGTGTACTACAATTAACTTGTAGACCCCGTCTTGAAAAAATACAATGTTTGAAAGTTAGGTACTGTTGCAAAAGCCAAAAGGCGGTTTCTAAAGCCGAAAAGAATAGGCCCAAAATTGTAAAGCATATTAATAACCGTTTGTGAATTATCACAAACGGTTATTAATATGAACCATCTGTGATGTCCCCAACATCACAGACGGTTTGTTAAAAGAACCGTCTGTAATGTCCAGAATATCAGAGACGGTTTTTTATATGAACCGTCTGTGTTGTTCGCATCTTTCACAGACAGTTCATAACACGAACCGTCTGTGATGTCTCACTTATCACAAACGGTTCGTGATAAGAATCGTCTGTGAAAGGTCACAGACATTTATTAAAACGAACCGTCTGTGATGTCTCAATTATCACAGACGGTTTGTTTTAATAACCGTACGTAAAAATATTACAGACGGTTGCCACTATAAACCGTCTATAATAGTTTAATCATAGACGGTTCCGTATGAGCCGTCTGTAATGTAGCCATCCAGTATAGTCTTTTTTGTAGTAGTGTTTTCACCAAATTATATGGATGGAACCATCTCGTCCGATATAGATTCATTCCATCCCTTCAACAAAACACAGGGACAAGACATCATCTGGAATGGAATGGTTCCATTCACCGAACCAAACACGTCCTAAGGCCCGCCAAAGGCAAAGAAGATGATCAATAGCGCATCTCGTCTGGGCTAAACTCCAGACGAGCTAAACTCCTATTGCTGGAAAAATCATGCCCCCATGCTCAACCTCCTATTTGGTCATTGTTGCATATTAGTCATTGTCCATGTTGCCATATTTTGATTTTTTTCCCCGCATCCTGTTGGAAACGTGGGCAATATATTAATTCCAAATTTTACAAGGAGACAAATACAATAAACTAGTGATGCAAAGTTTACTACTAACAGCAGACTACTCATCATACTTCAGAATATACTCAAGAAAAATATAGTAACAAAGTCGTACGTGCACGCGAACGACTTACTTGTTAGCCTGATGAAGAACAAGAAGCCGCGCAGGCTTGACGCAGTACATAACGTAGATGACGCAGTGCAGTGAGCGGTCGCGCAGATGCGCTGCCTAGAAACCTTATTGCCGCCCCGTGCAGGTACTCTTTGCGGCAACGGTTCGGAGATAGCCGCTCTCTCTCCTTCCAAGTGCACGCCTGGAAGAAAGGTCGACGAGGTTCGACAAGACAAGACCACAAAGACAACAAACAGAGCGGAAAGTAGAGGAAGAATGGAGGTACAAAATTCTCTCTCCTTTATACCTTGGACGTTTCCAGGTATATATAGATGTGCAAATTACTCTCTAGTAATTGCCCCATTTAACTGAAATAATTCATCGGTAATCGCCAATTACTCATCGGTAATCGATAACATTTAACCAAAGGATTTACCCACCGATAATCGTCGTCATCAAAACCCAATTAAGCCTCAAATTCAAACGTTTGAATCTCATTCAAACAGAGAGAGTGAGGTGCAGGGTTCAGCAAAAATAAAGATGGACTTGGTCTGCCAAGTGGCGCGCCACGTCACGGCATGGTCGCACGTCACAAGTCACGCGAAAATACGCTAATACGCGCGCGCGTGCGTGCGCATGTGTGTGACTAGACAGAACCCTTCTCATACCATATCTATCCATATTCAAGGAGTGATGAAGACTCTACCTTATAAATCGGTTTTTCTCACATTGCCTTAGCAATATGGTACTAAACTATACATGCTTTGGAATTAAGGAAATTGACCATAAATAAATAGGCCAATTTCCAACACATCCACCATTGAAGGTGGCTGTTTGTCAGTGATACATAGGGTTTTTGTGTGCATTTCGCTATATCACACAGATTGTTCATACCCATATATCATTTGTGTACAAAGAACAAAACAATGCTAATACAATTATACAGAGACAGGCCATTTGTCAAATGCTTGGCAGTAGCTGAGTGGAGAGCCCAGAATCTGGGGGGTGTTTTTTTAGGGCTACAGCCTATTAGTCTAATGAATAATGATCGCTAAGAATAGTATTAGTCTAACGAATAATGATTGCTGAAAATAGTTGGAGCCAAAAACAACACAGAAAGTTGGAAAGAACAGTGCATTTGTCCAACAAATTAGGTTTGCATGGAATGAGTAGGAGGCGGCGGCGTTTGTCTTGAAAAAGCATGCCAGTTTGGGTGATGTGATTGGGGGATGTTAGTGGCACACCACCATGATGCCCATCGTGTCCGTCGAAATCTACCAAAATGGATTGAGTGGCGTTCCTCCTCTTTTCACTATGCACCGGTTGAGTGGTAGATACGACTTCTGAAATGTCAACCGCATTTCTTTTCTCCTCGCAAAAAAATAGATTACGATTGTAGCACAACGGGCCAATATATAGATTAATAAAGGCAACCAACTTAATTGAAAAACTATAGTAACATATGAAATGAGATAAAGGTATGTAATCTGTATTATACAGGAGGCTTTACTATTCCAGCTACCTCTTTATAATTGCAATTTTTTTTTGTGATACAGTGACAATAACTGAATTTTGGGCGATCATTGAGCAACTGAAAAAGGAGAGGACCCCTTAGATCTAACCAAGATTTCCCCACTTTTCAGGTTCCTTTTTTATTCTCTTTTGTAAAGGCGAGATAACTTTGCAAGTTTCAACTGCTGATCTTGTCTGATGCACCCAGCAGCATGCACAACGACCTGCAACACTTTCAGGCAGCCTTGTAGACTTGTACCAGCACTCAGCTCAGCTCAAGAGGGGAACAGCAAAAAAAAAAGGAGCAGAAAGAGATGATACAGCAAGGGTTGACTTCCAGCTTCCATGATGCTCCCTGAAGATATGCTCCGACAGTGTTTCAGGATGACAGAAACATCAGGACCTGAAATGCATTCTGGTTCAGAATTCTGACTATCAGATAGGTGAATAGTACTGCATGCAGTAGGCTCTCAAGTACATAAACAGCAGTTAATCTTGGAACTGTGGCATGACTGATGACTCTATTCAGACAAATGAAACTGCTGCTGCTTCCATATATTCTCCTGAGTTCGTCAGATCCACACCGTCAGTCACAGAAGTTACAATACAGGGAATCCTGATTTCAGTTTATGCAACCTTGAAATATAACTGTTAATCGGCTGAAACCTCTCGAGAAAGTGCTGATGGCTTTGGTATTCCAGAATTGGACTGTTTGAGCTCCAACCTGACTGAAGGGATTTCAGGTATCAATATTATGAACAAAGTGAAAATTTACTGTTCCAGAAATGGACTTTTTGTAGTGACTTTTGTGGTGCCCTCTATCCTCTTTTTGTGATTTTATCTCCCTGACTGATTACTAAGACTAATGCGGATTTCGGTCCTTTGCAAACACTGACCAGGAAATAAAATGTTAGGCTTCTTGGACTGACAGGCTGACAGCAGCAAATGGGCTGGGCTGGCCAGACATATTACAGGCCCATGTTGAGCTCGAGAAGAGAAGAAAAGGGCAAGAAAAAGAAAAAATGGTTGAAAAAATGCTTTACGAAAAAAAAACAGCTGAAAATGATTAAATGAACCTTATGAAATTGCCAAACAGGAATCAAAGTGCCTTACGAAATAAAATAGGGAGATTGGAGCATTTGCCCCATACATAAACATGGAATTTGATGATTTACCCCGTTTGTCTCATTGACATGTGGGCCTTGGACCCATATGTCAATAAGACATCATAGGGCAAATCATCAAATGCAATGAAAGGTGTGGCAAAAGATCAATTACCTCATCATTAGGAGATTGGAGCATTTGCCCCATACATAAACATGGAATTTGATGATTTACCCCGTTTGTCTCATTGGCATGTGGGCCTTGGACCCACATGTCAATAAGACATCATAGGGCAAATCATCAAATGCAATGAAAGGTGTGGCAAAAGATCAATTACCTCATCATTGGGAGATTGGAGCATTTGCCCCATACATAAACATGAAATTTGATGATTTACGTGCATTTTTTAATGAGGGCGATGGGGTGAACTTAACAGTTTGGTAAACATTTGTGTGAGTCGTGGACTGGTTTTCTTGATTGTATCAAGTAATGGACAGTGTAATTTGCAGTATGGTCTGGTGCACATTTCTGCTGGAGAATGAGATTCACAATTATTATGCATTCAATTTTACAGTCATTACTTGTGCCAAGTGCTAGCACTGGAATATTATTATGCATTCAATATTTTTCATGCTTTATCTATCGCATTGAAATGAACTACAATTTTGTAATTAGATTTCAGAAATGGAGAATGTACAAATATTAACTCATTTTTTGCCAATGTAGGTTCCGGATGAAATTCTTGTTGAAAAGGTGGTTGGGAGACGGCTTGATCCTGTAACTAGGGAAAATATACCATCTAAAGTATTCTCCACCAGAGAATGAAGAAATTGCTTCAAGGCTTACACAAAGATTTGATGATACAGAAGACAAGGTACATGTTTCTACAGATTATCAGTAAAGAGAAATGGCAAAACATAGCTGTGCATTTATGATTAGACAGGGTGGAAGTGCTCAGTTGTTATTAGACATGCTGAACATAGTGTTGCTGCAACATATTTTTCTTTGGTCTCTTACTAATTGAAACTAGCTTGACATACTTCATCATGTGCTCGTGCACAATACGTTCATGTCAGTGCGTGTATATATTCACATCCACTGAGTACGCTTGACATTGATGGTATGAAAGTTGTACATTTGCAGTGTGCAAGACCTTGCACTGATGTAGTGGTGTTAAAGGGTTACTTTGAGCTGATGTTGTGCTGTGATTCTTGTGATCGTCGAGGATAATTGTGAATTCAGGTGGTATAGTTACTGATGTAGTATGCCAGTTCTTGATCTGCACATTATGATGATGGAACTTATCGGACTCGGATTTAGCCATCGCCAGCTCAGGGAGATTCGCCGCGCCATCGCCAGTGCGTGGAGATCCGCCACGCCATCGCCAGCGCGTGGAGATCTGTCGCGCCGTCGCCGCCGGCAGTGCCTGGAGTTCCGCCTCCTCTCCCGCCGGCAGCGCCTCCAGGTCCTCCACCTCTCCCGCCGGTAACGCCCACGCCGTCGCCGCTTGGCTCGCCAACCTCCAGCTCAGGTCCTCCGCACCCTCGCCGTCGCCAGCTCGACAGCTCATGGAGATCCTCCGCTTGGCTCGCGCCGTCACCCACCGCTACTCGTCTCGCCGAGGTTTTGTTCCAGGCTTCCAGCGGCTCAGTAGTCGACGCTTCAGCTCAGGTAATGACCCCCACAGGCCACAGGTAATGAGCTTTACCAAGTAAATGTGTAATGGGCTAATGGCGAATTGGCAAGTGGCAGGAGTGGACTCTGGGAACAATGATCACTTGTGAGCTAGTTTAGTTATTTGTACCATGACGATACTATCATATAAAATTTCAATGTGAGATCTTTACATTTTGACATTTTGTGCTGAATTATTTTGTAATATATTTCTGATAGAGATGGCAAGTAGAAGTACTCCAATAGAGAGCACTGGTACCGGTGGTAGTAGTGTTGGTAGCAGAGAGAATGATAGCCATAGATTTCCTTTGTGGAATCATGTTAAAATAATTGAGAAAACCGATGGCAAGTCTGGTGGAAATGCAAAATCAAAATGCTGATATTGTGGTCATATTATACCTAGGAGCTATTCTAGGGTGAAAGCACATTTGTTGAAGATTTCAGGGCAAGGTGTTAAGGTTTGTCATAAGGTGACAGTTCCTATCCTTGAGCAACTTTGCAATGAAGTTGCTGCAGCTGATGTAACCACTAGAATGAGCGCCCCCAAGAGTGTTCCCATGCCAGTGAGCTCTCATGTAGCGCTTTCTGAAGCCACGACATCAAAGAGAAGAAAGTAGCAAACAGGGATTGTAGAAAGTTTTGATGTCGAACTTCGCCAGATGGCTGATGCTCTTATTGCAAGAATGTTCTACACTGGAAGTTTGCACTTTGCATCTTATTATTCTTAAATTCCACTTCTCATTTTATTTGAAACATGTCAAATTGTCAACTGACTCTTGCTACATTGTTTTATTATGTTTATTTTTTCAGGTATTCCCTTCAACTTGGCAAGAAACCCAAATTATCGAGCCTCTTACAATTTTATTGCAAACAACAATATAGGTGGGTATGTACCTCTACAATACAACATGTTGAGAACAACTCTCCTCCAACTAGAGAAGAGCAATGTTGAGAAATTGGTAGAGCCTATCAAGACCACATGGCCCTTGAAAGGAGTGACTATTGCATCTGATGGGTGGACGGATGCTCAGAGACGGCAACGTATCAACTTCTTAGCTATAATAGAGAAATCTAATCCTTCTAGGTTTGTGAGCTCTTGTAGAGATGAAGGATGCCCTTGGAAGATTGTAGCTCACAGGTTGCCAGATAATAGAACTATCATGGTACTAATACTTCTACATGTACTAATTTTTAGTAGTTGTTTCTTTTGTACTCACCGCTTTTTTTATTTTCTACAAGTAAATAAGGTAGGTCTGCATATATATGTATCAAGCAGCAGGATCAAGAGTAATATGGCATCTCAGGCTTGGGTGGCAAATAGGGCATCAACTATCCTGAGGAGAACTCCTACCATGGGGGCCAAGGAGCTGCAAGAAAAGTTGGAGGATGAGTACAATGTGACAATTGGAAATGATACAGTTTAGAAGTGGAGACAAAGAGCAGTGGATGATATTCAAGGCAGCTGGGAAGAAAGCTTTCAACATGCTGATATTGAACTAAGGTCTTATGGAAGTGTTGTAGAGACAGACAGAAAAAAGAGTTAAAGGTAATGTGTACTTTCACAGATTTCAATTCTTTATTGCATTTAGAACCGGCATTGAGGGTTTTGTGGATAGTTGTAGACCATACATTAGTATAGATTCAACTACCCTGAATGGCAAGTGGAATGGGTATTTAGCTGTAGTGACAGCTCTAGATGGACATAGCTAGATGTTTCCAGTTGCTTTTGGATTCATTAATTCTGAAACTGGTGACAATTGGATCTGGTTCATGACACAACTCAAGAAGGCAATAGGTGACCCTCCTGTTTTGGCAATGTGCATAGATGCTTGCAAGGGACTGTGAGACTTTGTAATGGGTTCACATCTCACGTGCATCTTTTGTGCTTTTGCAAAGAAAGTTCTTGAAACTGTGAGTCTTTGTAATGGGTTTGTGTGACATGTGAACTCACTTGGTTGCTAGTTTGTAATGTGGTATTGTGAGCTATGAACTCACTGTACTATCTGTCTGTGAGATGTGAACTCACTAAATTTGCCCTAGTTGAAACTCGGTAATTTGTGAGATGAACATGATGCTATGTTAGATGGTGTTCAGTTTGTGTTAATGTTCTCTTCAATATAGTGCACCCTATGTCAGGTTGTGTTCAGATCATATATCTCAGATTGCTCAACATCGAGTAGATATTGCCTATTTTAGGTTCTGAACATCAAGTAGAAAACAAGTCATGATCCAAAGCACTGTAGTCACTTAACTAGCATCACCATCACAAGTAGAACAATAAGAACAACCACTACATTCCCAAGCATCTGAAACTCTCCAAATCTGATGACCTTGTTCATCTTGCCTACCAACTCAGAGCCTAAGGCCTTCAACACAAGCATTTCAGCATGGAGCTTGTTCATCTTGCAATCCATCTCACTGACTGAGCAGCACTGGTATGTTGCTGAGAAGTTACTAGAGTTTTTAAAACTCTTTTATGAAACCATTGTTGCTTTATCTAAAGTGTACTATCCAACATCTTTTATAATTGTGCATCATATTCTTGCGATTACCATTCACTTGAAAGCTAATGAAAATGACATAGTGTTACGAGAGGTTGTATGCGCTATGAAAACTAAATATTTAAAATATTAGAATGAGATTCCATACTTATACGTATTTGCATTTATTCTAGATCCAAGAGCTAAAATTGTAGGATTCACTAATGTTCTTCCGCTTATAGATGAGTTTATAGGATAGATTACTATAACTATTTTACAACTATTCATTCTAAATTCAGAAGTACGAGCATAAGTTTCAGGAAGTTCGCTTGCAACGACCTCCATTAGCACCCACCACAAGTAAAAAGACAAATATATGGGGCAAAATCTTTGGTGCACCAAGATCCTCTAAAAGATCAAGCTCTACATTGTCAAGTGTTGTAGCAATCCATACTAGGTCCTGCAGGGAACTATCAGTTTTTCTGAACAGCGATCCCGTGCCTCATCACGCAGAGGACTTCAATATTTTGGAATGGTGGCGCGAGCACAAGCTAACATATCTGGTGATATCCATATTAGCACAGGATGTGTTAACCGTTCTTGTCTCGACGGTCTCTTGCATGTCTGCTTTTAGTCTTTCTGAAAGAATATTGAAAGAGAGAAGAACAACTCTCACAAATGAGATGGTAGAGGTACTTGTCACAGTGAAAGGCTGGGAACAAGCTGATGCACGAGCTCAACACTGTGTGGTGGATATGGAGTTGGAATACGTGTTCAACAATCTCTATCTAGATAGCGGCGAAGGCAGGCAAGACACCAACAACATCGACGCTTCTTAGAGCAACTATGTATACATTGTACTTTTTTTGATTTTTTACTTGTAATGATGAGCTACATGCTCTTTTTTCTTTGATAAGATTTTCTCAAGTTGAGTTTTTATTTGACAAAAATTTTAACAAGGAAGCCATTTAAACATTAATAGAGCTCATTATTATATTTCTATGATTTATTGTATCCTTTTCGAATTTTACATATTTTTTAAATTATCATGTTTTTGTTGGTGTGTGTGTGTGGTGTATTTTCTTGGCCTTCCGGTTCCCATCAAGTTCATCGTACATCTGCATTAGTATATTCGTATCTTGCTTTTATGCTCAGACAGACGACATGAGGGATGAAGTCTATTTCCTTATGAAATGTGCAGCTCTAATGCATGGAGCACTACCAATCTTATGTACTAGCATTATTTCTTTGTAAATTATTAAGGTTTAAAAGAATTATTTCCGGTGAGTTTTCTCTCTCTTATTTCTTTGTAAATTATTACGAGTGGTTTAAAAGAATAGATTTGTTAAAAGTCCAATTGATGTCTCATCGAACGAATTGTTGAATTTTTTAAGGTTTAGATGCCACAGCAATATCTTTTGTTGAGCAAATTTTAATACCAGCAGTCACTGACAAATGCACCCCACCAACTGGCAGTCAAAGATCCCTTGTCAGTGAGCCCATGCCGTGACAGTGGGGAGGAGAGAGATGGGTGTTCGTGTGCCTGATAACCCATTGCAATGCCAATGACCCACTAGAGCGACTGTACAAGGTTGCCCTGCACTGATCCAATGCTGAAGGCATCTCTAAATAGCAGGGCCAGGCCAAGCCTCTCCACTAGTGATGGCAATCTAGCGCGATGGATATAGATAGTGTTTACTCATACCTATATCCACGATCCGGATTTACACTTACAGATATACCCGCGAAGAACAACGGGTGAAAAATCTTATCCATATCCGTCGCCCATGTGCATACTTATTTACCCGCAACTGAGAGTCACCATCTGAGAGTTGAACTAATGACAGGTACATATAAGCAACAGTTGTTGCTAGAAAATATAATATATATCAAAAAAAATTTATAACAATCAATAGCAATTAGAGATATGCAAAAGTTTATAACAATCAATAACAATTAGAGATACTGCTATGACTACGACATCTATCAATCTATATCGTGGGTAAACAGGCGGAACATGTACGGATGAAGCTTACCCATACCCATGCCCGTTTACCCAACAGGTAGAGTGTTCTCTCCATTTCCATACCCGTGGGTAAAGAAACTATCCTATACCCGGCTCCATTAGGGTATTTACCCACGGGTAAATGGGCACAATTTCTTGACACATGCAAGCAAATGCGGCACACCACTAGTACATAGCCAGAGAAAAGGGCAGAGTAGAACAAAACTTCAAACAGAAGTATCAGGCAGTGCAGCAGATCGATCACGATTTGCCGCACAAAGAGCTGAAAACTCACATCACAACAGCGACCGACCGTGTCTCCCAATGATGTCCGCCAAAGACATGTAAGAAAAATGATCAAGAACTAGCAAGCCAAGTATACAGAGGAGGTCAGTAAGACGACGAGGCTGAGGCGGCTCCTCTGGACATCAATGTATTGCCAAGCAAGCAGATCATCCTGAAGAACAAAAATCTGTATGTGCCATAGCACTCTCTCAGTCGCCATAATCTGTGCTGCCGCTACACGAGCTACTGCCGTCCCGGCTGTGCAACGATAGGCCCCTAAGATGGTCTGGCAAGTTGACAGCGTCCGTGCTCTTCTCCCGGAAGAACCTCTCCCTCTCGGCGTGCTTGGCAGGCGGTGGCGGAATTGACATAGCAGGTTCGGGCCTCAGCTCTGGGTCCGGTGAGCGGATGTTCAGCGCACCCAGCTTCTTATCAGGGTGGGATGATTGAATGGTGAGAGGGCGGTGCATCTTGTCTTCAGGTATGGATCGAAATGATGGCATGGAATCACCTGGATAGTCTACCGATAAAGCCTTCCCCTTCCGTAGTCTGTTTCGTTGAGGGAAATTCTGTAAGAAGGCCACCTTTCACCATTGAAGGAATAAAGAATGAACGAATATACCTCCGATAAAGACTTTCCGCATCTTCTTCCTCCTCTTCTTCCTTGAGATTAGAAGCTACTGTCGTAGTTGGGTGAACTGAAAGCAATGTATCGTGCCGTACAAGCACCTTGCGTAGCTCCTCATTCAGCTGTATAGCTTGTGATACCACCACTTCATCCCTAGCAAATAGCAATAATAATGTGCATATCAATATAAATATATATTGATAGAAGCTTATGACGGATTGCAGACTGAAAGAGCAAAGTCAAAAAGAAAATGCTCCCACTTGCATGGAAAGCAACAGGAAGACTGAAGGGCAGCACCAAAAAAATTGGAACCTTACCTTGACATCATAGCGAGGTGCATTATTCGTTGTTTTTGAAACATACATTGTTCTACAAGATCTAACACAAACTCATCTGTCGCTCCCTACATAATACATTACCATGTAAGAGTAGGTTAATATTTACAAAGAGATAGATTAATAGAGTGCATTCCATGAAAGTTACTTTCCCCAGAACAAAAGGATATAAAACCAGAGAAATCTACAACCCGTAGTCAAAACAGAAAAAGATACAAGTATCAAGCGTATAATTGATTATGCAAACAATGGTTTCATCTATACCTCAGGGTTTCTAGGATCCATGGAATTAAGCACATCCCTTAAAACTTCCATGACGCTACATGCTTTCCGGATTATACTGAAATACACCAAAGCGTGCTGTTAGAAAGATCAAAGATCCAACAGGCATTCAGATAATGAACAGAGAAAAGTCAATATATGTTACATCCTCAAACAATTATCTTGTCTGTAAAATGTTAATAAACAATAAAGTACATACATGCGAATCATGGCACCCTAAGGACGACTGCCATGAGCAGAAATTAGTCTGTCTCTGTGACAAGTTTTGACGAGAATGCAACAATGATCAAGACAAAAGGCATGCTACTAAATATGGAGTAATATCATGTAGAAACATGTGTTTAAATTAGGGATGGAAATGGATTGGATACGATCAAATAGTCTCAAATACGAATATGAATCCATATTTTTAAAATGAATACGAATTCGAATATTCTTGAATACGAATACGAATCGAATGTCGTAACGGATACGAATTCGAATCGAATATATACTTAATTCAGTCGAATACGAATATTCTCCTACAACTTCTGTAACAAATCTCGGTAGAACAAATTCCTAGCGGTTTTGCCAGTTTTTCACCGGTTACCGGAACAGTTACTGGTTTCAAACCGTCCAAATTCAAATTTCGAATCACAAAATCCGTCCAGGTTTTTCCCAGGTTCCGAAAGCGGATTGAATACTAATTGAATAGTCTCGAATACGGATACGAATATTCTCGAATATGAATGCGAATACGAATATTCTTGAATACGAATACGAACATTTTCAAATACAGATTTTGCTTACCACATTCGCGTTTTCTCGGATACGAATATCGGATAAAACAGATTATCCGTTACCATTTCCCACCCCTAGTTTAGATCCTTGCTGTTGCATTTGGGCATCACCCACTTCTTCTTTAAACACCATGCTATTTACCATGATACATCAACAAGAATAACTCAGAGCAACCAAAGATGGCACACAGAACAATAAATCAGTATTACTAAGTGATAGAGATGAGCTCCTCACTGTCTGAAATTTCACACCAATTCTAGAGTGCAACATGACATACAAGTGCTTACACATCATTACTCCAAAACATAGTGTGATACCATATTATCCACAGTATAATGCCCCATAGCATCAAGGTGTGTACACTACAAACCTATAGTATTGTTTCTCAAATGACATGAGATGATGAGAATGGATTATGGATGGCAACTATCAGTTTATCACTCCTCACCAGAAAATAGTCGAATAGGTATGTTGCAATGCTCTAGGAGTAATCAAATAATCAATCAATTACTCAGACATGGAACTTTTTATCAATGTATATTTCAAACACAAATGTAAAGGTAGCTTACAGCATGAGATGCTTACTATCCAGAGCATAAAATACCTTGAGTCAGAAACAGGCTGCGTGTGTGCTTCCTTCTGACCTTCATTCAATCTGCTAGACAAGTTGTCCTTATTCGGTTCGATTCTTGCTTCTGGGACTGGAGCTTGTGCTTGCGTAACAACAACATTTGGGCGATTCAAAAACTTCACACCAGCAGACTAAGAAAAAGAAAGTAATGGCTTCAGCTCTATACCAAAAAGGTAGTTATTTTCTATTTTAAGCTAACGCTAAAGTGATATGCAAAGAATCACTGCATATATTGGAGTTGTAGAGGTGATTAAGCCATAAAATCATGCAATGACCCATAAATACCACTGCATCAGACCTTACGACTCTCACACAGGATCAATAAATTAACTAAAACATGAGCACGTGCATTTCTCCTTGTGCAGGAAAAAGATTCCAGTAAAGAAAATCTGTATGCTATACAGATTTACTTAGCACTGTCTACATTCTCAACGCGGTACGATGGAGAAAAGCAAGGAAATCAAGATAAGTCGTAAACGATTAAAACATGATACCTACCACCAAGTCATAGTATGCCTCATAGTACTGAGGAAACTTCGCTTTGGCTCCACCAAGGGATGTTTGGGTCGCATCCAGCAAAAGAAATATTTTTTCCCGAACTGGTAATTCTGTCTGAAACCAAGGCAGTGTGTTATGTCAACATCAATTAGTAAAGGTTCACAACTGTCCTCCAACATTCAGTGAAAAAGAAGTCACCTTTTTCTTCACTATCTTCACAAGTATCGGGAGAAGCCCATTATCAATGACCTGCTTGTGGATGGGCTCTCCGCAGTTATTCGTGAGCATCTCCAATAGCTGGAACAAACAGCACAGCACAGCGCATCAAGGTTAAAGGTTATACTAATACAAAATACAGATATCCACATAGTAATGAATTTATTAAAATTCTCCATGGAATATGACAGGTTATTTAGTTTACAGTGATAGAAGGAAGTTTATACCAATACCTACAGGCGTATTGTACAAAGCACACAATTAACCCCACAGACAGGCAAACATCTTAAGTACTTTTATGCTCTCTTTCAAAGCAAAGCAATGGTTGGGGCCTTGGGGGCTCACCAAACGATTAATAAGGATCTGTGCACTTTTCATTTTCGGGAGCATAAAAGTACAGCTAATCCCTTTCTTCTTACAAGTCCCAGATATGAAGAAATACTACGTATAACAAGAGTGTTCATGTGACTACTCTAGAACCGCTAGGCGCTGCAGTTGGTCGAAGAATCGGGGCACAAAGAGGGCTGCTTCTGCATAGAGTACTCACCATAACAGCATAAAGTTGAGTATTCTTGCTCCTGCTTCCTATACACTTCTTTATAGATTTGATCACATCCTTCGCTTTCCTGGTGACAGCAACAGGGAGAGAGAAAAAAAATAAACGGATCATCCAAGGAAACAAGAGCACTCTTTCCAAATGGCAACCCAAGAGCCATGGCTTCTGTAAAGAAAAATCTTGAACCTAATTTAATTGGCAACGAAGAATCGATAGCTCCTTCAGATCAATTCATCTCTGCACTCAAAATCACAGAAAAAAACAAATACTATGTTGCAAACTCACTCAATTAACCAAACCTTCAACCAGCAAAGTTGCAATGCTACTGGCTTAACTGAATACTTCGAAAGAAGGAACTGGTGGAAGAGCGGTATGCAAGGGCAAGATTACCCAGGATCCCGCGCGACGAGCTCGCAGATTTCGATGTTTTTGGCCCAGTCCATCTCCTTGAGCTTCTCGTTCGTCGCCGCCTTCACCATTTCCGAAGCCATCTTCTCCCCCGCCTCCTTCACTGTAGTATCTCCTTCCTCTTCCGGGCAAATCCAAGCCTAGATTCCACAGCAAAGATGAGTAAAAAAAAAAATTGCTCTTTTCTACACAGCGCCACCATTCCGGCCATAAACATGGCGCCTTCCAGAAGAAACCGCAACCCGCAAGCACGAACAGAGCATTCTTTCCGGACAAAAGAAGAAGAGAAATACTAATCTACAATCGCAAGATCACTTGGAAGGAAACAAGAAGGAAGGAAGCAATAGCACACACGAACCCGGATCCGCCGCAACTGCCTCGAGAAGCGTTTCTAGTGTCTCGCCGGCGGCGGCGAAGCCATGGCGGGGGTGGCTCGCGCAGTGATCTCACGGGGAGGGGAGGGGAGAGAGACAGAGGTCTGGAAGCCAAGGTCAGGGAAAGAACAATACGATTCTCCTTTTTACAGATTGCACCCTGTCTTTTCAGGTATCGGCGTATCGCTATCAAAGACTGCCACAGCATCCGGTCACCGGAGGACATGGGTTTTCATTTCGTTTTATGTTTATAGTATGTTAAATAAATGTTTAAAAGTATCTGTAAGATGGTATTTATTACAAGAAAATGATTGTTACAATAAATGGCCAGGAGATTATATGCCGTTTTGTATATATCCCCGGAGTAAATGGCCAGGAGATTATATGCCATTTAATAGATCAACTGGTATAATTATTAGAGGTATATCCCTAGATAAGTATAAAAGGTTTTTTGAAAAACTGAATATGACAACAGAGGGGATGAATGGTGCCAACTCAAATTTTCCCTAAGTATTTAAGATTATATTCTCACATAACTACAGAGTTGCAGAAAATAGAGTTTTTATCTAAAAACTCAAAGACAAATGTCTCAAGAACACAAAACTTTGAATCAACTACTTCCCAGCGATCTACCCGCATAGAAATGGCAGTCTGATCGGTCCAGGCAGTCTGACCACTCCTTCAATGGCGGTCTGACCGCTGCTACAGTAAAATAAGCTTAATGAATAATGTTTTCAGCACGATTTCAAAAATGAAAATCGAGAGAACTTTTGATCCGTAGATCCAAGTGATATAAAACTTTGCAGGGATATACTCTAGCATATCAAGAACCTATTCCAATAAATGTTCATAAAAATTATGGCCAAAGTTGAGACTTTTTTCAGTTTGAAGGAAAGGTGCACTGAAATTGAACCAAAACCAAAATCAGTGAACACAATTTGCTCGTGAGTGAACGATGGTCAAGATGATTTTAGATATGTTCCTACATGTCCCAACAAGCAACACGAAAGAAAAATGCTCAGATCAAGAAATCACACTTTGAGGCCAAATCAAGCAAAATCAGGTTTTCTTGATAAACTTGCTATCAACGTGTTAAGATGGGTGGAGATAGATTTTCAGAAGTTACCTCCATCTCTTACACGTTCTTGGTATAACAAGATCAAGAAAGGGAATATGAGAGATAAAAAAACAACTAAATCAAGAGCAAATCAATCAAAACATAAGGGATCTATGGAGCTGATCAAATATTGATGTATCACTTACTTGAGAATGTAGGTTTTACAGCCACTCCACCTTAGAGGACAAAGAGCACTTAAGCCACTCACTCTCAAACCCTAACCCTAAAAAAAAGAGCACAAGAGATGGTTAGATGGTTAACCTACATACCTCCATATCAACCCCCTTTTATAGGTGGGCAACCAGCCACCTACATCTCTTAATGGATGCTATCCACTATTATAATGGGGAAAGCCGATAACTCCACACATATGGGTTTTACTCTCACAAGTTCACTTATGCACATTTTTCAAAGTGCATAAGTGTATCTCCGCTAAATCTTTAGCCTTGATCCAACTTGCTCCACCTTGACCTAAACCACTCTCCAACGCACCACCCATGCACCGCAGTTTTGATCCAAGATAGTTTCCGGTATTTTGGTCAAACTACCAAAATATCCTTCCTAGATCCAGTCATTATCAACCACTGCAAGCAATCGCCATGCTTACTACGTTTAGGTGCATCATTAGCTTGCCACATCGCCAAGTCTCCCCCGTTCTGGTTCCACCGAACCACGGCTCACTTGGACCGTGCAAGCCACATGACGCCATCTTATCGTTCGAACTCGCGTTCAACATTTTCTGCCTTTCTCGTGGTATGATTGAGCTCACCGTCTCACCCAACATTCTCGATCGTTTTAGGCAACAACTTCTCCATGAGCATAGCATCGATCCTTGCCGTTAACCACAGTTGACTCCAAGAGATCCTGCACATTCAAAGATAAAGAAATCGTTTCTAGACACAAGTTCTTCACAACTTGACCTACATTTGCCAAGACATGCATCATGTAACCTTAATCCAATGATCTAGGTTAGCCCAACTCAATTCATGACTCAAATCCCAAAACCCTATTTTTCTAGAAAGATCAGTAGTACCACACTTATCATGCTGGCACTACCGCACTGTGGTACTACTACTTTCTGGGACTTCTAGAAATATGTCCAAACCAAATGCACTCTTTGCAAAAAAAAAACCATTTGACCACTCCACAAACTTTGCAATGGATCATAACATTATATTGAACATTCTCACATGTCCTTCAATCACCCCTTTCATGAACCCATTGGTAATTCTTCAAAATACAAACTGGAGGGGTTTTAGAAAAGAAAAGAAGAATTTTGCAAAGAAAGCTCTAAATGGTCAGAAGAAGATTGCGAAGAGCTAAACATGACCATTTGAACCAGAGATGGACAAAAGCTACTAAAAATGACAGTTTTGCACAAAAACTTCATATCCATCACAAAGTTGAGAGATCTCACTCTAAGTCCAAATGAAAGAACAATTATTCGATTTGATCTAAGTTATGGTGACACAAATTCAAAAGAACAAGAAAGTTACATTAACTCAATAAAGCTCCAGAAATCATGAAATTGCACAAAAACTCCAAATCATGATCTAGAAGTGCCTTTTTGCATTTTTACCCGATCTTTATCCCCTTTGACAATGGAATAATCAAGTTGCATGGAAGAAGATAAAGCATGAATGAATTGAAGTGGCTGCAATTTACTCATTTTTAGCATTTAGGAGCCATGAAGATTATCCAAAGCGACTTTTCAAGTATTACACCAAGCCATAAAAAATGATATTGCTATCTAGATCATGCCAAAACATACATAGCCAAGCTCAAGCCAATAATCAATGTTTCTGAAATTTAAATGTATTTTATATGTCAATATATCCAGAAATGAGCCAAGCCATGTCGCTATACTAAATGAAGCCAAGAAATTATAATTGAGTTATTTTAGAGTGCTACAAGTTCAAAATTGAAACATCTTGTTCAAGCACTTGATAGCACTTGTAATTGAGTAAATTTAGCACATTTGACAAATTTTGAATTCATGTTTAGTTTTAGCTAAGCTTCAACCATTTTTCATAAAATTTAGTTTCTTTAGTCATGTGCTAGATTTCAAGACTTATGTGACCATTCTAAGCAAGAAGTTTAAGGAAGTGATGTTGGTCATCCAAAACTCCTCCTGAGTTCATGCTTAGTGTAATGGCAAGCCGTCTCACGAGAAATGATTGGTGAGATCATTTTTTTCACACAACAGAGATCTTTTTGTATTTTCTTGACTTAGCTCAAGAACAAAGAGTTAATTCTAACTCATACTTCACTAATGAACTAGCATAGCTCAATTTAAAGCTCAATGCATATTCAAGACTCAACTTAGTTTATTTGACATAGTATGAATTATAAGAGGATTCAATAAAATAAGATATTATTTAATTCAAGTTTTTCACATTTACAGAAACTAGCATGGCAAGGGCCAAGCTACATATAGAAGGTCACGGTAAATCTAGCAATCTAGCACAAGTCATGGCAATATGTCACACAAGAATAATAATTAGGGCTCCATGTATTTATATTACAATGCATATTGCTGAATTTAAATATGATGACATAAAAATTTCTGTTGCCCCTCAGCAAGTGAGTTAGTTTTAGAAGCAATTTGATTTAAGTTGAGTTATGTCAGTATTAAGCTCAAGAAAATCTCAAATGAACTATTTTTGAAACAAAGTAAAAGGTATGAGAGAAGGAGCTTAGAAAAATGAAGAAATGGCAGCCCTTAAAGCATATATAAGATAGAATGATTACTATGACTCAGACTCGCTCTCATCTATCCTATATGACTCTAGGACTATTAGCTGGTCATCTAAAAATACAAGGGAGTAACCACGTTCCTTGTCTACTCAAGGGGGGCTAATCCTTGCTAGATCTAAAAGAAGTGAGTAAACTCAACTTAGTGAGAAGAGAATCAACTAATAAGTAGCATTCTAGGATCACAAGATGAGAGAAAGAAATCTAAATAGTAGTGTATGAAAACCACTCTGATCTATGCTAGAGAGACTAACCCAAATGCACCCATAAACAAAGTGCAACAGAAAGTAAATGTACATATAATACAGAAAATACATGATGCTCCCCTCAAATTAAGCCATAAGGACAGACCACCCCAAACTCTCCCCCACAAAGCTATGAATCTCAAGCTATCTAAAGGCTTCGTGAAAATATCAGCTAACCGGTAGTCATTCTCCACAAACTAAAGCACTATATCACCCTTCTCCACATGGTTCTCATAGAAAAGTAAAACACTATCTATGGCTAACCCAAAGTCCTGCAACGTCGAAACCATCCAAAACACCTGAGTACAGCAACTAGCAGCTGCAACATACTCGGCCTCTGCGGTAGACTATGCAACACTGGACTGCTTCCTAGAAGATTAAGAAATAAGAGAAGTACCATGAATTGGCAAGTACCAAAAGTGCTCTTCCTATCTACCCTACAACCAGCAAAACCTGCATCGGAGTAGGCTCCTAGGGAAAGATAGAAAGATGAAGAGTACTAGATACCGTAGTCTAGAGTAGCTCGAAGATATCTGAAGATGCGCTTCACCACCTGATAGTGAGAGGCATGGGGAGAAACCTAAAATCGAGCGTACATACACACGACAAAGTATATGTCTGTCCTCAAAGTAGTGAGGTATAGGAGGGAGCCAATCATGCTATGGTACTCCTTCTGATCTACAGGCTCACTATCCTCGTCTGGATCGAGTGTAGTCGAGGTTACCATCAGAGTTGACACTGACTTGCCATCACTCATGTCAAAACGTCTCAGGAGGTCTCGAGTGTACTTGTCTTGATGCAAGAAGATACCCTCCTAAGTCTGCTTGCCTTGGCTCTAAAGAAGAACTAACCAGGCTCTGATACTAATTGAAAGGACGAATATGGCAACAGAGGGGAGGGGGTGGTGCCAACTCGAGTTTTCTCCTAAGTATTTAAGATTCTATTCTCATAAAACTATAGAGTTGCAGGAAATAGAGTTTTCATAAAAAAACTCAAGAGAAATGGCTCAAGAACACAAAACCTTGAAGCAACCACCTCCCGACGGTCTAACCAATATAGAAATGGTGGTCTGACTGGTCTGATCACTCTTCAATAGCGGTTTGACCACTGCTATAGTAAAATCAGCCTAATAAATAGTGTTTTTAGCACGATTTCAAAAACAAAATTTGATAGAACTTTTGATCCGTAGATCCAAATGATATGAAACTTTGCAGATATCTACTCTAGCATATCAAGAACTTATTCCAATAAGTGATCATGAAAATTATGGCCAAAGTTGAGAACTTTTTTAGTTTGAAGGAAAGGTGCACCGAAACCAAGCTAAAATCAAAATTGGCGAATACAACTTGCCCGTAGGTGAACGATGACCAAGATGGCTTTAGATATGTTCCCACATGTCCCAGCAAACAAGAACAAGAAAGAAAACATGTCAAAAATGCTAGGATCAAGAAATCACACTTTGAGGCCAAATCAAGCAAAACTGGATTTTTCTTAATAAACTTGCTATCAACATGCCTATATTGGTCGAGATAGATTTTCAGAGGTTATCTCCATCTCTTACTTGTTCTTAGTACAACAAGATCAAGAAAGGGAAGATGAGAGATCAAAAACACTCAAATCTAGAGCAAATCAATCAAAACATGAGGGATCTATGGAGCTGATCAAAGATTGATGTATTGTTTACTTGAGAAGTAGGTTTTACAGCCACTCCACCTTGGAGGACAAAGAGCACTCAAGACACTCACTCTCAAACTCTAACACTAGAGAAGAGAGCACAAGAGATGAGTTGGATGGTTAACACACATGTCTGCATCCCAATCCCCTTTTATAGGTGGGCAACCAGCCATCTACACCCTTTAATGGATCATATCCACTATTATAATAGGGGAAACCCGATAACCCCTACACATGGGTTTTACTCTAACAAGTTCACATATGCACATTTTTCAAAGCATATAAGTGTACATCTGCTAAATTCTTAGCCTTGATTTAGCTGGCTCCAGCTTGACCTAAATCGCTCTTCAACGTATCGCCCATGCACCGCGATTTTGATCCCAGATAGTTTTCGATATTTTGGTCAATCTACTAAAATACCCTTCCTTGGCCTGGTCATCACCAACCACTCCATGCAATCGCCATGCTTGCCATGTGTAGGTGCACCATTAGCTTACCATGCATCACCAAGTCCCTCCCGTCCCCGTTCCATCGAACCACGGCTTAGGCCCGTGCAAGCCACACGGCGCCATCCTACTGTTCGATCTCGCGTTCAACATTTCCCGCATTTCTCGTGCCATACTTGAGATCACCGTCTCACCCGGCATCCTCAATCGTTCTAGGCCTCAACTCCTTCATGAGTCTAGCCACGATCCTCGCAGTTGACCGCAATTGACTACAAAGGACCCTGCACATTTAAAAACAAAGAAATCGATTTCAGGCACAAGTTCTTCACAATTTTACCTACATTAGGTATGACATGCATCATGCAATCTTAAACCAATGACCCATGTTAGCCCAACTCAATTCATGACTCAAATCCCAAAGCCCTATTTTTCTGGAAAGATCGGTAGTACCGTACTTATCATGCTGATACTACCGCACTGTAGTACTACTGCTTTCTGGTACTTTCATAAATCAGTCCAACTTAAATGCTCTCTTTACAAAACCATTTGATCACTACTCGATCCATCCGTGCTTGCCGGAATAGTGTCACCACTTGTGTGCTAAGCATTGCCATAAACATGATTTTGCCATCCTATCAGCCCATGGTATCCTACTTTGTCACAGTTTCACCTATATGTTCCAAGGAAGACCACGGAGTCCCGCTTTGAATTACTCGGGTCTGTTTTTTTTTGACTAAACCTTACAACTTTTGGCTATAACTTGTAGCTTTTAGGCTGTTCGTGCGGGAGATTACAGAGTAACAAAAATTCACGTGTGATTTTTGTCGATATAAATAAAGTGGATATAGTATATATTATAATTAATTAGTAGATCTTATCTTGAAAAGACATTTTATTTAAAAACTATTTATTATAAAAAATCAAGACCTTATCTTATTTTAAAAAATACTTTATTTAAAAGGTAGTTATTATAAAAAAATTAAAAACAGAAGCTAAAGGCTGAAAAAGAAAAAGCAGAAACTAGTTATCTTCTTGTCGTATCGAAGTCTATCGAGTACCAAGAAACGGAAACTTGGTTGCGGCGGCAGGGCCGTGATTGACGGCCACTTGTGGTGGTCCAAAGAGAGAAACTAGTTATTTTAAGAAAAATCAAAAACAGAAGGTTCGGAAAAAAATATTAAAAAGTTGTGGCTTGTGGTTAAAATTGCACTGTAACGATTGAAATTTCACTGTAGCTGAAGGTGGCTTATTTGGCGTAATTAAATTTTAAAAAAATTAAAAATGAGAAAAATAAGCTAGCTTATCATAACAATACAAACAAATACGGAAAAAAGAACCAACAAAAAACTCAAAAAAGCCAAAAGTTTAAAAAAGTCGAAATTATGAATAGTAAATATAAACTAGGAAAAAACTGAAGCCGAAATAAACGAGACCTAAAAGCTGAAAAAGAAAAAGCAGACGCTAGTTATCGGGCCTGTTTGTTAATGGCTACGGTTTATGGCTTTTGGTTGTTTACAGTACATATTACGGAGAGAGATACTCATTTACGATTTTAGATGATACAGATATTGGACTTTTAATATGTACATTATTTAACTTGTAGACCCTATCTTAAGAAAATATTTTATTAGTTAGATACTATAGCAAAAATCAAAATCCGTCGAGAAAAAGAACAGACCAATCTTCTTGCCGTATCGAAGTCTATCGAGTACCAAGAAATGGAAACTTGGTTGCGGCGGCAGGGCCGTGATTGACGGCCACTTGTGGTGGTCCAAGAGAGCAATGTTGAGGAGGGATCTACAAATGAATGAAGCAAAAGAATGGGGGGCTTAACCGTAAATAATACTCCGTCCGATGCGCCGAGCCCGACACGTGGAGCCTTCCTGGTCCAGCCGGCAAAGCACATGGGTGGGCCCGCGCGTGCTAGCCTAGCCGCGCTTTCCGTGTACACAGTGGGATATGCGTACCAGTTACTGACTGATGGGCCAGGCGTGTCTGCGGTCCACTTATCAGTCTGTACCGGTGAGGTCGGCTCCTTTTGAGGTGGTGACGTGGCCTAAAGTAAATTGCTTCATAGCACAACGACAGAGACCACAGAAAAAAATAGATTCCTGGAGGAGGGGAAAAAAAAGGAAAAAAGTGGATATGATATGCAGCCAGAGCCAGGCATGAATACACTGAGACTCCTTTTGAGGTTAGAAGATAGAATGTACGTGTTGATTTCTTAATTTCCTATTTTTTTTACTTCTTTGGTTTTCTTCTTCTTTTTTGCTTTTTCTCCCTTTACCTCTTGATTGTCTATGAATATATAATAGTGTTTTTTTTACTTTTTTAAATAAATGATGCTACAATACAATTTTAGCTAAGATTCAACAGTCAGAAGCAAAAAAAAAAACCACTAAAAAAACTGGAATGAACTGTTCCTTAATTTACACATGACACACCGGTGTTTTCAGGCTATTGTATGGAGAGCCAAGCTTGCCTATTCTTGATTCTTGATAGGTTTCTTTTGGTCATATATAGCAAGTAATCTACCTTTGGACATAGTAGACCGTACTGCAGCTAGTATACACAGTAAAACTCAATCGACGGATCAAATACGAATAGGTTCCTCGCTGTCCAAAGAGAGCAGCTAGTAGTTGTAATACTTAGGTTATCGACGGATCAAATACGAATAGAATCGTCTAAATATAGATACCGGATAAAATGAATAATATAGATATGATTGACATTCTTTTGGGTCTTAATATATCAAATACGAATCCAATAGTCTGAATATAAATACCAAAAAAGAATAATCTAGATCTAATTGACACAATACTGGCTAGTATATTAACGACGACCCCTATTTTTTGTATAGTTACTATACAAAAAATACTTTACTACAGAAAAACAATTTTTAAAAGCCGAAAAAAGAGGGCGGCTGTATATAGTATGTCCAGCTCTAATCACTGCATTAGTCAGTATTACATCAGTGCCGGTATGACATAACACTGGTATTATTAATTATACAGGCCACGCAGTGGCGAACCCAATTAACAAAACGAAAACCCTTTTTGATGACGACCCTGTGTATAAATAAATGTATATGTACTGGCTTAAGGTCCCGCTCGTTTCGGCTTCAGCTTCTGGTTTCTGGCTTATTTTTCACTATTCATAATTTCATCTTTTTCTGAATTTTTGGTTTTTTTGAGCTTTTTTGCCGGTTCTTTTTTTTGCGTTGTTTGTGATGGGCTAACATATTTTTTATATTTTTTAATTTTTTTAAATTTAATTATGTTAAATAAGCCTCTGTTAGCTACAATATTTTTTCAGCCAGCTACAGTACTTTTCAGCCATAAGCCACCAAAAATAAGCCAAAATGATCACCACCACATTTCTTTCCCTATCGCAGGATGCGTGCATGACCTGGGTAAAATAGGTATCCTCTGCATGCGCTGTTGTATATCCAGATATGGTTGCTCGAAATATATGCATTGCGTGGTTATACAAATTGCCAGATTAATCGAAGAAATCGGGATTATTCCAAGTAACTTCGAATGGACAACAGGCTATTATTTTCGACTCAACAATGTCATCAACGGCACAAACATACAGTTTATGTATGTTGCAGAGCATGCATGTACCAGACACAGTCACACAGGCTGCACTACAGGCACCATATACTTCCAGGACTTCCTTCTCCATTCAAAATGGATTTTTTTTTGTAAATAACGCATATTTTATTTGAAATAGTAGAAATATATTTATGCAAATATTTTTTTTATAGAAATGGTTTTCAATCGCCGAACTGTTGGATGACTGAAATCTATCGCCCAACGGCCGCACAACGTGCAAGCTGTCCGTGGGCCGTTGGGCGACAGGTTCTAGTCACCGAGTTGTTGGGTGACTGGAGCCTGTCGCCTAACGGCTCGGTGACTACATTTGTAGTCGCTCGGCTATTCAACGACTGCAAACGGGAGGCAATTTCGGTTGATCCATTTGTGATTTTTGTAGATTATGAATGGTAGATAATTTGTTAGATTCGCAATAATAGTTTGCGATCGTCGTATATTGTTGTAGTGCAAGAAATTTCATGAAATTTTTTAGAGAATGATTGAAATAACAACGATTGGTAAGTACGAAGGTAAGTGATATTGTGATGTAATTGGGAATTTATACATAGAGAACTTGTTTGTTAATGTTGTTGGATGACTTACTACGCGAATAATTGAATGCGAAAAGGCGAGAAAATATGTTGTCCGAATTAAAATAGACTTCATAGTAAAGTTGGGAGTAACATGGCGCATAGGATTTGGTTCTATGCATAAGAAAGAGTATCATGCACAATGCAACAAACTGAACTACTCCTACGATACATATGTGTCTGTTTGGAATGGAACTAAATTCAACCTTCGGAGGACTAGTTAGTGCGGGACGACCTGACCTACTGCGTAGACCGGGGCTATTTTCTTTTCCTGGCGAGCTCAGCGTTGAACTCCTCGGTGGCCTCTTTTGCCTTGTCCGCCATTTTCCTTTATTTCTTGTGCTCCCTCTCGTGAGCCTCCCGCTCCCTACACGTGCACGCTCAGAGATGAGCTATCATCTCCCGACATATATGCTCGGTTTTCTCGTCTTTGCGGCGCTTCTCCTCCCAGATCTCACAAGCCCTTTTGACATCCCACTCCTCGAAGTTGAGAGCCCACTGGTCATGTGGGTGGATCTCTAGGTCAATCCACTTGCGGTAGCCACATAGCGGTTACGGGGACTGCAGTTAGACGGGAGAGGTTGTTAGTACGTACTTTAAAAGAGAAATAGTAGGGGGAATACACTAGAACTGATCCTTACCTGCTGTCGATAGCTGCTCGTGTCCCAACGGTGGTCGGGATTGTCATAGTAGTAGTTTGCGCAACCCTAATAATGCATGCCTAGGCTGAACCGTTGCTTAGACGTAAAAAACTTGCATGGGTTCATGCACCAATAGAGGGGCGGCGTCTCTCCCTCGGGCTGGTGTTGCGGTGAACACTCGGTTGGAATATTCGGGATAGGGTTATTGCCACAGGGGACGTTATTGTGGGGAGTTGACCTCCTGGCACGCTCCGCTTGTTTGGCCTGGGCCGCAGCAACCCTTGTTTGTTCTTCGCGGGCAGCAGCAGACCTTGCTAGTTCGTGGATCTCCTCCTATTGCTTCATCATCTTATCCAATTGCTTCTTCTGCCTCTTGTCTGTCCCGACATGGTGAAGCAAGCTCTGGGGCAGTGTTGGATTTGGTTGTGTAGTTTTCTCTCCCAAATCCCTTCCACCTCCTTTTATAAGCCAGAGTGTTGCCTTGTCTTTCAAAAAAGTTGCTTCGCAAAGCTGATAGCCTAATCAAGGTGCTTAACCTCATAGCTTCGGCTAGACTTAATGCACGGTTGTGGACTTTTAGGCCATATGAGTTGGGCTTTTGATCTTCCTGTACTCACTAACTAAAGAGACCACCAACTCCTTACGGGCCGCCTTGAGTTCCTTGCATGCGTGTGCTGATTTCTCCTGGCTTCGGCATCCCAACGTCTGCTTCGCACGCCACGCCTTCGCGTAGATAATCTTGTACTTGAATTTCCTCTCGATAGCCACCATGATGTGTGTGGCCTCCATGTCCTTCTTCTCCACTATCTCTCCATACATCAGATTGGCTATAAAGGCAGATGTAGTGCAAGAAATTTCGTGAAATTTTTTAGAGAATGCAGGATTGCAGCTCCACCTTCGACACAATCCAATGAGTCTCATACTTTGATCTACGTGCGTGCACCCTCCAAGGATAACCGGCCTGCTCGCACTTCACGCTGTACTGCTCTTGGCTAGATTTCATGACCCGAAAAGTCCACCACATGGATATGGCCCACAGCTTGATGGAATCTTGTAACGATGCCTTGCAGTAAACATTGAATACAATCGAACCTCTGTGCCATGATACTCTCATGGAGATTCGTGCTCGTCATGTGCGGCAACACCTTGAGCATCAAATCGGTTCTATTCCTACGGGATGAGAGCTTCGTTCTCATCCGAACTGTCCTTATCGTCGTCCTGTACAACTTCCTCTTCAGCCCAACCCTTCTGGTCATCGCTCTCCATTTGATGCACTATGTACTTCAGATGCTCCCTTTCATCAGTTTGTCCTGTAGCCTCATCATACCATGACCGTTCTTCCTCCACTCCATGTACTACATCGGCCTCGTCACGGGCAACTTCCTTCTCTTGACCAACATGCTAGGCGCCCGAGCTGCTCACACCTCTTGGAATAACTATTAGCACGACCTTGTATATCTTCTATTGGGCATGGTTGCATAAGCATCACGCACTCGTATCCACGGCGCCGACACCCTTGCACAAACCCCTTCCACGCAACAGTGTGTGTCAATGTTCTCAACTCCCATCTAATGTTTGTGGGAGATCGCTCCAAAGCCCTTGTATGACGACGATGCACACCTCAGGGTCTAAGAAGAAACTGCGGGTGAGCTAGTATATCACATCTACGATTTGAGCATTCTCGCCGTCCGGGTGTACCAGAGTGGTTTGCGCAGAACCGCTCAAGTCAACACCATTCAAACCTTCACGAACAGTGCTGATACCGTAATGCACTTTCAATATAGTGGGTATCGGCATTATTGATGTCTGCCTGCACATATTTTTAATGTTACAACTAGTCAAATCGCATTGCACATTATAGACATATGGATGTACTTAATTTACATTTCAATGATCGTTTGTCTATCATAACCATCTACACTACCCTCATAGCATTAACTCCCTATCGGCAGACCGTGCACCGACGCCGTTCTTGTCTCGTTGTTTGAGCTCTCTCATACTGTAAATAATTCCTAGTGAATTTCGACAATTTACATGATATATTGATTTAAATACCAATATACCAATTATAACGGTACACATGATTTTTCAATGTACTAACGGCATTACATTCATTCGTAATTAATTATAAATGTTACGTATTATTGTTTTGTACAAAGCAAACTATTTAATTCATACAAAAGTATTGACTGAATTTTGAGTAACTATAAATTTTATGGATGCTTAATTTGCACATAGCCTTGTCTAAATTTTCTACAACTACAATTTTGTATGGATGCTAATTTGCTACGGATGCTAATTTTCTACAACTACAAGTTTCTACGGCTGCTAATTTTCTATAATTGCATTGACTAAATTTTCTATACCAAAGTTGCACTATTCTTTTCTACAGCTACAATTTTCTATGGATATTAATTATACACTAAATAAACTATTTACTTCATACAAAAAATATTGATTACAATATACAAAAAATTTTACCTAACAAAAGTAGCAGAACCTCTCCTTCGTCCTCTCCCTCTCCTCTCCTCCCCCCTCTCCCTCTCCCTCTCCATCTCCTCTCCTCTCCTCTCTTTTTCTTCCCTCTCCTCTCCTCTTCTTTCTTTCCCTTCTGCCTTCTCTTCACCGTGTGGGCGGAAGAAATGCCAGGGGCTCGGCTGTGCGGCCTGCGCCTCCAGTTGCCGAAAGGTTGGGCGACTGGATTTGCAGTCGCCTAACCACTAGGCAACTAGAAGAAGTCGCCTGACGGTTCGGCGACTGCAATTATGTCACCCAACGGCCCACGGATTGCTTGCGCGTCACGCAGCCGTTAGGCGACAGGATCCAGCCGCTCAAAGGTTAGGCGACTGAAGGCCATTTCTGTAAAAAATATTTTCGTGGGTATACTTCTGTTATTTTGAATAAAATATGGATTATTTAAAAAACATTCTTTAAAATGGAGCTGCTAGGACACTAGTGTGCAGTGATTGGCCAATATACTAGTACGGATAATTTCAATTTGGGAAAAAAAAAGAAAAAGAAACCTTGCCAATCTTATCATCGATAATCCAAGTCAAACCCTCTCAAGAAGCGAGCACGCTTATAGGCCATATACGGCTTATAAAATTCCATAGATTATAGATGGTGTGTTTTAATCTTTGACAAGCTAGTCACGCTCTGATGTGCTTGCTCGATCGGATAAGTACAAGAAAGTGATGTTTTCGGCACTACATTTTTTACCACCAAATTAATAGCATTGCTGTAGATTTGGAAAACCTAATAAAATGCAATATTAATGTACTGAAAATCCATCTTAAGACAAGTCTGCTTAAGTAATTTTCATGAGACCTTCTCTGGTGCCTGGAAGATATATAAGGTAACCCCTCTCTAAAAAAGATCAAATGTTGACTACCCAAAGGGTATTTTGATATGATCCTTTTTTAAATGTAATCATGTAACAACCAAAATTTGCTTCAAAATAAAACTTGCATGATTTGCATGGATTTCAAAAAAAAATTTGGTGCATTTTCAAAATCTTCCTAAAGCCTCGCTTGAGTTTAAGAATTTTAAAATAAATTCTGATGCGGGGGATTGCCTGATCTTCACGACGTAGGATCGATGGAGATAATTTGGATCTGTGCAATCTGACGAATCGATGGCGTCAACCACTATTAGAATAGCAACCTGCGACAAAAGAATTCACCCAACCACACGCTCATGATCCCGTCTACCTGACCACCAAGTAGACGCGTCGTCGCTCCGGCTAATCATAAGGAAACACAAGAACGACGGGGAAGAACGTCTGATTCCCCTCTAGGTTGCAATCGTATGTCAAACCCTAGGAGGAACAAGCGTATAGCTTTCTGAAAATAATAGATTGATTTCTATGGTCTATCTTTACAAAAAGGGAATCATGGTATTTAACTCATGCACCCACAGATCAATGGCTCACAGGTCTAATGCCGACTTGCATCCTATTCGGCCAAGATATCCAAAACACAATCCTGTATGGACTCAAAACCGAAACCAGCAATGCTAAAACAAAAACACGTGGTCCAAACATATAGCCTAATCAAGGTGCTTAACCTCATAGCTTCGGCCAGACTTGATGCATGGTTGTGGGCTTTTAGGCCACGTGAATTGGGCTTTTGATCTTGCTGTGCTCGCTTGACTGCCGCTGAGCTCCCACTAGCCTCACCACACCCTCCTCTTCCTTTACCTCCGAGGAATCACTTGCTTTCCTCCCGTAGCCTTCGTTCTTCTCCAACTTCGGCCACCGCTGCCTTCGACGCTACGGTAAGCCTCGTTCTGATTCACTCCTTTGGAAGCATCCTTATACAACCCTTAACCTCACTTAGTTTTCAAGTTGAGCCCTTACCCTTCCTAGCTAGCCGTCGTTGTGAAGCTCTACTGCACCATCTCGGTCAATGACGCTAGCCCACCTCAAGTTTCCCCGTGCCCACTAATCGTTCTAGTGAGCTCCTTGTGCCCTCTGGATGCTCTCTAAGCTATTTAATTGCCCTCTACATCGCTTGAGCTCCAACTGCCATGAAAGCTGAGCTTCGCCGTCACTGCATGATGCTACACTGCCACTTCGGCTCGCCGCTAGTGACACCACCACCACCCCTAGGTTCGGTACAGTCTTGGATCTCTATTTTGGCCATCACTCGCTTCGCCGCCGACGAGCACGGCAAGGCTGTTGTCTCTATTCAACCAGTAGAGCTACTATCGCTATGTCATTAGTGAGTAACAAGATTAATTAGCAGATAATGACTGTCTTTAGGTTAAGGTAATCAATCAGTAACATGTGGGCCCATCTTGATTAAAGAGAAATATTTAAAACCAGTTTATAGAGTAATAGTGACTAACGTGAGGGTCCCCCCTACTGTGTCCAGCATAGTATCTCGTCCAACCTGTGATTCTCTATAGCATTTATAGTAAAGAAATAAATCAAAAATAAATTAAAATCTATGGACCCCACCTATCAGTGAGAGAAATTCTCTCTCCTTTATTATTTATTGGAATTAATTCAAAACTCAAACTTTGAGAGGTTTGTTCTCATTCATTTTAAGTCCAAATTAAGTGAAATTTATTTCTAAATTCATATAAAATCAAGATCTTTCTAATGGGACTTATAATGAATTTTGGAATTCATTTGAATTTATTTCTAATTTGCTGGTATTTATTTGAATTTACATGTAATCATCTAATAGCCTACGAAGCTCAAGAAGAACAAGTGATCGAGACCAGCCAAGGCCCTCAAGAGCAAGCAACTTGTGAGCAAGGCGACTTAGATAGAATGGCCGTTATCTAAGGACAAATGACTTATTTTTGAAAATTAAGAAAAGGATTTACCAAAATATTGTGTACTATTGCGTCTACTTACCACTCTTAGTTCTAGGATTGTCTTCCTCTCTTTATATTTTTAAGTGGTTACTTACACTCTGGTGCTATAAACTGTAGATGGTTGGATTAGTAACGGACGGTTTGTAGGATTACTTTGCTCATGACCAAGATGAAGGTGACTTTGTTGACATCTTATGTAAGATGATGCAGTATCTGGGCTAAATTAGCAACCCATCTTCCAAGGTTGAAAGACTTCAGAGGGAATCAGGGAATCTTTGATAATGGAGGTCTTCATATATGCCAGAGAGGATGAGCACGTGCCCCATACCTTTAGGAGCCTTCACCGGAGGAGTATGTCTACCAATGCTCTCTAGGATGCCATTGGTCTAGCCTTTGCTCGCCTGTGGGATATTTATAAGGCTACTGTGCTGACATCTCCGTTCTACTTCTATCCATCCCACAAATAGGGAGCACACCGCTGCGAGACATTCATTCCAGTTGCGAGGATTATCCACTATTGACGCACTAGGTCCAGCTCACACGAGCTATGGGGGCCATGTACACTAAGGCATTGGATGAGATCACTGACCTTCGTCAGCTCCTTACCGCTAGCAACAGCAGGTTGAGACTCTTCGTGCATAGGTTTCCAAGTGTGACAAGGCACTAGCTGTGGTGGAAAGCAAGAAGGTTGCTGTCCTTGCTAAGCTTCAGTGAACTGTGGTGGGAAAGAAAGGAGAAGATATAGCCAAAATTCAATAATTCAAAACCCTAGATTAGGAGCCATTGTTAACTCTAAACCAAACTAAAAATTTTAATAAGGTTTCAACATAAAATGTTGTGACTCCAAAGATCAATGAACATCCAAGAGTTTTAATTAGTAGTTATAAGAAACCCAAGAATTAAATTGAAGGAAGTTCATGTGCAAATTTAACCCTAAGTCAAATTGGCTAATGATTAAATCAAAAGTTTAAATTTGAATTTCAAAATTGAAAATTGAGGAAAATTTAGAAAAAGTGGAAGAATAGTGTTTGGCTCAGCCCACTCTAGCTTGGGCCAGTCACTCCTATGCACGTGTGGCGCACTCAATTCATGCACTGGCCACGCTGACGCCACGCCGGTCGCGCCACACCCACAGCACAGCCTCACTCTGGCTATGCCCCATCCTTACTAGTGAGTGTGTGGGTATCAACTGATCCACACTAACCTTCCACTATGCAAGCCCGTGCCATCCCTGCTCCCATCGTGCGCTGTGCCGTGCATGCCTGCATCAGCTGATGCGCCAAAAACCGCTGCAACGTTTGACTGGAGAGCCATCGCTCCCTCCCGCATCCACATTATTGTACCTTAGCTAACACTGCAATTCAATTGCTCCAAGATAGTGGCCACTGCACTGGCCATCCTATTCGACTCGCCATCGCTCTGGCAATTGCCCTTGAGAGCAACTCCGTGATTTGCATCACCAAGCTTTGTCCGATCGCCTCATCACCTTCGTATCGTCCCCTCCACGCCCCCGTGGCCACACCAAAGCTGACGTTAGCAAATTGAAGTCACCACACCACATTCTTTGCCACCGCTAGATTGACTCATGCTGCCTGGTCATTCCCGCATCTATAAATACCCCGCCAAGCATCCCAACTACATCATCACAACTCACTCCCTTTTCCCCTCCATGAAATCGTCCTCTCAAAGGCCGTAGCTCACTGAAGCCGCTCTTCTTCCCCAACTCTGGTCACTACTGCCCGTGTCACTGTAGTAACCCATGATTCAATTCCTTTGATAGAGAGCATCCCAAGCACCTCTTGATACCCTCCTTGCCCGCCAATTAGGATGAAGACTACTGTAGCTCACAGTTGCCGTGGTTCGATCCTCTGCCATTTTGGGCACTCGTTGCCATGCCACCTTGGTCATTCTCAAGCCCCACCAACCCCACAGGTAGCTCCCCTTTATCGCATGAATGCTTCGAGTGCTCGAAATTAGGTTAGCTTGCCATCATTCGCTGTGGTGCCATGCTCTAGACACCACCGCCACTCGGGCTCATCGCCTACCACTGTGCGAGCCAATTAGGCCATGACACTTAGTCCGGTGGTATGAGCTGAAGCAAGGGTTCCATTTTTAGCATGCTCTCCGGCCACCGTCCTTCCCCTTGTCGGCGGTGAGCACTGCTCTCTTCAGCGGGAGGAAGAAGACGCACATGTTTAATTTAAACATGAGATTAGTTTAAGGTTAATGACCATGGATTAATTAGCTAAACAACCACTGACATGCGTGCCCTCCCCATTTTAATTAAAGCTTAGTCTTTATGACATGTGGACCTCCATACTGTTTAAAAACTGGAGAAGAAAGCGGAAGAGATGGAGAGGGGCATGTCAGAGCTGAGGATGGCCATGGAGGAGCTCTATTTGTTCAGCTCAGGAGATGGGGAGGAGCAGTAGGAGTAGAAGTAGCAAAGTTCATCCACCACAGACCTCCTCTGTGTCTCCAAACAGCTCCTCCATGTCCTTGGTGTTAAGGATATAAGGGTATTTGTGATATTTTTTACTTTTTAGGGTTTAGTCTTGTGTGTCCTATGTACTCTATATTAGCCCTTTGGGCTGAGATCAATACAACTCACCTTCATGCGTTCATCCTTCTACGCATCTAACATGGTATCAGAGCCTAGGTTCAAACCCTAGCCTTGATCATCTTTCACTGTTGCTACTCCCGGGAGGAGCAATCTCTACTCCTGGGGGCGGCAACCTCCTTGGGCTGTCGCATGACCCCAGATGGAGATCTTTTGGCCTTGACACAATTTTCAAGAGCTGCAAGCTATGACAACATCTTCAAGACTTGTATTTTGGATTTTTCCTATTTTAGTGTCAATCCTTTCAAATGCAATGCTATTGCATACACCTTGCATTTGAGGGGGTGTTAAGGATATAAGGGTATCTGTGGTATTTTCTACTTTCTAAGGTTTAGTATTGTGTGTCCTATGTACTCTATATATAGCCCTTTGGGCTGAGATCAATACAACTAACCTTTATGCGTTTATCCTTCCATGCATTTAATACTTGGTTTGTAACTAACTGATGTTCTTTCATATGCAAATATCATCATGATCATTTACTTTTTCAATAGGAAAAATAGTTCAAGAAGATTAAGTTGTTCTACTATTCTTGTGAGGAATGACCTTGTTTATTTTGTTTGTTTATATTTTGGTTTGTCGTGTTATAAAGTTAAATGTTGTTGGGAAGAGTCATGGAATAGAGTGAGATAGGTGTTGGCCCAGCCTCTCTCAAACACATGCTTTCACGGTGGACTGACACACATAAGTACGGTGGTTGGTTTGTCAGAGTTGGGAATGAGATGACGGAGCTAATAACCAAGCTAAACACAAAACTGAGGCACAGATTGTGGTACTAACTGCTTGCACTTTTTCTATGTTTTCTTTGATATTCTCTGGCTCAAATTGCTCGACAGATTACATGGTTTAAATAGATGCAACCAAGTCACACATGCAGGCCACTCACCCACTACATCCACACGACCCCCTGTGATTTGGTTTTGCTGGACACGATCCTTATGACTTGCGCACACCATGCACTACCCACAAGACTTGGCCTTGCCGAGACCAAGTCCAGACTCCTACAACTTATGACTGCATCCCTGCTACAGTACTCTAAGACTGCTAAGTACCCACGACTGCTACTGTACCCATGACTTACGAGTACACTACTGCTCCGACCTCGACACCACGACCACGACACTTTGACCATGGTACCACGACCCCTACATGCAAGTAAACAGACTTGTTCCTACATGATCAACTTAACCACTAATCAACATATGCATCCACTCCTACCATGCACTGCATGCAAACTCGTGCAATACACACATGAAACAAGATTAACCCAACAATCACCCCCTTAAGCTTGTTGCATCTTCTTCACATCAGCGCCGGTTCATCATCAGCATCTGCCTCAATGAGATGCACCTCCGCTTTCTCCATCTTGTTGGGTTATGATATTATGAAGCAAAATGTTCATAATCATTACGATTAAACACACCTTATTTTTGCCTTATCAACTCTTCGGTATCGATGGCTATCGCTGACACTAAAACTAACTGAGGATCCTTCACCTTCATGCTTCCACAATCGGGCCTCCCATTCTACGTGCGTCAGGAGCAAGTGTTCCTCGCTTTCGTCGTCGTTGCTGTAGCGACGCTCTCCCTCTTCCTGCGTCTTCAAGCACCCGATTAGCTCTTCAATCGACATATTTTTTTATGTCACCAAATTGCTCAATCATGGTGAACACGGGAGAGAATTTCTTAGGCGCAGCACGAAGAAACTTCCGCACGACATAGGCCTCTTCCATTTTTTTCGCCTAGACCTTTTATCTTGCTGACGATTGTCGTCAACCTCATCGCGAAGTCATCGATTAGTTCGGTGTCCCTCGTGCGTAAGTTTTCAAACTCACTTTTGAGGTTTTGTACACGCGCCTCCTTGACACGATCAGCATTGAGATGCATCGTCTTCAGGGTGTTCTAGGCCTCCTTGGTGGTCTCCTTCTCTGCTAGGAGCAACAACATGTCTTCCTGCACCGCGAGGAAGATTGCTGCGAGCGCCATTTGATCTTCTCTCTCATTAACCTCCTCATCTATGATTGCGTTCCACATGCCCTGATCGCGCATGACACCTTCATCTTCACGCAGCCAAAGTTGTGTAGTTGATCCTCGTAAGCATGGGATACGGGAGGGAGATGCTACCCTTGCATGCCAAAGCCTTCGGCATGCTCCCATCACCAATCTTCAGAACGCCCCCATCACTGGTGACGTTTCTCGGCAAGCTCGAATGCAACATGGATTAAGATGTACACGAACAAAAGCTTTGATACCAAATGTTAGCCTAGCATCTCTCAAACACACGCTTTCACAGTAGACTAACACACACAAGCACAATGGTTGGTTTGTCGGAGATGGGAACAAGATGATGGAGCTAATAACCAAGCTGAACACAAAACCGAGGCACAAGATTGTGGCGCTAACTGCTTGCACCTTTTTTGTGTTTTCTTTGATATTCTCTGGCTCAATTGCTCAACAGATTACATGGTTTTAATAGATACAACTGAGCCGCACCTGCAGGCCACTCACCCACTACAGCCATATGACTCCCTATGATCTGGTTTTGCCAGACACGATCCCTACGACTAACGCACACCGCGCACTACCCGTAAGACTCGGTCTCGCTGACACCAAGTCTAGACTCCTATGACTTACGACTGCATCCCTGCTATGGTACTCTAAGACTACTACAATACCCACGACTGCTATAGCAGGCATGACTTATGAGTACACTGCTACTCCGACCACGACAACACTACCATGGCGCCACGACCACGACACTTCAACCACAGTGCCACGACCCTAAATGTAAGTAAACAGCCTTGTTCCTACGTGATCAACTTAACCACTTACCATGCACTGCATGCAAACTCTAGCAATACACACATGCAACAAGATTAACCCAACAATAGGTTCCTACAGTGCTAAAGTGCATTGGACATGTGCAGTACGTAGTTGCTAGGTTGCTAGAGGATAGAGGGAGTTGTGTCATTTTTGCAGGTTTTGTGTACATGTGTTGTGGTTGGATCAGGTCAGGTCTAGTGCTCCTTCTTTTGTAGCCATATGTGATTGGAGAATTTGGTTGAGCCCCTTTATGTCTTGTTTGTTTCTTGGAGGGACGGACATCTGAACCCAGTATGTGGCCCAGAGGCCTTAACCTTTTCCTGTCACGCGGCCATGAGCTTGAAAATTGCCATCTAAAATGGGAGAATGGAGAAAAATGAGGAACGCTCGAGTGATTTCTACGGTTGAATCAATTGGGAATGTTAATCTCATGCTTTTGAACTTTGACTCTAAATCTCTCTCTCTCTCTCTTGAAATGCCAAAGTACTGGTTGTTAACTTGGTACCGATATATATATATATATATATATATATATATATATATATATATATATATATATATATATATATAGGACGTTGAAATGGGACACCATGGTGCCCGGGCACCATGATTTCAAATGCATCAATTCCATCTAAATTCAGGTATATTTTCTAAAAATATCAGTTTTAGGGTATATACTCATCTATAACAATTCAAATGAAACGTATAAGTTTGAAAAAATATACTCAAATTCAATGTTTTGAACGAATTTAGATCACATACTTTGCTGTAATCAGCATATACCTACAATCAAACTATCATAAAAAAAGGCAACTACAATTCAAAATTTAGTTCAAACTTGTTTGAACTAGTTAGTAAACTAGTTTAACTTGACATCCAAGAAATTTTAAAATTTTCGCACACGATACATACCTATTTTAGACTATGGTGTAGACTCTGACAGGCGAAAACTGAGGCCTTCGAAGTAAAAGTCTCAGGTTCTTTCGCAGCGAAGGTCCAGAGGCTCCGCGTCAAAGACCGAGATTTCGCGCACTCCGACTCCTTCGAAGTAGACATCGAAGTCAAAGACCAGAGCTCCGCTCCGACGTCGGAGACTTCGCACGACAAGCGAAGTAGGGACTTCACACCAGCAAGACTTCGCGCAGGGCTCCGCTCCGAAGTCGGAGTCTTCGCACGACAAGTGAAGTCGGGACTTCGCGCATCAAGTCCAACATTTACTAACTAGTTCAAACAAGTTTGAAATATATATATATATATATATATATATATATATATATATATATATATATATATATATATATATATATATATATATACTCACATTCTCTGAAAAAGAGGACGCCAAATGAAACTGACACATGCTACCTTGTGTCGATGAAGATGATATTCGACCAACGTTATTAGTCCTGAGGCAAGACATTCAGCAAAATGTGCAGGTAATTGATCCCTTCTTCACTCCGCATGCCAATCCAAGTACAAACTTGTAGGACCGAAATGGCGACAGAGGGGGGGTGAATGTCGTTCTCTTTTTAAAATCGCCCCCGAGAATTCGTACACTGTTTTTCAAAAAGATGCAAAACAAAGTACCTCACAGAAAATTAAAATTAACCTTGCGGAAATTTAGAACGCATGCGACACTGAAAAATTCAGCATAAATCAGAGAGTAATCAGTAAAAAATTCAGCTGAAAATATTACCGTTTGATCTGCATGCAAAATCGTGAAAGATTAGCAAAAGAAAGAAAAAAAGAAGAAGATGCAGTTCGCTACTACTACTGCTGTTCCTTTTCAAAAGATTGTTGTTTGCTACTACTGCTGCTGCAAAAACTAAAGTAAAGAAGAAAAGAAGAGACTGCTGTTGTCTTTGAGCTGAAACAGATCAAGATGGCGCTGCAGAGTTGTGACTGAAATCAGTACACAAAAGAAAGGAAACTGCAAAAGTATGCAGTCCAAAAGACACAGCATGCAGCCAAAACTGCAGACTAATAAACACCTAAAAGCATGCCATCAAAAATCAAAACATGCAGCAGCCGTGAGCAGTAGCTGAAGTTCTTGATAGCACTGGAACTACCGAGAAGAAAAGAAGCACTGCCGTTGGACACAAGACAGCGCAACAGTACCTAGTGCAGAAACTGCATTAGATGCCTGACCAAGAACTGAAAATGACGCTGAGTACAGCCCCCAAAGATATGTGAGGCAGCAAGACCAAAATAGCCAAGAACTTGAATGCTGCCGAGAGACTAGAAAGAAACCAAATGTTGTTCTTGCTGCCGAAAGAAAACTTAGCAAATCAAAAACAGACAACGGATTTGCTACATCCAAGAAGATTACTAGTTGCCAAACCAGCCGAACATATCCGCCAGAAAACACATCAGAACAGTTTGCCAAGAAATTAACAAAGCTAATCGCTTGAGATTTGCTGAAAGTTAGAGCCGAAACCGATGAGCAATGGCGAAAAAGTTCATCAAGGCAAAAGAGATTGCACAATCTGCTGAGATTTTCGGTCAAAAGAGCAAAATGATTTTTAGCAAATCAACTAGAGAATCAAATCAAACCGAGGAATGAAGAGAAGAACCGAGAAGACACAAACGAAAACAACTATTAGTCACAAGGTCAAGAACACGAAGCGTAACAAAAGACAATCATCATACACGTAAGGAACATTTCTAGGATTGAAGTACAGACATGAATGATTATATAGCATGTTTCTTACAGCCAACTCAACCCAAGTTCCTCATCCTAGGAACAACAAGAGGCCTACACACCCATACTTTCTTTCCTAATCCTCAAGAACACCAAGAGCCTCTCATGCTTCTTGGGAGGAACACAACACACACAAAGATATGAATAAGCTCTCAAGTGTCCTAAGGGGTATGCAGCCCCTCACCTCTATTTATAGCCCTTGGCTAACGGGTCCCCAACCCGTTCGGCCGCTAAACCCTAACGGAGCCGTCTCCGCTTGTGCGGCCTTGCGAAATTCCCGTTTCCCCCCGCACCTTCCGGAAGCTTCGCGCTCCTTGCCTCGCACGCCCGCAACACGTCGAGTCCACGTCGTCTTCGACACCTCATGACCGTTCTGACCTCAGTGTCACCTGCGCCTAGTCCGGTCCACCGTGTCTCGCCACGACTCCGCCTCGCTGTCCTGCAGACACGCAGACAAGAAAACACGTCAAATAGCACCGCTCGATACATGAACGCGTAAATAGCATAAACAAAATCAAACATGTCGCATCAATAGAATATACATCCTCACCCATACGACTAAGTTTGACCAAAGTCCGACCGAGCCCGTTACACCATGCAACGTCTGGGTCCGAACACACCGACTCAAACTCGACTTTTGAGAACAGATGTCAATTACTCATTACTCATCACTTTTGAGAACTTATTGCCCAGACCGCGTTGTAGGCACAAGTGGTCGGCATTTCCAGCGTCAAGCTCCTCATCCCCATCACCCTCAACCTCCAAGCGGGCAACTCTGTCCAATGGTGTGGCCTGTTCGAGATCACCCTCCAGAAGTATGCCCTCGATGACCACATCTGTGAGTCTTCCTCTTCGGCTCCCGACGGGCAGTGGACTCGACTCGACGCCCCTGTTTGCTCTTGGTTGTATGGCGCCATCTCACCCGAGCTCCTCGCCATGGTAATGGACTCCTCGGCTTCCTCGTACACCCTTTGGACGCACATCAAAGGTCTCTACCGTGATAATGCCCAAGCACGTGCCATCTACGTCGAGCAAGAATTTTATAGGCTCATGCAAGGCTCCATGTCTGTGGCCGACTACTGCCGCAAATAGAAGGCTCTCACAGACGAGCTCACCACCATGGGCATGGCGATCATCGACAAGAGTTTCGTCCTCAACACCTTACACGGGGTTGAGCCCGTGCCTCACCTACATGCGCACGTTGCTGTCCGAGCAGCACCCTGTGCCGTCCTTTCTCGAGACGTGTTTTGCCCTCATGCTCGAAGAACTCATGATGGGATCTGAGTCTTCCCCACCCTCGGCCTTCATCGTCAACAATTCCAAGAGCACCTCTGGAGGTTATTCGTCCAACGCGGCCAGCAGCGGACTATCCCATGGCACAAACTCCAATTGCAATAAAGGCGGTGGCAACTACTCCAACTACAACCGCCGCCACATCAACAACCGTGGATGCGGTGGCTCCTTCAACAGTGGTCGTGGCAGTGGGAACTCCAACAACAACAATGACAAGGGTTTCATCCCTTGGCCATTGCTCCAGAACCCATGGGCCAGGTCCATCCGATGTGGCCTAGACAAGAACCCCAGCCCACCAACCAGGCCCTCCTTAGCCCACATCCGCTCGGCGTCATCACCACCAATGTCCTGACACCTACGCAAACTGACACTCCGATGTACGGGCTTGCATCGCCCTCTTCGCTCCGCCCATGTCTTGGGACCAGAACCAGTTGATGCACCTGTTCAACACCATGACGTTGATGCCATCATCTTCCGATTAGTACATGGACTCTGGGGCGTCCACACACATGACCTCAGAACATGGTAATCGCTCTTCTTTCTCCCATGTCCCTTCCGCTGCATCTCCATACACTATCTCCATACGCTATTGTCGGCAATGGGTCTCATCTCCCAATCACCCATATTGGCACAGCCTCTCTCAATTTTCCTGATCATTCTTTCCAATTGAACAATGTTATTGTGACACCGTCTCTTATTAAAAAACTTATTTACATTCGTCAGTTCACTTTAGATAACCACTGTTCTGTTGAATTTGACCATTATGGCCTTTCTGTAAAGGATCTTCACAGCAAGAACGTGATCATAAGGTGCAATAATCGTGGAGACCTCTATCCCCTTCATTGGTCACCTCCTGCTCCTTGCGCCTTCTCCATTACAACTCCATCCTTGACAGTGTGGCATCATCATCTTGGACGTCTCAGCAACAAAGCTTTATCACATCTTGCTAGTGCTTCCTATATTTCATGTAATAAATTTTCTGTAGACACCTTGTGCCATATGTGCCAATTAGGCCGACATGTCCATCTCCCCTTTTTTCCTTCATCCACTCGTGCTAATAAAGCTTTCGATTTAATACATTGTGATCTTTGGACCTCGCCTATTCCCAGTGTTTCTGGCTACAAGTGTTATCTCGTTGTCCTCATTGATTTTACACACTACTTATGGACATTTCCCCTTCGTCTTAAATCTAATGTTTTCACCACTCTTCGCAATTTCATAGCCTATGTTGGCACTAAATTCTCCTCGTTCATTTGTGCCATTCAGTATGACAATGGCGACGAATTTGACAACACTTCCATGCGCCACCATCTCCTCTCCCATGGTATTGCACTCCACATGTTGTGCCCACACAGCTCCCAACAAAACGGTAAGACAAAATGCATCATCCGCTCTACCAACGACATTCCCCGCTCTCTTCTATTTCAAACGAGCATGCCGCCTTTGTATTGGGTGGAAGCTCTCTACAACGCCACATATCTTCTCAACCTCCACCCCACTAAAACACTCAATTTCAGCATCCCCTACCAAGCTCTTTTTAGTTCACCTCCCAACTACTCTCATCTCCGTGTTTTCGATTGTAGGTGTTACCCTAATCTCTCAACCACCGCCATGCACAAACTTGCATCCCTAAACACCATAAGGGGTACCGCTGCCTCGACCTCTCCACAAATCGCATCATCGTCACCTCTCGTCATGTCATCTTTGACGAATCTTCCTTTCCTTTTTTTGAGCAACTTAACTCGCTCGTGCCCTCTGACTTCGATTTCCTTTTAGTCGTCACTCACACACCCATGCCTGTCCCCTTTCCTATTGCAAGACCTGCGACTCCCCTCACCCCAGCACCCGCTCCTACTCCCACGCTCCAGCCAGCGCCACACCCCCGCACACGCTCCTGCGCCCCCACATGATACCGCACCTGCGCCCGCATAGCCCCCACATGTGCTCGATGCCACTGCTGCGTCCCCACCACCTTCGGCTGTGCCCTTTGCCCTGATTGTCAACGAGCACTCCATGACAACCCGCGGCAAACATGGCTTCCGACTTCCCGTCGACTGACTCAACCTACATGTGTCTATTCCCTCGCCGATCCTGCGGACCTACCGCATGGCACTCAATGACGAGAACTAGCATCTCACCATGCAGCATGAGTTCGACACCTTGCGGGTAAATAACACATGGGAGCTCATTCAATGTCCCACCGGTTCTAATGTTGTGACAGAAAAATGGATTTCTCAATGCAAGTTGAAGCCTGATGGCTCCTTGGATTGATACAAGGCTCATTGGGTCCTCCGCAGTTTCTCCTAGCGATCCGATGTTGACTTCGATGAGACATTCACTCCAGTTGTGAAACCGGCCATCGGGCGCACCGTCCTTACCATTGCGCTCTCTAACAAGTGGTCGGTTCATCAGCTCGATGTCAACAACACCTTCCTCAATGGCATGCTCGCTGAGACTATCTATTGCCAACAGCCCTCTAGCTTCATCGACCCCGCGCACAGCTAACATTTTTGCTGCCTCAATAGGTCCCTATACGGCCTCAAGCAGGCCCCACGAGAATGGTTCAATTTCTTTGCGACCTACTTTATGTCCTCGGGGTTCTCCGCCTCCAAGACAGACCCCTCGCTGTTCATGTACCGGCATGGTGCGAACACTGTCTACCTGCTATTATACGTCGACGACATCGTCCTCACCACCTCCTTGCCGGCACTACTTCGCCAAGTGATCACCTCGCTTCACAGTGAATTCTCCCTCAAAGACCTCGGCGACTTGCACTTCTTCCTCGGTGTCTCCGTACATCGTACCAGCTCCGGCTTCTTCCTCTCTCAGCGTTAATACACTAAGGACATACTTTCCTGCTCAGGCATGACAAACCGCAACCCTTGCAGCATGCTAGTCGACACCAGCTCCAAGCTCCCCTCTACCGGCGAACCGGTGGCCAATGCCACTGATTACTGGAGCGTCGTTGGCGCCCTTCAGTACCTGACATTCACACGTCCGAACATCACCTACTCCGTGCAATAGGCTTTCCTTCACATGCATGATCCACACGAGCCACACGCCAATCTCCTCAAGCGCATTCTTCACTACCACAAGGGCACCATCAACTACGGCTTGCAACTCCATCGGACTTCATCGACCTCTCTTACCGCCTACACCGACGCCGACTGGGTCAGCTGCCTCGAAACCAGCAAGTCCACTTCGGGTTACAACGTCTTTCTTGGCGATAACCTCATTTTGTGGTATTCCAAGTGACAGCAGACAGTCTTCTGTTCCAGTGCCGAGGCTGAGTACCGCGCCGTCCCCAACACCGTCATCAAGTCTTGTTGGCTTCGTCAACTCCTCGCCGAACTACATCGCCCTCTTCAACAGGCCACGGTTGTTTTTTGTGATAACATCAGTGTGATCTACCTCTCGACTAATCCCATCCAGCTCCAACGGACGAAACATATCGAGATTAACCTTCACTTTGTTCGAGAACATATCACTCTCGGTAAGGTGCGCGTTCTTCACGTACCGACCATGAGCCTTCAGTTTTAGTGTGTTCATGTCCTTGTAGTTTTAGTGGATGCATGTACCAGAGGAATGATCTATTGATACATCGATGCTGTGTCTTTTTTTTTTCCTTACTTTTTACATGAAGGATAACCGGAGGAATGATCTATTGATACATGGATGCTGTATCTTTTTTTCCTTACTTTTTACATAAAGGATGTAGCATTTTCCTTACTTATTCTCTTCTCTTATATTTCTTACTTTTTTTTTTGTTCTTTTCCTCTTTCTGGCTGCAAGATACAAACTGAAGAAAGCAAGAGTTGCACCTAACACTGAAGAAAAAGAACTGTATAACTTGTTCAGTTCGGACTCTCCGTCCTCCATTTTACGAATATTTTAACACTTCAATAGCACAATCCAATATTTTTTTAAAAAAGATTACTAATTAAGTAGATTACTTGGGTTTACGAATAAATTAAGATGAGGACCAAGAACTTCAGAAGAATTAAAAAAATTAAGACCAGGACCAGGAGAGATCGTTTGAGCCGGGATCATATATACACTTTTGGGCTCAAATGTGGTGGGCCGTGTGGGCTATAGCATAGACATGAAGTTGAGACCTGGCCTGAATTCACCTTGTAAGTGTCTAAAGCTTACATTTTCTAATCTTTAACCCTCTTTCCCATTACATTTTCTAATCTTTAACCCTCTTTCCCATTACCTTGTTATATCTGTAAGTGTCTTAGATGCTCTTGTTGCTACTGGCACCTTAACCTTCAAGAAAGATAGGATCACAAGTCACAATACCTGAATATTTCAGTCTTTAGAGGTTGGAAAAAAAGTAAAATACACAGCTGATCGAAAAGAATGTATCTACTAGCTAGTACTACATTTAGCAAAGTAATATGCAAATGACTTGGGCTAGCTGAATCAGATGTTCATAGCTACTGGCCTACTTATAATAGATGGTTCTGGAGAGGAGTACTATTGTAGAATCGGTATATGGCGAGTCAAAGGGGAGTGAATGATTCTTCAAAACTTTTCCTCCGAGTATTAACAACTCTATGCAACGCAAACATTAACTCATAAGCTCACCAAAACCAAGAAACAAGTATTGCAAAGATCGCCCGAGACTTCTATCTCAACCGGTCTAACCGTCGGCCAAGAAATAGTGCGGACTGCACTGCACACGATTCAAGAAATGAGCTAACTTTAAAACCACTGATCCAAATGCAGTGAAACTTGGCACAAGTCCTCCCTAAGACATTAGGAACCTATCTCAATCATGGATTGTGAAGATTAATGTCAAAATTCTAACATTTATCCAAAATAAGGAAGGTTATATCAAAATCGGGTAAAAGAAAGAAATGTTAACCTACTCTTGCTTGTGAGTTTCTAATGATCTAGATGACCTTGAATGAGTTCTCACATGTCATAACAAGCCAGGTCACAGCAAGACTCAAGCCAAAAGGCCTACAAGAGCAAAACCCCCAAAACACCTCTGTTTTGAGGAAAATCGAGTAAACTCAAGAACTCTCCCTCCTAGATGGATGAGATCTGATCTTCAAGAGATATCTCCTTCTCTTACACGTTCTTAGCACTAGGAAAGATCAAGAAAAGCCTAGCAAATCAAAAGCACAAGGAAGGATATATGATACAACTCACTTGGGCAAACTTTGGATGTTCATTTCACTTGGAGCCACTCCCTGAGGATGGCAGAGCTCTAACTCTAGAACACGCATAAAAGGCTCCAACATTAGGAAAATCTACCCCTATCTCTCAAGTGTTATATTTCTCTTTATGCACAAGGGCTTATATAGTGGGGACTCTCACCTCTCACTAAACCCTAACACAGCTAGCAATAATTAGTGGATATAGCCATTTACACATGGGGAACCTAGTAACCCACACATAAACGGGTTTTACATTTCATACACTTGCACGCTTTTTTCAAAGGACAACTTCTATATGGCTCCAATAGCCCGATAAGACGCTCCATCCTCAAAGACATAACCTAAACCACTTAAGCCAATGATGTGGTTTTGTAAACCGCCAATCCACCCGGTATTGGATAATTTTTTCAATTGCCACACATCAGTCTTTACGAAGATATGATGCCCAATGCCTCGTTGCCAAGATCATATGCCTGCTCCGAAGCCGTCACCACTCGAAATGCCCGAGTACTATAGCACACCACATCACACCATTGTCCATGATATCCAATTATTTACAGCCAAGATCGTACGTCTATTCCGAGAACTGTCACCATTTGAAACACAAGTCCAATTGGTACACCATATAAACACACTTGTCTCCTCACGATACTTACCTTTTTTTCGTGCTTCTCTACTTGAGATGATGCTCCATCTAGACTTACGCAACACGCCATGGCCTTAGGACCCCTTCCGTAGCCTCTGTCTTGCCACTGACTGTAACAATCATTAAGCACTTGCACGTCAAAGAACAAGCAATCGATTCGAGCACAAATGATATACACTTGACTCTCATTAGCAAAACATAAATATGGACACATCATGACTAATACTTGTATGAACACCCCATGACTAACATTTGTATGGACTCTGCTACGACTAACACAACCAAAACCAGTCAACAAAAATAGGAGACCGGTCTGACCGCGGCCACCAAGCCAGTCAGACCGCCCAACACCCATCGATCAGACCACCATGACAAGGCCAGTCAGATCGCAAGCTGATTACATCGCAAGGTCTGATCGGCAGCCAAAGGCTGGTTAGACCGCCACCAAAAACTTCACGCAATGCAACACAGATCTCTCTGGAAAATAGCTATCACCAACTATGGACATGTACTACCGCACATCGGTCAGACCGCTACCACAGCCGGTCAAACCGTCATTACAAGGCCAGTCAGACTGCTAGCAAAAGAAAGCAACAGAGAGAATTGCAATTACTCAAACATTAATAGCAAGGGACAAATAAAGTCAAACACTCATCAGAAATATAGAATGAACTCCATATGGTCTCATAGCTATGAATAAGTTTAAGTTTTTTTTTTTAAAAAAACAGAGTAGTACTATGTACTATGAAGAATTGAAGATGCACCTAGCTACTTGAGCCTTCTTGTGCAGTCCCCAATCCACATATAATTGACATGTTTCTATTGCTGTGCTTATACACTGTGGACACACAGAGGTCTGATTGGTTTGCCTCAGTAGTCATCACAGCCCACAGTCACGTCCATTGCCCTGCAGAAAGAAGCCATAATGATATTAATAATGCCTATGTTATTTTAGGCCGCAGCTAATAGCTTTTAACTATATTTTTGAGATGACAACGGACAACAAAGATTTTGATATAGATGATACATATATTTTTAGGCTCAAAAATCTATTTAGAGAATCCGTTTTAAAAAATAACCAGATTTATTTTGACTTCGAGAGATGATAAAAACTAAAAGACACGAAAACAAGACCTCGTTATGTCGTTATGGCTTCTTTTCATGCACATGGGGACTAGGTAAGGTGACTATGTGCATAGGAATGTCTACGTACGTGCCTAGGTCTGCAGTTTCAAAGACTGGATTCTTGGGGTCCAAAAGCCGTTAGTTGTTAGGCAGAGGCCAAGAAGCAGGAGAGCTAAGGCTGAGACATTTTACTTAGAATCCTTGGCATTTCTGTCGTTGTTTTTTTTTTAAATTTGATCTTGGAACATCTATTTTTATAAATTTAGTCTCCTTGAGCTCAGCAGGACAATGTGCTGAGACAGTGATTGATCAATACTAATCATGCATTATGATACTTAATTAGTGCTAATCATGCTCTCTTAATTACCAGCCGATGTGTGGCAGCTCGGATCAGCAAGAGTCCTGCCGAACTGTGGTTGCTCGGCAGCATGGCGGAGAGGGGGCTGGGAGGGCCTGTCACCCCAATCTTCTACTAATCCTTCATTATGTAGTTAATTACATGTGTTTAATTAGTGATTTGACCTCTCCAAAAAAATGTAAAGTACACTTCACCTAATGATCCTGCTGATTTCTCAAGTCAAGAATATTATCCTCCCAAAGTAAAGTAGAAAAATATTATCCTACTGGTTTCTCAAGTCAAGAAAGAGCTCAATTGGAGTGTCAATTGCCACATTTTCAACTTGATGTATGCAATCATCCAGACCTAAGTGCATTACCATCACTTGCTGATCTAACAAGTGGACCAGTTAAGACTGGTAAAGATTCATCTTATCCTATGGTGGACAGGTTGTTAAGATTAGTCTTAACTCTTCCGGTTTCAACTGCAACCACCGAGATATGTTTTTCAGCTATAAAACTTGTGAAGACGCGACTTCGAAGTACAATGGGAGATGGATTTCTACGAGATTGTTTGGTAATTTATATTGAAAAGGAATTGGCCGCAAAGATTAGTAATGATGATATTTTTAAGGTCTATGATCTTGCTGGTAGTCGTAGAACTAAGTTTTAAGTTAATAGGAATGTAATTTTCTTTGCATTGTAATTTGCGAAACATATTACTGTGATATGTGACTATTGGATCGGTAAATCCGGCATGATTCATTGGTTCTACTCTACTTGTTGTCCATATTGCCCCTCCCATATCCAATTTCTGGCTCCGCCCCTGGCTCGGCAGATTGAGGACCTACCGAGTTCTAGTTGCTCGACAGGACCTACTGAGTTTCTATAACATGGTAGGTGATATGTGTCGTTTACCGCAGTTACTAAGTTTAGAGAGGGCTATATTTGTAAAAACAAATATTTGAAGGCTAATTTTTTTAAAACAATAGGTACAGCGTCAGCGTCAGATATACCAAGATTCCATTTGCTTGACCAGCTTGGTTTGATCAGATTCAGGGGCCATCACATCGCCACCTCTCACTGAGAGCCTTGGAAAACTAAATAAATATCCCCTTTGGTTTTCTGCCTGCTATCGCTGGCTTGCTGCTCCTCAGGAAGACTTTCACTCCGACCTATTAGCAGCTAGTAGCATTTCAGCTTCACTCCATGACGCTCCATTGACATCGATCGTTCCATGCGTGGATCGAGCTGTGCACTGAAGTACATGAGCATCACCATGCTGTTCCTCTGGTCCTTACCTGCTGATAGTTTGATCGAGAAATTAAACGCCATGTTAGGGATCTGCAAATTCTTTGGTGATCATTGAGAACTAATACACTTGTGTTTTTGTGTGCCGAAATGCCATGCATGCAAGTAGGGGTGCAAACAGATCGGATTCGGACGGATATTGTTGTTACCATATCCTAACCCATATTTTTCTCCGGATTCGGTACCAATCGGATTCGGTGCTGGATCGATCGGGATTAACCCGAGCCGTTTGCACCCCTATTTATTTGTAAGGAATGCATGCAGTATAACAAATGGAGTAGGAGGACGTACTGTCAAGAACTTGATGTTACTACTTAATAATCGATATGGAAGATTTTATTTTACCATTGCAAAAGAAAATAAAACGTCAAATAGTAGCATTAACCTGAAATCAAACTTGAAGACGTATCGGATTCGGACAGATATTGCTGATACCATATCCTAACCTATATTTTTTCTCCGAATTCGGTACCAATCAGATTCAGTACTAAATCGATCAGGATTAACCCCATCCGTTTGCACCCTACATGCAAGCAAATGTACGCAGAGACAAAGAAAGTGCACCCTTACTTTCCCTCCGGAGCGCGCGCACTCTCATGCATATGTGCAGAAGCTCGGACGGTCAGGCATTCGATTCAGTGCCCCTTCAGCTTGCCTGCAGCTGCAATCCTGGATCATAGTAGTACGTAGTAGATCCCCATACATCCTTCTGTAATACTACACTGTCTTTAACCTATGTCTTTAGTCTACGAATTACGACTCTTTCTGCCTCTTTACTTAATTCCCTCATTCACTCGTACTGCATGCATGCTGAGCCCTGTGCTTCTCTGCATAAGAGAAGAGGACTACGCTGCCCTGCCTTGGGACTAGCATGCTAGCAGCAGCACCATTTGCTGAACAAGGAAAGCCTCCTGCCGAAAGCACTGCTACAGTAAACCTTAATATTAAATGTCACGTCAAAAACGGTTCAAAAAAATCGTCAGTATTAAATACAAGTACAGACGATTTTTGTTTAGCGACCCTCTGTGTTGCTACCAGCGATAAAAACTACCCACGAAGAGATAATATCGCAGACGGTTTATGGTGAAAACCATCTGTGAAGTATCACAGATAGTTATTAACAAGAACCGTCTATGATATTACCACATATCACATACGATTTTTTATTTGAATTGTCTGTAATACTCCACAGACGGTTTGTAAACCGTCTGTGATAATTAAGTCATCATAGACGGTTTTTATTAAAAATTATCTATGATAATTCTACTATATTAATTGCGCAGACCCGTCGACCATCTGTCTTAAATTTCAAATCTAAGCTACTGCTTTGAGCTAGAGACGAGACTTTGAGGCGGCCATTTGATGAAAGGAGACTATTTGGCAAGAGTGATTGTAGATGTATTCATTTCTTAACTACCCATGGTTAGTAATTTGTTCCTAATTGCATTATAATTTAGATCTATAACTTTTGGTGAAAGAAGAATTGAAGATGGTTTAGATCGAGCTAGCTTGATGTAGAGAGAAGATTATTTACATCTAGAATGGTTTAGAATTTGGTCAATTGATAGTCTATTTCTACTTAATTCAATTTAATTAATTATTCTTGCTACAAACACGCGCAAAATTATTCATACTGTTATATGCGTAATGTATGACAGAAGCTGGATGTACGCTACGAACCGTGCAAGTGAAGAGTACATTAAAGGAGTGTCTGCTTTTGCAAGATCTGCCGAGAAGGATATGTTGAATAAGGGGTGAAATATATGTACTGTCCATGTATTGGCTATGAGAATCTAAAGATGTTTAATAATCGAGCTCAGATTAAAGCGCACTTGATTCGAAGGGGTTTCAAAAGGGGGTATGCATGTTGAACCAGACATGGGGAAGAGCAGATTACACAGGAAGGTATTAATAATGACATCGCCAATGAAGTCAATGATATACCATTGGATGATGTCGATTATGGTTCTGATTTGGAAATGCTGCATGATGACAATCTGAATCAGATGCTTCGCGATGAAGAAGGGAACTGTGATGTGAGAGAGTATATTAAATTCCGGGGCTTGATGGAGAACTCGGAGAAACCTTTGTTCACGTGCTACAAGTTAAAGTATATGAGGTTGTCAGCCGTGCTTGAACTGCTGAAATTCAAGGCAAACAACGCTTGATCTGATAAGAGTTTTATGGCACTGTTAGGTCTTTTAGTGGACATGCTTTCGGAGGGAAACGAGTTGCCCAAAACAACCTGCAAAGCCAAGAAGGTTCTTTGTCCATTGGAAATGGAAGTAGAAAAAAATACATGTATGTCCGAACGACTGTATTATCTACCGTAAAGAGTATGCAAACATTCATCTATGTTCGGTGTGTAACGCCTCCCGACGGCGAGAGAATAGAGTGAAGAGAGGATCAGCTACTAAGGTGGCATGGTATCTTCCTGTAATTCCCCGATTGAAGCGATTTTTTGCGAACCCAACAGAAGCAAACTACTGTGTTGGCACTCAGAGGAGCGTAAAAAGGGTGGAATATCTATGACACCTTGTTGATTCTGCCCAGTAGAGAAACATCGATAGAAGGTTTGCAGACTTCGGTGCAGAACCGAGGAATATGAGGTTCAGATTGAGTACAGATGGAATGAATCCTTTGGGCAATACGAGCAGCTGACATAGCACTTAGCCCGTGACTCTCTGCATCTACAGCCTTACTCCTTGGTTGTGTATGAATCGAAAGTATATTTTGTTGTCGATACTTATCCAAAGGCCGAAGCAACCTGGGAATGATATTGATGTGTACCTAGCACCGTTGGTGAAAGATCTAAAAATACTATGGATCAAAGGGATACATGTATGTGATGCGTATAAACAAGAGAACTTCACTTTACGCTCCTTGTTGTTCTGCACCATAAGTGATTATCTTGCCCTTGCTATCCTGTCGGGCCCATAGTACAAAAGGGGCTAATTAAAGCATATACTCACTGTTTAGATGATACCGAGAGTGTGTGGCTGAATACCATGCACATGCGTCTCCATAGGTTCCTTCAGAGGGCTCACCCATACCGCAGGATGAAGAAATAATTCGACGGAGAGAAGGAGGACAGTTCAACTCCTAGGCATTTAAGCAGAAAAGAGATCTATGATATGGTTAACAATTTCGATGTTGTTCTCAGAAATGGACATAAATCGATGACCCGTGAGAAGAACGTCTGGAAGAAGAGATCAATATTTTGGAACTTACCTTATTGGGAGCATCTAGAAGTTCGCTACTGCATTGATGTCATGCACACAGAGAAGAATATATGTGACAACTTGATTGGTCTTTTACTGAACATTCATGACAAAACAAAGGATGGTATTAACGCATAGCTTGACTTAGTTGATATGAACATCAAACCTGAGTTAGCATTGACAAAGACCGATAAAGGATGAACTTACCTTCCCCCTACTTGTTACACTTTGTCCAAGGGCGAGAGAACTGAACTGTGCTAGTGCTTGCATTGTGTGAAAGCTCCGCCTGAGTTAATTGGCATGAAGTCTCATGATTATCACGTGTTGATGACACAGATGCTCTCTATTGCAATTAGAAGTATTTTGCCAATCAATGTCTGATAGACAATCATGTGGCTGTGTTATTTCTTTAACATAATTCCTTAAAAGGTCATCGATCCCGAAGGACTAGATGCTCTGTAGGATAAGGTGGTGATAACTCTATGTCATCTTGAGATGTATTTCCCTCCATCGTTTTTCAATATCATGGTCCATCTCATTGTTCACATTGTGTGGGAGATAAAAATATGTGGGCCCGTGTTCCTACGTAGGATGTACTCATTCGAAAGGTTCATGGAAATTTTCAAGTCCTATGTATAGAATCAATCTCGGCCGAAGGGCAGCATCGTCGAAGTTATACAACTGAAAAGGTCATTGAGCTCTATATCGATTACATGGCTCAGGTCGAACCGATAGGTGTGCCTCGATCTCACCATAGAACCGCAATGGCAAGAGTTTGTGGTGATCAAGACAATAGATAATTTTTGGAGTGAAAGTGCGGCCCACAGGGCCCTTCAGGCAAAAAACATGCACCCCACAGACTTGGCACCACTGGGTATACGGGCAAAATCATGCAATGGAGGAAGGAGGATGAATAGGAAATCCTACGGGACACCTCCCCGCCATTTGTCGGGATCCCTGATGAGTGCGCCCGAAACTGGCTAAGAGCGAGGTCATCTACCGTGTTGTCGGGGGCCATCTCCTTTCAAAACTCCGCAGATGAGGAAGTGTCCCGCCGCTTGGCATGATATCGAACTACCTACTTTGTTATTACTCCATAAATTCATATGAAGTGAAATGACATGTCAGGCTCTTACAGGAAGCGTTGAGTGTAGAATCTTTCGAAAGCTCATTGCAAGCTCTCAGGGAGAGAGATATACTCTCTGTGGCCCTGGAAAACAATGAGCATCTGGGTCGGATGAGAGGCCTTGATCTTTATGTTCCTTGAAAACATGGTTTCTCACAGGGCTCCAAAACGTACCAGAGAAGGTAACATTATTTCTTGAGGCTAGAAAAAAACAGAAAAATTTTAGATATAGAAGGAACTATTACAGACGATTTGTGCTATAAACTGTCTATGAAGGACTATCATAGATGGTTCTACATACCAACCATCTGTGATACTCGCTAATCACAGATGGTTGGTAACTACAACCGTCTATGATGTGTGAGTATCACAGACGATTTTTGGTTTCGAGCCGTCTGTGATAGTGTTCTTCACAAACGATTCTAGTTACATACCATTTGTGTTGTCTTTATTACAGACGGCTCACAAACCGTCTATGATAACCTCCGATTATCACTGGCACATAAATAAAGGCGGTTCAGAAAACCGTCTGTGATGACAGTTCTGAACTGTCTATGATGACCCTTTTTGTAGTAGTGTGGGGTAATGTAGCCACACCACGGAAATCTCCTTTGTCGGTGCGCCTGACGTCGTCACATCGATGTTCCCTCCGCTTCCATGGTGATCACACACGCATCAAGCTCTTATACCAAATGTAGAATCGCAACACAAAGATCATACACACATATTTACCTGTGTACTACATTACACGAGGAAGATGAACAAACAAAAATACACTAAGAGAATTTTTACCAATACAAACTTGACTTGTGTTGCTTTCCTTTTTTCCATTATCTCTCTTCTTGTTCTCTTGATTATCCTCTCACACATTACATCCTAATATAACCAAATACATGGAAGTGCACCAACTAACAAGGAAATAAATTAGCACTTGCCTAACAAACTAGTTGAATCACTGCATGATCTAAACTTACCAAAAACTAGAGATAGTTACCAAACTAACACTCTCATATGCATGCAACTGAAACGTGCGCACACGCACGTAATCTTGATTATTCCACTCTAAACTTAAAACATATCAAGATTATATCTAATATTAAATATGGAATAGTCTAATATCAGTTGTGGGAAGAAAAAAAAGCACAACTTATAAGTGTGAGGGAGACCTCACCTATTAGACTAGTCTTTGGGGGAAAAGGCCCAATATCACTAAGGTTTTTTTGCTATAGGGTTTGCATACGACAGCCCATGGGTTTAGTTTCATTTAGCTTGTTTGGACCTGGAACCTGGGGAGTAAACTCGGTTGGACCTAGGCATACAGCCAGGGTCCGATCTAATAATTGGAATCAGAGCCTAGGCACCTAACATCTCCTTGAACTTTATGGTTGCAGATGTACACAACCGATGCGGTTGTGGAACTATATAGCCGATGTGTGAGGGGGGAGAATGTTAGGAATAGTCTCACATCGGCTATGGGAAGGAAAAAAAGCATAACTTATAAGTGTGAGAGATGCCTTACTCATTGAACTAGTCTTTTAGAGAGAGAAGACACAATACCACTTATAAAGATATTTGCTATAAGAGTTGCATGCAGCAGCACGTGAGTTTAGTTCTGTTCAACCCATTTAGAGCTGGAGCCTAGGGAGAAATTCGAATTTGATCTAGGCATACAGCCAGGTCCAATTTAAGAATCAATATCTTCTGTTCTCTAGCTAGCAATGTATGTGCAGAGATATCCACACAAATCTGACCTTGCTGCCCATGTATAGACATACATATGTACAGTCTTGATACACAATCTAGCTGTATATATAATACTACATGCTGGGTGCCATGAGATGCCTTAACTTGGAATTGTTTCCTAGATTCCAACTTGCAATGCAATGCAGGCCCTGGTTGCTGTGTCGTTATATAATATCTATATATCAACAAAAGGGGGAAAAAAAGAAGAATCCAACATTTGTGTGCAAGAATATGTATACACAATAATGGATAGAAAATTTATTTCGTGCATAACTCTCTGTATATATGTGTCTAGGTATGGACATGTAGCAGCGTTTCGCTATTGATATCATGCATAGCCTACACTGATAAAATTGAAGGCACCATAAAATGGAGTTATTCAGATCCAGCTGCTTTCTATCAAGGTGAAACTGAGAAAGTACACAAAATAGGGGGAAAGAGGCAACTAGGGTTCCACCGATCGAGCTACTTTGTTAAAAAGCACTCGGCCTTAAAAGAGGCAAATGATGGGCCTGTTTTTTTCTCCAAAGCTAGCGGTTTTTGGCTATTACTACAGTACATAACTTTTAAACAGAATATTTTCTTAAGATAAGGTCTACAAGTTAAACGATGTACACGTTAAAAGCCCAACATCTGTACCATCCAAAATCGCAAGTGAGTATATCTCTCTCCGTAATCTGTACCGTAAACAGCCAAATTTTAAAAATTTCAGCCAAAAGCCATAAACCATAGCCGTTGACAAACATGCCTGATAATATTTTAGAAACCCTTCTTTTAGAGAAAGCACATTTGCAATGTCAAAGTAAAGAACTTAGGTGCTTTCGCATGCATGTTTCTTATATCATACATGCCTATCTATCAGAGACAAAATGTAACTAGTTAAGATGTACATGCATGTTAATGGTTCATACATCAATAATTTATATAAGACTGAACCACTAAAAACACTAAATAACTAAGGAATTGAATTGCTAGCTAGCTAGCTCATGGAGCTAGATAGTTAAGAGCCAAGGCCAGCTGTGAATCCAACGACATGATCGATGTTGTGCGTGTCAGTTTTTGTTCGAGTGAAGGTACTGTCCTGCTGACTTGACTACACCTTCGTACAGAAATTAAATTAATTAATGCTACGATGCAGCGGAGGTAACAGAATTAATTTTCTATGTGCATGCATCTGAAGATCGATAATAGTTTTTCTTTCTAAATACAGGGATACGCTGATGTTTCCTGAACTGGAACAAAGTTTAGAAAATTATTATGCGGAGTACCAAACAAGATACTGGAGTAGCACTAAACACTTTTTTAATTAAGATGAAGAAATGAGAATATAAGCTTAATTTTCAATTGAATCATCGATGGTCGTCATCTATTGTATGCATGCATGCTTATGCATACCACAAAGGTATTTTTAAAGAACTAGTTTATTACTTGGACTTTGGACCAAGACATTAATTAATTAACTAACAGATTAAGAATGTTAATTATCCTTCAGAGATGCAGGTAGTACTACTTACAAACATCTAATTTCAAAGTGCTGGAGCAATTTGGAATCAAGACAAACATGGCCATATATCACACCCCAGTTAACTGCTGAGCCATGCATATAATATGCATGAGCTAGTTGGTTTGATGTGAAGACATTTTTTTTAAGAAAGAAGAACGACATTATATATTGTGAACGTTGAGAGGACCGGGATGATATGCACTACCTATATATGTATAGGCAACAACCTCTTGTCTACCGGAGGTGCACGGGAAGGTATACATTGGCTGTAGCAGGAAACCAGGAATTCAACGCTTGCGATCGTCACACATTCATGAGAGAGAGAGAGAGAGAGATGTCGTACGTACGTACGTTCAGTTGCATCGACTCATCTTGTCCACAAGAATCATGGAAGCTCAAAGCTCCCACCTAAGGGTCTATTTTTTTTTCTCCGAAGCTAGCGGTTTTTAATTTTTGTTACAGTATCTAACTTTCAAACGGAATATTTTTTTAAGACGAGGTCTACAAGTTAAACGATGTACACGTTAAAAACATAACATTTGTACCATCCAAAATCGTAAGTTAGTATCTCTCTCTATAATCTGTATCGTAAACAGCTAAAATTCAAAAATTTCAACCAAAAATCATAAACCGTAGCCGTTACCAAACAAACCCTAATTCTGAAAGATGGGTCGAAGAACTCCCGTGGCAAACTAGCTGCAGTTCAACTCGTGAGGTCATGGACAATGGAGGAGATTGTTAGGTTTTACCTCACACTGGCGTATCAATGTATAAAGAGTTCAAAGCCCTAAATATATCTCAGCATGCATGCATGCCAAACCAAACTTGTTACACAGAGTTAACATCATCAAACAAAAATTTAGTGAATTAGCCCGTTGCTAATTCGCTGCAAGAAAAAACTATACAGGATCATAAACGAAGGAGAATAGAGGAGAGAGAGAAGGGAGGCCTCGGGATGTGTGAAAGCTTGCTGCAGGGCCTTCACGAGGGGGCACAGCTAGCTCTCTCTCTCTCTTCATCTCTTCGACGCTACTGCTACTAGAGTGATTGCATTGCATGCCTTACTACTCCTGCATACGCATGCATGCGCTGCTCCTTTCTTCTTCTCCCTCCTACTTCATTATTCCATCGCCCTCGTCACCATTGCCAGATTTGCTAACCCTTATATCCATCATGAGCTGACCCCACGTCTCCCCGTAGTTACGAGCTACTCCATACAGTAGCTGATCCCATCAACACTTCCGCATTCAATTCCCACGAGAATTCTTCGATCGGGCGACAACACCGTACAAGTTGTGCAAACCAAGGATATACTATAGGACATGCATTTTATTTCTCAAGCTCTAATGGATATAGTGGAAAGAAAGAAATTACGATCAAGGATCCAGCTAACACTACTACAAAGAAAGATCATTCTGAACGTCTCATCACAAACGGTTCAACACAGGTTTTATTACGAATCATCTGTGATAATATCACAAATGATTCAAAACAAAAACCGTCCGTGATGCATGTACTTATCACAGACGATTTTTGTTTCGAACTATCTATGATATTATCACAGACGGTTAGGATTAAAAACCGTCTGTGTTGTCAGCATACATCCTAGACGGTTTTTTATTTAAACCGTCTGTGATACTTCACAGACGGTTTGTATTAAAACTAGTCTGTGATGTGTTTCCCGCCTCGCAATCCTGTAAAATTTCATAATCTCCCGCCTGAGGCCGAGTAGGAATCTATTCCAAGATATCTTTAGTAAAACGGGTATAAATTTTGTATACGGTGTCCGTTTTTAACATTCTTTTACTCGTTCGAAAACTAACGGGTATAACTTTTGCATACAGTGTTCGTTTTCAACGTTTTTGTACTAGTTGGAAAAATAACGACGAGCCTGATCCAAAAAAATGACTCGAACCAAAAACCTTTTGTGATACTCGCACATCACAGACGGTTCTATCTACCAACTGTCTATGATGCAAAAGTATCACAAACGGTTCTATATACCAATCGTATGTGATACTCACCCAACACAGACGATTGGTAGCTAGAATCGTTTGTGATATATGAGTATCACATATGGTTTTTGGTTCGAGCCGTCTGTGATAGTGTTCTTTATAGACAGTTCTAGTTACAAACTGTTTGTGTTGTGTTTATCATAGACGGCTCACAAACCGTCTATGATAACCTCCGATTATCACTAACCCATAAATTCAGACGGTTCAGAAAACCGTCTATGATGACAGTTCCGAACCGTTTGTAATGACCCTTTTTATAGTGGGAAACTTGATCATATACCCTCCCTTTAGTTGGGAAATTGAGGATTTACCCTCCGCATCTCAATGACACGTGGGGTCATCATAAGTCACTGACACGTGGGCCAGGAGGGTAAATCCTCAATTTCCATCTAAAGGGAGGGTATATGATCAATTTTTTCTTTTATAGTGGTGCAAAATCATATTGATTGTGAATGTTTACAATAACCAGTGGATGATAATGTGAAAAATGTAATAAAAACTAACATATATACGACAAATTATCAAGGGATAACATAGGACAAGCTAGAACAACTTTTATAAAGATAAAAAAAGTGAAAATTAGTGACTAATTGTCACATATAGTATCCCCTTGTAAGACCATGTGGAGGTCACTTCGTATGAGACCATGTGGTGGTTATCATGGTTGTAATGAGTAATTGACTTTTGGTTCAGAGAGTTTGCGGAGTTTAAGTTGGGTTTTTGAGAGTTTGTAATTTTTTAGTTGCTTTTTATTACCAGTGGTCTAACCAGTTTTGGGCCCACGGTTAGATCATCAAGGAGCGATCTGACCAGCCTAGGGCTAGTGGTCAAACTGGCTATGGACGGCGGCAGTCAAACCAGCCTTTGGTTGGCGGTTTGACCAGCTGAGATGCCGACAGTTTGACTAGCCTATCGTTGGTAGTTAGCCCGAATTTGAAAGTTTTCAGCTGAGTTAGTTGGCCATTGCTTGGGTGTATTCATAGTACATGAAACATGTTTCAACTAACATGTGTCAAGTTGTGAAGAACTTATGTCTGAAAATAGTTTCTTGGTCTTTAGATATGTAGAGAGGTTTCGAGTCAACAATGGTCAATAGCAAGGATCAAAACTACGCTCATGGAGGAGCCAAGGTTCAAAACGATCAAGGTTGAAAGGTGAGATGGTTGAGCTCAAACAAGGCACAAGGGAAGACAAGAGCTGTTGAAAGGAAGGTTCGACCAATGATTTATCAAATAGTGCAGTCAGTGCAAGTGAGGCGTGGTCAGGGGGAATCGACATGGAGAGACTTATCGATGCATGAGCCATTGGTGAACCTACACATTGCAAGCATAGGGATTGCTTGCAAATTATGATGATATGATCATGGACTAGGTCATGGAAGTGCTGAAAATGCTAAGTGGATCAATTGTGGATCAAAAGTTTCATCTTTTTTTGGATTTGAAAGTGTTGAAAATCTATTCTATCCTAAGATGAGAGGTCAGACCGCCCCTGAGAGAGGTCAGACCACCTTAGGCTAATTAGACCGCACGAGCAAGTTTTAGTCTGTTTTGCTCATTTTTTATCTTTCCTTGCGGGTGATTGGTCTCTAATCTTCATAGTTTCTCACACTTATTAGAGTGAAGATCTTTGCTTTCTCCTTTGGAAAAGATTTGAAAAAGCTTTTAATTAGGTTGGCTCCTATTCACCCCCTCTAGTCCTTGTTCTTGGTCATACAAGGGTAGCAGGGCAAGGTTTGTTCGTTGATTGATCTTAATCGATCGTGAGCATGACAGCTAGTGTTGTAACATCCCATTTTGGGAATGTATTGAATGCATAGATCAAGTTTCAAAATTTTAATTCAAATTCAAAAGCTATCTCAAATTCATTTAGAATTTGAATTTTAAAAATTTCAAACCCCTTTTGGGCCAAGCCCAACCATTCCCTAATGAGAGGGTTGGTCCCGATCTTCCGGTGGATGATAATTTGATTGGTAGAGAATGATGTTGACGACAAGGCTACTTAACTGAAACATGATCAAGCCATCCAACAATCGCTACACCACGCTCTGAGTTGTTATCATCCGTGCCATGAACGCGGTTGACTTGATCACGAAGATCAATTCCTACAAGCAATCGATAACAAGTAAGAACAAGGATAAAGAGCAATCTAAAAATTGCTAGATATAAAAGTCGTACAATGATAGTTGAGGTTCTGTAACACAAATCTGTTGATCTAGTCGACACAAGAGATAATGTGGAGTTTGCATATGGGGCCAAACTGATCTAAACTAAACCTAAAGAGTTCAAAGGGGATAGAGGGTGAATATATAAGTTGGAGAAGAGAGAGGGGCGGCCAAGGGTCATCCTAGGGTTGGACACCCACCCTAAGAAAGTTACAAAGCCCTTGGGTCCAAGTGGAGGTGGCGCAACACCTTTAGACTCGGATTCAGAAATAGCCCTAACTTGTTTCGATGATATCTTTGCGCACAGAAGGAATTTTTAGGTTACGACAGATCCGTTGGAAATATGATAAGATAAGCTTTCCAGCAAGTACTCACCCATCCCCCACTACTACAAAAGGGTCATCACAGACGGTTCAGAACTGTTATCACAGACGGTTTTCTGAACCGAGTGTATTTATGTGTTAGTGATAATCAAAGATTATCACAGACAATTTGTGAGTCGTCTCTAATAAAAACAATACAAACGTAATTTGTAAATAGAACCGTATGCGAAGAAAACTATTATAGACGGCTCGAACCAAAAACTGTCTGTGATACTCACACATCATAGATGGTTTTAGTTACCAACCGTCTGTAATTGGTGTGCATCACAGACGGTTGGTACATAGAACCGTCTGTGATAGTCTTTCATAGACAGTTTATAGCACAAACTGTATGTGATAGTTCATTCTATACCTAAATTTTTTTCTGTTTTTGTCTAGCCTCAAGAAATAATGTTACCTATGTCCTTTGAAAACAAACAAATATAGTGGCAAACACAACAGCACATCCCATTTTCTATTAAGATTAGAATCCACCATTACAGCATAACAAAATAACGAACCCAACTCTTTAACACGGTGAGGATGCAGGAAGCTAACTAGTGGTGAACTCATGCGTGACTACCGGTGAAAAGGTAGATGGGGAGTAATTAATAAGGGCCGAGCGGTGGGAGGAACCGGTGCCTGCCATTTGATGTGGAGAGAATGGATGGGTGAGATCGAAATCCTGGGGGATACGCCACGGATCGTGACGTGTCATTATCAGAGACAGTTTGTATACGAATCGTCTGTGATAATGCACATATCATAGACGGTTTGTTATACGAACCGTCTGTGATAAGTCACATATCAGCGACGATTTGTTATACGAACCATCTGTGATAATGCACATATCAGAGATGGTTTGTTATACGAACCGTCTGTGATAAGTCACATATCAGAGATGGTTTGGTATACGAACCGTCTATGATATTAATATCAGAGAGGTTTGGTATATGGATCGTCTGTGATAACGCTTAAATATGTGCGCCCTAATCCATCTCTTCTAAACTGTCCCCTCCCTCATCTTCTTCACCAGATTTATCAATAATGGCATCTAATATTCTTTTTATCTCCTTCCTCTCATCTGTCCATCATGAGTTGTTGGGCCGCAACCTTACACAGGTTGCCAACAATTTACGTCTGGAGCAGCTCCTCCGCTCACGCCCTGCTCTCCTTTCTCGACTCGCTTCCATCCGTCAGCTGGACCTCATCATACGTCATCGATGGTGGTGTCTCTTGCCGCTCAGGAAAGGGAAATCACCCTCAGTCTCGTTCTTCTCTGCAATGTGCACAAAGCGAAAGAAGCTCTTGCGGCAGTGGAGAGACACATGGATAACATTGTCGATCAAGCAGAAGCGGTCGATTCTGAGGAAGCTTATCATGGCATCCTCTTTGAGATTATGGGCCGTGCTAATGATTTTCTTAGTCTAGTGGAGGAAGTAGAGAGGACAAGGACAATCTTCACGGCATTCCAGAACTCAGCGGCTGATCCTCCAACTCCAAAAGTCGAAGAAGAAGCATATGAAGCCCAGAAGACTAAGATATAGGAATCTTTTTTTTGGGACTTTTGTCTCTCGTCTCAGTAGCTTCTATAGTTTATACGACAACGGACAAAACACAGACAGTTATAAATAAAAACCGTCTGTGATAGTTTCATAGATGGTTCTAATTAAAAACCGTCTGTGATAATGCATATATCACAATTTACTTTTAAACCTAACCGTCTGTGATAGTTTCAGAGCCGGTTTTAACCATGAACCGTCTATAATAATCAAAGCATAGATGGCTCCACATGAACCGTCTATGGTGAGACGTCCAGCATAGCTTGTTTTGTAGTAGTGCCCGCACCACTCCATGTGCGCTCCACGCTCACCACTGACCCACCTTCATCGCATCTAGCCAGCGCAGCACGCCATTGCTCCTCCACAGTCGCACGCCACACTTGCCCAAGCTAGCCCTATGCTACGCCATCTCCACCATGCCTAGCCCTCCTTCCTCTCTTCTCTCCTCCTCGCGCCTGCCGCATCCATGCTCATCGCTCGCACGCCATGTCCAAGCCCATGCGTGCCTGTGTTTTATGCTTGCCTAGCCATTGCCCGCTAAGCCGTCCATTCCTCTTTAACTGCTCCATACCTCACACTCGCTTTGCCCTCTATCGAACCTGGATTTTTCAACCCGGAATCTTGTGTGATTCCACCGTACTATTCCCTGGATCAGTAGATAGTGCTCACAGATATAGTACTGAATATCAAAATACATATCATGCGGAAGCGTAAATATAATAGCAGACTTACTCATGGGCCGATGAGACTGGAATCAATAAAATGTAGCAGCCGAAACGAAGCACATAGGTGAGACCCTCGATAATAAAATGACCAATTGTTATTTTAAAAAATTTCAGTAAAATATATATATATATAATAATTAAAAAATTAATTCAATTTAAAATAAAAATAAGTGTTCTTTAGTTGCTTGAATCTAAGAGATTGTGTTTGCCCGTTTTTAGCCTTTTGAAAAGAGTTTTTCGTTAAAAGTAATTTTACTAAAAACATAAAACTATTGTCAAATAAAAGGGTATTGGTAAGTTTCATAAAAGAAACTACTTCAAATTAAGTACTTAAAAGCATTTGGCTTTTATTTGGATTTGTTTGTGATTTTCGGATTTTATTTCAAGCCTAAAAGCGGAAACATATATTCTAAATATTTTCTTAAAGCTAAAAAGAATTTATTTAGACTTTCCTAAGCTTCCCAAAATTTTATAGCAATTTCTGAGACTTTCTGAGATTTTAAAATCAATTTTAAACCTAAAAGGGTATTTTTTGTAAAAATTAAAAGAGCAAATTTGAGTTGAAAATATTTTTAGAAAGCCTAAAAATATTTTATAAAATTTTTGAGAATTTTCTGGAATTAAATCTGGTTAAATCGGATTTTCTTTGATTTATCTCGGCCGTCCGTTGTCACTTAATGCACCGAACGGCCGTGATCTCCCCTTGGACACGTGTCGCGCATCTAGCCTCCCTCCATTCTCTCTCTTTCTCCCTCTTGCAAGCGGGCCCCACACGTAAGCATCTTCTTCCTCCTCCTCTTCTTCTACCTCCTCCCTCTCTCCTCTACCCATGCCACCATGGCCGCCGCCTCCCCGCCTCGGCCTCCGGCCCTCCCGCCCGCGCCACCCCTTCGGCTCCCTACCTCGCCGCCCGCCTCCGAGCGCCACCTCGCCTTTCCCGCACCTTCCCGCCCCCGCCGCCGCCATTGAAGCGCCGCCCGAGCTCCGTCTTGGCCGCCCTCTCCCAAGACGTATCCTCGCTTGCCCTCCCTCGGCCGCCGCACCGCCAGATTCATTACGCCGCCGCCGCCGCGCGCTGCTCCCACCTCCCACGACCGGCCGAATCGGCTTCTTCTCGTTTTCCCATGAGCTCCCGCCCACTCCCTATAAATTCCCCCTCAAGCTTCCTCCGCACCGCACTCCTCACCGCCTCCTTTGCCCACCTCGGCCGCCTCCCCCGGGAGAGCCGCCGCCGTGAGCTTCTCCCCCGCCACCTTCTCTCCGCCGCCATCTCTCCCGGCCTCGCCGTGCCCGCCGCCAGATCTTGCCTTCCCCGCCTCCTCCTCCACCCGCGCCGCCCTCGCCGGTCGCCGAAGCCTCCGAGCTCGGCGAGCCCGCCGGCCAAGCCTCCCCGGCCGCCGCGTGGCGCCACATCAGCCCGGGCGTCGGCCCGTGGACCCGGTTTTTCCCACGCGGTTTATTCAAAAATCTGCTGACGTCATCATGACGTCATAATTCGGTTTTTTTTATAAAATAATTTGGCCGAAATTAAATTAACTGCTGACATCATAAATCAGCTTTTTCAATATAAAAGTAATTCCGAAAATCAGTCTTTTTCTTTTTCTCCCTTTTAATCTCCCGGAGGCCATAACTTGTTCATTTTAACTCCGATTTGAGCCGTTCAAATTTCTAAATTCTTCTAAAATAATAAACTATTCAAATATATACTCTTTTTCAATTTTTGAATTTTATTTGAATTTTGTTTGTTTGGATCTTCGCGTTTAGGTTTCGACGATCTCGGAGAGAACGACTTCAGCAATCCGAACCCGGTCTTCAATCAAGGCAAGTTACACCTTTGATCATGTTGATCCCAATACTTGAAATTAATAATGTTGTTTTCAAATTATTATGCATGCTTATTTTTAATCAAGTCTAGTTTTGAACTGTAGTTACACCCAAATTCGTTGGACAGCCAAATTTGATATTTCATGCCATTATACCTTGTCAAACATAGATAAAACCTGGTTAGTACATTAGTATTAACTAGAAAATTTCATAAAATTGCTTAGCCATGCTTAAACTATTCTGATTTGGGACGATCTTTCACATAAAATGATAAACTTTTATCTTGTATTCTTGACTTTGGTGAGTCAGAAATGTTTATAAAATTATTTCCAAATAAAATATGAAAACTTGGTTTAGACTTAGGCAAATGGCATGGTTAGAGTGGTGGGTGCATGCTTGCTGGCATGCATTGTCGTTTGGTGACGCAATGTTGATTGTCAGGCACAAGGGGTATGTGGTTAGTGCCTAAGTCAATAAAGGGCCGGTCTGTGAGCTACTATTGCAAAGCCCTTTCGTACTACCACAAGTCTGGTATGGGACAGACCTGGTCGAATAATTTGTGAAGTTCCAACATGATCTCGCTATAGGCTGAATGTGGGCGCGGCGTAGTCCGTGAGAAGTCTCACATGGCACAAGAGGGGGCTCCAGCATGTGGATTCATGCTGTGGTGAAACCTTAGTGGCGGCGTGATTATGTTGGCAATGGATCATTGTAAAGGCTTTGTTATGATTTTCTCAGTCGCACGCCTAAGGAAGCGTGTAGTGGCCGATAATATGAGATTATCATATCTTGTGGGTAAAGCTGTACAACCTCTGCAGAGTGTATAACCTATCCTGGATAGCCGTGCCCACGGTCATGGGCAAGCTGAGTAAAGTTTTTCACGGATTAGATTTTGATTTTGAAAATGTTTTATGAAACCTTGTGGATGGATGGAATCCATAAGAGATTTTGGAAAAAAAAACTTGTGGATGGATGGAATCCATGAGAGTTTTTGGAAAACCGTATGGATGGATGGAATCCGTACGAGTTTGGTTTGGAAAAATTGGTCCGGGTGGGATGCCCGTGAATAGGTTAGTGTTTGGTTGGAGCCTGCACTAACGTTACTTATGTTGATTACAATATTGTTTTACTTATTGTATCAAATTCAGCTTTCGCACTTACTTTATAATATTTACTTCAATGCTGCCTTTTATGCAAACTAACTATATTATGCCTTCCTTTGATATTCCATATGCATGCATTAACTCTATTAAACCTCCTGGCGTAACTTGTGGAGTACGTTTGTACTCATGTTGCTAAATTTAACTCTTTCAGAGGAAGCCTTCGACGACTTCGGTGAGGATTACGTCTAGGCCACGTCTTACAGTCATTCGCCATGTGGGAAGGCAGGATGGGCTGCTGCTTATGTTTTTCTTCCGCTGCTATTGTAAACTTTGGCCATCAGGCTCATATTTAGTTAAATAAAATTTGTCATTATGCAAGATAATTGTCTTTGTTCTGCTGTGTGCACTAAGCTTTCCTGGGATAGTGCGATTAACACAGAGGGTTTCGGAGTTGTTGCTCCGGGTCCCGACACTCAGGACGTGCCCACAGGCAGCCAATTGGGGGTTCACGACCTAGTTCTTGACACCTTCATCTTTGTCACCTTCTTTCCCAGGTGTATTGCTGAAGCGTAGCGATCTAACTCCTGATTCTGGATCAATTGAGGGAACGAGGGTGAGCACAATCCACCGTGCTCCGCGAGCCAATACACAGGATGCAATTAGATAATATGCATGGCTTATCAAGGAAAGGCTCAGGTTATTTTATTTGCCGTAAATTGCTTTTGAAATATGATATATAGAAATTTCCTTAGACCTAGTAGTTTAAACTAAAACATAATGTGAGGAAGAATGCAATAATAATAATAGCGATCTAGATTTCATCCACCGTTATATGGTTTCTGCACCATATGCTTAATCTTTTAGCGTTATAACCGCTTACCTTATCACAGGGGCGACACCCAGGGCAACACAAATTATGGCTTTCCACTGCCCTTCACTTTACCAATTCCACCCACAAAGTTTTTGAAATAGAACTATATCTGGCTAAGTTCCCATGTCCGTCCTTGACCGTGGGCACGGCTATTCGAATAGTTTTCACCATGTAGAATTTGTACACTTTCACCATAAGAGACAATCCGCTCGTTGCTCCACATGATTCCTTAGTCATGTGGTTGAGTAGACCATCACAATAACTTTTCAAAATATCTGGCCCCTTTTGTCAACTCACCATATGGGCTACTCCCACTTGTGATGGGTCCCATACGTTGCATGGGATGTTCACCACGGATACTAGCATAGTCGGACTCCACTCTCCACAACACTAGTACGACTGGGAAACTTCACCCCCTCTCGGTGTCCATTTAGACCTTCCCTTGCCCTTGCAATATTCCACTCCTTTCCACTACCGATGAGATGAGTCCAGTGGTTTCGATAGATTTACTTAGCCAAGTTGTAATTTGCAGACTTGTGGTTGTACTATTTTACATAGAAGGTCATGACAAGATTCAATCCTTAGTGGTATCTGGGCGGTTCTACCACAATCCACACACTGTGCTTCCACTGCACCACACACCAACCCCCATACCATCTGCCCAGATATTTAAGCAAGTTAGGGTTTTTGGGAGCATAAAATAATCATATCAAAATATAGCAGTCATTTCCACCACGACTTCCCAAATCAGTTTCTCATGATTAAAAGTGATGGTTGGGGCATTTTAGTGCCCCGAGTATCTAAGCAGTACTAAGCATGGCGTATGATTAGGGACTTATTTTTGAAAGTTTTACCATTATAATTTTGTTAGGGTGACAAGGCACAAATATTAAAATGTTTCAAAGGAGGTGTAATACTAACAAGTTAACTAATGGGCATATAACTAGAATCTTAAAGGAGACATAGATTTGCATATGAAATAGCAGCATGCAATTTGATAATTTAAGACGAAAATAATTTGTAGAAAATGTAGGTTCAACATAATCAAAATATTGACTCGCCTTGGTCACAGTTGCTTTGGCCTTGGTCGTCGAGAGTTTCTTCAGCCCCAGCTTCTTCCACTTGGGCTTCGTACTCTATTTTACGTTGCGCGAAAATTTAGATAAAAATCAGTAAACCAAATAAATTCTCATAAAAATTCAAACGAGCTTCAAAAATTATGATTTCAGCTCCATTGGATAGATATTGAATTTAGATGAATTTAGAAATTTGTTTCACTCAATTTGGAGTTAAAATGAATACGTTATGCCTTTTTAAAGTTCTCAGTTTAGTTTAGTTTATAGGGCAGAGCCACATGTCAGTGAGCCATTTGTAATTAACTACTCATAATCAGTATTAATTACCCATCATCAGCATTAACTCTGTCTTAACCGGTTTTAATCGCGTGGCTACTGACGACAACATGGTCGTAGCTCCGAGTGGTCGTAAACGACTTTGTAGTTGTAAGTTCGACTGCATGGTCGCAAGCTCGACTACGTGGTCGTAAGTTTGACTGTGTCGTCGTAGGCTCAACTAGGGGTCGTAAGTTCGACTATGTGGTCGTAAATTCGACAGCGTGGTCGTAAACGACTATGTGGTCATAAATTCGACTACGTGGTCATAGGCTTGACTATGTGGTCGTAAATTCGATTACGGGGTCGTAAATGACTGTGTGTGGTCGTAACCGACTGCATGTGGTCGTAACGACTATGTGTGATCGTAATGACTATGTGTGGTCATAAACGAGTATTAGGTACTCGTAGTCATGGGACTGGGCTTCAACAAGTTGCATCATCTTCCCCCGGCCGACGCTCGGCGAGCTTGCCGCCGGCGGAGGAGCCGGAGGCTAGAGCTGAGCATCCCCAAAATGGGTTGCTCACGCCCATGCCTACCCGTAGGAAAAACCTCGCCGACCAATTTGGCCAGGGCATTGGCCAGGGGCGACCGTGGGCGGCGGATTTGGGGAAGAAGGCGTCACCGGCGAGCTGTGAGGCACGAGAAACCGATTCGTTGAAGTGGGAGGCAGAATGAAGCGGTGCGATGTGAATAGAGACCTAGGTAGGGATTTATAGCCGGTGGGGAGGGCTGGCGTCGTGCAGGCGGTTGGCGGCAGGGCGTGGGCAATGAAAAGGTCGAGCTAAGCGGCCGCATGTTGACACCGAACAATGAACGATGAGATAGTGCGTGAGCCGAGGTGGGAAAGAAAAGTGACAGGGGCAGGCGCGCACTGTGGATGACAGAGGCGAAGCTCTCGGAGAGGATGGTGACGCGACAGGGCGGCAAGTCAAGAGGCAGTCAAGGTGACCCTCGGGTGACGCTAGCTTCTGAGCGCAAGGTCAAAGTGATGTGACGAGACGGCAATACGGGTCACGGCGGATAGGGTGACGTGACAGGGCAGCAAGACCGGTCATGGTGGTGGAGCGGGGAGGGTGAGACGGCCGGATGCGATGGCAACGGGGAGCCGTGCTTCAGCGGAGCAGGAGGCTGGCGTCAGTGGTGTGGATGCGGAGACAGGTGAGCAACTGCTGGTCCAAGCGAGGTGCGGGGAGGAGCGAGCTACCGCTGTGGTTCGGCGAGGCGATGTTTCGGCCTTGGCCTAGTTTGAGCGAGGGATCGGGGGAGGAAGAAAGAAAACGGGTCAGCCTGGGGCCAGGCCGATTCATATATATATATATATACACATTGACATGTGTATGCTTATCCATTTACATTTATTTATTTATTTATTTTCTTATATCTATTTATTTATTGTGGTATATGTTTATGTATGCATATTTATTATGATTACTATTATTGTTATTATTACTATTATGATTACTAGGCCCAATTTGAAATTTCAAATTTGATTTAAATCTTTACCCTTCTCCTTTTTGATGGATCATCTTTTCAGATTTGATTTCAAATTAAATTTTTTTAATTATTTTTATATTTCCTTCATGACTTTCCATTTGTTGTATTTTTCATGATTTTCTTCATTGGTTGGAACCTCAACCAAAATTCAAAGGAATACCACTAAAATTCAAATATCGAGAAAACATATTTCAAAATAATTCAAGGGTTACACATTTCCCATGTTCAAATTTTCAGGATGTTACACCCTCTGTCCATGCTGTGTGCCAAGTAGTTGTGTCTTGGAACTCCGCACATGCCACAACGCCACTTCAACAGCCTTCTTACCCTCCTCGGCTATTTAAGCTCCAGCTGTGGTCCCCCGAGTCCCCTCTCAGACCATCATAACCTTACCGTCCCTCGCCTTGTCTAAGCCGAGCCCCATTTTAACTCGACGTCATGTCTACCTCGCATCGCTTGGACCTCACCATGGGTAGCCTCCTCCGGTAAGTCCCGAGCCTCGCCAAGCATACCTTCAAGTCCCATTTTAGTAGCGCCATTGCTTCGGGTATGTTCCTCATCATCACTAGGTGCTTCCATAGCAAGGAATCGGCTTCTAGTGCCCTGTAGTACCATCGTGCCACGATCAGTATACTGCGACTGCTTAGTTTCGCCGTTGACCAAAGTTGCCTCCGCTTGCCATGGTCTCCCTCGCCTGTGTTGAGCCTCGCCTCTCTTCCGCGGGGAAGAACACTATAATGCTATCATTAGTGTTTAAGTGCATGTGATTAGCAAATTAACGACAGTCGTTAGTTGTGGTTAATTAGTCGCTGACCTGTGGACCCTCCCCATCTAATTAAAGCCATATGTCACTAACATGTGGTCCCTATCAACTTTTAAAATCTTTTTAAACCTGGTTAAGTCAGTCAAGCCATTGACAAGTGGGCCTGCTTACTGTCTACACAATAAATAGGTCACACCTGTTAGTCCCTCAGCCATTTTCTTTTAGAAAATAAATCAAATTAAAATTAAAATCATGTGGGGCCTAGCTATTAGTCTCAGTAAGTTTTTAGAAGAAAATTAATTCAAAAAATTAATTTAAAAACTAATAGACCCCACCTGTCAGACAGAGAAATTCTCTCTCCTTTGTTTATGTTTTGATTTTATTCAAATTCAAACTTTGGGAGCCCGTCCTTGCTTATTTTAGCTCCAAATTTAATGAAATTTTTTTCTAAATTTTTATAAATTAAAATCTATCTAATGGCTATGGAGTTGTTTAATTTAGGCTTCATTTGAATGTTCATTTATATTTATTTGTTTATGCTCGCTTGTTTATTTGTTTTTATGCGATCGTCCGAGTAGAGTACGACCACAAATATATAATGGTGTCGACTTCGCTAAATAATTTATATCTACTAGTACGAATTGCACCATTAGAGTGACCCACGAGTCGTGTCATTGATTTTAAGCCGTCACGGATACGTGTTATATTGTTGGTGTATGTCGCCGTGTGGCGCAAGAGAGGGTCTAGGTGTGGTAGACATAACCACCCTCAGATGAAACCTTAGTGGTGTAACTTACACTGGGGGATGTATTGTAAAAGTCTTGTGATGATCTCCTTGATTCACATGTCCAAGAAAATATATGAAACATAATAAGTTGATCACCTCTTGTGGGTAAAATGTACAATCTCTGCAGAGTATAAACTGTTCAAACAACCATGCCCACGGTCAAGGGCAGGCATGGGAATTTAATCGAGTTAGTTTCTATTTTAAAAACTTTGTGGGTGGGACAAAAACTCATCGGGTGGATGTAACCCCGATTTTGGCTTTTTCTGGATGGATATAACCCAGTGTTGATATTGGGTGGATGTAACCCTAGTAATCAAAACTAGCATATGGTGGATGGAACCATGTAACAGGTGGATGAAACCTACACCGTTATGAATATTGTACACTTTCACTCTCTTTAATAAAACAGGTTTTGGTTAACATGTTTGGTAATAGGAATTTCTAAATATTGTAATTTTGAAATGTTTCCTTAAGCTAATAAAAGAACCCGAGCCTTCCTTGTTAAATCCTGCATGTATAGATATTGCATTTTGTATATTTGCTTGCGGAGCACTGTTGCTTATGCTCACCCTCACTCACAAAATCCCTCAGAAGTCGTGGACTAAGGATACTATGTGTACTACGATGTCCCAGGAGCTGGTAGTGAAGAAAATTGTGAATATTAGATTAGTCTCTAGTAGTCTAGGTCTCACCCCCCTGTCTGGTTGACTAAGATGGTGTTTGCTGCACTAATATTATCCAAGTCCTTGGTTAATATCGATCACACATAATTTACCTCAGTCACTTGCCTGTGGTGAGATGTGCCCTCCCCTTTTGTTTTCGCTTCTACTTCCACATTTATGTAATGCAACCATTTAGCCTAATTGGCTCTATTGTAAACTTGATCTGATGTTCTCTATTTAAACTCTAATGAATGTAATATTATTATATGGTATGGTTTCTGTCATGTATGAAATGATACAGTGATGTATTCTATGCACACTATCTACTGATCTAGGAAATAGTGCAGTGGTTTCACAGAGGATTCTGTATTTGTTAAATTTGAGTCTGACAAGTGTGAGGTCTTGTGAGTCTTTTGATCCATCTTCCTGTGACTCTTTAGCCGATGACATAGATATGCCTGTGTTTTCCTTATATGATTTGGCGAAGAGGATTGTAACATCCCAGATTTTAGGGAATGCAAATGAGGGAAATTTAAAACTTTTTGCATGCATAATATTCTCTTGGTTGTTATTGGAGTTTCCTTGTAAAAAGCAATTTTGCACACATAAATTTTCAAATAAAAATCTACATTGAAAAGAATTTGATATGAATTTAAATTCAAATTTGAAAAGATGATCCTAAAATGATCTATGATAAATTACACTTGAAAAAATTTAAAAACTCACCAATATATTCATGGCACTAAAAGTAAAGTTTTGAACATGTTTTTGAATTTATTAGAATAAAAAATGATGCATAATACACATTATACAAAACTTCCGTGATTTTTGAGAAAAATCCATAGTAGATAAACTTCTAAAAAAATACCGAATGATGTTTACCATGCCAGGAGCATCCACAAACATTTTCAAATTTTTTGGAGCTCGTCTGATTTGTCTAAAAATTTTCCAAACTCTCAGCTCACCTTAACTCTTTCTCTCTCAGACGTGTGGGATCCAACCCGTCAGGCCACCCTCTCGCTTAAGTCCTAATGCTGATGAGTGGGACTAGACCCCACCCGTCAGGTCGCCTTCTGCCTCTCTTTGCTCACTGACAAGTCAGGCCCACGGACATGCTTCGTCTTTCACCTCCACCTGCTTGCACCAGCGCCGCTCTGCCACGTCGTGCCACCAGTTTCTGATATCGTGTTGTGGTTTCCTACTCACCTACCTAGTCTCAACCACCCATCGCGTCACTATGCCGAGTTCCCCTCCTTGTCATCTCTGCTTGTCGTATATCGCGAGAAGCACCAGACACTCAGCTCGCCGTTGCGCTCGCAAAAACTCATGCTTCCCTTTAGGTCGTCTTGTGCCTATAAAGCCCTTCCAGCCATGCCATTCTCTTCCCTGTCTCACACTTGCTTCCTTCCCATGAAAGCCCGAGCTTTCCCTTCCTACCACACCTAGAACACCATCTTCTTCCATGTGAAACCCTTGCTCCCCTAACTGTGTCATATTGTGTTCCCTATCTCTTAGAACCTTTCCCCTCATTTAATTTTATGAATCGTGTAGACGTGCATCATGAGTGAGCCATGTTCCTCATTGCCAGCCAAATCCACTACCACAAACCATTCTTCCCTCCGGTAAGACTTAAGCTAGTCACTTGCACTCTGAGCATCACTACTGCCTAAGAGAACTAACCCGACCATGTTTTTGCCTCGTATTCCACCATAGAGGGCCGTCATCATGCACGTCATTGCCACCGCTACTGCTCACCGTCAACTGGATGCTCCGACGCCTCCCTAACCGCTCCAAGGCCCTCGGTAGCTTCCTAGTAGTCCTAGATGCTTATGCGTTCATGTAATTTGAGATTGTGCCACCGTAGCATAGACTTCACCATCGTTGTTCATGGCACCACCACTGAGCATGGCGCTGGTGAGGCTCCGGTGACCTTTGGTCCCTGAGCCAGGCCCTAGAAGCTTCGCGATGACACCCTGAGCCAACTAGAGAAGTCTTAGAGTGAATGCATGTCTTTTGTAGCTTCGTCGTAGTTTGTTAATGAGCCACTGCCGCCTCTCACCACCGCACGGCCACAACCAACCACCGTTTTGGTCGCCGTCACCTCATTAAGGTGCGCAAAGACATGACTATTAATTCCATTTTGACCATGTTAATGTCAGACCTTAGCCCCCCCTTGCCACAGTTGAGCTTACTGGAGTTCTCCTCCGCTTGGCTCTACCTCCCTCCCACCGACAAGTGGGCCCACCTTGTCAGGAGATTAGCTTTGCATTAATGACATACTTTAAAACTAATATGTCTATGACAAGTGGGGCCAACCAATTAGTTAATCAAAATGATGTTTAAAACATGTGACTATGACATGTAGGTCCCACATGCAGGTAAGGTTTTTAACACATGAGACTATGACACATGGGACCCACCTGTAAGATTATTAATTAACTTTAAACCACATATGTGGGCTCGGTCAAAAATCAATTAAGGAATTTAATTAAACAAAAATATATGAGTCACAGACACATAGGACCCACACGTAAGTTAAATATTTAAAACATGATTTAAGCTTGTGAGCCTAACATAAATGGCCTACCTGTTAGTTATTTCGAAAAATAATAAAACCCTAACAGATGAACCCCACTTGTTGGTCTAATAACATAATTAATCCATGTTTTCCTTTAAAAATATAAATATAAATAAGTGAACTGAAATTCATGCACAATGCTATTTTTTATTTTCTCAATATTTTTCAAACCAATTAATATTCAAATGGCCATAGCTTTTTCATATAAACTCTGAATTTAGTGATTTTGTCTCTAAATTTTTATAAAATTATTCCCTATCCAAATATGCAAAAATATTTAGGTTTGACCTTTTTTTTAATTTATTTGACTCTTATTTCTATTTATCTAATTTTTATCGAATAAACACTATCACACTAGACAATTTCGAGAACACGTACGAATCATTATCTGAGCAACAAGAGTAAGACAAGCAACTCTTTGACGATGTTGATCATACTATTTTAATTATTGTATATTATTTACAAAAACTATTATGCATGTGCATATATTCTATTAAAATTGCTATACTATGGGTAACAGTAGTTATGACCACTTGTGTACACTGGACCTTCTTGAAAATTTTATATCCTCACTATTATAACCTTTAGGACATGGTTCGGACAATAGCTAATATCATTTTGTGTATATTACATTAAGTACATGGTCTAGATGCTTTGCCATGCAATAGTTTTCGCTAAGTTTGATCAATTGAAAAAATTTACGTATGAACATGGGAAATTTTGAAATGTTGGACCAGAAGAAGAACCTTTGTTAATTTGGTATAAAATAAAATGAAGAACCTAGATTTAGATGTGAGTGAGTTATACTATGAACTGTCAAATGTGAGAAGGTATCTCACATGTAGATAAGGGAAGATTCTCGCTCGGGTCAATTAAGGATCGATCATTGTTTCCTCACATCTAAGTCTAAGTGCACAACCACATGTGTTATATGGGCTCTGGCTTTAGCTGAATAAGTTATCTAGGTCTAGCATTGCATTTTGGTAGGTCGAAGTAGTGAGGGCATTCCAAGAAGGTTTACTTGTTGGGGCTCCCTTTACCAAGTTGTTGAGACCAAAGCTTGCTAATACAATGGTGAATGCCTATTTGAGGGACAGACCTAAGTGAGGGTCTTCACTTGAGGGATGGACCTAAGTGAGGATTCGAATACTCTCTTAGGGGATGGACCTAAGTTTAGGTCTAGGTAATGTAAAGACTATATGATAATCAATTTCGTCACATGTCGAAGGAAGAGTGAAGTTGCCAATATTATACTTGATTATCCATGTGAATAAAGTTGTAAAACCTCTCGAGCGTGTTAAAAACTATTTATATAGCCATGCACACAGTCATGAGCATGCTTGGATGTAGCCACAATGGGTATAATTTTCATTTTTAAAATAGTTTCATTGAACATGATGGAGTGACATGTGCGTGTCACATGTGCCATGCCCACGACAGGATATGTGTGATGTTCGCAGCCAAGGAGGGCTGCAAATGGATATGTTTTAATGTTATTAATGTTACATAAATGATATTTCATTACAAATCAAATGCTCTTTACAATTCCGTTGCAAATTACTACTTATCAATACTACAAATGAAACTTGCTTCACGCTGAAAATAACTATAGCATAGAGCCTTACTTATTGTTACCCTTGCATTTATTTATATGTTGTGATACACTACAAGTCTTGCTAAGTACATAATGTACTCAACCTTGCTCAAATAATTGTTGTTCAGAGAATGAGGAAGATAGCATGCCAGATGACGTGTACTTTGCCCCAGGCATTGGGGAGTTCGACGATGGGTCTTTCTAGGGTTTAACTCTAGCCGGTTGCCTGTAGGCTATGGTAGCATACTGCTGGATTCTTTTGCTTATTTAATTGTCTTCCGCTGCACTTTACTTTTGATACTTATATTTTATTTGGCTAGTCAGCCCTATGTTGTAAACTTTAATTACGTATCACTTATATATTGCCCTGTTGTTGTAAATTAATCATATGTGATGTGCATGGATGTGATCTCGATGTTGTGAATATATGTACTAGCCATTGATCATGGGACTATTACAGAACTCATACGGTGATTTTGGGTATTTCAACACCTAGGGTCCCTACAAGGATTGGAAATGTTTGCATTGATTGTGTAATGGTTGACCATTTTTATTGGTCTTGTCCGAGTTACAGGGGTGTGAAGTCACTTGAGCCTAAGGAGGAGAAGGAAGCTCATGGGATGTGCAGAATAGCCATGGAGGATGATCATGATGTACTTTTTGGGGATACACCGGGTCTTTTAAGAGTTTCTCCGAATCCAAATAAATCATACGTAAGATCGATATTAAAACATTGACATATATAAATAGAGTTTGATCTATCTCTCTAGCATATAGTATTCATGTTTTGCTCATAGCCGTGCTCTACTCATTTATGTTCATTCATGTTCATACTCAAAATTGTTTGTTTATACTTATGTGAGCATTGAATGTTTATTGCCTTTCTCTCACTTTGGATAGTATTTTTGTGTGTCATGTGTCACAGGACCGGATTTCCATGTCATTTCTCACTAACCCTGGTTCTAAGACACAAACGACTTCTTTTATGTTGATGTAGGCTTTACATGAAGGAGACAAAGTGTGCAATACTGCAGTCGGGGACCAGGGGAACAGTCAGACCTCCGCTCACTTGGTAGTCCGACCAGCCCCCAGTGGTCAGACTGGCCACACGATGGCAGTCTAACTGGCCTGAGGCAGACTCCCTAGTTCTGGAGCTTCTGGGTCTTCTTCTACCTTATTCCATTATCTAGTGATGGCGATCACTCTTGGGATGTAGCATGACTCAGTTTCTACTCCTTAGACTACATCTCACCGCCAAACAGTGCGACACAAGTTTTATTTCCTGTGCTTTTACATTTTCCAATGACTCTTCATTGAATATCATTCGAGGCTTTGTAGTTGGAGGGTTGGTTGGGTTAGTGATAGGATCACTTCTTGCACGAGTCTCTCTTAGGCACATTTTGGATCTTCTAAATTGTACTTTCCTCCAGTCTAGGTCGAGCTTGCTTCTTCAGTTATTGGTTTCTAGTAGTGGGAATTTCTAGTATTTCAGATTCGCTCCTTAGTTGTGAACCATCCTTCTCCTAGAGACCATGTGCAGTATAGAGCCTAGCTCTCTCTTCTTTCAGCCATTCTAGCTATTCCTTGTGAGGAGAGAGTTTGGGGAGTAACTTTTGCAAGTTTGGATCTTATTGAGCTATTTCCACCCTTGCAAGTGCCTTTATATGTTTTATCTTGCAACTTATGTTTTGGGCGAGCTTGATCCTTTTTGCTTCTACAAGTGGTATCTTGCAATTAGTATCTTCTTGTAGTTAGGGAATTTTACTTTCTTGCTTTCTTTTTCATCATGCGTGCATGGCATTTCATTGTGACATATATGTATTTACATATGAACTTCGGCTATCACTTACTTGTGATGTAATTATAATTATGATATTGCTCACTACCATGTTATGCCTACTTAGCTATCTTTATCATGCTTTTGTATGTATGATTAAATCTTTGTCATGCTAGCTTAACATGCAAACTTGAACTAAAATTCACATGTGATATTAACTTTTACAATGGATATCATTTAAGTTTGCAAGGTTGGATCTTTTGACTAGTTTGCTCTCTGGTGATCCTTTTATAATATGTGTCATGTCAAAAATGCTCTTTTAAATCTAGAATCTAAATTGAGCGTTAGATTGAGCTATCCTAGCTCTTTATTGAAGTATGAGTTTACTTCTCCTAGGGTTTTGTAGCTATGGTCGAGTATTGCTTACGGAATCAGGAGTAGCTCATTGTTCTTAAACTAGACAATAAAATAAGAGTTAATATCTTTTATGTGCAAAAAACTAATCTCACCAATTCTTTCTCTTGTGATGGCTTACCATTATTCTTAGGGGTGGAAAACGGTAACGGATAATTCGTTTTATCCGATATTCGTATCCGAGAAAATACGAATATGGTAAGCAAAAATTCTTATTCGAAAATATTCGTATTCGTATTCGAGAATATTCGTATCCGTATTTGAGAGTATTCACATTCGCATTCGTATTCGAGAATATTCGTATCTGTATCCGTATTCGAGACTATTCGATTCGTATTCGATCCGTTTTTAGAACCCATGAAAAATTTGTACAAATTTTGTGATTCAAAATTTGAATTTAGGTGGTTTAAAACCGGTAACCGGTCAAAAACCGGTGAAAATCGGCAAAATCACTAGGAATCCGTTTTATCCGATATTCCTATCCGAGAAAATCCGTATTCGAAAATATCCGTATTCGTATTCGAGAATATTCGTATTCGTATTTGAGAATATTCGAATTCGTATTCGTTTTAAAAATATGGATTCGTATTCGTATTTGATACTATTCGACCGTATCTGATCCGTTTCCACCCCTAATTATTCTAGGCATGAACTCAAGGGGTGTTTTGGATGACTAAGACCATATTTTTAAGCTTATTGCTTAGGATGGTCGACATAAGGCTTGGGATCAAGCACGTGGCAAATTAAAGTGAATAAAAGAAAAGTTATGAAATGGTTGAAACTTAGGAGGCAATTATGAATGGCTCCTAATTCAGGACTAGCTTTACTAAGATAAGACCATAATGTGTTTTCAAAAGTGCTAAATGTTCTAATTGTGTTCAATTCTAAGTGCTTGAATAAAATGATTCAATATTGAACTTGTAGCACTCTAATTGATTCAATTTGAGCTTCATGGATCCATTTATCCTTCTTAACATGGCTTAGCTCATATTTGGATACCTTTAGATAAACATGTCAATTTTGAAGCCTTCTTATTTTGTAATTAATTTGGTTATGTATACTTCATCATGATCTAGATAGCATTGTATGCATTCTATAGTTTCAAGTGGTATTCCTTTAACCTGAGCCTCACTTTGGATAATTTTCAAAGCTCTTTAGGTTTTGCATATTCATGCATTTATACATGTTCTCTCTTATGCTTCCTGTGCTCTAAGTAGTGTCATGCACATTTTGAAGGGAAACTTTAGCCATTGATGTATATATTGCTAAAATAGGGATAATGATTGAGAAAGGCATTAAGGGGTGAAAAAGGTATTATGGGGTGAAAAATTGCATAAAGGGGGAGAACATTCATTTTTGTGGTATTAGTAGTATATGTTACAAGTATAATTGTTATAGTTACAAAACTTGCTCAATCGAAACCCAAAAATGCCAAAATGAGATATTTGAGTAAGGGAGAGCTTCATTGCATATCATTTGCACTCTTTTACATTTTTGTTGTTCTTTTTCTTGCTATGAAAATGATCATGGTGAGCAATTACTCTTTTTTTTTGGACCATGAGCAAGATTTTGAGCTTTTGTGAAGTTTTAGGTGTGATTGGAGCTTTTGTGGAACACTTGTTATTTGTTGATGTTTTCTTCATTCCACACTTTGCCAACATACTCTTCTTTCCGTTTCAAATAGACCATGTATAGCTTTTGCAACTTCTTGCTTTTCTTTTAAAAACAAACTCAATTTCTTGCATTTTTTGTATTTATCAATATACTCATCAAGGATGGTATTGTGAGACCATGTAGATATCACCCCATTGTTGTAATGAGTAACTGACTTTTAGTTTAGAGAGTTTACGGAGTTTGAGTTTGGTTTCTAAGAGTTTGCAATTTTTCAGTTGCTTTCTGTTGCCGACGGTCTAACCAGCTTTAGGGTCACGGTCAGACTGACCAGGAGCGGTCCAACTGGCCTAGAGTTGGTAGTCAGACCAGCCTTTGGTTGTTGGTCTAACCGACTGAGGTGCTAGTTTCTATCTAGCCTGTGGTTGGCTGTCAGACCAGCCTTGGAAGTTTTGGGCTCAGTTGGTTGAGTTTGGGCATGGCATGGTTACCGTTGCTTGGGTGCATTCGTGGTGCATGAAATCTATTGGACTAATGTGGGTCAAGTTGTAATAAACTTGTACCTGAAAACAATTTATTAGTCTTTGTATGTGTAGGGAGGCTTTGAGTCAACTATGGTCAACAGCGAGGAACGGGACTACGCTCATGGAGGAGTCGAGATCCAGAACATTCAAGGATGCCAGGTAAGATGGTTGAGCTCAAGCGAGGCACTACAAAGGAAGACAAGGAATGTTGAAGGAAAAGTTCAAGCAACGGTCCATCGAATGGTGCGGTTGGTGCAAGTGAGCCATTTGTGAACCTACAACTGCAAGCATAGAGATTACATGTAAAGGAGGAGACGACGATATACTAGGCTCAAAAAGAGGTAAGGCCCACGGTCAAGGCAAAGGAAGCAGGAAGCTTTGTGAAAGGCGATAAACGAGCATGTTTGTAAATTACCCAAATATCGAACAAGTGACGATGTGCGAAACCACGTGGTGACCTAAATGGTTTAGATCACGGATGTGCTAAAAATGCTAAATGAATCAAGTTTTGATTCACTAATGGGTTAATGGGTATGAGTGCTTGAGAAGCGTGCATGTGTAAGTGTAAAACCTAATATAGTGTTAGGTTAACGGGTTAGCCATGTAAGAGTGGTTGAAACAACTAGGAGTGCTTGTTAGGGTTCCCCTTGTGAGCCTATATATATAAGGAGAGAGAGAGGTGGCTTGTGTGAAGATGGTTTTGAGAGAGTTTATGCTTAGCCTTGAGAGAAGTTAGGGTTCATGGAGGGAACCCTATGGGAGATATGAGAGGTTATTGTGGTTAAGCTTTTTGTCATCTTTAAACCTTTGTGTATGGCTAAAGAGTGGTTATAAACATTCATCTCTAAGTATCAATAGAGATCAAAATTCGTCAACGTCTTTCTCTCCTTGTTCAAGTGATGAAATATTGATTTAGCTTAGTTTTTTGTGCTTATCTTTCCCTTTTGATCTTGCTTTATACCAAGGATATGTAAGTGACCATAATATCTTTTGGAGACCAGATCTCATCTATCTAGGCACCTGTTCGTTGCAATTTCTTGTGATTGACCGGTTTTGCTCAAAAGAAGATGATTTTAGGGTGTTGGTCTTGTGAGTGTTTTAGGCAGAGTTCGTGTTGTGATCTAACTTGCTACGATATGTAAGATCACATCCAAGTCATCTAGATCATCAAACACACGAGCAAGACCAGATCATTGTTTTCCTCTTTTATCTGATTTTGGTACAACATTCCTTCAAATGGAAAAAGGTTAAAACTTTAGCACAGTTTTCTTGATCGTTGATTGGAATAGATTTTTGACATCCTAGAGAAGGTGCATAATGATTTTTTAAGTGATTCAGAGCCTTGGTTTGATAGTTGGCCTATTGTTGTTTTAACTTGGTTTTGGTGCAGCAGAGTATGAAGAGGAAAAATATCCTAAGTTTTAAAAGTTCTTTCAAGATCTTTGGTTAGGATAGGTTTTTAAGGTCATGGTCAAGTCTTGGTTCAAGTTTCAAGTCATTTGAAGTTGCGAATCAAAAGTTTCTCGTCGTTTTTTCAATTTGAAGTAGTGTTGAAAATATATTCTGTTATGAGAGGAGAAGTCAGACCGCCCCTAAGAGAGATTAGACTACCTTAGGCCAATTAGACTACCCTATACACCGTGGTTAGACCGTATGGACAAGTTTTTATCTGTTTGGTTCGATTTTTCTTGGATATTTCCTTGTGAGTGATTGATCTCTGATCTTCATAACTTTTCATAGACATTAAAGTGAATATCTTTGATTTCTCCTCTAGAAAAGATTTGGAAAAGATTTTAATCAGATTGGCTCCTATTCACCCACTCTACTCGCCGTTCTCGGTCCTAACCTCTGCAACACAATGACAAAGAGTAGCAGTCTCCACCCTCAGCCTTTTTTGCCTGTGCCCTTCTAACCTTGCCTCACAGTGCTTACACCAACATCTAGTGCCACCGCATCTCCGGCTTCCTCTTGCACATTTAACACCTGAAATTGCTTGCCAGCCTTCTCCTCCTCCCCCTTCACCTCTCCATTCCCCTATAAATTAAGCCTGACCACTCATGGGCTCTCTCTCTGAGATCAATCCAAGCTTACGCATACCTTCTTCTCTGGCACGCTGCACTTTGGAGGAGGAGCTCATCTACTGCATCTAGCTTGCTAGTACAATTACTCTAGTACTAGTGAGCTGGTAGTAGTGAGCAGTGGCAGTGACCGGCATGGACGACAGCATCACCCACAATTCGAGCAGCAGCAGCTCATGGGATCTGGACATGAGCCTCGGTAGCCACCACCACCCTCTCCTCTTCGACCACACCGCCCCGACTCCACCGCCGCCATTACCCTTCGACCTCCACCCTCCTCCTCACCACCGCCATCCTCACCACCCGTTTGATCCTTCTCCGTCTTCCTCAGTCTTCCCTCCTCCTCACCACCACCTCCATCCTCTCGACTTGGACCCCTCCTCTCATCAGCGGCATCATGGGCCCCGCCACGACCAGGAGGAGCTGAGGCACGAGGCGGCCGGAGGCCAGGAAGGCGCCGCCGGCGACGACGCGGGGGAGGAGCTCGGGGCCATGAAGGAGATGATGTACCGGATCGCTGCCATGCAGCCGGTCGACATCGACCCGGCCACCATCAAGAGGCCGCGCCGCCGCAACGTCCGCATCAGCGAGGACCCCCAGAGCGTCGCCGCCCGCCACCGCCGCGAGCGGATCAGCGAGCGCATCCGCATCCTGCAGCGCCTCGTCCCGGGAGGCACCAAGATGGACACCGCCTCCATGCTCGACGAGGCCATCCGCTACATCAAGTTCCTCAAACGCCAGGTGCAGGACCTCCAGCACCAGCCGCCCCAGCAGTATCCTGCCGGGGCGTCCGCCGGAGCTCCAGCGGGACCTAGCACCTCAGTCGTAGGGCGAGCTGGCGCGCCATTTATGCCGCTGGGCGGTGGACCGACTATCGGTTGGCCTGGCCTCACGAGGCCCGTGGATATCCACGGGCCGACGTCGTCGTCGTCCTCGTCGTCGATGGGCGGCGCGCACGCGCCCCTTGGTTTCGGATTCAGCAGCGGTGGTCAAAGCAGCCATGGAATGCGCTGACAGAGAGCTATAGCTTATTAACTAGCGATCGATGGATGACTAGCAGGGAGGTAATTTTGATTTAACTTTAATTGCTCTTGCTGTGGGGATCAGGCGGTAATTTGTGTTCTGGTGTTGATGTTTTGTGAAAGTACAATTAATTAATAAGATTAGCTAGGGTTTAGGCTATTTTGCCAAGTGATCTTCAGGATTTAATTTGTACTGTTTTCTCTGAGTTTTCATTTGCGGAGAATTTCAAGGGCCAGAAAAATATTTGAGAAAGTACTGGTTGACATATAGCATGCTTGTTGACAAGCTACTGGTTGAACATGGGATCGATCAGAGAGAGAGAGACCCACATTGATTGGCTGTTAGTTAGTTGGCTGCAGTTTATCAGGTAATAACGACTTAACTCCCTGTTTTTCTTTGTTTACGTTGATTGACAAGCTATTTTTCATTACAACTTCCTGCTTCACATCCTCTCACTATTTACGTTGGTTCGTAGATTCAAGTTGTCTCTTATATAAGAAACATAACATTATATCTTCTCATATCTTCTCTACTTTATATAGCATTTTACTTATTTAATATAGTTAAGAGACAGTTGAGAAGGTGCTATTAGAGATGCCCTGGGTCGTCTTGATATACTAGTTCCTTTCTATTTTACATAGCATTTTACTTATTTAACATAGTTAAGATATAGCTGAAATATCACCGTTAAGAATGGACATAGCTGAAATATCACTGTTAAGAACGCCGTGTGTCGTCGTGAGATACTAGCCGGAGGGAATTATTGGTGCAAGGTATTCAGTGCCATGATCAGTCATGAGTGGTGAGGTGCTGAATTCTATGCATCAAGACGGCAAAAATATGCACTAAAGAAAGGAGGCTTCGGTTGGAGAGTTCCCAGAGACGACAGTGCGGCCAAAAGCTGTAACGAGCTCTATCTATCCATCTATCTAGCTTAGCTACTACCATACGTCTATCTAGAGCTAGCTAGAGCCCGCAGTGATGTACTGATTCCTAGCATGAAAAAAAAAGCACAAAGTTCCATTGCATGCATGATTAGGAAAACTAAAGTAAAATAAGAACTTCAATTTGTGTCGTACATGAACAGGAAAATGCCATTAATTGCACTGGTATTTTATGTAAACTGAGATACATTAATGTTAATTGTATTGCTTTTCAAGAGGAATGTTAATTAGTTAATTGTATTATTGTCGAGCATGTAGCCGTTTACGCTTAATTCAGGGTCAAAATATTACATCCATATAATACAGTATACTACTGTAGTACATCCATGTGTCATGTTTTCATTTTTCTTCCCCCTTTGTAACATTAATTTAAAATTTTCTTGCATGATTCAAACTTCTCCACCCAAAAGTCCAGCTATATTATTTCCTCCCTTATTTTCCCCAAGTTTTCCTTCTGTCATAGTTTAAATCCACGGTTATTGCAGATCACGCATGCTCATACATATCAATCTGCAGATCACGCATGCTCATACATATCAATCTGCCCTATCAAGCGCATCCATTACAACAAATGAAATACTGGCGGTAAAGATTGGTCATCAAGAGATAGATGGTACATGGTGTTCAACATGTATGGCTTGAGCTTCTGGCTTCTGGCTTATTTTTGTATTATTCATAATTTCGTTTTTTTCTGAATTTTTGACTTTTTTAGCTTTTTTGCCGGTTCTTTTTTTCCCGTATTCGTTTGCGTTGTCTGTGATGGGCTAACAAATTTTTTATATTTTTTAATTTTTTTAAATTTAATTATGTTAAATAAGCCTCATGTCACCATGTGTTTTTTCACCACTACGGTGTTTTCACCATAAGCCACAAAAATAAGCGAACCGAACACCACCTAAGCTTATTTTTGCACTATTCATAATTTCGTCTTTTTCGAATTTTTGACTTTTTGAGCTTTTTGTCGGTTCTTTTTTCTCATATTCGTTTATGCGTTGTCCGTGATGGGCTAACATATTTTTATATTTTTCAATTTTTTTAAATTTAATTATGTTAAATAAGCCTCTCCCAGCTACAGTGTTTTTTCAGCCAGCTACAGTGTTTTCAGCCATAAGCTTTCAGCTTTCAGCCGAACCGATCACCACCTATTGTCTTTGGAGTTGCATGCAAATACTGGTAAAGAAATAGTTTAGATTTACATTTAATTATTTTGATACATATCATTAATTTGGATTATAGTATGTTTTTTATAATGTCTTTAAATTGTAAGAGAGTTGTTCAAGCTCCTACAAAATTTCTTAATGGGGATTTTGTATGGTTGTTGGTCAATTTAGCTGAGTATTATTAACTTCTCTCAAGGTTAACTTAATGTAACATAAGTTATTGCAGATCACGCATGCTCATACATATCAATCTGCCCTATCAAGCGCATCCATTACAACAAATGAAATACTGGCGGTAAAGATTGGTCATCAATAGATAGATCGCGTAATTAATTGTTCTTCGAAGTTACACAACTTCTCAAAGTTTCATTTTCAACGTCTAATGGAGCAACACACCACCAATTATACACGATAAAAACACATCATGTAACCTCTAATAACACACAGGGTTATAACATATAGTCTCTAACATATATATGTCGATCTCTCAATTGTCCCTGAAGAGTTGACCTAAGTTAATCAGTATGGTTTGTTCTCTAGGTTATGAAATAATTTTCCACTCTAAACATCCCATATATAACTAATTGTGTATTCGATCGTGCGCTGTTAGTCGATCTTCACTAAATCAAACTAGCTAATCTGAATTATAACGAAGATCCATCTAGAAGAGAGAGTAAAACCTATGTTAGTACGCCCATTTTCACCCTGTAAATTTGAAAAGGTAATCGTGAAGGGATCTAGATGACTTTTGACTACTTTCGTTCACAAAATTAAGATACGTACAGGAAACTCAGTAACTTAGTACCCACAAGAAATATATTCAGTCAAATTACTTCGAAGAACGTTTTTCAATTTTACGTTCTTCTTACGATTAGTTTCTTTTCTCATTAATATCGATTAGAAGGACACATCGTACTATAGGACCGAAAGACAGAAGAAAGGGGTGAATAGTGACGTTCAATTTTTCCCCCCAAGTAATCTTGATCCTTTACTCAAATAAATACAGATATACAGAGATTAGGAATGGAAGCCAAAACAAAAGCTAGCAAAATATAAAATCAAAATTCCAAGAAAAACCAATGCTACCGGTCAGAGACCTCTCTCTAAAGTTGGTCTGACCTCTCCCCGAAACCGGTCTGACCTCTCCCCAAATTGTTCTGATCAGATGAACGGTGAAATCAAGCAAATGAACAGTAAAAACAACATTGTTTCAAATCCAACAAAACCTTGTAACTTTTGATCCGTAGATCTAAATGATATGAAACTTGGCATGCACCTTCTCTAGGATATTATGAACGCATTGCAATCAAAGATCAAGAAAATCATTGTCAAAGTTGTGACTTTTTTTAATTTGAAGAAGGTTGCATCAAAAAGGGCAAAAACCTAAAATGGTGAATATGACTTGCTCATGAGTAGATGACGGCCAAGATAGATCTAGATGTGTTCGTACATATCAAAGAAAGCAAGAACATATCACGAATTCTATCCAAACTGTCCACAAAACAAAAACCACAAAATCACACTCTTAAGCCAAACTGGGTAAACATAGGAACTTACAAATAACAAGTATTTAGATGGATGAGATCTGATCTCTGAAGACATCAGCATCACTTATACATCCATGACACATAGCAAGATCAAGAGGAGGAGAAGCACCAAAAACCAAGCAAATCAAGATTTCATCACTTGAGTACAAAAGGGAAATACTTGGACGAATTTTGATTTTTATTGAACTTAGAGATAAATATTTACAGCCACTCCCTAGCCACATACAAGGCCTAAGGATGACAAAAACTTAGCCATAAGAGCCTGTCACATCTCCCACAAGGTTCTCTCCATGAACCCTAACTCTCCTCTCAAAGGCTTGGACTAAATTCTCCAAAAGATTAACCTAGCCATCCCTCTCCCTCCTTATATATGAAGACTCACAAGGAAAACCCTAACCGACACCACTAGTTGGGTTTCTCTACTTACATGGGCTAACCCGTTAGTGCAACACCATATCGGGTTTTACACTTACAAATGCACATTTCTCAAAGTGCTCACAACCATTAACATATTAGTGAATCAACACTTGATACACCTCACATTTTTAGCATATACAAGACCGAGACCACTTAGACCAACACAGCCATTTCGCACACCGCCACTTTTTTGGTATTGGGAATTTATCGAAATATCTCTGTACCGCCTTTTATGAGCTTTCTGCTTTCTCTGTCATGAAGCATCACCCATACTTCGTCATCATCTATGTGGCCCCAATGATTTGTTGTCAAGCCTCTCACGTGTCCGGATCCTACCGAACCGTCCTCGCTTGCAAACAACCCAAGTCATCTGGCGCACCACATGCTTCTCCTCGTGCATGATGGCACCTGGTTTCCTTGACTGCTTTGGACCTCAACTCCTCAGTGAGCTTAGTCCCGATCCAACTTGTCGTTGCACATCATATATACCATCGTAGCTCCTGCTCTGATTCCTCGTCATCCCGGTTTGTAACCATCCCACAAGCCTCAATCATCTTCGGTGGCTCCTTGATCATCTGGACCTCGACTCCTCCTAGGCGTAGTTCTAATCCCTTAACTGCTTTGGATCTAAGCTCCCATGACATAGCTCCTGAGTCCTACAATTAATACAAACAAGCAAACCATTATGTAGCACTACACAATATACAAAGTTATCAATTGACACAATTAATCTATACAATGCACCATACAAAATGTATGCACCCAAACCACTAATCATAAACCTAGGAGAAACATTAAACCTCTGTGCACACAAGCAATGACCTAGGTCAAACTAAACTCTCACCATAACTCAAAATCCCAAAAACCCCAAACTGGTCGAGAGAGCACTACTCAACCGATCAGACCGCTAGCCTTGGCTGGTCTAACTGCTGAAGGCAACTAGTCAAATCGGTTTTGGCCGACGGTCTGACCACTGGAGAAATGGCCGGTCTGACAGCCCGCCTTTGCTGGTCAGATCGGTTGGCCTACAAGCTGATCGAAAAATTGACAAATTTGCAAACCCTCAAAAATCAAACTCCATCAGCTCTCTGAACCAAAAGTCAGTTGCTCATCACAAAGATGGGATGACCTCCACATGGTCTCACACATTCCAATACAACTGTTGTTTTTCTTAATTAATCTTGACCAGAAGAACATGAAATGCTAAATTGTAGAGGTTTAATTTCACCAAATAACATCTTACTTCAACTAAATCAAGTGAAACTTTGACCCAAAACAATTCAACACTTTGCTAGTCTCGCATGAAAGCCGAGCTAAACGTATATATAGTCACACCCTAAACGTAGCAGCACGATTCGATAAAAAAAGAATGAGGAATTTTTTATTTTGATTGATTAGCTAGTGGTATCACCAGTTTTCCATTTCCAAATAACAAATTCGAGGGTGATATGATATTAATTACCAGACTAGCGAATTGCTTACAATTACCAGATGCATTAATTCACCATTTATCCATAAGAAATACTGCACTCCTGACATTAATATAATGTATATCCACAAGATTCGGTTAAATTTATCATTATGATCCCGGCAGCAATCCAGTACACACTGTTTCAATCTCCACATCCACATACGTGTAGAGCAATAAAATAAAAGTTTCTTCATATATATCGTGGTGTGTAAGCTAGGCTCTAATCTATTCGTTGGAGAATTTGTTCTGACGTACGTGTGTTACATGTGTCAAGTATCTACAGTCAGCTCAAAAGGTAGTAATGGTTTAAGATCTTTAATTTCCTATCACATGCACTTAAGTTTTGTTGAACTACTGAAGCTATGTATATTTGCCAACAATTCAACCATTTTCATCAATGTACTATTCTGATCATGATCATTTCAAATAAGTGCATAAAAACATGCATGTATTTTCATTATTTACATGTGTTCGCATGCTATATATATATATATATATATATATATATATATATATATATATATATATATATATATATATATATATATATATATATATATATATATATATATATGCACTTGCACATGTGCATGATAATTTAGAGAGCATTTGCATGCGTACATGAATTATTGTTGTTAACAAGAATCTGGCTCTACGACATATATGCACATGCATTACATGATCAGCAAAAGCAAATTTCCTATGCATTAGTTCTCATATTTGAAAGTGACCTCAAATGTGCATGCGATACACGCACACATGCATGCATGGCCGGCCAATCATTAAAAACTTGTTCAATTAGGATATTCTTGAGATAGAAACGGAAGAGATCGGGAGATGGAATTGATCGATCGATCGATCGATCTACTTTTTTTGGTACTTGAAATGGTCAGCCTCTGCAATGTGCGATGATCATATGATGTGTGACAGACCAAATAATAAATGTACCGTAAAGCTCCCGGCCGACCCCTTTATTTCTCCTTGAAAATTAAGTTTTTTTTTTTGACGAGAAGAAAAAAACTAAAGAAGCCAAAGGAAGAAGGGAGATTGGAGCATTTGCCCCATGCATAAACATATAATTTGATGATTTACCTTATTTGTCTCATACGCCCACATGTCAATGAGACATTATAGAGTAAATCATCAAATGTAATGAAGGGTGTGGCAAAAGATCAATTACCTCAAGCAAGAAAGGCATCTACGGTTCGATCTATATATATATATATATATATATATATATATATATATATATATATATATATATATATATATATATATATATATATATATATATATATATATATATATATATATATATATATGTATAGAATAGAAAAGGTTATCTAGGGCACTGATTTCAGAGCTGACAGGAGCCAATCATGCAACAGAGATGGATCATATGCTGCATGCTTCTGCAGCAATAGTACTCTCCTATAGTATCGAGTGGCTATTGTACAAACTTTGCGGCCAGATCATTATTGGGGAGGCATGTCACATATTAATATTCATATCCATGAGCGCCGTGTGCCGTTGAGAAGTCACCATCAGTGCCAATGCCGGGCGTACTACACAAAACAGGAGATAAGATTGTTCTAGGTAGGACACAGCTTTCCAGTTGCCCTAGGTAAAAGATGTAAGTAAATAGCATGAAATATATATATATATATATATATATATATATATATATATATATATATATATATATTATCGAACCACTTCAACTACTAACTAATCTCTTAAGATCCATTTCCACATATATGGAAGTTGTAGTAATCATGCATGCATGGTTTATGAGTTTATAAGTTTGCAATGCTAGCTTAATTTATACTCGCTCCGTTCAAATTTATAAGTGTTAGAATGTGGCCCATTTTTATGGCCCATTTGCTTAATTCCAAAGTATGCTTTATTTAGTACCATATTGCTAAGAAAAGGAGAGAAAAACCAATTTATAAGGTGGAGTCCTCTCCACTCCTTGAATATGGATAGAGATGGTATGCGGAGGGTTCTGTGTAGTTACACACGCACGCCTGTGTGATATCTGCAGTATTTTCGCGTGAAAATCGCGTGACTTGCGACTTGTGACCGTGCCGTGACGTGGCGCGCCACTTGGCAGACCAAGTCCATCTCTATTTTTGCTGAACCATGCATTACTCTCCGGAGAATAACTGCAGCGCCCTTAAACGGGCCTAGAGACGTCCAGAAGAATAGAGAGAATTCTGCACTTCTTTTTTCTTCCTCCCTGCAATTTTGTGCTGTGGTACTGTGCCGTCTGAACCACGTCGACCTTTCTTCCCGGCGTGCACCTGGAAGGAGGGTGAGCGGCTATCTCCGAACCGTTGCCGCAGAAAGTACCTGCACGGGGCGGCAATAAGGTTTCTGGGCAGCGCATCTGCGTGACCGCTCATTGATCAAGGCCGTCACGCTCGTTCGCGCTGCGCCAAGCTGCTGGCTTCTGTTTACTTCAGGCTAACAAGTAAGTCGTTCGTGCGCATGTTCGATTTAGTTACTGTGTTTTATTGAGTATAATCTGAAGTATGTTGAGTAGCCTGCTGTTAATTGTGAGTTTTGCATCACTAGTGCATTGTATTTGTCTCCTACTAAAACTTGGAATTAAAATATTGCTCACATATCCAACAATAAGACATATTTTCTATTGACATATAGATCAAGGAGACGGTAAAAATGGCTATATTACATTTAATTATTATCTCTAAGCAGTATATTCAATGTATACTGTAGAGAATAACAAATAAAGCTGCATATTTATTAGGGAGTACGAAGTAGTGCAATTAGAGCGGTTGTACGTTGTGTCTAAGGGTAAGTTAAACAATCTCTCTTCCTAGACACGACGTAACTAAAACATGATAATATATAGGTTAGAGACAGATCGATGCCCTTATAAGTGTATATATGTCTTGCATGCATGGACCCAGCATGCATCGGGCATAAAAAAAAGGTATACCATATCGCAATTGAAGGATCGAGGATCACACCGGCCACTGTGCTCACTGGGACCCTGTGGAACTAGGATCTTTGTATCTTTGCTAGTCGACTCGATCGTCGTTTATCTTTGTATCTTTGCAATTTAAGGCTGTCATGCATGTCGATCTCTATCTATGCATGCATGAATATGCATGATGGAGCAGCAGTAGTACATAGAAATATTAAAGCTAGCGAAGCATTCCGTTTCTCCCATGGAATGCATGCATGCATGTTTAGCTAGCTCCCCAACGGCCGGCCGGCTGTTAACGGCTGGGCGAGCATGCCAGCCGGCCGGCCGGATCTCACCTTGCGCCCATGCTTGCCTTCTCCTTTTAGCTTTCTGTGTGTATGTACACACATGTTTTCCATGAAATACATCTCCTCGTGTGGTAGGCAAGTAGCTAGCATTACAAGAAAACGGATCATCTCTTACGGTTCAAAACTTTCAGGAAAATACAAAAAACCGTTAGGTTAAATCTCCCTGACGGGTTCACGTCAGGAAAAACCCTTCAGGGCTGGCTGGAAAGGAACATTAAATTTGGCTGACGGTTAAATTTAACCTGACGATATTACCCGTCACGGAAAAATGCATTTTCCTGAGGGGCCAAACCGTCAGCCAAAATAATTTAACCTGACGGTACTAACCGTCACGGAGAAATGAATTTTCCTCAGGGGCCAAACTGTCAGGAAAATACATTTTACTGACGGTTCAGTCACCGTCAATACAATAGCCTGACCCACAAGAAAAATGGATTTTTTTGAGGGGGCCAAGCTGTCAGCAAAATTAATCAGACCCGCCAGAAAAATAAATTTTCCTGATAGTATGTATTTTATTGACTGTTTGTGTTACCGTCAGGAAAATGTAGGCTGACAGTTTGATTAACCGTCAGGTTAAATATGTTGAAACGGATACTTCCGAGGATATGGATAAATATAGCAGAACTGAGGGAGTACGAAGTAGTGCAATTAGAGCGGTTGTACGTTGTGTCTAAGGGTAAGTTAAACAATCTCTCTTCCTAGACACAACGTAACTAAAGTCTGTATGATAATATATAGGTTAGAGACAGATCGATGCCCTTATAAGTGTATATATGTCATGCATGCATGGACCCAGCATGCATCGGGCATAAAAAATAAATTTTCCTGACAGTATGTATTTCATTGACTGTTTGTGTTACCGTCAGGAAAATATAGGCTGACAGTTTAAACCGTCAGCAAAATTGGCACAACTACAGAAAATCGTATTACAGACGGTTTTTTGAACCGTCTGAATTTATGGGTCAATGATAATCGAAAGTTATCACAGACGGTTTTTGAACCATCTGTGATGTAAATATCGCAGACGGTTTGTAACTAAATTTGCTAAAATTACAAAATGATCAAGTGCTTGAACAAATGATTCATCTTTGAACTTGTAGCACTCCAAGTTGACTCAATTCTAACTTCTCGGTTCCACTTAGAATAATTGACATGGCTTGTATCATCCTTAGATACCTTGACATGCTAAGAAATTCGATTAAATTTCAGATTAGGACTTATTTGGCTTAACTTGTCTATACGTACATTGTCATGATCTAGATAGCATTCTATTATGTTATGGCTTGGTGTAATATTTCAAAAGTCATTTTGGATAATCTTCATGGCTCTAATTGCTTAAATTGCATACAATCCAGCCATTTCATCCAAATCATGATTTATTTTTCTCCTTGCATCTTGATAATATTATTGCCAAAAGGGGGAGAATAATAGAGAAAAAACTATTTCATGAGGATTTTCTAGAGCTTCTGAGCTTTTGAGAAAAACTTGCTCTTTCTGTTTCTTCTCTAGAGTTATCTTTTGTCAACATGGTCGCAAGCTTCTCTTTCTGCTATTTCTTTTAGACCATGTGTGACTCTCAAACTCAACTTTATACGCTTTTTCGGTGTTTGTCAATATGCTCATCAAGGGGGAAATTGATAGACCATGTGAGAGGTGCTCTCATGTTTGTGATGAGTAATTGACACGTGTTCTGAAAGTTTGAGTTTGATTTGAGTGGTTCGTGCGTGAGTTCTATCGACTAATGCAAATGTTCATTACATTATCTCGAGCGGTGATATGTGATGCGTTTTCTTGTCTGTGATGGCTGCAGGACTTTAAGGCGGAGTCGTGGCGAGGCATGGATGACCGGACTAGGCACGTGCGGTGCTGAGGTCGGAGCGGTCGGGATGTGCCGAAGACGGCGAGACTCGAAGTGGTTGCGAAGCTTGGACGATAAGAAACGAGGAAGTTTTCCGGAAGGTGCAGTAGGGGCATTGTGGTAAATGCGCAAGGCTGCAAAAGCGGAAACGGATTCGGTTCGAGTTAATGGGTAAAGCACGGAAGTAGTTGAAACTATTGGGTAAAATGAAAATTGTAAACGCATTAGTAGAGACTATAAAAGGAGATGGAGAGACATGAGTGCATGTATGAGTTAGGTTTTTTTTATTGCTTTGGTCTTTTCTTTTCCTTTCTGTTGAGGAGTTGGTGATAATAACAGAGGTTGTTCTGCTTTCCTCCTCAATGTCTGTATGAGTGGGGTTGCGTTCTGTTCTTGAGCTTTGTGTGACTCTGTGTGAGAATGGCTCACAATGTGAAACAAGTATGAGATGGCTGAAAACTCAATGAATGCAATCATCCATCACTTTGTATCTATTTCAAGCTCTGCTGTCTTGTGGTGTGTTGATTGATTGGCTTGAGTTTCCCTTTTCTGTGTTCCTTTCTGTTCTTGCCTCTCTGAGTTAATTCATTGAATCTTTTGTCAAGAAGCAGCAAATTGATTTTGCTTTGAACTGGGAATATTCTCAAGGTCTCTTGACCAATCCATTTTCGAAAGCAAAAGGCAGATTCAATGGGTTTGTTCATCTCTGAGTTCTTCGCCTCATTTCCTCTGTTCTTCAGGTTCTAGGGTTTGGAGGCAGGGGACTCTTGCCCCTTTGCTTTTCTAGATGCAAAGCTGAGATTGAGGTGTGGTTCTCCCCTCTAAGATCATATCCCCGCTGTTTTCAAAGTATCATGAGCAGAAGATGGAGGAATCTCAGGAAATTTGGAAATCAGCTCTCTTCTGTCAATTTTCAGATTTGTGCTCAAAAGTTGATTTCTTGCTGTTTTGATCATATCCTTTGATTCCCAAGGTCTGTCCTGCTATTTAGTTCTCTGTCCACTTGTTAGCCCTGAGAAATTTGGCAAAAACTCATCTATTTTTCAGTTTTCGGGTGGCTGCAGTAAATACTGTGCATTGCTGTTATTTTCGGCCTGCAGTCTTTCGGTTTGCAACTCTCATTTTCAGTCTGCAATCTGCAGAGTTTCTTTTACTGTTAGCTGCTACTTTCTGAGTTAAAAATCAGAATTTCAGTTTGTTCAAACTACTTCAGTTTCTCTGTTTTCAGTCAAGTGCAGCCGCAGCATTTCTTTTCAGTCAAGAGCTTCTGTCTGCATATAGTCCACTGTTTGAAGCTTTCGGCTGCTCTTTGTTTCAGGTTGTGCAGTGTAGTTTTCAGCAAGCAGTTTCGGCCAGCTCTGCATTTCAAATCTGCACTCATTTCTGCTGTTTTCAGCATTTGTTCACTGCTGTTTTCAGCATTCGTTCACTGTTATTTTCAGCCGATACCTTGCAGCCTGCAGCCTAGTCTTTCAGGTTTCTTTTCTCTGCAGCTTTTGCATTTTTGGCTGCAGCCTTTTTGTTAGTCTTTGGTGAAGCTTCTTCGGAGTGATGAATAAGTCCCTGTACTGTGGTCTTTGTGGGGCGGGCACATGGTTCTTGTACAGCAGCTTTAGATTAGCATCTTGGACTAGCTTTAGGGCAGCTTTAGACTAGCATCTTAGACTAGCTTTAGGACAGCTTTTGACTAGCATCTTAGACTAGCTTTAGGACAGCTTTTGACTAGCATCTAGGACTAGCATCTTAGCATATGCTTGGCTGGTTCTTAGCCTATAAATTTGTATCCCCAACCCCTCAGGTTGGCATGGCATTGTGCGAGAAATAAACCAAGAAAATTGCCCCATATCCAAGTGTCATCCTCTCCATGAGAGTAAGGATCTTGCTATCACCAAGAGCAAGAGTCCAGCGACTAACAACTGGTATCAGAGCTATACTATCCTGTAGCCTGAGCATCTCCTACTCATCTCCTTCTCCGGCCTCATGCAGCCCGGCCGGTGTGGCGGCGACTCCGACCGTCCCTCACTCCTCTCCGGAGGCAGGCGGCGGCTCGTCGGCAGCCCTCTCCACGCAACAACCCCGATGGCGCGCCATGTCCGCAGGCGGTCTCGGCCTTCGATCGCCTCGAGCACGCTGGCGCGCGAGACGGCCGAGCTTCGCCGCAGCGAGCAGCGCGGCGCGAGCGGTGGCGAGACCGCTTCTGGCGGCGGAAAGGCGTCAAGGCGGGCAGGCGGGCGGGCGGCGGCAGAGCGGAGGTGGAAGCGGCGGCGGCGGCAGATGCGCGCTGGCGGCAGCGGAGGTCAAGGTTGCAGGCGGCAACAGCTCCATCTCTGCCGATGAGCGGCCGACGCGGATCTGAGCGGCGGAGGGGAGGCGGCGCGGCGGCGGCGCGATGGCGGCAGCGCGCGGCCACGAGCGTGGCGGCGGCCAGACAGGCGCGGCGCGCCGGGCGGCGCTCTGGAGGAGGCACGACGCGGCGGCAGACGGGTCGACGGAGCGCGGCCTTCACAGCGACGCTCTCTCTCCCGGTTGGCACCGTGGTCACCACGAGTACCAGTCGTCGTCGGGACGTCGGCCCCGGCGGCGGGTGGCCTACCCTCACTAAGACCAACTACGTCGAGTGGGCTGCGGTGATGAGGGTGAAGCTCCAGGTGCGGCATATGTGGGATGCAGTCCGGTACGGCGACGTCGACTACGACCAGAATCGACGGGCGCTGGATGCTCTCATCACTGCAGTCCCGCCCGAGATGCAGTTCTCGCTTACCAACAAGCGGACTGCCAAAGAGGCTTGGGACGCCATCGCTGCAGCACGCATCGGCAGCGACCGCGCCCGCAAGTCTACACAAGCGAGCACCGCGCGGGTGGGAGCACCGCCTTCAAGCCAGGTGAGGACGTGGATGACTTTGCCCTCCGTCTCAACACTCTGCTGCGGAGCCGGTGCAGTTCGGCGACGACACCTACGGCGAGGAGAGAGCTGTGGAAAAGCTCTTCCGCTGCGTCCCCGAGAAGTACAAGCAGACGGCTCGCTCGATCGAGTCCCTGCTGGACCTCTCCACGATGACGATCGAGGAGGCGTTGGGTCGCCTCAAGGTCGTCGACAGCGATGAGCCACAGCGCCTCTCGGGACCCGTCACCATTGGCGGGAAGCTCCTCCTCACTCGGGAGCAGTGGGCTGCCTGCCAAGGTGACAGGAAGAAGGGGGAGCCTTCTTCCACGACAGGCGACCGCAAGCGTGGCAAGCGCGGCAAGCCGCGCAAAGACGCCCAGGCAGGGGCGCGGGGACGTGCCGAGGGTGATGACCGTGGAGGCGCCCAGGGCGGCGCCGCTGGCAAGCAAAAGCCGGCACGAGACGACTCTTGCCACAACTGCGGCAAGCTTGGTCATTGGGCGGGGATTGTCGGCGACCACGACGCGCCGGCCCACGTCGCAGCAGCGAGGAGGAGGCGGCTCGTTCATTGCTCATGCGAGCATCGAACTACCTTCAGCGGCACCGGCCGCAGTGGCTCTACTCCACCTTGATGAGCCAAAAGCACATGCCCTCCTCGGCTACGGCTCCGGCAACAACAAGACTGACGGGTGGTGCCTCGACACCGGCGCCACCCATCACATGACCGGTCGACGGGAGTTCTTCGCCGAGTTTGACTCTAGCGTCCGAGGCTCCGTCAAGTTTGGGGACGCCTCCGGCGTGGAAATCAAGGGCGTCGGCTCCGTCATCCTCACCACCGTGTCTGGTGAGCACAGGCTGCTCACCGGCGTCTACTACATCCCCGATCTGCGGAACTCCATCATCAGCTTGGGACAGCTGGATGAGAACGGCTCGCGGGTCGAGATCGAGCACGGGTGTCATGGTTTGGGATCTTCGCCGCCGCCTTCTTGCCAAGGTAACCAGAGGCGAAAATCGACTCTACATTCTTCACGTGCAGGTGGCACAACCCCTCTGTCTCGCTGCTCGTCGGGACGACGAGGCGTGGCGATAACGCAGCTTTGGGCACCTTCACTGAGGCCACAGGCGGCTCGGTCTGCGGAAATGGTGCGAGGCCTGCCGTGCCTTGACCATGTGGAGCAGTTCTGCGACGTCTGCGTGTTGACGAAGCAGAGGCGACTCCCCTTTCCCCAGCGGGCGAGCTTCCGAGCCAAGGAGAGGCTCGAGCTCGTGCACGGGGACTTGTGTGGCCCGGTGACACCGGCCACACCGGGAGGACGACGCTACTTCCTGCTGCTCGTCGACGACCTCTCCCGCTACATGTGGGTGATGGTCCTCGGCAGCAAGGGAGAGGCTGCGGACGCCATCAGGCGCACGCAGTCGCTGCGCGGGCGAGTGCGGCCGCAAGTCTGCGCGTCTTGCGCCACAGACAACGGCGGCGAATTCACGGCGGTGAATTCGCGTCGTCTTTGCGATGAGGGCATTCACGCCACTACTCCGCGCCGTCAGCCCGCGGCGAGCGGCGTCGTCGGCAGCGCAACGAGGCGGTTGTGGGGATGGCTCGGGCCCTCCTCAGCGAGAGGGATGCCTGCCTTCGGGAGAGGCGGTGGTGACGGCCGTCTACATCCTCAACCGCCGCCTACCAAGGCGCTCGGCGGCGGGGCCCGTCGAGGCTTGGCATGGGCGCAAGCCGGCGGTCTCCCACATGCGGGTCTTCGGCTCCCTCGCGTTTGCCAAGGAGCTTAGCCACATCGGTAAGCTCGGCGGCGGGAGCACTCGGGAGTGTTCGCCGGCTACGCGGAGGGCTCGAGGCTCACCGCATCCTCGACCTGTCACACGCGCGTCGCATCTCGCGTGGCGTTGTGTTCGACGAAGGCGGGCGGGCGTGGGACAAGGCGGTGGGCGGCGGTTCGACTTCGACTCTCGAGGACTTTGTTGTCGACTCGTCCCACTTCGAGAGAGCCGGGAGCTAGCGGCTCGTCTTCACCGAGCTCGTCCACCTCGACACCTTGCTCGCCACCGGCTCCGTGAGTGCTCCACCACCTTCGGCACCAGCTACGCCCACTCTTCACCACCGGCCATTCCACGCTCTCCTGCACCGGCTCACCACTCTCCTGCACCGGCCGCCACACCACCGGGATCGGCCCCAACAGCTTCGGTCCACGACGAGCAGCGCATGGTGGAGTTCGCTACTCCGCTGTCTCACGACGAGGACTGCGTCGACGCCTACCACGACAACGAGCCTCTGCGCTATCGTACCATGGACAACATCCTCGGCGAGCTGCCCGTCCCTGGACTAGCGCAGACGACTTGGCGGGCGCATTGGCGTGCGACGACGGCGAGCCCGCTCTTCGCCGAGGCGGAGGAGGAGCGGCGTGGCGTGTCGCGATGAAGCGAGAGATGGACGCCGTCGGCGGAACCGGACGTGGAATCGGCGGATCTTCTGCCGGTCACCGCGATCACCCTTAAGTGGGTGTTCAAGGCGAGCGGGATGAAGCCGGCGCCATCGTCAACACAAGGCTCGCTTGGTGGCACGAGGCTTCGTGTAGCGAGGAGGGTCGACTTGATGACGCCGCGCACCCGTCGCGCGCATGGAGTCCGTTCGTCTTCTCCTCGCACTTGCAGCCCAGGAGGATTGGCGCGTCCATCACATGGACGTCAAGTCCGCCTTCCTCAACGACGACTTGAAGGAGGAGGCCTACGTCCGTCGACCGCGGGATTCGTCATCCCGGCAAGGAGGGCAGGTTCTCCGCTGCAAGGCCCTCTACGGCTGCGGCGGGCACCACGAGCTGGAACGCTGTGGACTCCACCCTCAAGCAAATGGGGTTCCAGCAGAGCGCACACGAGGTCAGTGCGGTCTACCGTGGGGCAAAGGCGGCAACGCCCTGCTGGTGGGCGTCTACGTCGACGACCTGGTGATCACCGGCTCCAAGGAGGCCGAGGTCGAGGCGTTCAAGGCGGAGATGAAGACCGCCTTCGGATGAGCGACTTGGGGCTCCTCTCCTTCTACACGGGATCGAGGTCCACCGGGACAGCCCCAGTATCTCCCTTCGCCGCACCGCCTCGCCAAGCGCACTGTCGAGTGGGCGGCCTCACCGATCGCAACCCACCCCACACTCCTATGGAGGAGAGGTCGGCGAGCCGCGACAAGACGGCGGAGGAGGTGGGCGCGACGCAGATCGACGCATCGTGGGCGCCTTCGCTATCTCGTCCACACGCGTCCAGTTGGCGTTCGCCGTCGGCTACGTCAGTCGGTTCATGCAGCGACCGACGACAGAGCATTAGTAGGCCGTGAAGAGAATCCTCCGCTACGTTGCGGGCACCTCCGACTACGGCTTGCACTACCCGAGGTGTCCGTGCGGCGCACTTCATCGGTGCGGCGACGGCGACCACGCAGCGACATCGACACCGGCAAAAGAGCACAAGCGAGATTCTCTTCTTCCTCGGCAAGTGCCTCGTTAGGTGGCGATCGATCAAGCGGCGGTGGTGGCCTGTCCATTGTGAAGCGAGTACATAGCGGCTTCCACCGCTCGACTCAGCGCTCTGGCTCGCTCGACTGCTTGGTGATCTCCTCGGCAGAGACACTGAAGCGGTGGCGCTCAGGGTGGACAGCAAGTCCGCTCTGGCTCTGGCAAAGAACCCCGTTTTCCACGAACGAGCAAACACATCCGGGTGAAGTACCACTTCATCCGAGGCTGTTTGGATGAAGGCAGCATCAAGGCGAGCTACATCAACACCACGGATCGCCTTGCGGACACGCTCACCAAGCCTCTTGGGAGGGTCAAATTCCTCGAGCTCTGCTCTAGGATCGGGATGGTTCAACTTTCCCACAAGACAACGCACAAGACTTAGGGGGAGAATGATGAATAAATCCCTGTACTGTGGTCTTTGTGGGGTGGGCACATGGTTCTTGTACAGCAGCTTTAGACTAGCATCTTGGGCTAGCTTTAGGGTAGCTTTAGACTAGCATCTTAGACTAGCTTTAGGACAGCTTTTGACTAGCATCTTAGACTAGCTTTAGGACAGCTTTTGACTAGCATCTAGGACTAGCATCTTAGCATATGCTTGGCTGGTTCTTAGCCTATAAATTTGTATCCCCAACCCCTCAGGTTGGCATGGCATTGTGCGAGAAATAAACCAAGAAAATTGCCCCATATCTAATGTCATCCTCTCCATGAGAGTAAGGATCTTGCTATCACCAAGAGCAAGAGTCCAGCGACTAACACGGAGAAGTGTTTGTAAGTCTGAATTTTGCATTTTCAGTTAGCTCTTTAGGCATGCCATGTATTTTCAGTTTTTGGTCAAATCTCTCTTGTAGCTTTCAGTTCGTGCTTCTAGCAAAGCTCTCTTCTGGTTTGTGTTCCTTGGTTGTTTTCGTTTGTGGTCTCTTCAGTTTCAGTGAGCATGAACTTTCTTCATCATAGCTTCTATAGCTATCGGAGGAGAAGTATGTGGATACGTCGGAGCGATTTTTAAAGGCACCATTCACCCCCTCTATTACCATTTCCGATCCTACAATTGGTTTCAGAGACGGTTAGCTCTCTTCTATAGATCTTAACCAGTCTGTGAGCTATGGCAACGGACAAGTATTCCACCAAGCCTCCGATCTTCGATGGGATCGACTATCCCTTCTGGAAGAGTCGGATGGAGACCTACATTGAGGCTCAGGGCTATGCTATCTGTAGAAAGGTCAAAACACGTTATGTTGTTCCTGCCGATGAGAACATCGACGTGGCAAACATGCCTGCTGTTGAGACGAACACTAAGGCGAGGAACATCATAATCCAAGGTTTGAGCCGAAGCGAATTCGATCGCATCTCTCATCTCACGTCGGCCTTCGATATTTGGGCGACCCTCGATGCTTACCCTGAGGAGACTACTCAAATAAAGACGGTACGACAGGACCAGTTCAAGCGAGATCACAACAAGTTTGAAATGCTCGCTGGAGAGTCCCTCGATGAGTGTTTTGCGAGGTTTCACAAGATTCTGAGCAACCTCCGAGCGGTCGGTCTCACATACCCCGACTCGGACAACGCTCGTCAGATGCTGTCGGCCTTGGATCTGCGTGTTTGGGAGATGAAGGTGACCACCATCAAGGACTTGACTAACCTTTTGACCCTGACTCTTGACGCGCTATATTCACGCCTCAAGATACATGAGATTGACATAGTCTCTTGTAGGTCGAAGTCGCAGTCGATGACCTTGGTCACCGATCCCAGTCCTGCTTCTGGTGTTTTCTCCGATAATGCTACTGGTTTTTCTCTAGCTGCTCTTTGTGAAGTAACCGATGATCAAATAGAGCAGCTACCAGAGGACCAGTTAGCCCTTCTAGCCAGAAAGTTCTCACACGCCTATAAGAGAGTGAGGGATAGGAAGAGGAGTGGGCCGATTATCCGCAACCTTGGGAAGGCCAAGAAGCTCTTCCACTGCGTCCTCACCGCCTTCGACAACATCGACTTCAGCGACGTGGAGGGGTGGAGTGACAACGATGGGAAGGACGATCAAGAACCCAAGGATGGCGACGACTTCACCGGCATGTGCTCCATGGCCAACAAGATCGACGTCAACGACGATGACCTCTACACCGACACCGATGAGGTAGATCCCTCCTATGAACAGCTCAATGACGAATGCGATGTATGTTCTTCATTGCTCGGTGATATGGAGAAACTAAGGACTTCTTATGATAGTGTGACCTCTGAGCTAGACTTGCTTAAGGTGAAGAATGTTAGTCTGTTAGCTGAATTAGAGATGACTAGAATTGTTGTTCCTTCATCTACTACTGAGACTACTTTTTGCACCTCATGTGAGGATAAAGATAATGCTTTTAGAGGTCTTTACACTATGCTTCTTGATCTGCTTGAAAATTATGAAAATTGTAATAACTTGAAAATGAACTTAAAAAGGGCAGATCATAAAATTGCTAAATTGAAGGCTTCCTTACTTGAGCCCATTATTTGTTATACCAACTGTCCCAAATTAACCCTTGAGTTTGAATATGTTTCTAAGCAATTTCAATAGATGGTTGATCATAACAAGAAAATGGCTCAATATGCTTCTAATGACCCTGTTAGCTCACCATTCAACAATTGTGAAAAATTGAAATCTGATTTGATTGCATTGGATGAAAAATATGTGAAGCTTACTAAGGACCTTCTAGAAAAATCACATCCTGCTTGTGCCTTCTATGCTAAGGTGTTGGAAAAGGATAAGGACATGGTAGAGACGTTTAGGAAGAGTTACGAGAACTAAATGGCTAGGATTAGGGCTGCTCCCTGTGTGTCCTGTGAAGCCCTCAAGGTTGAGGCCGCCGTGCATAAGGAGAGATACGCATGTGCCATTCGCTTTTCTGCTGTTGGTTCTTCTTCCTCTCCTTTTGCTGTCTCTTCTTCCCCTTGTTCCTCTTGCACCTCTCTTTCAGGAGTGTCAATACCTTTTGAAAGATTTGTTGGAGGCAAGAAAAAGCTGAATCTTATTCTAGAAAAGTCCAAGATTTGCAAGTTTAATCAAGGTCTAAAATATGATTTCTTAGAGGATGTTAGGAAGCATCCACCTGCTGTTCTCAGACCCATAGCAGCAGGTGTGATCGAGGTCAAGCCCCAAATCAAAAAGGTTAAGTTCAAATCCGCAGGCTTTGTCCAAGGGATCTCTGACAGTAAGGTGGGAACACCTGTTGCTTCGACCTCTCAAAAGGCGAAGCCCCATCATGCTATTTCTACCTCTCAGAAGGTGAAGTATCATTGTACTTTCTGTCACAAGGATGGACACTTGATCGAAAGATGCTTCAGGCGCGCCAAGATTGCACGGAGAGACCGTGTTCAGGCTCTTAGGTGTATTCAGGGTCAGCCCCAGACCTTGAGTGCACCTAAGACCAACACGAGGCTTAGAGTTGATCACTCTGAGGTGTTTAGGCAGCATCGAGGACTTGGTTTTTCTGGTGTTTCTGATTTTCATCCTTGATTTGCCTCTAGTCATGACTTCCGCTGTCCTGAGTGTAGATCTTGTTTTCCCCATCGAGATAGCTATCCGTGACAAGATCAGCATGTTGCTGGTGCACCGACTCGCTCTTCCATAGCAGTCGGACCCAACAACAGCTTCAGGTCTGCTCATAGACCTTTTGGCTTTCTGAGCGACGGAGAGCGTAGGGTAGTTAGAGGTCAGTCGTGTGTGGCTACTTCTTCTACTCGTCGTGTGACTCAGAATTGTGTTCCAAAATCTCTTTTGATTTATCCCAGTACTGAGCCATTTCTCTCTTGTTGACTTAGGGTCGCCGGGCAGGAAAGGGAGAGGTTTGGCTTGTAGACTCCAGGTGTTCTCGTCACATGACCGGAGATTCTCGTTGGTTCTCTTCTCTAGCCCGTGCTCCAGGTCATGAGACGATCACCTTCGGAGATGCCTCTTCTGGGCGCGTCATCGCTAAAGCTACAGTGCGCGTTAATGATTCTTTCATTTTAAACTCAGTGAATGCAATCATCCATCACTTTGTGTCTATTTCAAGCTCTGCTGTCTTGTGGTGTGTTGATTGATTGGCTTGAGTTTCCCTTTTCTGTGTTTCTTTCTGTTCTTGCCTCTTTGAGTTAATTCATTGAATCTTTTGTCAAGAAGCAGCAAATTGATTTTGCTTTGAACTGGGAATATTCTCAAGGTCTCTTGACGAATCCATTTTCGAAAGCAAAAGGCAGATTCAATGGATTTTTTCATCTCTGAGTTCTTCGCCTCATTTCCTCTGTCCTTCAGGTTCTAGGGTTTGGAGGCAGGGGACTCTTGCCCCATTGCTTTTGAGAGACCATGCGGAGGTCATCCCGTGTGTATGATGAGTAATTGACATCGGTTTAGGAAAGTCGAGTTTGAGTTGGTTGGTTCGGACCTTGACGTTGTGTGGTGTAACGGGCTCGGTCAGACTTGGTCAAACTTGGTCGTATGGGATTAGGATGCATAATCTGATGATTCGACAGGTTTGGACTCTATTATACGTAAGTATGATTTGTTGATGTTATTATGCTTACATGTATCGAGCGGTGCTATTTGATGTGTTTCTTGTCTGTGTTGGCTGTAGGACGTTGAGACGAAGTCGTGGCGAGACACGGGGTGACCGGACTAGACACGGGCGGTGTCGAGGTCAGAACGGTCGAGATGTGTCGAAGACGGCATGAACTCGAGATGGTTGCGAGTCGTGGACGACAAGGAGCGCGGAAGCTTCCCGGAAGGTGCAGGATGGGCGAAATGGTAATTTCGCGAGGCTGTACAAGCGGGAGCGGGCTCCGTTCGGGTTTAGCGGGCGTAACGGGGTGGAGACCCGTTAGCCAAGGGCTATAAATAGGAGGGAGTGGCTGCATGCCCCCTCATGGTTTTGGGAGAGAGTTAGAGTTTTAGTGAGTCAAAAGAGCCTTCGGAGAGGTCTTTTGCTTTGAGGCTTTAGTAGTTGAGAGTTGGTGGAGATGGACAGAGGGTTGTCTCCTTCGTAGCTCTTTCTTTCTCTGTGTTCTTGAGTGGAATTCTTGATTTGAGAGAGGGAGAGGTTGGAGATGAGTTGAAAAACCTTGTAATCATCCCTTATTCTAATGTCTATGCGTATCGGGACTCCTCTATATTCCTTTTGCTCTCATGAATGAAATCTAAAGTTTTTCTCCCGTGCACTCTTTTTCTCTTCGATGCTCTCAGTGTTGGATTCTTGAGATTTTCGCTTTCTTGTTGATTCTTGCTGAGGAGTGGCAAAATGGGTTGCTCAGTGACGGTAATAGGTCTCAAGATCATTTGATTGGATTTCCCAAGAGCAAAGTGAGTGAATCAAAGATTTGCACTTTTTCAGTTTTTCTGTTCTTAGTCTTCATTTCTAGGGTTTGACGTAGTTTTTGATTTCCTTTGTGAGATGGCATGAAACTTGGTATCTAGAGTCCAGAGGCTATCTATTAGCTTTCCTCAAAGTTTCATGGCAAAGGTTCAAGGATTGGAAAGGAATTTGGACTTTGGTGCTGCCTCGGTTGATTTTCAGTTTTTACCGAAATGCTACAGTCTGCAATCTTTTGTTGTCTTCAGTTTGCAGTCTTTAGATTTTCCTTCTCTTTTTGTTTGTATCTTCTCGGTTCCTAGGGCAAACTGGTATTCAGTTTAAAATTCAGAATGTAAGACCTGGAAAGAGCAAACAACCTTTGGCAATCTCTCTGTTTTCTGCAGACTGGAGTATTTACTGTTTTTGACTGAATTTTCGGTACAGTTTTCAGTAGGGGCAGTCAGCAGGCTGCAGGTTCCTTTCGGTTGTGGTCTGTAATTTCTGTGCTTCCGATTTCTACTGTGAGTGCATGCAGTCAAAACCGGTTGTGTCACTGCATTTAGCTCGGCTGCAACTAAAATCTCAGATTTGGTTTATATTGAGCTGCAGCCAGTTCTGTTTAATTGCTGCAGCTTTTGTTCAGTTTTCAGCTGAAGATTTCTGCCAAACACTGCAGATTTCAGTCTGTTTTCAGATTGCAGAAAATGCAGCAAAAGCCATTTTTCAGATTGTAGTTGATGCAGTTTTCAGTTTTCAGTTTTGAGAGTTTGCAGATTTCTGTTTTCAGCCTTCAATTTTCAGATTCCAGTTGATGCAGATTTTTGTTTTCAGTTTTGAGAGTTTGCAGATTTCTGTTTTCAGCTAGTGTTTGTGCCTTCGTCAGCTAAGATCGTTTCTCTTCTTAGTAGACTTATGTCAGTCTGCTGTTTGGATTTCCAGAGAGCATAAATTGTCTTCTTCGTAACTTTTATAGCTATCGGAGAGAAGAATTTAATGTGGATACTTTGGGGCGGTTTTTAAAAGGCACCATTCACCCCCTTTGTTGCCGTTTTCAATCCTACAATTGGTATCAGAGCCGGTTAGCTCTTCTTCATAGATCTTAACCGGTCACTAGAGCTATGGCGACGGACAAGTACTCGACCAAACCTTCCGTCTTTGATGGCATCGATTACCCCTTCTGGAAGAGCTGAATGGAGATATACATCCAGGCTCAGGGGTATGCCATCTGGCGTAAGGTCAATTTCCGGTTTGTTGTTTCTGCTGATGAAAATATTAACATTGGAAACATGCCTGATGTTGAGGCGAACGCTAAGGCAAGGAACATCATAATCCAGGGCCTGAGTCGTAGCGAGCTCGACCGCATATCTCATCTTTCATCCGCCTTCGATATTTGGGAGACCCTCGATGCTTACCATGAGGGCACCACCTAAATAAAGACGGTGCGACAGGACCAGTTCAAGCGAGATTACAACAAATTTGAAATGCTCGCTGGCGAGTCCCTTGATGAGTGTTTTGCACGTTTCCACAAGATCTTGAGCAACCTCCGAGCGGTCGGTCTCACATACCCCGACTCGGATAACGCTCGACAGATGCTCGCTGCACTCGACCTTCGTGTTTGGGAGATGAAGGTGACTACCATCAAGGACACTATGGACCTCTCGACCTTGACTCTTGATGCGTTATATTCACGCCTCAAGACTCACGAGATTGACATAGTCTCTCGTAGGTCGAAGTCGCAGTCGATGGCCTTAGTCACCGATCCCACTTCTAGACCTTCCTCTGAGTCGTCTTGCGGATTCTCCCTTGCTGCTCTCTGTGACGTAACTGATGATCAGTTAGAGCAGCTTGCGGATGAGCAGTTAGCCCTCCTGGCTCGAAGATTCTCCCATGCTTACAAGAGGAGGAGGGACGGAAAGAGAGGAGGATCCGTGATTTGCTTCGAGTGTGGTGGCCCCAACCACATTCGGGCAAACTGCCCCAAGCTGGAGAAGAGCAAGAACGACTACGGCGGTTCGGGCAAAAACGACTACACCGACAAGAACCGCAACAAGAAGCCTCCAGTCCATGCACAAGGAAAGAAGAAGTTCCGCGACCTTGGCAAAGCCAAGAAGCTTTTCCACCGCGTCCTCACCGCCTTCGACGACCTCGACCTTAGCGAGGTGGAGGGATGGAGCGACGATGACGGGACGGGTGACCAAAACCCCAAGGGCGGCGGCGACTTTTCCGGAATGTGCTTCATGGCCCTTGAGGTGTACTCCGACTCCGACGAGGTAAGCCCCACCTACGACCAGCTTAATGATGCTTTCCTTAAGCTAGGTAGATTCCATGCTAAGTCTAGGGCTAGGTGTACTGAGTTGGAGAAGGAAGTAACTAGACTATCACGGGAGCTTACTTCACTTACATCTGCTCCTTAGTGATGATTGTGATACATCTTTGTGCTCGTTGGGTGACATGGAGAAACTAAGGACCTTGCATGATAGTCTGTCCTCTGAACTTGATATGATTAAGGTGGAGAACATTAGTCTTCTTGCTGAGCTTGATATGAGTAGGGTAGTTTTTGTTTCATCTTCTACTGTTGAGACTGTTGCTTGAACCTCATGTGAGGATAAGGACATTGCTGTTAGAGGTCTTTATACTATGCTTCTGGATCTGCCCGAGTCTTGTGAAAATTGCAATAATCTAAAGATGAACCTAAAACGGGCAGATCATAAAATTGTTGAATTACAAGCTTTTCTTCTTGAGCATATTGCTTCATGTGTGAATTGTCCCAAACTTACTGCTGAACTTGAATCTGTCTCCAAACAGTTTCAAGAATTAGTTAATGACAATAACAGATTGGCTCAGTATGCTTCTAAGGACCCTGTTAGCTCACCATGCATGAACTGTAACAAAATAAAATCTGACTTGATTGCATTGGATGAAAAATGTGTGAAGCTATCTAAGAACCTTCTAAAGAAGCCACTTTCTGCTTGTAATGTGATTGCTGAGAAGTGACGTGAACCAACTGGCTAGTAGTAGGACTGCCCCATCAGAGTCGGCTGTGCGTGCACAAGCCATTCTTTTCTCTACTGTTGGTTCTTCTTCCGCTCCCTTACCTCCTGATGTTCCTTCTTTCCCATGTTCTTCTTGCATCTCTCTTTCGGGAGTGTCAGTATCTTATGAACACTCTCAAGAGATTTGTAGGAGGTAAGAAGCTTAATCTTATTCTAGACCAGTATAAGATTTGCAGATTCAATCAAGGTCTAGGATATGATTTCTATGAGAACATTAGGAAGCATCCACCTGCTATTCTCAGACCCATAGTATAAGATCTGATGAAGTTAAATTCAAGTCTGCGGGCTTTGCCCAAGGGATCTCTGACAACAAGGTGAGTCCACTGCGGCTTGGCCTCTCGGGCGGCCATCTTATCTACCGCCTCTCGGAGGTATATCATTGCACCTTCCGTCGAAGGATGGACACTTGATCGATCGATGCTTGGTAGCGCCAGATCGCGCAGAGAGACCGTGTTGCAGCTCTTAGGCGTACTCAGGGTCAGCCCCAGACCTTGAGTGCACCTAGGACCAACACGAGGTCTAGGGTTGTTTCGGATGTGTTTGGGCAGCATCGAGGACTTGGTTTTTCTGAGTCTTCTGGTTATCCTCTCAGGTGTTTAGTTGCTTCCGAGTCCCGCGACCTTTCCTTCTGGCATAGGAGACTTTGTCATATTGGATTTGACCATTTGACCCGAGTTAGCGGCCACGATCTCATTCGTGGTCTGCCGAAACTCAAGATGGTCAAAGATCTAGTTTGTGCTCCATGCCGACACGGCAAGATGGTTGCCGCTTCTCATCCTCCCACCACGGTGACTATGACCGATGCAGGACATTGCTCCATATGGACACCGTCGGACCACTCGAGTGCGGTCGGCGGGGGGAAGTGGTATGTCCTTGTCGTGGTCGATGACTTCTCGAGGTATTATTGGGTGTTTTTCTTAGCCTCGAAGTATGAGACGCTTTCACATTTTCGAGGTCTTTTCAGTAGGCTTTCTGTTGAGCTCCCTGGTGCCTTACGAGCGATCCGTAGTGACAATGGCACGGAGTTCAAAAATTCCTACTTTGAGAGGTTCTGTGTTGAGACAGGTGTAGAGCATCAGTTCTCCTCTCCGCACGTCCCACAACAAAATGGCGTCGTGGAGATAAAGAATCGTACCTTGGTCGAGATGGCCAGGACGATGCTTGATGAGTACTCTACACCGCGGAAGTTTTGGGCTGAGGCTATAGCTACCGCGTGCCATGTCTCAAATCGAGTTTTTCTTAGGGCACACTTGCACCACACTTCTTATGAGCTGAGATATGGACGAAAGCCCAGCGTCTCTCATTTTCGTGTGTTTGGTTGCAAGTACTTTATTTTGAAGTCCGGGAACCTAGATAAGTTCGAGTCACGCTCTTGTGATGGGATCTTTCTAGGCTACTCGATTTCTTCGCGGGCTTATAGGGTGCAGGCTGAGTCTAGTAAAATGGTAGAGACACGTGAGGTGACCTTCGACGAGGCCGGTCAGGGACTAGGCCCGATATCTCAGGTTCTTTAGAGCAGTCCGAGACCACCTTTGTGGATGATGAGAACGATGGAGACGAGGGTTGTCTACCCGATCCAGTCCTTCATCCACCCCTTGAGGTGCCCTCTTCCACCGCACCTCGAGGCGATCAGCCCATGCCTTCTGCTTCCTCTGGAGCTAGTGGCTCTGTTCCTACCTCGTCAGCTCACGAGGTAGAGATCACTTCTTCATCTCATCCTGGACCTCCTAGACACATTCAAAAAGACCATCCATCTGAGTAGATTATTGGAGACCTTTTTGAGCGAGTCACTCGTTCAAAATCTGGCATGTCTCTTTTCTGTCTCCATTCTGCCTTTGTTGCCTCATTCGAGCCCAAGGACGTTTGTCATGCTCTCTCTGACGAGTCTTGGGTCAATGCCATGCATGAGTTAGAGAATTTCGAGAGGAACAAGGTCTGGTCGCTTGTTGAGCTCCCACGAGGTCACAATATCATTGGGATAATGGATCGCGAGTAGGCTACGAGAGCAGAAAACAAAATTTTTCTACCGCGCACACAAGAACATCATGCTTAAGGAGGGATCATGGATCGTTACCACTAGGCCAGTGCAATGAAGAAGAGTTGGAGAAGCCGATCCAACCACGCGTCAGTAGTAGTGGAAGTAGTCGATCGTCCCGAACCGATCATCTCCTCCACGCGATCAACCCCACCACGAGCAGATCCAATCTGTAGTCTGTTAGATGTCTAGTTGATAGTCCTGGAGTCATATGGGGTAGATGAGAGTCAGTCTGAGCCATAGTTTTCTCTTTGTCTTATCTATGCTTTAAGGACTGTCTTCCTTGATTTCTTTGCCAGCTTCTCGTTTTTATTGCTTTGGTTCAGGGGGAGTTCATTTGGAACTTCTAGATCTTAATGTTGAACTAACTCAACTTGAACTAAAAATTGCATTTTATGTTGAGGGGGAACTGGATTTTCTGCATGTCATTCTGCATTGTAATATAGCTACATTGAGCCTTGATTATTATCCTGTTATGATATGCTTAAAATGTTTTACACCTTGCCATGATTTGTGCTTATTTACTACATTTATCATGACTTCATATGTGTAAACTAGCTTTTGCCATGGTAAGTTAATTAAACTTGCTCAATTTGAACTGAAACTTGTCATGTGAGCACTCGAGATTAGTCTTTCTTGAGCTATCCTTTTATGATCCATGCCATGTCAAATAGGCTAAGTTGAGCGTTGAATCTCTATTGAGTCTTAGATTGAGCTGTTTTAGTCTCTTGATGATGCATAAGTTAGTACAATCTGTTAAAAAGCAAAAAAAAAAGATATCTTTTGTGCGAAAAAACTGATCTCACCAATTCTTTCTCATAAGATGGCTTGCCATTGCACTAGGCATGAACTTAGGGGGAGTTTTGGATGACCTAGACTATCTTCTTAAGCTTCTTGCTTGGAGTAGTCGCATAATGTTTGAGATCTAGCACATGATAAAAATATTGGTTGGAAACGACCATAAGTTTCAAAAGAAAATATGTCATTTGTGCTCAATTTGCTTAAGTTACAAAAGAACCAAGTACTTGAACCAATGTTTCATTCTTGAGTATATAGCACTATTTAGATTCAATATTAGCTTCTTGATTCCGCTTAGCTTATTGACATGGCCTGCATCATCCTTGGATATCTCTAGCTAGACTTTGCTTATTCATGACTTGACATGCTCACAAAATGTACTACATTTCAGATCGTCATCTATTTGCTCTATCTAGCTTATACATATCTTGTCATGATCTAGATAGCCTTTTTTTGAGTTATGGCTTGGTGTAATTCGTTATGGTCATTTTGGATAATTCTCATGGCTTTAAATGCTTAGAATAAACAAACTTCAGCCATTTCATCCAATGTCATGTCATATTATCTCTTTTTCATCCTTGATGTGTTTATTGCCAAAAGAGGGAGAATAGCGGAGAAAACGTCGTTTGGGAATCTAGAGCTTGGAGAACAATTTGCTCTTTCGTGAGTTGCTCTAGTGATTCCTTCTGTCGACATGGTCATTAGCTTCATTTCTTTCTTTGGACCATGTTGGATTCTTCGAACTCAATTTCATGTTTTTTCTGAGTTTGTCAATATACTAATCAAGAGAGAGATTGAGAGACCATGTGGAGGTCATCCCGTGTGTATGATGAGTAATTGACATCGGTTTAGGAAAGTCGAGTTTGAGTTGGTTGGTTCGGACCTTGACGTTGTGTGGTGTAACGGGCTCGGTCAGACTTGGTCAAACTTGGTCGTATGGGATTAGGATGCATATTCTGATGATTCGACAGGTTTGTACTCTATTATGCGTAAGTATGATTTGTTAATGTTATTATGATTACATGTATCGACCAGTGCTATTTGATGTGTTTCTTGTCTGTGTTAGCTGCAGGACGTCGAGACAGAGTCGTGACGAGACACGGGGTGACCGGACTGGACACGGGCGGTGTCGAGGTCAGAACGGTCGAGATGTGTCGAAGACGGCGTGAACTCGAGGTGGTTGCGAGTCGTGGGCGACAAGGGCCGGAAGCTTCCGGAAGGTGCGGGAGGGTGAAATGGTAATTTCGCGGTGGCCTGGCGAGGCGGGCTCCGTTCGGGTTTAGCGAGAGTAACGGGGTGGAGACCCGTTAGCCAAGGGCTATAAATAGGAGGGAGTGGCTGCATGCCCCCTCATGGCTTTGGGAGAGAGTTAGGGTTTTAGTGAGTCAAAAGAGTCTTTGGAGAGGTCTTTTGCTTTGAGGCTTTAGTAGTTGAGAGTTGGTGGAGATGGACAGAGGGTTGTCTCCTTCGTAGCTCTTTCTTTCTCTGTGTTCTTGAGTGGAGTTCTTGATTTGAGGGAAAGGTTGGAGATGAGTTGAAAAACCTTGTAATCATCCCTTGTTCTAATATCTATGTGTATCGGGACTCCTCTGTATTCCTTTTGCTCTCATGAATGAAATCTAAAGTTTTTCTCCCGTGTACTCTTTTTCTCTTCGATGCTCTCAGTGTTGGATTCTTGAGATTTTCGCTTTCTTGTTGATTCTTGCTGAGGAGTGGCAAAATGGGTTGCTCAGTGATGGGAATTGGTCTCAAGATCATTTGATTGGATTTTCCCAAGAGCAAAGTGAGTGAATCAAAGATTTGCACTTTTTCAGTTTTTCTGTTCTTGGTCTTCATTTCTAGGGTTTGAGGTAGTTTTTGATTCCCTTTGTGAGATGGCATGAAACTTGGTATTAGAGTCCAGAGGCCATCTATTAGCTTTCCTCAAAGTTTCATGGCAAAGGTTCAAGGATTGGAAAGGAATTTGGACTTTGGTGCTGCCTCGGTTGATTTTCAGTTTTTACCGAAATGCTACAGTCTGCAATCTTTTGCTGTCTTCAGTTTGCAGTCTTTAGATTTTCCTTCTCTTTTTGTTTGTATCTTCTCGGTTCCTAGGGCAAACTGGTATTCAGTTTAAAATTCAGAATGTAAGACCTGGAAAGAGCAAACAACCTTTGGCAATCTCTCTGTTTTCTGCAGACTGGAGTATTTACTGTTTTTGACTGAATTTTCGGTACAGTTTTCAGTAGGGACAGTCAGCAGGCTGCAGGTTCCTTTCGGTTGTGGTCTGTAATTTCTGTGCTTCCGATTTCTGCTGTGAGTGCATGCAGTCAAAACCGGTTGTGTCACTGCATTTAGCTCGGCTGCAACTAAAATCTCCGATTTGGTTTATATTGAACTGCAGCCAGTTCTGTTTAATTGCTGCAGCTTTTGTTCAGTTTTCAGCTGCAGATTTCAGCCAAACACTGCAGATTTCAGTCTGTTTTCAGATTGCAGAAAATGCAGCAAAAGCTATTTTTCAGATTGCAGTTGATGCAGTTTTCAGTTTTGAGAGTTTGCAGATTTCTGTTTTCAGCTAGTGTTTGTGCCTTCGTGAGCTAAGATCGTTTCTCTTCTTAGTAGACTTATGTCAGTCTTCTGTTCGGATTTCCAGAGAGCATAAATCGTCTTCTTTGTAACTTTTATAGCTATCGGAGAGAAGAAATTAATGTGGATACTTTAGGGCGGTTTTAAAAGCACCATTCACCCCCACTCTGTTGCCATTTTCGATCCTACAGCTTTTCTAGATGCAAAGCTGAGATTGAGGTGTGGTTTTCCCCTCTAAGATCATATATCCCTGCTGTTTTCAAAGTATCATGAGCAGAAGATGGAGGAATCTCAGGAAATTTGGAAATCAGCTCTCTTCTGTCAATTTTCAGATTTGTGCTCAAAAGTTGATTTCTTGCTCTTTCGATCATATCCTTTGATTCCTAAGGTCTCTTCTGGTTTGTGTTCCTTGGTTCGTTTTCGTTTGTGATCTCTTCAGTTTCCAATGAGCATGAACTTTTTTGATCATAGCTTCTATAGCTATCGGAGGAGAAGTATGTGGATACGTCGGGGCGATTTTTAAAGGCACCATTCACTACCCCTCTGTTGTCATTTCCGATCCTACATCTGGTTCGCATTGCCCTTTTGGAGATAGCACCAGTGCATGTAGCTCTGATTCGCACTGCCCTTGTGGTCCTGCCACCGGTGAAGAAGCTTGCAGGGAGATATCGTCGTTGGGGGGCTTTGGTATCGGGACGACCTAAAAATTGACATGCACACCATCCACATTAACTTTTGCGAAGCCTGGTGCTATAGGTGTACGGTGCACCATGGCCCTGATAGGAGACGGATATGCCTGGCCCTAAGCAGCGTACAAGGGAACGGAGGCATATCTCACTTGGAGCCTGCACTTCGTAGGCTTCTACATAACGATACAAAATTAGCTACTCCAATAGGCCTATCAATGGATCGAGCATTCCAGAGATAATAATTATTACCAGGATGTCGTCCACAGGAAATCTGGCCTCGCTTCCCGTCGGATTGGATGGGCAACTACTCGGACGGTTGGGCGGGCTAGCTAGCACAGGAGCGGCGGCGGCATGCTGATTTTCTGTAAATCTCCGCATCTTATCTCTGACATAATCAGCCATCTCCACTCTAAGAGATGCCATGATCTCTTCTCGTAGCCGTGCCTCACGCTCAGCTTTGGTTCTCTTCCTGTGCCGATACAATTCGGGGTCATCTTGGAAACCATGTTTCCAAGGAACATAAAGCCCAAGGCCTCTCGTACGACCTGGGTGCTCCTTGTTTCCTAGGGCTGCGGAGAGTATATCATTCTCGCTTGTTCCCTGGAATGATCCCTGGGAAGATTCAACACTTAGCTCTACCTTCAAGAGCATGACACGTCATTTCACTTCTACGAAGTTGGGGAGTAATTACAAGCAATGTAGTTCGATCAATATCTTACCAGGCGCTGGGACACTTGTTGGTCTGCAAGGTTTCGAAAGGAGATGTCCTCCGATGTCGTTGTATATGACCTTGCTCTAATCCAATTTCGAGCGCGGTCATCCGGGATATTGGCAAATGGTGGGGCGGTGTCCTGCAGGATTGCCTGTTCGTCCTCCCTCCTCCACTGCGGGATTTTACCCGCATACCCAGCTGTGCCAAGTCTATGGGGGTGCGTGTTTTTTGCCTGGAGGGCCTTGTGCGCCGCACTTGCACCTTTGAAATCTTCGGTCGTCTTCATCGCCTTGAACTCTTCCTATTATAGTTCCAGGAATGGGTATTTATGAAAGGGCATTTCATCCTCTCCACGTAGTTCTTGACAAGCGTGCTCTTGAAGTTCTTCCATGCTTTGCACGCCACTAGCAAGGAATGTCGTTGCACGGCATCTTGGTGTTCTTCTGGGATCTCGAACGATGCCAAAATTTCTTTCAGCAATTCACGTTTCCGAGTCCCAGGCACACTCTTCCACGAATCGAATGTGATCTCAATTCGTTCTCGTGCAACTATTCTGATCATTGTTCCGAATGCGCATACTGCTTGGCGAGGAAGGAGAGGTGTCCCAGATCCTTCGACCTGTGTGATGGTAAATCGGCCCTTAGGCTTAGAACCGTCTGTGATAATAAATATCACAGACGGTTCTAAACTGAGAACCGTATGTGATAATCCTCTGCCCACCCAGCTGTAGTTATTAATATAACTACACCAACCAGCATTCAATAAGACCTCACAGAGTATTTCTTTACAACAACCCAATGAATATAGAGATACATTTGTATCACTCATTCTCAAAATTCACCTATATATCACACATTCACACACATGCATTATTGTTGTATACATAAATGCCAATTCACATATACATCACATACATGCACTGTTATATACATAAATGCAAATGCCCACATATATGTCGCACATTCTCATTTCACTTGCTTGTTTCCTTTCAAAATTAGCCCTTCATGATGATCAATGCGTACGTAACTAGTTTCGTCACGTTGTTCGTCGTCGACCTTTATGCCATTTCCAAAAGGAGGTAACTCGTCAAATTGATTGTATTCTTCCTCGTCCACTACATTCTCTACTCCGATAATTCTCCTTTTTTCATGAAGAACTACATGGCGTTTTTATTTGCCGAGTCGGTTACATAGAAAACTTAAACAACTTGGTTGGCGAGTACGAATGGTTTGTCTTTGCACCCGATACGTTGGAGGTCCACGGTAGTGACACCGTACTTGTCAACCTTCACCTATGGTAGATGCACCCAACGGCAGCGAAATAAGGGAATCTTGAAAACCACGTAGTCAAGCTCCCAAATCTCTTCTAAGAACCCATAGTACGAGTTTCTCAACCCATCGGTACTGAACGCATCTATGTGGACATCACTATTCTGGTTAGTGCTCTTTACATCCTGAGACTGTGTATAGAATGTATACCCATTTATGGCACACATATCGGTTCAATCTGAGCCATATAATCGACACAAAACTCAATGACCTCTTCGCTTGCATAACCTTCGACGATGCTGCCCTCCGGCCGAGATCGATTCCGTACGTAGGACTTGAGAATTCCTATGAACCTCTCAAATGGGTACATGCTACGTAGGAATACAGGACCACATATTTTTATCTTCCACACAACGTGAATAATGAGATGGACCATGATATCGAAAAACGAAGGAGGGAAATACATTTCAAGATGACAGAGTCATCACCACCTTGTCTTGTAGACCATTTAGTCCTTCGGGATCGATAACCTTCTGAACAATTGTGTTAAAGAAATAACATAACCTCATGATTGTCTCTTGGACTTTGATCGGCAAAATATTTCTAATTGCAATAGGGAGCATCTGTGTCATCAGTACATGACAATCATGAGACTTCATGCCATTTAACCTCAAATCTTGCATCAAAACAAGTTTCTTCACGTTGCCGGAGTAACCAGACGAAACTTTCACACCACGCAAGCACTGGCATAGTTCTGTTCTCGGCCTTGGACAGAGTGTAACACGCAGGGGGAAGGTACATTCGTCCATTATATGTTTCTGTCGGTGCTAACTCAGGCTTGATGTCCATATCAGCCAAGTCAAGCCGTGCGTTGACGTCGTCCTTTGTTTTATCACGAATGTTCAGTAAGAGACCAATCAAGTTGTCACATACATTCTTTTCTACGTGCATGACGTCGATGCAGTGTCGAACATCTAGGTACTCCAAATAAGGTAAGTCCCAAAATATCGATCTCTTCTTCCAGGTGTTCTTCTCATGAGCCCTCAATTTACGTCCCTTTCCGAGGACAATATCTAAATCCTTAACCATATCATAAACCTCTTTTCCCCTTAAATGCTTTGGAGCTGAATCGTCTTCCTTCTCTCCGTCAAATTGTTTCTTCATCTTGCGGTATGGGTGAGCCCTCCGAAGGAACCGGTGGTGACGCATGTAGACGGTTTTGCGTGAGTGTTTCAGCCACACACTCTTGGTACCATCTAAACAGTGAGTACAGGCTTTGACACCTTTTATACTCTGGCCCGATAGGTTAGCAAGGGCAGGATAATCATTTATGGTACAGAACAATAAGGAGCGCAAAGTGAAGTTCTCTCGTTTGTATGCATGCCATACTTGTACCCCTTCGTTCCACAATATTTTTAGATCTTCCACCAATGGTGCTAAGTACACATCGATATCATTCACAGGTTGCTTTGGCCCTTGGATAAGTATCGACAGCAAAATATACTTTTGCTTCATACACAACTAAGGAGGAAGGTTATAGATGAAGAGTCACGGGCCATGTGCTATGTCGGCTGCTCATGCTACTAGAAGGATTCATTCCATCTGTACTTAGTCTAAACCTTATATTCCTTGGTTTTGCACCAAAGTCTGCAAAACTCCTATCGATGTTTCTCCACTGGGCGGAATCAGTAAGGTGTCTGAGCATTCCATCCTTCTTGCGCTCCTCCGAGTTCCAACGCAGCAGTTTTGCCTCCTTTGGTTTTGCAAAAAACCTTTTCAAATAGGGAATTATAGGAAAATACCATGCCACCTTAGCAGAAGGTCCTTTCTTCACCTCTGTTCCCTCGCCGTCATCTGATTGATTGTTACGTTTGTAGCGGGATGCATTGCACACCGGACATACATGCATGTTTGCATACTCTTTACGGTAGAGGACACAGTCGTTCAGACATACATATATTCTTTCTACTTCCATTCCCAATAGACAAAGAACCTTCTTGGATTTATACGTGGTTTTAGGCAACTCATTTACCTCCGGAAGCATGTCCGCTAAATGACCTAGCAGCACCGTGAAACTCTTGTCGGACCAACCGTTGCTTGCCTTCAATTTCAACAGTTCAAGCACGGCCGACAACCTCGTGTACTTTGACCTTCAGCACATGGACAAAGGTTTCTCCGAGTCCTCCATTAAGCCCCAGAATTTAACATACTCTCTCTCATCATAGTTTTCTTCTAAATCACGAAGCATCTGATCCAGATTGTCATCGTACAACCTACCCAAATCCGAACAACAATCGACATCATCCGGCGGCATGTCATTTACTTCACCTGCGATGTCATCCAGATGTTTGGATCATGAGGCAACACAACAGTCGGTTCAACTGATGGTTGAAAGACCAAATCGCCAGGAGCTCGCCAAGTGAGATGTTGACATGGTTGGTGAAAAGGCCAACATTTACAGTTGTGTCATGGCAAGGATATGATATAAGTGGATACACATTCTATACACAGGCTTAGGATGTAAAGAGCACTAACCAGAACAACGGTGTTCGCATAGATGCGTTCAGTACCGATGGGTTGAGAAACTCGTACTATGGGTTCATAGAAGAGATTTGGAAGCTCGACTACGTGGTTTTCAAGATCCCCTTATTTCGGTGTCGTTAGGTGCATCTCCCACAGGTGAAGGTTGATAAGTACGGTGTCACTACCGTGGACCTCCAACGTGTCGGGTACAAAGACGAACAATTCGTACTCGCCAACCAAGTTGTTCAAATTTTCTATGTAACCGACCCGGCAAATAAGAAACGCCATGTAGTTCTTTATGGAAAAATAAGAATTATCGGAGTAGAGAATGTAGTGGACGAGGAAGAATACAATCAATTTGACGAGTTATCTCCTTTTGGAAATGGCATAAGGGTCGACGATAAACAACATGACGAAACTACTTACGTACGCATTGATCATCATGAAGGGCTAATTTTTAAAGGAAATAAGTAAGTGGAATGAGAATATGTGACATATATGTGGCCATTTGCATTTATGTATATGACAATGCATGTATGTGATGTATATGTGAAAATGTGTGATATATAGGTGAATTTTGAGAATGAGTCATACAAATGTATCTCTATCTTCATTGGGCTGTTGTAAAGAAATACACCCAGTTGTCTTATTGAATGCTGGTTGGTGTTTATATTATTGAATGCTGCTTGGTGAGTGAAGGCTTATCACAGACGGTTCTCAGTTTACAACAGTCTGTGATATTTACTATCACAAACGGTTCTAAGTTTAGAACCGTCTGTGATAATCCTTTATATATATATATATATATATATATATATATATATATATATATATATATATATATATATATATATATATATCCCCGCTAGGGTTTTGCGTGTACAAGTTATTAGACTTAGTCGCTCTCCGGCACCGATCGAGCCCGTCGCCGCCGTCCCCGAGCCCCTCACCGCCGCCTCCATCGAGCCCCCGACCCTCACCGGTCGTCAACCGCCTTCATTGAGCCCCCGAGCCTCGTCGGTCGCCGTCCCCGAGCCCCTCGTTGGCCGCCTCCGTTGAGCCCCGAGCCCCTCGCTGGTGGCCGTCTCCCGAGCTCCTCGTCGGCCGCCTCCGTCGAGCCCCCGAGCCCCTCGTCGGATATTTCATATCTGGTACTCTCTCATACCCGCTATTTCAGTCCATTTGTTACCAAGAACCTTTTGAGGATTTGGGGTACTACTTAGGGTTTAGTGTCAGACCCCATATTTTACTATCTAGAATCCTTTGTGATTTATTGGACTATTCCCTAGATCAGTAGATAGCGCTCACAGATACAGAAAATGAATATCAAATACATACCATGCGAAAGCATAAATATATTAGTAAACTTACACATGGGCGATTAGGCGAAATCGATAAGTGCGGCGGAAGAACGAAGTACACAGGGGGAACCCTCAGGATGTGCCCACAGGCAGCCAACTGGAGGTTCGTGACCTAGCCCTTGACATCTTCATCTTCTTTGTCATCATGACCCATAGTGTTGCTGAGGCGCAATGAACTGATTCTTGATTCTTTGTCATACAAATGAGCGAGTGTGAGCACACTAACCACCGTGCTCCGTGAGCCAATACACAGAATGCAAATAAATAGTATGCATGACTTATCAAAGGAAAGGCTCGGGATACTTTATTTGCCAGAAATTGCTTTTGGTAGCATTTTCATTATTAAATCATAGCGCTAAAGTTACTATCTAGAACTCTACACGGCGATTGCCATAATTGACTTATTCCACCAAGGATACGCTTCATTATTTACTTATTCCACCGAACATATTCTGTCCAGATGGATTACTGTCTAAGACTCCAAACAGCGAGTGACATCACTTAATTATTCCACCGAACATATACTTTCTTTATATTTATTTTGAATCCACCAGTATCTTTTGTATTCCAAATTCCTAATAATCCAATCTTGTAATCGCCATTCACCAACTCCTCACCTCTGAATTCTAATGATTCTCTAACATGATTACTTTTTAATCCACTGAAATCATTCGTATCAGCACTTTCTAATAATTCAATCCTTTCTGCTAATGATCCAAAACCATAAATTACTCTTTCTATAATCAACCTTATTTTTTTCATTATTTATCTCTAACTAATTCATCAGTACTTCTCCACCAAGAATATCAATGATCAAATTTATACCCCAATTATCATATCTCCAAATTTCCACAATTTCAAATCATCCATCTAAATCAAATCCTATTAATTCCATTAAATCCAGCAATTACCATTCTTCAGTATTTCTCCACTAGGAATATCATTGATCAAATTTATACCCCAATTATCATATCTCCAAATTTCCACAAAATTCAATTCATCCATCTAAATCGAATCTTATTAATCCCATTAAATCCAGCAATTACCTTTACACTCTTTTAATTCTCCAAAAATTATTTAAATCATCTATCTAGCCTATCTTTTCATTTAGACTCCACCAATTAATTTCTCCTAGACTCCTTCTATCATTCCCTTATTTATAATCGACATGAATCCACCAATCATTATTACATATTTACCACAATAGTCATCTTCTTTTCTTACGACTCCATTTAGTCTTCCTGATATTTTATTTTAGGAGAAGTGTTATCATTATTTGCTTTTGAAATATAATACATAGAAATTTCCTGAGACTTAGCAGTTTAAACAAAAACATAATGTGTATGAGAATGCAATAATAGTAGTGATTCAGATTCCATCCACCGTTACATGGCATCTGCACCATATGCTTAATCCTTCAGCGTTATAGCCGCTTAACATATCACTGGAGCGACACCCAAGGCAACACAAATCAGGGCCTTCCGCGGCCTTCCACTTTTCCATTCCCACCCACAAAGTTATTTTTGAAATAGAACTATATCTGGTTAAGTTCCTATGTCCGCCCATGACCGTGGACACGGCTATTCAATTAGTTTTGACTCTGCAGAGTTTGTACACTTTCACCACAAGAGACAATCAACTCGTTGCCCCACACGATTCCTTAGTCTTGTGGTTGAGCAGACCATCGCAATGACTTTTCAAAGTATCTAGTTCCTTTTGTCATCTCACCTTATGGGAAACTGCCCACTTGCGGTGGGTCCCATCTATGCACGGGATGTTCCCCATAGTTACTAACGCAGCCGGGCTCCACTTCCCGCAACGATTAGAACAGCTGGAAAACTTCACCCTCCACTTGGTGTCCCTTTAGGCCTCCTTGCCCATGCTTATCCACTTCTATCCACTACCAGTGAGATGAGTCCGGGAGTTTCGATAAATTTACTTAGCCAAGTTGTACTTTACAGACTTGTAATTGCACTGTTTTACGTGGGAGGTCATGACAAGATTCGGTCCTTAGGGGTATATGGGCGGTTCTATCACTAACCATTTTGTGCTTCCACTGCACCACACATCAGCCCCCAAATCATCCGCCCAGATGTTTAAGCAAGTTGGGGTTTTTGGGAGCATAAAATAATCATATCCATCATATATCAGTTATTACCACCATGACTGCCCAACCAAATTTTCTCATGTTTAAAAATGATAATGATGCTTGGGGCATTTCAGCGCCCCCGAGTATCTACGAAATACTGAGCATGGCGTATAACTACGGACATATTTTTGAAAAGTTACTATCATAATTTTGCTAGGGCGACAAGGTTCACATAATCAGATGTTCCAAAGGAGGTGTAATGTTAATCAAGGCAAACAATGGGCAGGTAACTAGCATCTTAAATTAAACATGTATTTGTATATAAAATAACAGCATGCAGTTTGATAGTTTAAACCAAAGTAATTTGCCGAAAATGTAGGTTCAACATGATCAAAGTATTGACTCGCCTGGCGCGGTTTACCGCGGTCTTGAGCTCACACAATGCTTTCTTATTCATTGGTCTTGGGCTTCTGGCCTTTATCTTCACCAGGATCTTGATCTCGCCTGATCCATCAAATCTTCAGGACTCCAATTTCTAATTACGTGATAAACAACTGAATCCAAATAAAGGAAAATAATCAAAAGATCCAAAATAAATTCGAATAATCTTGATTTAGTTTTGTTATGAGTTAATGGTCGGTTCGGGTGATTTGAGACAAGGTGGGTTACATAAAGTCGTATTTAAACATTTGTTAGTTAGCAACATCTACCTTTAAGGTTTATTTAAGATGACCCGATAAATATTAGACACCTATTCCAATTATTATTAAGAGTATCTTTACTTAATTTGAGTATTTAACTAAAGCCATTTTTCTTCACTAATGCCTTTGGTTAATTTAGATTTTAAAATAAATACTAAAGGCACCTTATTCATTCACTATGATAACTAATCCAAATTTAACTCACACCATTAATTTTACATCCTATTAATTTTTATGAGCTTCTCTAAATTATTTCCTAAATTCAAATGAGCTTCAAAAATCATAATTTTGGTTCCATTGGACAGATCTTGAATTTAGAAATTTGTTTCATTCAATTTGGAGTTAAAATGAATAAGTTATGCCCATTTTAAGACTTTCGGTCTAGTTAAATACCGAAAATATCAAAATCTGACAGGTGGGGCCTACTGGCAGTGACCGCGCTCACGCGGGCGCTGACAGACGGGGCCTGGGTGGCAGCGGCTCTTCCTCTCTTCCCCTTCCGTCGCTGGCAAGCGGGACCCGGCCGTCAGCAGGATGCGCGCGGGCGGTCGCTGACAGGTGGGGCCCACTTGTCACCCGGCGATTTAAAAGAAATGAGCTCAACCTCGGCTGCGTGGCGAGGGCTCGAGCAGCCGAGGGAGCCCGGGGGGAGAAGAGAATTTGCGCTGCTAGCCAAGGGACACTCGGGTGTTTCTTACCCCTATAGGTCGATTTTTCTTCTTAAGCCGAGGATGCCGGTGTCCAAAACAGGGGAGCTCGGGGCAGCGCTTGGCCGACGGTGTCGCCGGCGGGGAGCGGCCGGAGGGGCAGGTGACCGTCAAAATGGGTTATGGGGGAGGTGACCAAGCTACAGGAGGCGGCGTATCGGCCGGGGCGGCGACGAGGCGGGCGGGCGGCAGCTCGAAGCGGCCGACGACGAGGTGGGCTTGGGACGGCAGCCGGAGTAAAGAGGAGGCGCTAGGGGAGCATGAGTGGAGAAGTGTGCCGAGTCTCACCGCGGTTGGCGAGCCGGAGGGTTGCCGAGGTGGGTTGGCGGCGAGGACCGGCGGCGGCGCAGTGGAGCCCAGTGCCAGCGAGTTGGGGTGGGGAGGGCTCCATGAGGCCGGGATGGCTTCACCATGTCTGAGGAAGCTCGGGGCAAAGGAATCGGCGGTGGCGGCACAGTGCGATGGCGAGCCCGACGACCGTACCGTGGGGAAGAAGAGGCGGCCGGCGGCGGAAGGCACAGAACTCAATTGCTCGTAGAGGGAGGATGAGGGAAGTGTTGCGGTGCGTTTGGGAGCCTCGGCGGCGCTTGTGGCGGCAGTGCGGTGGCCACGACGAGGCGTGGGCGCCTGGCGGGCTGTCGGGCGGCGATGTCGGGCGACTGCGCCCATGCGGCAATGGCGGTGGAAGCGGCGGCGGGATTCGGGCGGCAGCGGCTCGGCTTGTCTCATGCGGCCGTGTCGCATGGCCGGGTTGGCGCAGAGCGGAGGAGGAGAAGAGGGGGGACCAGGCGCGCACGTGCGGGGAAGAAAGGAGGCGGTAGCACAATGGGGCCAGCCGAGAGGAGAAAAGGGAGGGGAGAAAAAGAGGAAAAAGAAAAGGAGGAAAGAGAGAAAAGGTGGGGTCCACATGTATGTGAGAAGAAATATAGAAATGGTGAAGTGGGAAAGAGAAGAAAATGTTTGGGTTTGGTTTTGAAACCCTAGATTTCTAATTTAAATTTTTGTTTCACAGTTATGATCACTGATCGTTGCACGGCATTTAGAATTTAAACTTTAAATTTTTAGCTATTAAATGAGTCTCTATTATTATTATTATTTAGGATATATGTGTATATATTTAATTTCAAAAACTGTTATTTTGCTGGCCTACTTAATTTTTGCATATACATACATATATTTTATTTCCTATACTGCTAAACTTTCCTTGCATAATTTGTATATATCTATGTATAGGTGTTTGTATTTTAATCATTCATTTTTATTGCCATTTTATGTCATTATTCCCAAAATGAGATTTTATATTTTAAATTAGGTTCCTCTTTCCTTATACTGGATCATCTTTTCATATTCGTGTTTAAAATTCTAGTTTTCTATTATTTGCATTTGGGATTACTCTTTGATTATTAATTTGCATGCCACAAATATCAAAAGATTTCAATTAAATATTCAAAAGAAATTCGAATGCCAATAAAATGCAGGAAATGATTTTAAAATTCCATATTTTTGAAATAACCAAATTTCGGGATGTTACATTTAGGTTGGTGATTTAGTTTACGAAGTGTGTTCCATAGCTTGAATTCGGAGGAAACTTTTATCCCTAGCTTAGGTTGCGACCGAGTAATAGATGTAAATTGCAATTTAATTGGAGCTGTAGATATGCTCATTTTTTGTTCATGCGGCTTGGCTTTTACGTTGACGACTAAGCTGTGTAAATATGTATATATGGCCCATTAGCATGTACTCTAGAGTTGTATTGTAATATGTATATGTATATTTCTCCGACATGCTCCATTTATATCACCATCTATAGATAGATTGCACACCTCTAGCTAGTACGTATCTTTTCTTAGGCACTTTCTTATCTTATGGTCTTCTAGGATTGGAATTAAATTTAAGTATGTGCTTATACTGCACTATTTACGTATATGCTACATTGTGCTTACTTTTCATGTATGCGAAGGCCAACATGTCGTCCGCGCATTCTTCAACATCATCGCCGGATGCGTCCGCTCCAAAATCAAAAAAGCCTGAGAGCCGATTTACCATCACAGAGGTCGATGGATCTGGGACCAATCACCTTCCTCGCTGAGCAGTACACGCATTCCGAACAATGATCGAAATAGTTGCACGACAACAAATTGAGATCACATTCGATTCGTGGAAGAGCTGAGTGTTGAATCTTCCCAGGGATCATTCCAGGGAACGAGGGAGAAAGATATACTCTCTGCGGCCCTAGGAAACAAGGAACACCCGGGTCGTACAAGAGGCCTTGGACTTTACGTTCCTTGGAGACATGGTTTCCAAGATGACCCCGAATTGTATTGAAGAAGGAAGAGAACCAAAGCCGAGCGTGAGGCACAGCTACGAGAAGAGATCAAGGCATCTCTTAAAGAGTAGCTGGCTGATTATGTCAGAGATGAGATGCGGAGATTTACAGAAAATCAGCAGGCCGCCGCCGCCGCTCCTGTGCTAACTAGCCCACCCAACCATCCGAGTAATTGCGCGTCCAATCCTACGATAGAGAACGAGGCCAGATTCCATGTCGACGACATCCAAGTAATAATTGTTATCTCTGGAATACTCAATCCGTTGATAGACCTATTAATTGGAGTAACTAATTTTGTATCGTTATGTAGGAGCCTACGAAGTGCAAGCTCCAAGTGAGATATGCCTCCGTTGCCTTGTGCGCTGCTTGGGGCCTGGCATATCCGTCTGCTCAAGGGGTCATGGTGCACCATCAAGCTTTAGCGCCAGGTTTCGGAAAAATGTCAGTGGATGGTGTACACGCCAATTTCGAGGTCGTCCCGCTACCGAAGCCCTCCAACGACGAGCTCGTGACTCTAGGGCAAGCCATTGGAACCTTCATCCAGTGGCCCAAAAGCGATATCTGCTTGGAGGATTCTTCACCGGTGGCAGATCAGCTACGTGCACTGGTGCCATCTCTACAAGGGCAACCTGAACCAGATCAGTTACATGCACTGGTGCCATCTCCGCCACCGCTACCTGCACCGGTGTCATGTTCATGGGCGCTATTCCCGGTGCAGCAACTACCACCACCAGTGCTACCTTCAATGTCGACCTAGAGCCGAGGCAGCAAGGGCAAAGCAAAGAAGACCAATGATGATATCCCGTACCTACCATTGGCCCGCAAATTCGTGCTTAGCGAGCCGTTGGTCGAGGTAACGTGCCTCCAAGCCCTACCAATTAGTTGCTTGCAATTGCATAAGTGGTATATGGAACAGTCCAATATGCCGGAGAGAGCGACGCTCGGTATCCTTTGTCAAATTGCGCGGATCATTTAGAGCACAATAATCAAGACTATATCTTCGTGGTCACCATCGAGGATTTATTTGATCTTTTCACGCTCAACGCTCTCGACGCCTCACTCATTCGATGCTGACATTGTAAGTGTGTACAATCACAGTCTTCGTTCATGTCATACCGATAAATGTCATATATAATTTGTTGCTTTCGTGTGTATATATATAGACACATGGTGACTCAAGCTATAAGAACCAAATCATCGGTTGGTTTCTTCGACCCACACTTGATCGCCATGCATACCATCAACGAGGATATATTCTTCATCGAGAGGTACATTGCATCAGCACTGGTGGCTTACCACGATAAGGAATACATACTTATGTCCTATAATCAGGAGTATCATTGGATTTTAATAGTAATTGTACCAAAATGGAACAAGGCAATATACCTTGATTCCCTAAGTAAGAATAAAATGGACTACACAGTTGTCAGCCAAGTAATCAATAGGTAAGTATATTTTCTCCATACATACATATATTGTACTCTTTCATTCCTTTCGAATGACTAAGGTCAACATTTTCGAATCACGTAGGGCAATCGCTATGTACGTTGCAAAGGCAGGTGTCTCCACGCAAGGGGCCAAAGGCTTGAGACATAATCGAAAATTTAAGATATTTGTTATTACATATTAATTAATCCTGTGCAACAGTTGGTAGTAATACCTCTTGAATTAACACATTCTATTTTTTGCAGTACCACCAGCAGCCGCCGAGCAACATGTGTGGATTCTACGTGTGCTACCATATGAACATACTCTTCGATTCCTCGAGGATTACCAATTCTAAGGTTTGTCAATCTTCCCATAATTACTTCATACTTATCAGATTATATATATGCACATTGATATTCCTATCAACAGGCTGCATCCATCCCGTCAACTGCATTGAAACAGCCCGACCTTTCACAACTTCGAGGAGAGTTGGCGTACTTTTTTATGGCTAACGTCATAAACTCAGATGGAGAGTTCCACAACACACAATGATTTTTTATTGCTCTTATTACTCCGAAATCGAGATCTTGCGAAAGGAACAGTCCATAATCAACGAACTTTATCAGGCTGTACAAGTAATACTTGGATGGCAATCTATCCAAGTATTGCTTGTGCAGCCTGACAAAGTTCGTTGATTATGGATCTGTTTCTTTCGCGAGACCTCGATTCCGGAGTGATAGAGCAATAAAAAATACAATGTTACCATCTAAGTGCAAATGCAACGTACATGTTTTGTAATTGTATATTTGTTAATGGATATTTTATTTCATTTCAATTAATTGATTTGCGAAATGGATGTTTCATGTTTGTGAAATGAAGTGCGATGTGAATTGGATGTTTTATGTTTGTGAAATGAATTGAGATGTGAATTGGATGTTTTATGTTTGTGAAATGAATTGAGATGTGAATTGTATATATACATGCACATGTTGATCTGCTTGTTTTAGAGGGCATGGCTAGCATTTCCTAAGGCTAGCCAATAAACAAAAATAGATTTAGGAGTAGAAAAAAATATCATAAACGGTTTGTAAGTAAAAACCGTCTGTGATAGGTCATAATCACAGACGGTTTGTAACTAAAAACCGTCTGTGATATTTACACCATAGACGGTTCGAAAACCATCTGTGATAATCTTCTATTATCACTGTCCCATAAATTCAGACGGTTCAGAAAACCGTTTGTGATGACGTTTCTGAACCGTCTGTAATACTGATTTCTGTAGTAGTGAATTTGACTACAAGATTGAACTATGATCTATGAATTTGGTTGTAAGAATTTGTGACTGGTTGTTGCAGTGTAGAACCGTAGCCACGGTAGAATTTTAGTTGTCTCATCTTTTTTCGGTTGTAGCCGTGGTGCACATGGGAATCATGGTGATGTTTATGTAGTATACACATTAGTCTGATAGGATAACAAAGGTACAAAGAAGTGGCATGAGAAAATCATGTTAATCCTATAATTGTTGTGTGTTTAAAATAACGATAAAAACTTCTGACCTCATTTGTAAAAGGGTATTTCAGACATTCATCATTGAATCCAATAAGCCAACATAAGGAAAACTCATATTACCAAACAGGATGGCTTAGCTTAAAAGCGGACTGTTTTTAAGCTGCTTAAGCCAAAAGACTGGCTTTAAGCTATAAGCCAAAAAGTTTAAACCTAAATAAATAAGACCTAAGTACTGTCGAAAAGCAACTCTTAGAAACCAATATTAATCATCTAGCTATTGGTTCTTGTGTATATGAACTTCTTCATAAGAAGCTTCCTATTAAATTTTTATGCATGGATACGTTATATTATACACATGGCCTTCATCCTTAGTGGACTTGGACATCATGTGATATGTCCTATATCTAACCCCGACCTCATATATTGTTCTGAACATAGAAACAAATCTAGAGATAAGAAAAATCCTTGTGGAAAAAAAGTATATACGCTCGAAGGCAAAAATCATTATATAAAAAGAATTACAAGCACGGGACGATTTCAACACATCTTAACTATAACTACAAAGGTATGTATATAGGGTAGGGGCAGGAGTCTTAGGAGAATATGAAACCAGAGACGAGGTTGGTAAGGCGCCGATCGGACCCAGACTCTGCGTGGGCTGGCACACCAACCTAGTCTAGCACCGTCCGATGCTTCATTTAGCACGGGTCGATGCAGTGTCCCACACAGACACGTCAACAAAATTCGGATCATACTTTAACGTATATCATCTCTCTTTTCGTTGCAAGTCAAAAACAAACAACAGCAGTCACTACTACAAAAAAAGGCTATACTAGATGCCTAATCTCATATGGTTCACTGAACCGTCTGTGTTAAGATTACTACATGCGGTTTTACAAGCGCATCGTTAGAATCGTCTATGATACATAATTATCACAGACGGTTATTCTTAAGAACTATCTATGAATTATCACAGAAGGTTCACATTAAAAACCGTTTGTGATATCAGTAATTATCACAAACGGTTATTAACAACAACCGTCTATGATAATTCACAGATGATTATTACTAAGAACCGTCTATGATGCCTGCATATCACAAATGGTTTTTAAGCTGAACCGCCTGCGATAATGCCCTGCCACATCATCGATCCACGACAACAACATCAACCTGAGGGATCTCGAGATCGCGCAGACATATGCTGACTGGAACGCATGAACGATCTCAACATTAGAGAGTAGTTGGTATGTATACATGTTGTTCCTGTACTCTTTTCCTTACTGGGGGAACCCCACTCTATAATGTAAGGTTTTTAACGAAACAATAATATTGTATCTGTAAAATATCAAGACAATTTCACATTTTTCTTAAATATTTATGCGTCCATATTTTTACGCAATTACTTAAATTTCAGTATTTTCCTTCCTTTCCCCTTTCCCCATCCTAATTTTCTTTTTCCTCCTTTCCCCCTCCCCTCCATTTTTTTCTCCTCTCCTTTTCTTTTTTCCACTTTTTCTCCTCTCCTTTCTCTTTTTCTACGTCGGTGTGTCCTTTCTTTTTCTCTCTCCTCATTGTGGCCTCGCCTTCCTCCTCCGCCGCCGATGGCCCGATGCTCTCCTACCGGCGCCGTCACCCTCTGGATCTAGCCACCCAAGTCCAAACTATGTCAACGTCCACCCCCCCCCCCTCATCCTCAACGCCTCCTCTGGCTCTATGTCGCTGGCTATGGGTCCCAGGCGAGCAAGCGATGGCGGCAACCGAAGCAGTGCATGTGGAAGGATGAGGGTCCACAGGCCACCCCTCGCCTTCCTCCCCACCTCCGGAGTCGCACCTCCCCAACTCCCCCATCCTTGTCCTCTATTGCCGATGATGGCCTGTCGGTGTTGCCGCCCTCTGAATCCGGCTGTCAACACTGCCATGGACTCCGTGTCACCGGCTACGGGTCCAAAGCGGACAAGTGGCAACGGCGGCCATCCAACCGAGGCCATCCATGGCTACCTCCATGTGCGTACTTTGAGAGAGGTACACCCTCCGTCCTGTGATATAAGTAAAGATATTAAATCTAAAAAAAGTTAATGCAATTAGATCATACATATCCTTATTAAATAGTATACTATAACCGCTTACACATTTAACAGTGTTAAAGTAGGCGTATATGGTGAAAATATTACGATAATATATATTTGGTCTCCACAATAAACTTAAATTGTGGGCGGCGCTTCAAGAATGAGAACTTATATTACAGAACGGATGGAGTATAAGAAAAATCTTCAAACAAAGGCCATGGTTAGAATAACGGCATATCCTAGGTCAAAGGCAGCAGCAAATAGTCCGAAGCAATAATTTATCTACTTTATTTTGAGAGATAAATTCAAAAAAATTGCATTATTATTGTTCATATCTAATCTAGTTGATATGGGAAATGGTATTTACGCCATTGCTGTTGGCAAGGCCACGCGCATGGAGAAGTGACTATATTTAGTGAACTAATCTAGTTTTTTTTAAGTGAGTACAATAAGGTGGTGTTCATTATGGCTTATTTTTGGTGGCTTATGGCTGAAAAGCAACATGGTCGGTGAAAAAATCATGGTGACAGAGGTTTATTTAACATAATTAAATTTAAAAATTAAAAATATAAAAAATATGTTAGCCCATCACAGACAACGCAAACGAATACAGGAAAAAAAAGAACCGGCAAAAAAGCTCAAAAAAAAACCAAACGTTCAGAAAAAGACAAAATTATAAATAGTGAAAAATAAGCCAGAAGCCGAAAGAGCGGGGCCTAAGGACGTACTCACGCACACATATCCCACACTACACTAACAATCGTATGTAGATGCATTTAATGTACACGCTTGAGCGCTTTGACCACTGAAAGCACCTACGTACATGTCTCCCGGAGCATGGGCACTGTTCATATGTATGGTACCAGAGAGCACTGCTCATATGAGAGGCGCCGTGAACTCTCGAGCCCGGGCGAGCGACAACGCACCTGGCTGCCATACCATGCGAGCAAAGCTCACTCCTTGGAGTCCCATGAGTTTTAGAAATGCCTTGTGTTGTATACCGGCACTCAATCGCTGCTCTGAGAGGTGCATGATGCTTTCCCGATCGATACTGTAACGTCACCAATTTTTGAGGATAGGGTCGAAAAGTTTCCCATAACAGACTAGGAGTTCAATTGCAGACAAAAAGAGTATCATGCCTAATTACAAACATTTTAAAAGGATTAGTTTGATTAAAATATGACCCAACGGCTAAACTACAATAGCTACACGAACATCTAAGCCTGAAGCTTAACTTACGTTTAGAAGATCTAAAGAAACCGACATGAACGTTTGAGTGCAGTTGTAACCCTAACACGTTAACTGATTCATCCTTCCTTTTGGAGTCTGCTTTGATGAAAATAAGCAAGATTGAGTACACTAGGTACTCAGTAAGCCACATGAGAAAGCTATGTAACTATTTTGTAAGGAGTTCAAATAGATAGTCACAGATTGTAATATGATAATAATAATAGATGCAAGCTTGCTGGTAGAGAACTTTATATTTAAAATAATAAGATAACATTTAATTAATAAAAGGGTTTGTTATCCACAATTTTTATTTTAAAATACACCAAATTCTACTTATGCCTTATTGTTGGAATCACCCACGAAACACAACTCTTTTAACCAAGAGCACGGCGTATTCGAATACTACTTGTTATACTCTACAAAATGGCCCAGCTTTACCCACAAGATATCTCAGACTTATAATGTCAAGCTATAGACACGCACCCTAATAGCGTGCGACTCAGTTGAGATAACAAGACCTTTCACTACTCTCCTCTTTCTAGATTCTACCCAGTAGGCTTGAAACCATACATTGTCGAGAATCCACAAGCCAAAGTGGAAAACAGGGTCCGACTCTGGGTGGACCAATCGTTGTAAGATATGAAAGATACTTTCCAATCCAACTTTTATGCCACCCCATTGTACGTGGACCGTTCCCTTCCCTAGAACACAAACCATCCCGTAAACATTTAATCAAATTGAGTAGATACTAGATCAGGTCTAACAAGTCAAAACTTGCGCTTGAGCAATTATTATATTTTGTACTCAACATAAGGTTCTAGTCTTACTTTTCATAAGTGAGACAACCAACCACAAACCAACCAATCCAGTGCGTTACAACACTACCACCAATCGACACGAAATCCTTCACCCTAGGGTAAGGTTGTGGACTCCAACCATCTAGTGGCTTTCCATGAGTGGTCCTTAACCCTAGTACCATTTTTAAAATGTATTGACGAACCGTGAAAAAACTTAGTGTAAAATATTTTAATGTCTAATTTACTAATGAATAATTACACAATAGTTCATTATTATTTAGGCTGTCAAGGTGATATGGCTTACAAGTAAAACATGGCTTTTGAGTGGTAGGACTTAGCTATCTATCACATTATTCTAAATCATTATTTATAATAAATAGCCACACATAAATATCAATAATAAAAGTACTGATAATTAAATAATATTGTTGCAATAATACGACAACAATTGGCCAATGTAGAGGCTACGAGCTAAGGTAGGAGCGATCAGAAGTAATGGTGCCGAAGAAGGCGGCACCATCGACCCCAAAGAAGGATATGACGTCGACCCCAAAGGGGACGTCGATGTCAACCCCAACAAAGGAGGCTATGTTGACCAGCAAGCGAAAAAGAAGCACTGTCTCTGAGATCACTGTGGCGAGAGCAATGGAGGCGGCCAACAAAGGACCCTGCCCTCATCGCAGCGGCGCACCGGCATAGCAACAATGGAGGCAGCGACAAGCAACAAAACCCCTCAGCGATTACACCGACCGCGAGGCAGGAAGAATTGCGAACAAAAGAGGCAACGGTCAGCAAGAACCCTGGGATCAGCACCGCCATCGGCACTGTCACTATCACCACGCGAGGAACGGAGGACGTCCTCCCTCCTATAAGTACGAGTGGAGGCGCCCTTGAGGTGATATGTGGGGCGTTGTAGCAAGAGTTGGAAAACCTGCAGAGAGCCATACGCGAAATGCAAGAAAGTTGGGGTTAGCCGACGCCCGCCGTGGTAGCAGTGTAGGCAACTAAGGCAGGCGCAGAGGATCGCCGGACCCACGCTGGAACCTCTTGGTGGGTGGACCGGACAACAGAACGAAGGCAAAAGGGTTGCCCCTTGCCCTCTATTGGGTGGTGCTCTCCTGGTTTTTCACCGTCGCCCTGGCTCTGTGTACGCACGGGAACAAATCTAGAATCTCATGCACAATAATTTTCGATGCAACTACGTAGAGCGGGTCGACACCAACCAACTCTTCGCAGTGAGGCAAGATCCGAGAGAGAAGCTACGGGCCTACTTCAAGCGCTTTGCGAAAATTCACTGCTAGTTGAGGGACGTCAACGACACGACCATAACCAACACGGCCATCCGAGGTCTCTAGAAAGCCCATAAAATCGGTGGCCAAGCTCTTCGATAAAATGGAAGAGTACATCGGTGGCCATTACGATAGGAGGCAAAGGCGAAGCTGATCGCCCCCGAAGCGAAGGCCGCTCCAAGGGCCCCAAAGGACGACTCAAGCCGCAAGCAGAGAAGGGTGGCTCGCTCTAAGTACATCTTCGGCATCTTCGGCATCGAAGGAGCCAACGAAAGTCACGACCATGGTTGGAGGGGCCGCAGGAGTGGAAGGAGGCAGGGTCATGATGACAGACATCAGCAAGGGTTTTGGTGCAAGGTACATGGCCGCGGAGGCCACCTCACCCGCGACTGTTCCTCCATTGTGGCCCTTCATGAAAGTGTCGCTAGGGAATGCACCCAAGATGCCAGCGCACCAGTGATAGCGCATGTACAACAACGTCTGGAGGCAACCCCGATCTAACCCCCTCCAGCCATGTTGCGGATCCAAGGTCCGAAAACCATCCCCGCTGAGTGATCAACGCCATCTCAAGCTGGTGGTCCCTCAAGTTCCCTCCGAAAGACAGAGAGAAGGGCCTACGCCCATAGGATCCATCATGTTGCTGCATACCCGGTGCAGGTGCCTCCAAAATGGGCTCGCACGGACAACACGTTCAGAGCGGAGGATGTACGGTGAGTTCTAGTTGACGACGGTAGCTCCGCAGACCTCTTGTTCACGATGCCTTGGACCAGATGGGCCTCTCTCGAAGTAGACTGGAGCCAGCAGGCATACCCCTACAACAGTTCGGCGGATGGCCAGTCAACGCGCTAGGGTAGATAGCACTAGAACTAGTCTTTGCACAAGGAGAGCGGAGCAGACACGAAGTCATCACCTTCAATGTAGTCGACCTGCAGTACCCCAACAATTTGATTTTTTAAAAATAATCATTTTTTATTCGGTATTACAAAAATATACTTCTGACTTTTTTGCAGTTTTGACCTCAGGTTGTCGTACGGTTAGGCGACTTGGGCTAGTCGCCCAACCCAAGTCACCCAATCATTGGGCGACAAGACACCTAGTCGCCCAACCTGGTTGAGCAACTAGTCCAAGTTGCCCAACAGTTGGGCAATTTAAAATAATAATGTAATTATTGTATTAGTCCGATGGAAATAATAATGTAAGAGTAAATGGCAATTTTTGTAAGTAATATATTTAGCAAATCTTGTTTGTAAGTTGTTTTTATTTTTTAAATAAAAGTGCAAACAATGTTGACTGATCTATTTGTGATTTTCATAAATTGTGAATGGTACAAAATATGTTAGACACTCAATAATATTTTGCAATTGTCGTACATTACTGTAGTGCGATAATTTTTTGAAGAATTTTGTGAGGATGATTAAGATAGAACGATGCAATAGAGAATTCGTACGTGGAGGGGAAGTTTGGATAAATGACGTAAGGAAAACAACACAGAGGGATTACATGGCACGCAAACTAACAAACTAAGGATGGTACACGCATGCCTATAAGGAATTAGAAATACATAGGAGATATGGACGAAGAATGTTGAACTACTGTGTGGAACGTGGCCATTTGCCCTTGTAGCCCAGCTCGGCATTGTAGTCCTCACTATCGACCATGGCCTTGGCTGCCGTTTGTGCCTTCTCTTGCGCTCCTCACGAGCCTCCCGCTCCCTACGCCTACACACCTCCAGGTGAGTTTGTCTCCCACTGGATACACTCGGTTCGATCTTCACTGCGGCGCCACTGCTCCATCCTCTCGCGTGCCATCTGGGCGTCCCACTCGCAGTCCAGAGTCCACTGGTCATATGGGTGGATCTCTCGGTCAATCCATTTGCGGTAGGCGTATATCAGATCTGGAGACTACAGGAAGAGGTAAGAGCTTGTTAGTACGTGCCATACAAGAGAACTGGTAAGAGAATGTGTTGTAACCTATTCTTACCGACTGCCGGAAGCGGGCCGAGTCCCAACGCCTGTCGAGATAGTCCCAAGCGTAGTTACCGTAACCCCAATAACGCATGCCTAAGCTCAACCGATGCTTGGGCTTGAAGAACTTGCATGCATCCCTGCACCAACAGAGGGGAGCGTCTCCCCCACGGGTCGAGGGAATGCCCTATGTGTCAGGTTGTATCATACGGAGGCTAAGCCATTGTGGCGTGTTGCCCCTGTTGGTGATATGCCCTAGAGGCAACATGGAGATGTTGAATATATCACATACTATGTTTATGATACATTGCTTTGTTCCTTGAAATAGACATTATCATTATTGATCAATGAGTATGTGACTTATTCATGAGACTCTTAATGCCAAAATGTTGCTATTTCTAAATGATCCCTGATTATATTTCATATGAGGAACAAATATGATTCAAAGATCAGCATATGTATTGATTGATGATCATGTCTCATGGATCATGGTATGGAGATACCAAATCAATAATATGGACATGTGTTAGTGAACATATGTTGGATAGACCCGCCATGAGACACTGCAGAGATTCCATATGTCATCGCTTGGTCTCAAGTAGTGTTTATGTGGAATCCTTAGACTTGAGATCATCATGGTTCCCAGCATGCTTAGTAGCTTACTTTGGGACTACTAAACACTACTCCGTAACTGGGTAGTCATAAAAGTAGTCTTTGGGTTTGCCATGAAACATGTAGTGGGATGTGAATGATCAAGATAGAATTTGCCCTCCTTATGGGAGAGATATCTGGGCCCCTCGATGTAATGGATTATGAAAGTGCATGGCCATGCCAAGGTGATTGAGGAGTCAATCACGAGTTTATAATCCATCACGGAATCGAGAGAGTGATTGAGCTATTAAGAGGATGACACGGGTCTCGCCTTGAGCTTAATCTATATCGTGAGGCAAAGGGATTAGTACATGAGAACATTACGAGTTCGTAGATATGATCTTTACGTATACTTTGGAGTTAATATGTCTTACTAGAGGCCGCTATTAACACGGTGGCCGGAAAGGTGTTTACGGGTCGCGACCAAGTATCGTGAACCTCTGGTCGCACACTTAGCGGGTTGGAACACTAATTCGAATGTGATTCGGATATGGGCTCAATTCGGATAGAGATCGGATAGACTCCTATTGGGCCTCGGTCCACGAGGCCCAAGTGAGGAGGTCTATATATGGAGGCGAGGAGGGAACGCACCGATAATCCCGAGCTAATCCGTAGCCGCCACCTCGAGCCAAACCCTAGCCGCTCGCGAGTCTTGGTACACTCGCGATCGGCGTTCCAAATTCCGGGACGTGTGGATCGGGTGAGGCGCCGCTCGTTGCGGCGTTGATCGGCATCAACAACCTCTGATTGAATCGCTCGTGGTGTGGTTGATCGCGTGGAGGAGGCGATCGGTTGGGACGATCGACTACTTCCACTACTACTTCGACGCGTGGTTGGATCGGCTTCTCCAACTCTTCTTCATTGCATTGCTGCGTCTAGTGGTAACGATCCATGATCCCTCCTTAAGCATGATGTTCTTGTGTGCGCGGTAGAAAAATTTTGTTTTCTGCTCTCGTAGCCTACTCGCGATCCATTAGCCCCTTGCTGGGCGAAATAACCCGACGACTAGGAGTGTGCTAGGGCACAAAGTACTTATGGACTAATGAATTGCCTGAGGCGATGAGACGTGTGCCAGAGTGCCAATTAACCGACTCCCGAAGGATCGCCTATGGCTTGAGCGGGTGCACCCAGAAGTGCTAGATATTCAGCTTGCCTTAGGTATGACCTCGTGAGGAGTTCTTGACTCACTGAGGGTCGACCTTTGAGGTGGGGAGATATGCATTTGAACGCAAGGTGGTCAATTCATCAGAGCCTGTGTGGCCGACTCATTGAGGTATTGACTACAAGGCATGGAGTACTCTGCAAGTCAGGCCGTGGCCCTCGATGAAAGGAGGTGATTTGATTATTCGTAGAGCTACAGGGAGTCCATGGTCAAGGGAACGCAATCTAGGTGAAGCAAAGCACGACTAAGGGGAATCCGTCACTCTCAAGATGCTCGAAAGGTTTCGCCAACGCGCTGGAAGGGCTGACCTTCTCAGGAGTGACATCGACCTTGTGTTTGGCGAAGCACGAACTTGGTCTAGGGGATAGCGTCCTAGAGGACTGGGAATGCGATGACACCATGCCTAGATGCACTATCCCTTAGCAGGACTTACAACCGTTGTATGGTAAGGTTGAAGCTGAAGTGGAGCCCAAGACCGTTACGGGTGGACCCCGCTGGGTCAAGCCCAAATAGTAGCAGCGGCGGTGAAGTCGACCTGAGTCGGGATGATTGCGCGCGGCGGATGTCGAGTCCAGACGACGATGCATATCCCTCATCAGGAAAATGTGGTGTCCGAGACTCACTTTTACGCAAGAGTAATGCTAACTTGTGCGAAGCCGGGATAGCCGAAGTTTATCCTACAATCGCTCAATCTTCTCTGGTGAGAATGCAAAGGGGCCACAACAGCCCTGACTCCTAATATTAGAATAGAGTTCGCTTTCTAATCTTTTACTAGGGGTACCCCTGTTACCCCATCTTCCATCGAAAAAAACTTGGCGCTCGAGACACGGCTCACAAGTGGCACTTTGGTTAGGGAGGAGGCAATAACGTCACCGTCTCCGATCGGAAAATGCTTGGTGCTTGAGACGAGGCTCACGAGCGGCACTTCGACTGGGGAGGAGGCGAGAACGTCGTCGTCTCCCATCAGAAAAAACTTGGCGCTCGAGATGAGGCTCATGAGCGGCGTTTCGGTTAGGAAGGATGAGGCGAGAAGGTCACCGCCTCTCATCAGAAAAAAAAATTGGTGCTCGAGACAAGGCTCACGACCGGCACTTCAGTTATGGAGGGAACATCACCATCCCCCCAATTAGAAAACCCTTGACGCCCTAGACATATGGATGAAGAACGTCGAACTACTGTGTGGAACGTGGTCATTTGCCTTTGTGGCCCAACTTAGTGTTGTAGTTAAAGGATCGCGAGTAGGCTACAAGAGCAGAAAACAAAATTTTTCTACCGCGCACACAAGAACATCATGTTAAGGAGGATCATGGATCGTTACCACTAGGCAGCAGTGCAATGAAGAAGAGTTGGAGAAGCCGATCCAACCACGCGTCAGTAGTAGTGGAAGTAGTCGATCGTCCGAACCGATCATCTCCTCCACGCGATCAACCCCACCACGAGCGGATCAATCAGAGGTTGTTGATGCCGATCAACGCCGCAACGGCGGCGCCTCCACCGGTATCCACACGTCCGGGTCGAACGCCGATCGCGAGTGTACCGGCACTCGCGAGCGGCTAGGGTTTGGCTCGGAGGTGGCGGCTACGGATTAGCTCGGGATTATCGGTGCGTTCCTCACCCTCGCCTCCATATATAGACCTCCTCACTTGGGCCTCGTGGACCGAGGCCCAATAGGAGTCTATCCGGATCTCTATCCGAATTGAGCCCATATCCGAATCACATTGAATTAGTGTTCCAACCCGTTAAGTGTGCGACCACAGCAGGTTCACGTATACTTGGTCGCGACCGAAACACCTTCCGGTCACCACATTAATAGCGGCCTCTAGCAAGACATATTAACCCCAAAGTATACGTAAAGATCATATCGGTTTGAACTCGTAATGTTCTCATGTACTAATCCCTTTGCCTCACGATATAGATTAAGCTCAAGGCGAGACTGTGTCATCCTCTTAATAGCTCAATCACTCTCTCGATTCCGTGATGGATTATAAACTCGTGATTGACTCCTCAATCACCTTGGCATGGCCATGCACTTTCATAATCCATTACATCGAGGGGCCCGAGATATCTCTCCCATAAGGAGGGCAAATTCTATCTTGATCATTCACATCCCACTACATGTTTCATGGCAAACCCAAAGACTACTTTTATGACTACCCAGTTACGGAGTAGTGTTTAGTAGTCCCAAAGTAGCTACTACGCATCTTTGGGAACCATGATGATCTCAAGTCTAAGGATTCCACATAAACACTACTTGAGACCAACTGATGACACATGGAATCTCTGCGGTGTCTCATGGCGGGTCTATCAACATATGTTCACTAACACATGTCCATATTATTGATTTGGTATCTCCATACCATGATCCATGAGACATGATCATCAATCAATACATATCTTGATCTTTGAATCATATTTGTTCCTCATATGAAATATAATCGGGGATCATTTAGAAATAGCAACATTTTGGCATTAAGAGTCTCATGAATAAGTCACATACTCATTGATCAATAATGATAATGTCTATTTCAAGGAACAAAGCAATGTATCATAAACATAGTATGTGATATATTCAACATCTCCATGTTGCCTCTAGGGCATATCACCAACATCAACCATGTAGGTATCTAATACCCATTGCCCTAGTGTGAGCCTCATGCTTTGGTGGGGGAAGCGGCTTTGTCAGCGGATCCGCAATGTTCAAATCCGTGTGTACTTTGCATATCTTAACATCGCCTCTCTCACAATCTCGCGGATGAGATGAAATCGCCGTAGAATGTGCTTGGACTTACAGTGCGATCTAGGCTCCTTGGCTTACAAATGGCTCCACTTGTTGTCACAAGATGAGGTCCATTGGGTGGAGGCACTAGCCATCACACCAAGCTCGAAACAAATTTCTTGATCCAAACAAATTTCTTTAGCGACTTCAAAAGCCGCTATGTACTCGGCTTACATTGTAGAATCGAAGAATGTCTCTGCTTGGAACTCTTCCGACTTACCGCACCGCCATTCGGGCGAGAACACAAATCCCGATTGCGATCTAAAATCATCTTTGTCGGTTTGGAAGCTAGCATCGGTGTAACCATTTACAACGAGCTCTTCCTCACCCCATAGACGAGGAACACATCTTTAGTTCTTCTCAAGTACTTCAAGATGTTCTTTACTTAATCCATTGACTTTCACCGGATCGACCGTATCTACTCGTAGCACTTAAAGCATCGAGACATCCGGGCGATGTACAAAGCATGGCATACATAATGGATCCAATAATTGAAGCATATGGAATCGCATTCATTTTATCCCGCTCATCGGTGTACTAGGACACCGATTCTTGCTAAGATTTATACCATGTGACATAGGTAGGAAGCCTTTCTTGGAATCTGCATGTTGAACCTTTTCAACACCTTGTCAATGTGCGTATCTTGGCTTAATCCAATCGACCTTTTGATCTATCTCTATAGATCTTGATGCCCAGAATATATGTCGCCTCTCCTAAGTCTTTCATAGAGAAACTACTTTTCAATGAAGACTTATGATTCGACATAGGAATGTCATTTCGATCAATAATATGTCATCCACATATAAGACCGAGAACACGAGTGCGCTCCCACTAGCCTTTTGTAAACACAAGGCTCTTCTTCGTTCTTGATGAAACCAAACCCTTTGATTACTTCATCAAAGCGAATGTTCCAACTCAAGAGATGCTGCTTTAATCCATAAATGGATCTTTGCGACTTGCATATCTTTCTAGGCGATTGCGGATCGACAAAACACGTGGGTCATGTCATGTACACATGCTCACTCGTTTCCATTAAGGAAAGTCGTTTTGACATCCATTGCCATATTTCATAGTCGAAATAAGCGAAGAATCGCTAGAATGATCCGAATAGACTTTAGCATTGCGACGGGCGAAAAAGTTTCATCATAATCAACACCTTGAATTTGTTTGAAACCTTTGGCCTGTCGCGCTTTATAGATGTGAACATTTCCATCTATGTCTATCTTTTCTTGAAAACCCATTTGCACTCAATGGTTTTAACACCATCGGTGGATCAACCAAGTTCCAAACTTGATTCTTGTGCATGGATTCAATTTGGATCTCATGGCTTCAAGCCATTTCTCAGTCTGGTCCCACCATCGCTTCTTCATAGGTCTTAGGTTCATCGTTGTCTAACAACAATATATCCCGTTGTTGAGTAGTCAAGAACATGTACCTCTCGGTACACGACGTGACCTCTCGATCTCGTGGTGCGGTGTGTCCACAACAGGTTCTTCAACAGTTTGTTCATCTGTTGTGGTTACAGAGGGCTGAAACATTTTCGGTGTTTCTCGAATTTCTTCAAGTTGCACCATGCTCCCACTATCCCTTCTTGAGAGAAACTCTTTCTCTAAGAAGACACCATCTTAAGCGACAAACACTTTGCCTTCTTCTTGATTATAGAAGTAATATCCTTCGTTTCCTTAGGATACCCGATAAAGAAGCATTTATCGATTGGGGTGAGCTTATCGATTGTAAACGTTTTACATAAGTCTCACATCCCCAAATCTTGAGAAAAGACAAGCTAGGGCGTTGTCTGTCCACATCTCATATGGTGTCTTTTCTCTCGATTTTGATGGAACTCATTTAGTGTGAAAGCGGTACATTTCAAGAGCGTACCCCAAAAGACAACGGAACATCACCGTGGCTCATCATGGGCGCACCATATCTAATAAGGTGCGATTTCTCCGTTCGAGATACCCCATTCCATTGAGGTGTTCCAAGGCGAGTCAATTGTGGAACAATTCCACAATCCTTGAGATGATTACCAAACTCATGGCTCAAATACTCGCCTCCACGATCGGATCGTAGAAACTTGATTGTCTTGCCTAAATGATTTTGCACTTCATTTTGGAATTCTTTGAACTTTTCAAAGGATTCGGACTTATCTTCATCGGTAGATATATCCATATCTACTAAAGTCATCGATAAAAGTTATGAAGCATCGAAACCACCTCATCGTTGAGCTCATTGGTCCACATACATCGAATGTCGAGTGCCAATAAGTCACTTGCCCGTTCACCTTGACCTATGAAAGGTGCTTTTGTCATCTTGCCAAGTAAACAAGATTCGCATGTCTCAAATGATTCAAAATCAAATGAGTGCGAATACCATCTCTATGGAGCTTCTCCATGCGTTTCTCATTTATGTGACCTAGCGGCGATGCCAAATAAGCGTGGGATTCAAATCATTCGATCGTTGCCTCTTTGTATTAATGTTATAGACCGATGACTCTTCAAGAGTAAGAACATATAACCCATTCATCAATGGAGTATGACAATAGAACATATCTTTGAAATAAAGAGAACAACCATTGTTCACGGATCTAAAGTCATAACCTTCGCTTGTAAACATGAAGCGAAATAATGTTCTTGGAAAGAGATGGAACACAATAACAATTATTTAATTCCAAAACTAATCACGAAGGTAAAGACAATGGCATGGTGCCAATGTACCACCGACAACTTTTGCTCCATTGCCAACGCGAAGATCCACTTCGCTCCTCCTCAAACTTCTACTTCTTCTTAGCCCCGCAACGATTTGCAAATGTGAGCAACCGATCCGTATCAAATACCCAAGAATCGAGAAGATGAAGTAGCAAGATTGATTTCTATAACATTTATACCGAGGCGGAAGTCGTACTTCCTTCTTTTCTCAAGATCCTCCAAGTACTTTGGGCGGTTCCTTTTCTAATGTCACGATTGCTTCTGATGGTAGCAATCGCATCGAGCAGGGCCCTTCTTGACTTGCTTGGCCTTAGAACCGCCGCGATCTCATCGGAGCTAACTTTCTTTGACCGCGCTTTCTTTACATAGGGCTTGCCCTTGCCTTCTGCATCATCATCACATGATGGTCGCTTTTCTTAATGCTTTCCTCGGTGATTTTAGCATCCCATGCAACTCGGCCAAGGTCTTGTCCATGTTGTTCATGTGATAGTTCGAATGAATGGCTCAAAGCTCGAGGGCGCGATCAAGAATCACATCGGTAGCCAACTCTTGGCTAAGGGAAAACCAAGCTTTTCCGGACTCTCAATGTAGCCAATCATCTTAATCACATGAGGGTCGACGGATTCCTTCGCAAGCTCGCACGCAAACAAGGACTTTGAAGTGTTGAACCTCTCACCCTTGCTTGGTTCTCAAACATACCACGCAACCCCACAATGATATTGTAGGCATCTGTGTTCTCATATTGCTTCAAGCTCGAGAGGACATTGTGGCAAGCATGAGACGACTCACATCAAGGTAATCATTCGTTTGCTTCTCATAAGCTTTCCGTGCGACCACGGTAGCATTATCGTGCAAGTCATCGGGATAAGGAGACTCAAGGACATGCTCCTTGCGCTCTTGCTTGAGAACAATTCTCGTGTTGCGATACCAATCCAAAAGTTCGTTCCATTGAGTTTTCTTTCTCAAGAATAGATCGCAAATTAAAAGAACTGGATGCGGCATTAGTTGACATGATCTACAACAAAGAATATGCAAAGTTTAGCACTATGTTCATGTTTGATCTTCCATTAAACAATTTAACAAAGATACTCCCACTATATGTTTTGTAATCGTCTTCCCTCTAACGACATATAGTGGTCAAGATCCATGTTCATCTAAGTTCTAGTGAGCTTTGGCATCCTTTGCTAGAAACCTAGTGACGTGGTAAGCAACACTTGCTAATCACATCTTATGTGACTCTTGTTTGTTGGGTGGCATCCAATGCCCGGCTCCCAACACCATGCCCCAAGGCCCAAATCTAATTTGATAGCCTTGTCAAGTAAACCAATACTATGCATGTGGATGTCCGACATCCACCCTATTAGATCAAGATAGTTGATGGTACTCGCTTTGGCGCACCTACCAAACAATGATCATGATTCTTATAGGCGCGACAATTGGAAGGGCATCAAAACAAATTCTTAATTTTTCTTGAGAGAAGCTATTCTATCATGAAAAACTAACCCTTAGTTGGTATGGCATGAAAGAATAGTATGACAAGAAATAAACATCACATGCATATAATCACATTATATTGTGAATGGTATGGCATTTTGTATCGTAGTGGTCGCCATCGCCATGGTTCCACGGTGATACTCTTCGCCACACTTCTTGTCCTCTTTGTCATCATGCTTGAAGCCTCCATAGCAAAGAACTAAACTATTACAACTAATAGGTAGCAAATGAATTACATGAGGAGCTCAAGCATCACAAGTCGACACGCAGTCGTTATACAATTAAAGAACGACCTCAACCCTACTGTGATTAATACGACACAGTGTCAGTAAAACACACATGCATCACATATGCATCTATGCCATACCATTCACATCATTCCCTGCAAAAACAAGTTAAGCGTAGAACATATTCTACCGCCCTGACATGAATGTGTTTCTATAACAATCTATGCGTGTACGCATAGCAGCGGTCCTACCGGTCGGCCAATGCTGGGTCGAGGGGAGCCATTCAAAATGTCTCAATTTTCATTAGATCAATCACATCAAACACCGCGATCGGTATGCTTGAGGAGACCGCAACACAAGACCTCGATCCGTTGTCTCAATCTCTTGATGTCTTGTGATTAGCCCGATGGTGTTACCGGTAGGTAGGGGCAAGTCGCGCGTACATCAAAGAAGGAGCACGAACTAATCTTTTTGGCCACATGATGCTATCAACTCATACATATTCCAACCCCTTATGACCGATTGATCTAGTCCGTAATAGATCCAATCTATTACAACCGCATATCAACATATGCACTGATCCAGATCGCAAACTAAGCAAGATGGCTCTGATACCACTAATGGATCGCGAGTAGGCTACGAGAGCGGAAAACAAAATTTTTCTACCGCGCACACAAGAACATCATGCTTAGGAGGGATCATGGATCGTTACCACTAGACGCCAGCAGCAATGAAGAAGAGTTGGAGAAGCCGATCCAACCACGCGGCGTCGGTAGTAGTGGAAGTAGTCGATCGTCCCGAACCGATCGTCTCCTCCACGCGATCAACCACACCACGAGCGGATCCAATCAGAGGTTGTTGATGCCGATCAACGCCAAGAACGAGCGGCGCCTCCACCGGTATCCACACGTCCGGGTGGAACGCCGATCAGCGAGTGTACCGGCACTCATGACGGCTAGGGTTTGGCTCTGGAGGTGGCGGCTACGGATTAGCTCGGGATTATCAGGTGCGTTCCCTCGGCCCCTCGCCTCCATATATATAGACCTCCTCACTTGGGCCTCGTGGACCGAGGCCCAATAGGAGTCTATCCGGATCTCTATCCGAATTGAGCCCATATCCGAATCACATTCGAATTAGTGTTCCAACCCGTTAAGTGTGCGACCACAGCAGGTTCACGATACTTGGTCGCGACCGAAACACCTTTCCGGTCACCACATTAATAGCGGCCTCTAGCAAGACATATTAACCCCAAAGTATACGTAAAGATCATATCGGTTGAACACGTAATGTTCTCATGTACTAATCCCTTTGCCTCACGATATAGATTAAGCTCAAGGCGAGACCTGTGTCATCCTCTTAATAGCTCAATCACTCTCTCGATTCCGTGATGGATTATAAACTCGTGATTGACTCCTCAATCACCTTGGCATGGCCATGCACTTTCATAATCCATTACATCGAGGGGCCCAGAGATATCTCTCCCATAAGGAGGGGCAAATTCTATCTTGATCATTCACATCCCACTACATGTTTCATGGCAAACCCAAAGACTACTTTTATGACTACCCAGTTACGGAGTAGTGTTTAGTAGTCCCAAAGTAAGCTACTACGCATCTTTGGGAACCATGATGATCTCAAGTCTAAGGATTCCACATAAACACTACTTGAGACCAACCGATGACACATGGAATCTCTGCGGTGTCTCATGGCGGGTCTATCCAACATATGTTCACTAACACATGTCCATATTATTGATTTGGTATCTCCATACCATGATCCATGAGACATGATCATCAATCAATACATATCTTGATCTTTGAATCATATTTGTTCCTCATATGAAATATAATCAGGGATCATTTAGAAATAGCAACATTTTGGCATTAAGAGTCTCATGAATAAGTCACATACTCATTGATCAATAATGATAATGTCTATTTCAAGGAACAAAGCAATGTATCATAAACATAGTATGTGATATATTCAACATCTCCATGTTGCCTCTAGGGCATATCACCAACATCCTTCACTCCCTCCCCGATCTCCTCTCCCTCTCTCGAGCTTCTCTTCTCCCCCCTCTCCTCTCTTTTTTCTCCCCTCTCATTCTTCTTGCAAGACAAATGATGAGGGAGCCCGCAAAAGTGTCAGGTCAAAGAGAAAAAGGACGGGCTGGCAGCAACTAGTCACCCAACCGTTGAGCGACATATCGCCACACGGATGGGTGACATGGGCAAGTCACCCAATCGTTGGGTGACTTGACCTGGTGTAGCCCAACGGTTGGGCAAATTGCCAACTGTGCGGCGACATATGCCCATTTCAGCAAAATATTAAAAAGCGGGTATAATATTGTAACTTGAAATTAAAAAATGATTATTTTAAAAAAATTCCCTACAACGCTATCCTGGGAAGTGGCCCTCAACACACTTGGCGTGATCCCACATCATAATTACGTCTGCATGAAGCTCCCGAGCCCTGATGAAATCATTATGGTGTTGGGCGATTAAGACCTCGCACAGCAAATCGAAGTGGGCATGCGAAGCCCAAATCGAAGGGTCCACATCATGAGCGATGGGCCCACCCCACCCTCTGCCTCAGGATGGATGCCTAAGCCAAAGCCAGAGAATGATGTAAAGATGATGCCACTCCGACCAGAGGACCCGACGAAGCATGTGTCGATCGAAGCGGGCCTCACCCCTGAGGTGGAGGAGAAACTCATGGCCGTGCTTCGCAAAAAATGTGGATGTCTTCGCATGGTCACCAAACGACATCACGGGGGTGGACTGCTTAGTCCTCGAGCACAAATTGGCGGTACGCCCCAATGCGAAGCCAGTCAAGCAATGAATGAGGCAGATGTCCCTCGATTGGCAAGAGGCTGGCAAAATGGAGGTAGCCAAGCTAAAGGTTGCTGGTGTAATCAGGGAAGTGGTCCACTTCGAGTGGCTTGCCAACCCTATACTAGTCAAAAAGTCCAATGGGACTTGGCGAATGTGTGTCGACTTCACCAATCTCAACAAGGTGTGCCCCAAGGACACGTAGTTGGTCGATGCGACAACAAGATGCGAAATGATGAGCTTCCTCAACGTGTACTCCGAATAGCATCAGGTATGAATGGCGGAGGACGATGAAGCAAAGACAAGCTTCATAGTTCCCAGCGGCACATACTGCTTTGTCTGGATGCCCTTCGGGCCCGCGCCACGTTCACTGGACTTGTGGCACTACGTCGCAGCTGGGGGGAATGTTGAGGCCTATGTTGATGACATCGTAGTCAAGAGCCTCCAAGCAGTGTCCCACGATATGGACCTCTATGAAACGTTTAATAACCTCCAATGGGCCAACCTCAGGCTTAACCCAGCAAAATATGTTTTCAGAGTCTAGGCGGTCAAGCTCCTCCGTTTCCTAGTCTCCGAGCAAGGGATCGAGGCAAACCGTGACAAAATCGACACCATACTATACTCTCCATGGAGGCCCCGAGGATTGCTCGGGAGGTGCAGAGGCTGGCGGGTCACTTAGCAGCCCTTAGTCGTTTCCTCGCAACCAATAACACACTGAAATACGAGGCCCTGATATTCGGGCTGCAGAAGACAAAGGCACTCGGAGCGCAAAGGGTGCAGATTCACATTGATTCTCATCTTCTCACAGGTCACATTGACAAGTCTTATCAAGTCAAGGATCCCAAGTTCTCCTCGTCCTACAGCTGATTCGTCGACCCTAACCAAGAGGGTTGGGAACGAAGTGCGCGAAAGAACGGACAAGCGACTACAATAGGGTCCACACGGATGGACGAGGTCCAAAGGAACAAATTTTCAAGCCTTTACAACTAACGCAGAACACACGTGTACACGTCGTTAACCCAAACGAACCCCACCCCCCACTAGCTAGACAAATAAGACGTGACGTCACTTAGCCCCATCGCTCTCGATCTTTATATAAGCATCCGGGCAGACATGTGGCCGAGGCTCAAAGCCTAACCTAAAGTGCACTGAGTCCACGCGGCACTAATAACGGAGCCCTTTCCAAAGAAGGCACTCCGTAATGAACAGGCGATCTTCGTCAAGCACCCACCCAAGGAAGACAGTGGTCAAAATCACCAAGCCAAACAAGAGGAGGAACCAAATGAGGGATACAAACATTCACCAATAGATAGCACAAAGCGAAGCAGTGAAGCAATACTAGCCCCCACGTTACAAAAGTAAGAAATATAAAGGATCGAAGGGCGAAATTCCCATACGGAGGCCCCACCATGACCAAGTACTACGGACTGCACTATACAAGCAAATGGGCCACCACACACGCCAAAGGCCTCATGGACCCCACACCAAAAGAACGCCGAAGGACCACTTCCCCTAGCCACGCCCCAAGTCCGTAGCCGCCCCTGAGGCCGTGCTACAGGGACACCTTCGCCGTAGCTTCGCCCAAGTATTCCAAAAGATGCTAGCAGAAGGCATGAGCGGAGCGATGTCGTGTCGCATGAATCGCATGAAGCATTGTAGTATTCCCAGGAGGAACGTCCAGAGCCAGATCCATTAGCTCACCTACATGTGGACACCCTCGGATGTGCAACAGACCGAGTATTTGCACGGTGACATATGAGTAGTGGTCCCCGTAAGCACAAGCCGCCCGCAAGGAAAGCGGCAAGCCATCCCTTATGTGTTGTATGCTTCCCCACAGATCCCTCGGGCCATGCGAATGTGAAGGGACTTTGACTGCAAGGTCCATCAGGGTCGCCTCTAGGCTCTAAATGGCCTCCCATGGCGCCACGAAGCACTGATCACGAAGTCGGTGACCCTCCACGACCTCGGACCACAACCGGTCCTTCTCCCCCTCAAGCGCGGCCACCTGCTGAAGGAAGTTTTCCCTCTACACCGCTGCGTAGGTGTTCGCTTCAGCCGCGGCAGCCAACGCTTTCGCTCCCTCAGCTTCGAGGAACCAGACGCGGCCCTCACGCTCCTCTAAGGACTGGCGAAGTGCGCCAGCCTAGGCTCGAGATGTGCTCAGCTGCTCCCGTAGACCCGACGCCTCCTATAGCATCACCATCTGTGCTACCCACGCTAGGGAAATAGCCTGTGAAGCACATTATGTCGCGCTCATAAAAAAAGCGAGCAGAGAAGGAAATAACAAAGGAGAAGGTCCCCTCCGAGATATTAGACATACCTTCGCTTAGGTCACCTCCAGCGCCCCAAAAAGAAGGTACGTGCCGCAAGACAGTAGGGCGCTCCGATCAATGCCAATGTCTAGACAATCAACAGTGGTCCAGAGGGACCGGAGTGTGTCCAGGCGAGGGATGAAATAGCCCGCCCAACGAGAGCCTTCTAGGCTCCGCCTCAACGCTTGTGACCGGACCATCCGGGAAGCCACCTCCACACCCGTCACCTCCATCTTGGTCGAGCACCATGGGGGCCTACTTAAGGCGACCAGTGAAGTAGAGGCTACGGTCATGTTCGATTTTGTAGTAAAACCACAACTCCATCCAACGGGACTCCCACTTCGTTCGCGTTGAATTCGAAGGGAATTCCCTCGAGGTAGTGCCGCGGAGCTACAAGATGACACTACAGAGTTTGGAGAACTCGCCAGGCATAAGGCGCTTCGGCTAGCAGCATATGTCACGAAGAGACACGAAGACCGCCACGCGAGGGGTTGGGAGCCCTCCGAACGGGTCGCCCAGGAGTAGACGGCCAGGCGTGTAATGGCGTTTGGCGTCAACTGCTGGAGCTCTAGTTCATGCAGGTGTAGTGTTAGTCGCTGGACTCTTGCTCTTGGTGATAGCAAGATCCTTACTCTCATCGAGAGGATAACACTTGGAGATGGGGCAATTTTCTAGCTTTATTTCTCACACAATGCTATGCCAACCTGAGGGGTTGGGGATACAAATTTATAGACTGCTAACCAGCCAAGCATATGCTAAGATGCTAGTCTAAGATGCTGTCCTAGATGCTAAGATGCTAGTCTAAGATGCTGTCCTAGATGCTAAGATGCTAGTCCTAGATGCTAAGATGCTAGTCTAAGATGCTGTCCTAAGATGCTTGTCCTAAGATGCTGTCCTAGATGCTAAGATGCTAGTCAAGGATGCTGTCCTTGAAGGGCAAAAAGAAAAATGCTGCAGCCCCACAAGCACCATGTAACACAGAGACTTATCCATCACTCTCCCCCTAAGTCTTGTGTGTCTTCTTGTGAGGAATCTGAGCCATCCCGATCCTGGCGCGAAGTTCCTGGAACTTGATCCGCCCAAGAGACTTGGTCGAAGTCGGCGAATGGTCTTGGGTGTTGATGTAGTTGGCGGACACTCCTTCATCCGAGCGACTTCGATGAAGTGATACCTCACCGGATGTGCTTGTCGCTCATGGAAGATGGGGTTCTTCGCCAAGGCCAAGGCGGACTTGTCGCCCACCCCGAGCTCCACGGCCTCCGCGTCTCGCCAAGAAGATCGCCAGCGGTAGAGCCACCACGAGCCCGAGTAGAAGCGTAGTGGTCGCAATGTACTACGCCTCAGACTAGACAAAGCCACCACCGCCGCTTGACCGATCGCGGTGATCGGACACTTGCCGAGGAAGAACGATCTGCTAGTGCTCTTGCTCGTGTCGATGTCGCCGGCGTGGTCGCCGTCGGCCATGCAGATGAAGTGCGCCGCACCGGCACCTTGGGTAGTGCAAGCCGTGGTCGGAGGTGCCCGCGACGTGGCGGAGGATCCTTTCACGACTGCTTTGGTGCTCCGTGGTCGGTCATTGCATGAGCCGGTGGCGTGCCGACGGCGAACGCCAAGTCCGGCGTGTGGACAAGGTAGCGAAGTCGCCCATAATCGCCCGATCTTGCGTCGTGTCCACCTCCTCCGCCGTACTCTCACGACTCGACTTGACCTCTCCTCCATAGGGTGTGTGGGTGGGTTGCGATCGGTGAGGCCGCCCGACTCCACGATGCGCTTGGCGTGGCGGGCCTGGCGAAGGGAGATGCTTGGGTCGTCTGGTGGACCTCGATCCCGAGGTAGAAGGAGAGGGCCCGAGGTCGCTCATCCGGAAGGTGGCCTTCATCTCGCCTTGAGCGCCTCGATCTCCTCCTCCTTGGTACCGGTGATCACAAGGTCGTCGGCGTGACGCGCCTCGCGGTGGCATTGCCTCCTTGCCCGCCGGTGAGACCGCGGCCTCGTGAGCGCCCGCCGAAATCCCATTTGCTTGAGGGTGAAGTCCGGCATGGCGTTCCAAGCTCGCGATTCGCCGCAAGCCGTGAGGGCCTTGCGCAGTGAGGACCTGCTCTCCTTGCCGGGATGATGAATCCGGGCGGTGGCGACGTAGACCTCCTCCTTCAAGTCGCCGTTGAGGAAAGCGGACTTGGCGTCCATGTGATGGACGCACCGACCCTCTGAGGCTGCGAGGGCAGGAGGAGACGACGGACTCCATCCGGCAACAGCGCCAAGGCATCGTCAAGTCGACTCCCTCTGCCGGGGCGAAGCCACGTGCCACGAGGCGCGCCTTGTGCTTGATCACCTCTCCACCTCGTCTTTCTTGAGCTTGAAGACCCACTTGAGAGAGATGGCGTGGTGGCGGGTGGAAGATCGGCCCGGCTCACGTCTTGTTTCGCTCGACGGCGTCCATCTCCTCCTCGCATCGCGGCACGCCATGCCGCGTCTCTCTCCGCCTCGGCGAAGGAACGAGGCTCGCCGTCGTCTGTCGAGGTGCGGCTCCGCCTCGGTTCTGTTGGGCGGTTCGGGGCCGGCCGCCGCCGAGGAGGTCGTCCACTGAATGCAGAAGGCAGAGGCTCGCCGCCGTGGTGGCGTCGATCGATCCTCGTCGTTGGACGAGTGGCGAACTCCACCGTCTTGTTGCTCGTCGTGGGCAAGCTGCCGGTCTTGAGCCTGAAGGAGTAGGTGCTTGGGTGTGGGAGCGGCGTGGCCGCGGTGTCGGGCGGTGGACTCGCCGAGCACGTGGGCTTGCCGAGCTGGCGGTGGTGAAGGACTCACGGAGGTGGTGGCGAGCAGGCGGTGGGGTGGCGAGCTCGGTGAAGGCAGAGCCGCCGCTCCCGGCCTCCTCGAAGTGGGCGTGTCGGCGATGAAATCGGCGGTCGTCGTCGTCGAGCCGTCATCCACCATCTTGCCCCACGCCCGCGCCCTTCGTCGAACATGACGTCACGCGTGATGCGCACGCGCCGTGTCGCAGGGTCGAGGACGCGGTAGGCTTTGGCGCCCTCCGCGTAGCCGATGAAGACCCCTGGCGTGCTCCGGTCGTCGAGCTTGCCGACGTGGTTGAGCTCCTTGACGAAGGCCAGGCAGCCGAAGACACGGAGGTGGTTCACCGCGGGCTTGCGCCCGTGCCAGGCCTCGTATGGCGTCTTGCCGTCGAGGGCCTTGGTGGGGGAGCGGTTGAGCAAGTGGACGGCAGTCATCACCGCCTCACCCCAGTAGAATGCCGGCATCCCTCTCTGCTTGAGGAGGGCGCGGGCGGTGGCCACCACCGTCTGGTTGCGGCGCTCGACGACGCCGTTCTGCTGCGGGGTGTACGGCGCGGAGAAGTGACGATGGATCCCCTCGTCGGCGCAGTACGCCGCAAACTCGGCCGCCGTGAACTCACCGCCGTTGTCCGTGTGTAGGACCCGAAGCTTGCGGCCGCACTCCGCCTCCGCAGCAGATTGAATGCGCTTGATGGCGTCCGCCGCGGTGCTTTGACGTCGGCGGGGATGGCCCACATGTAGCGGGACACGTCGTCGAGGAGGAAGTAGCGCCGCCTCGGTGTGGCCGGTGTCACGGGCCACAGAGGTCACCGTGTCGAGCTCCGGCTTCTCCTTGGCGCGAAGCTCGCTGGCGAGGAAGGGAGCCGCCGCGGCTTGGTGAGGGCGCAGAATCGCTTCTCACGTGGTCGACGTGCGGCATGCCCCGCACCATCTCCTTGCTGCCGAGCTGCCTTAGGGCCTCAAAGTTGAGGTGCCCAAAACGCTCGTGCCACCTCCAAGCGTCGTCGTCGCGGCGGGCGCAAGACACGAGGTTGCGCCACTGCGCGTGAAGGGCGTGGGCGGTTGCTCTGTTGACCTTGACGAGGCCGCCGGCGATGATCCCGATGCGCAACACCGTGCTCGATCTCCACGCGATCCGTTCTCATCCACCGTCCCAAGGCGATGATGGAGTTCCTCAGCGGGGATGTAGTAGACACCGGTGAGCGGCCGGTGCTCGCCGATCTTAGCGGCGAAGGCACGAGCCGACGCCTTGATCTCCATGGCGGGCGTCGCCCTTGAGCGGTGCCTAGATCGCTGAGTCGAGCTCGGAGAAGAACTCCGCCGCCGGTCATGTGGTGGGTGGCGCGGTGTCGAGCACCACCGTCGGTCTTGTCGTTCTTGGAACCGTCGCCGAGGAGGCGTGTGCTTTTGGCTCGTCAAGGTGGAGGAGAGTCGCTTGCGGCCGGTGCACCGGAGGTAGTTCGATGCTCGCATGAGCAATGAGCAGGCCGCCGCTCCTCCTCCTCACTTCTGCGACGTGGGCTGGCAGCGTCGTGGTATCGACAATCCTTGGCCCAATGACCGGGCTTGCGCGGTTGTCATCCTCGGCGCGTCCTCGCGCCCGTGCCTGGGCGTCTTTGCACGGCTTGCCGCGCTTGCCACGCTTGCGGCCGCCTGTCATGGAAGAAGGCTCCCCTTCTTCCTGTCACCTTGGCCGTGACCTTGTTCCAGTGAGGAGGAGCTTCCGCCAATGGTGACGGGTCCCGAAGGCGCCGTGGCTCATCGGCATCAACGACCTTGAGGCGACCGCGCCTCCTCGATCGTCATCGTGGAGAGGTCCAGCAGAGACTCGATCGGCGAGCCATCCGCTTGTACTTCTCGGGACGCAATGGAAGAGCTTTTCCACGCTCTCTCCTCGCCGTAGGTGTCGTCGCCGAACCGCACCATCTTACGCAGTAGTGTTGAGGCGGAGACCAAAGTCATCAACGTCCTCACCGGCTTGAAGGCGTGTTCTCCCACCCTGCGTAGTGACCGTAATGTGGACTTGCGGGCGCGGTCACTTTGCCGATCGTCTTTGCGGAATGGCGTCCCAAGCTTCTTTGGCGATCCGCTTGTTAGTAGCGAGCGCATCTCGGGCGGGATGCGGCGATGAGAGCATCCGGCGCCGTCGATCTGGTCGTGGTCGGCGTCGCCGTCTGGACCGCATCCCACATATGCCGCACTGGAGCTTTACCCTCATCACCGCATCCCACTCGGCGTAGTTGGTTTTGGTGAGGTAGGCCACCGCCGCCGGGCCGACGCCCTCGACGACGACTGGTACTCGTGGTGACCACGGTGCAACCGGGAGAGAGCGCGTCGCTGTGAAGGCCGCGCTCCGTCGACCCGTCTGCCGCCGCCGTCGTGCCTCCTCCAGAGCGCCGCCGCGCGCGCGCTGCTGAGGCCGCCGCCGCCGCTCGTGGGCGTCTTGGCCGCCATCTCGCCGCCGCGCCCTCATGTTGCCTCCTTCTCCAGCCGCTCAATGTCCGCTGTTGGCCGCTATCATCGGCGAGATGGGCTGCTATTGCCGCCGCTGAGAACCTCGACCTCATTCTTGCCGCCTGCCGCATCTGCCGCCGCCGCTTCCACCTCCGCTCCGCCGCCTTTGCCGCCTCCGCCTTGACGCTCTTGGCCGCCCTTTCGCCCGCTCCGGCTGCCGCCGCTTCGCTCGCGTTCCTACGCCGAAGTTCGGCTTCTGCCGCCGCCGCGTGCTCGAGGCGACCGAGCGCTGAGACTGTCCTGCGGACATGGCGCGCCACCGGGACCTGCGTGGAGAGAGCGCCTCGATGAGCCGCCGCCGCCGAATAGGGGGTTCTTCGAGGCCGGAAGCGACGCAGAAAGGGATTAAGCAGGAGATGCTCAGGCTACAGGATAGTACGGCTCTGATACCACTTGTTAGTCGCTGGACTCTTGCTCTTGGTGATAGCAAGATCCTTACTCTCATCGAGAGGATAACACTTGGAGATGGGGCAATTTTCTAGCTTTATTTCTCACACAATGCTATGCCAACCTGAGGGGTTGGGGATACAAATTTATAGACTGCTAACCAACCAAGCATATGCTAAGATGCTAGTCTAAGATGCTGTCCTAGATGCTAAGTTGTTAGTCTAAGATGTTGTCCTAGATGCTAAGATGCTAGTCCTAGATGCTAAGATGCTAGTCTAAGATGCTGTCCTAAGATGCTTGTCCTAAGATACTGTCCTAGATGCTAAGATGCTAGTCAAGGATGCTGTCCTTGAAGGGCAAAAAAGAAAAAATGTTGCAGCCCCACAAGCACCATGTAACACAGAGACTTATCCATCATGTAGCAGGTCACCGGGATACAGAGCTTGGCATCAAACTATGCAACAAACACGACCGTCTCGCCCTCCCGCGGCCGCGGCTCGACCTCCTCATCTCACGACCTTGCCGTCGCGCACGAGGGAGTTCACCAGCTCCTTCGTAGCGATCAACAAATCCAGTGTGTTCACGAACACGCTGCCAGATTTCCCCGACGCCTTCCATCGCTTCCCGACGGCCAACTCCATAGTCGTCTCCACCAACCCGGCTACTCGACGGAACTGACACCACGCTGCGGCCACGGCGATCACTAGTGTGCACCATTACGGCAACCAAGAGAGCAAACGACATGGAGAGCGAGGGAAATAGACAACAACAAACAATGGCGAGCAACAGAAAGAAAACGACAAAGGGAAGCAAGAAGCAAATAGGGGGAAAGGGCGTCAGCCGCACGCTTAAGACGACGACGCGACAACGCCATTTAATGTACAGGCAGCGAGCGCAAGAATCAAGCAGGCGCGCACCACGCCCAGACCAACGCAACGCCTCATCTTGCACAAATGAGAAACCAACTGTCGCCATGCATGGACTGGCCATCGTCGCCACGATCAACCTTGTCTCGGGGGTTACCTGCACCGACCTAGTCGGCATCACCTTGGTGGGGAGTTCAAGTGGCGGCTTTCCAATGGGCCAAAGGGACAGAGGGGACCAATGAGCACCAGGCATGGTCTTGGCTTACAAAAAGCAGGGCGCATCAATCATGAGAGGCGACTGTTGGGGGAATGGACTTTTGCACCAGTAAGACAACCGCCCTTCCCAGCAGGAGCAGTAGACCAGGGAAATAGCGTGTCTACTCTTATATGTATAGGGACATATAGGGATATTTATGTAACTCCAAGTGGGGGAATTGCATGCTTGCCCTAGTCCACCCAAGTAGAAGAATTTATGTAACCAGCCCCCACGGCTATAAATAGGTGTCTTATGCACTATGGGGACCAAGCACTCTCTTTTTTAGCCAAGCTCAGGTAGCAAAAACTTCTAGCAAGGTCTCCACGATTGGTAAGGCTCCGGGCAGCCCCTTTGAGGCCTCCCCGGAAGCTCTCTTCGTTTACTGTTTGGCCTGTAACCATAATAGTTCCTAAAATATCTTATTAGTTTCCTAAGATGAGTCTGTTAGCTGTGTATTTTCCATGTTGTATAGATGTGTATTACTAGCTTTGTATTTTTTCTGTTGTATAAGAAGTTTTCTGCATATATGCCATACCTGTACTTGTATATATATTGGTCCATTGGCCTCATGATGAATACAAGCACTATTCAATAGAAGGTATCCGAGCCCACCTTGCGTTTCTCATCAAGCCGCCGCCGGTTCATCTTCCAGCCGCTTCCTAGCTTTGCCATCTCCGCCGCACTTGCCATTCTCCAGCCAGTCGCCGCCGAGAACTTTTGGAGGAAACCGAATCACGTATAAATAGTAATACACATCTAACAGAGTCCATCCTCTAGAAATGGATGAGTGTTGTGTGAGTTGGCAAGAAAAGGATGAATTATTCTTTCGCTCCTAAAGTCTTCCCACTCGAAAGTCTTCATCTCTAGAGATCTAACACTATCCCCAATTCTTCTAATACCAAAGACCGAAGGATCATTGCATCCTACCTAGAATACTAAGGGCGTGCTAGAGAGACATTGTATACAGTAATTCTTCTCAAGAGCCCAAAAGAAACACTGTTACATAACGTACTTAATGTTGGAGATTCTAAGGTACAGCCGGTATTTCTTTTCTCATATGTTAGACGGCGGCTCGACCATGGTTGTCACGGCGAAGTCGGCGACCACGGTGAGCTTAGGCGCTGGGCGCTAAGCGACGCCACAGCGACACCACCGGCGACGCCTAGGCGAGCGCCATGTCCTGTATACGGGGTATGGGCAGTATGGCCATATTACATATACTCCACTCCTGTCTCCGTTTTGTTGCAAGCGCATATACTCCACTGAGTCCACTCCGTCTCGAATCTCTCGCGACCCGACTTCCTCTCTCTCGCCGACTCCTCTCCCCGCCGCCTCCCCGTCCGCCGCCTCTCTCTCCTGCCGCCTCCTCAGTCGCGCATCCTCTCTCAGGCGCCTTCTCCCTCGCCTCCTCCCCGCCTCCTCCGGCTCCCACGGATCTCCTAACCCTAGCCGCCACCAGGTCCGCCGCCTCCCGTCCGCGCATCCTCCCTCCCGCTCCCGAGCTCTCCCCGCCGCCTCCCTCCGCCGAGCTCTCCCGCCGCCTCCCCTCCCGCCCGAGTTTCTCTCCCCACCGCCTCCCACCCCGCGTTCTTTGGAGATCGGCGCTGGGAAACAGTGGAGATCGACGCCGGCGGCGGAGCAGCCAAAGATCGGCATCAGCAATGAGACAAGGCGAGGCGACCGACCTCGGCGTCCCCTCCCACGGGACGACTTGGGGAGTGGCCTTTTGCACCAAGAAGACAACCGCCTTCCAGCGGGAGCAATGAGACCGTGGAAATGGTGTGTCTAACCTTATATGTGTAGGGCCATATAGGGATATTTATGTAACTCAAGTGGGAAATGGCATGCTTGCCCTAGTCCACCCAAGTAGAAGAATTTATATAACCAGCCCCACGGCTATAAATGGGTGTCTTAGGCACTATGGGGACCAAGCACTCTCTTTTAGCCAAGCTCGGGTAGCACAAACTTCTAGCAAGGTCTCCACAACCTGTAAGGCTCAGGCGGCCCTTTGAGGCCTCTCCCAGAGCTCTCTTCGTTTCTCGTTTGGTCTATAACCATAATAGTTCCTAAAATATCATATTAGTTTCCTAACGTACTTAATGTTGGAGATTCTAAGGTGCGCCTGTATTTCTTTTCTCTGTTATGTTAGACTTAAGCGGCTCGGTTGCTCTCATTGGATTCTAATTTGTATTTTGCTATTTGATTTCTCTGAAATAGTCTTTAGATGTAACATCTACAAGAGATGCTATAATCAATACAACTAACAAAATCGTATGTCTCGACAACCAACAAATAGGAACACAAACTATATGCCTCGACTTTTCGGTAAAACACAAAACAAAAGGCAATAACACCCAAGCAAATATTAAAACCAAATATCTTATTACTAAGATTTTGTGTAAAAAGTAGATCAAAAACAGACTTTAGTAGGAAGAACTAAAACACCATCCCCACCTAAGCAAACAACATAAATACCAAGCCTCAAACTTTGGAGTAAGTAAATAAATCGACGAGAGAATATCCTCAAGGTCATTTCGAGAGCGAGAGTGAGACAAGAGAATGTAAATGAAACCAAACTAATGACCACGGTAGAATAGGAGAAGTTTAGGAAAAGAAAGAAATAAAAAACATGGTGTCCTCCACCCAATTTGTTGTCATCTCTTTTAGCGTTCATTTCGAGAAGGGCCCAACCGGTCGGTGACACAAGTGCTTAAGAGAGATGAGAGAAAATTAGATGGAGGGTAATCTTTTTTTTCTTTCTTTCTTTTCCTTCATCTCTTATTGTTAGAAGATACATTGTGTCTACAAGGAGGCACATCTTGGGAAGATTATCAACAAAACAATTGAGTGAAAGTTAAGAATGAGGATGAAGATGAAAGGAGTTCTCTTGCCAAACAACAATTTGGCATAGGAGACAATAAAGAAGGACAAGGATGTTTTGGAATCAAGCTCCAAGCGAGAAAAGGAGGAACCTATGACATAGCTAGGCACACATTATGAATATTGTTTCTAAAAGATGCCTATCCTAATCGAGTTCTAAGCACCAAAAGAGGCGGAATAATATCTAACGGTGGCAATTAGCAACAATAATCATGTCATCAAGTCCCAAAAGAGGTGGCATGTTATATAAACAAGACAATTATAAACAACAAAATAGCACACCATTCATAGTAAATAAGCAATTTCTTAGCAAAGAAGAAAATGTACCTTTTATATATTCTATGGCACCAACATGCAAACTAATAACAAGAAGAAGCTCCTCCATGTTCTTTACGAGGTGTCTTGATCCGACATCTGAGAAGCTCCATCCTTGTCCATGCTCATAAATGTCAATATATAAATTGCACGAATTGCGAGATAAGCAAGCCATAAGATTTACAAAAAGACACGATTACCAATTTTATTCCCTAAAAAACACCAATTTGATGCAAAGAAAGAGAGCAGAAGAATGGTATGAACCAAATACAAGCATCGTAAGTCAAGAAGTTTCGATTGATGATTACAAGATCTTGATAAGAAAGGAAAGTCGATGAACCTAAGCATGAAGTCAAAGAGCATCTAAGCGCACAATAAAATCTGAGGAAAATAACACTTGTTTTGTTTTTTTTAGCTGTTTGTGTTAGAGATATATACAGATCGCATTGTATTAGGATAGTTTGGTTTCTTTCCATACATGTACTCTTTCCTTATATGTAATCTTTCCATACTTACCACCATGTACTTGTGTATATATACCGGCCCTTTGGCCTCATATGAATACAAGCGCTATTCATAACATGGTATCAGAGCGTACCTAGAGTTCGCCTCGCTTGCCACGACGCCGCCGCCTCCGTGCAGCGTCTCCGCCGGCTCCATCCGCCGCCGCCTTCGTCCCGACGCCACCGACTGTCTCCCGTGGCGCGCCGCCGGCCGCCTCTGCCGCCCACGGCCGTCCCCGTCTTGGCGTCTGGTCCGGCCGCTCGCCGCCTCCCCTCCACCCGACGCCGCCCGCCGCCTCCCGATCCGCCCGCGCGCCGCCACCTAACGCCGCCATCAACGATCGGCTCGGACGCCGCCGACGCTACGCAGCTTCCGGCTCACGCTGCATGCGCTCCCCGACGCTGCCGCCCAGTCCGCCGCCGCTGTGGACGCCGCTGCCGCCGACGCCGGCCACTCACCTCTCCGGCTCCGGCCTCCCCGCCCGCTGCTCCTTCCGCTCGGCTCAGACCTCCCGCCGCCGCCAGATTCGCCGCCGCCTGTGGACGCCGCCGTCGCCACCGGGGAACCCTAGGTTCCCCGCCTCTGTGCTTTCTACGGGCGGTAGGCCCGATTTAAAGAGATATCTGGATCGGCAAAAACGTCGCTCTAACCGCCACCGGCCCGGTACCGTTAGACTTCGTTCCCTTAATCGCCGTCTTGCCCAAAGACCGCCACCAATGGGTTGCTCTCCCTCGTTGCCGGTGATCTTCGATGGTGTTAATTAAACCGACTTCGTGTCTCACATGCGCATCCATATGCGTGGTCTTCGTCTCGGGCATCCTCTCAGCGATGTCCTCATCCGCCTTTGCCCTACTCCTCCGACGGAACCTCCGCCCCGACGGTAGACAAGGATACTACCGATGTTGATGATACTGCCTCTGTCTACCAAGAGGCTCGGATTTATCTGAGGATCAACGGCGATCTATACTCGGTGACGACGATGACGCATGGGTCATTTGTTGTCCTCATTGCGATGTCGACCTCGCTCTTCTAAGGTTGTGAGACTCTCCTCGGCTTTCGAGATATGGGCTCACCTTCGTCAGCGCTTCGAGCCCTCTGGTGACGCCTTGTACCGTCCGTGGTCCATCGGGAACATTCTCTTGACAGGTGATGCTACTGTTGACGCTTTTACACTCGAGCTCTGGCATCGGCGTCGCTTGGACTCTCTCCGCACTTTGGTTGTCGCTCTTGTCCGTCTTTGCCCTAGCCGCACGTCTTGACTGAGTTTCAGCGGGTCTCTGAGTTCCTTACTCGCCGTCCCGAGTTCGAGCGGCGTGCTCAGCTCCTTGCACGTCACCCTCGTGTCACTCTCCTGGAGGCTCTGTTGGAATTGTGAACACACCCCAACCCACCAACCTATGTTACCTATCTGAAGAAATTTCTATGCACAAAACTGCACACTCAAGTGAAATGAAGAAGGTAAGTTGTTGTGCACAATTTTTTCCTAAAGCGAGAATCGATATGTTATTTAACAACAAAAATTAAATAATTTCCCACGCATTAAATAAAAATAGATAAGAGTTATTACCAAAATGGCAAAGTTGAATCTACAATCTCCCAATTTTCACTACCAAAAGTCGTGTATCTGTATGAACATCCCTTAGGATAAGAGCATATATGGAAATAAGGCAAATGCGATAAGTATAGCATCATGTGAACACATGACAAATGAATGGACCTAGAAACTATATATAAATGTTATCTGGGGTCATCCTGACAATGGCATATAACCTTATATGACTTATTATTCAATTGGTTTTTACCGAGAGATTTATTATTCATTTAACATATTAGTAGCACCATGGATGTCGCATTAAAAGTGACAATGCCCAGAGGCTAATAAAGGACAAAATGAGCACAGGAAGAAGTATAAGAGAAAATTTGATGCTAAATTGTCGATTAAAGATCATGACAATAGACAAAGAAACATGGAACATAGAGTAATAAAACTTCTTGTCGCCTACCTCCTTGTCAATTGTCCAGTCGCCAAGCAACTATGGCACAACATCTTCTCTTGGTTCACTCTGCAGCACCTACCCATTCACTCAACAAACTCTTGAGGGCCAATGGCTAGCCATCGAGGAACCTGCACCCAAATCCAAGCGCAAAGGTGTAGACTCCTAGTGATTCTGTTGGTTTGGATGATTTGGAAGGAAAGGAACAGGATTTGGCATAACCAAGGAAGGTTAGTATTGGAGGAGTTTACCAATTGCACCAAGTGGGAATTCTTCTCTTGGTTGGCTCTGCGCAATTCCAAGCTGACTTATCTGCTTACAGGCCCAGGGCAATGTTCTCCTCCATTCGCTTAGTGATTTGCTCGGTTGTAGTTGTTATTCCAGTCGCTACCGTCTCCCTGTAATTTCTGTTTTTCCAGTTTTTCTCTGCCCTTAAGGTCCTCGTGACCTTAGTCTCCGGACCGAAAATAGGATTGTGAACAGTGTTGTCTTCTTCTTATTGAATGAAATGCAAGCCTTTTTCGTTTCGAGAAAAAAAACTTACTGGCTGAGCAAATTATTCAGGTAAAACAAGCAACAATCTTCTAGGCTCAGTTGGAGCTGTAAGTCCGGCACATGAGAAAGCAGTATGCAAAGAAGGATTAACTAGTACATTGTAAGTTTGAAGTTTCATTAGTAGATTACTTGTCATCCAACGAACTTGTGAAAAACACATGCCTATCTAATACGACTGTCCTACCTAATTATGACAGCCAGATGACAATAGAACCATAAATCTGTAAGAATAGAAGACAGGAAATCAAGCAGGTCGTCACATACGTTATCCAGAACAAAATGTGTCCAATAATACACTGAACCTATATAATTTTTTCCAGGACACAGAGAATAAACCCATATAAAACTGCAAGGATTGAGCAAGAAAACAATAGGCCTTCACCTAAGTAATCTAAAACCCTTCACCTAAGTAATCTAAAACCAAATAACTACAAGAAATGTGCAATCTTTGACCGTTCAAAACAGAATGCCAGCTCCTATGTAATTTTGATTTGCCACAATGAAGCACCATAAAACTGTCGGAATTGTGTCAAGAAACAAACTAAGCACTCTTTTAAGTCTTCAAAAACTAATTAACCACAGCAATTATCGAACCATTCACTGTTCAACACAATATGTTGGCTACTACAGAATCTTGGCAAGCTACAGAGCATTGAACCATAAAACTACCAAAATCGAAACAATAAACTAAATAGGTCCTCATCTAATGCCATCGGCGAACAGCGAGACTTACACTTGGCCACGAACATGGAGATCGAGCTCCAACTCTGCTGCACCTCTCACCGGCATCTTCTCCTCTTCCGTCCTCCCCCGCCGCAGCCACATCCTCGCCCCCTCCCTTTAATGGCCACGGCGAGACGATCAAAGCGGCGACGCCAGCGTAATAGGGCGGGGCCGGAGATGACGAGGCACCACGCACCGCGCCTCCCACTCGCTGGCGCTCGTCGATGTTGCTTGCTTCTGTCGCCCGAGGATACGGAGGGCATGCGGTCTGCTCGCGTGCTCCACCCAGGCCAACACCACTATGGCTGCATTGGGCGGCCACCGGCCACGTGCGCCCCTCCACCGTCGCCGCCTCCTCAACCCACCAGCTCAAGGCCATTGGGATGTTGGCAATGCTGGAGGAAGCCGAAGAGGGGACCATGGAAACACACGAGGCGCCACCGCCTCGGCGCCTCCCCTCGTCTTCCTCGCTTCCGTGACTACTGTTGTTCACCCCTACCCCATGACTCGCTGTACCGAACCTACGGAAAGTCTAATTAAACTGAACTTACATGAATCCAACCAGGAGTGAAATGTGATGCTTGTCCTAGATGTCAAATATCATGTCTTCATTTGTAGCATCATAACTATGTAATCAGTAGATCTTTAGATGCTGCATTTTACGTGGGCTGCAATAACATGAATAACTGGCACTAAAAAAATCTTGCAAGAAAATGCAAAACCATAATAACAACTTAACGAATCAGATGTGGATCGGATTTTGAAGTCAATGTCATATAAAAGTTTATCCTTTTCTAAATGGAAATAAAAGGAGGTGACTACTTACTGTCTGTTGGTTGTCCCACACACACATTCATCATGTCGCTCAGAAAAAACACCATGTCGCTCCTACAGACACTCCATTCATCCAATGCACGAGCGCACTGCGCTGCCCCAACCCTAACACCAAGGCTCACATACATAGTAAACAAAAAATAACATATGCAAGAAAATTTGAGATAGTTTGAAAGCAAAGTCAACATAATCTTGAGAGCAAATAAATAAAAATTTTAAAGCAAATTCAGGATAATGTTTAGAGCAAATCGGTATAAGTTTGAGAGCAAATCAGAATAATTCATAAAGCAAAATTTAAAATAAATTTTAGAGCAAAGTAGCATAATTCCAAGAGCAAATTCAAGATATTTTTTAAAGCAAAACTAGGATAATTCTAAGAATCAATATAAAAATCAAAAGCAAATTCCGGCCAAGTTTGAGAGCAAATCAACATAATTCTGAGAGCAAATTCAAGAGAGGAAGGCCGCTTGGAGCTGAGTACTAGTGGTGGAAGGTGGCTACAATTTTTCCATGCAAAGAGAAATACCAGACAATGAGGCTGAGAGGGATATGAGAAGGGGAAGTAAGACTAAATAAATGAGTAGGGCCTAGCATCCCTCTACTTAGCCAGCCTTGCACGCAAGCTTCGACTGTCAACGCGGCATGCTCCCTGAGATGAGCATTCCAGATGGCCTACTCCTGATTTGATGGCTCGCTGAGGTGTGTGTGACGATGAACCAAAGAGCGCAGCGCAGAAACAAGGATTTTCGATAAAACAAATATTAGTGCTACAGCCAAATCTGTTAACAGATCTATTGAGGAAAGGACATAAGTAGCAGAAAGAATCTCACATACTTCTAAAGTTTTTGCAGTATTTGTTTCAGCAACCCTTCGAAAATGCCCCCATGTCACTGGCTGAAAAGAAAGAAATATTGAAAAAAAACAGCAGTACATATCAGTTACAATCAATTGTCTTGGAGATTTTGAGAAGGCTTTCGACAAACTATTCTCTCAGTTATCTGGCACAAAGGTTTTAACACAAACTGCTGCAATTGAGTTCACAAATATTGTCTTCTGGAACATCAGCATTACTTTAAATGGAGGACAATAATATTTTCAATGCAAAAGAGGACTTCAACAAGGCAACCCCCTATCGCCATTACTTTTTTGTGCTAGCTGCCCACTTACTACACTCAGATTTAAATGAAGCACTCAGAAGAAATGTGATAACACAGCCCATACCAATGGAAGAATTATTGGATTTCCCGTAATACAATATGCTAATATTAATTATTGTACATCATTTCTATCATATGGTGGTTGCCTGACATTGATCAACAAAGTGCTCTCATCAGTACTAACATTCTATATGTGCACATTGAAACTCCCGGTCAGAGTCATCGACCAAATTGATAGACCTCAGACAATGTCTATGGAGAGGCTCAGACATGAATGCAAAGAATTCATCCTTGGCAGCATGGGAGTTGGTTTGTCGGCAAAAAGAAATGGAGGTATGGGAATTATTAATCTGCAAGCCTAAAATGAAGCTTTACTTCTTAAGAATCTCCACAAATTCTACAATCATATGGATTTCCCTTTGGTAAAAATGATCTGGAATGAACATTATTGACAAAAAGTTCCACATGCAGCTAAAGATTTGTGGCTCATTCTGGTGGAGAGACGTTCTTAAACTGATTACCAAGTTCAGCGGTACATCGGATTGCACAGTTAGTAACAGTCTTATCAGCTCTTTTCTGGATCAATATATGGGATAAGCACCTATTTTCATTGAAGTATTTTAGGCTACATTCATTTGCAAAAGAAAAAAACATTTCAGTACGAGATGCTGTTTTGGATTTCTCAATACAACAGCTATTCAGTATCCCTTTGTCAGAAGAAGCATATCAAGAATTTCAAAATCTCTCATAGTAAATTACTAAAGTGCAGCTGGTTGACAACAATTATGACAGCTGTTTAAACATTTGGGGAAATGGTCAATTCCATACGAAAAGGTGTATCAACTATTTAATGGGCAACAACCCCACACCAGCAGCCTTTGTATGGTTATGGAAATGCAAATGCACCATGAAACAAGGTTTTCACATGGCTACTCATGCTCCAGCGCGAGCACTTTAATATTGACGCTGCTAATCTATGTAAGCTTTGCAATTGAAGAATGAAAGAAACACTAGATCATCTATTCTTCAAATGCAACTTCAGTAAAAAAAATGTTGGAATATCTTGGGAATCCAATGGAGACACAAAATCTCAATACCTGGAAGAGTTGAAGAAGCTAAACAGGTCACATCCCTGTTGTACTTCATGGAAATTTTTATATGGGAGCCTGGAATATTTTGCAAGCAGCGAAATGTGAAAGTTTTTTAAAACATCACACCATCCATCTACGCTTGGAAGAGAGCTTTTAAGAATGATGTCACCCTAGCTGCGGATGGGGTGAAAAGAGCAGTCTAGACTATCTTTGATTGATTAGAAAATCTGTAATTGCAACCCTTAAAGGTTTGTATATTATTCTCTTCCTCCCCCTTCTCTCTCTTGTACATACTCTTTAACTTCCATTGTAACTTTCAACCATTGGGACCTCCCCTACTGTTACCTTTTCAAGGAAAAAGTTACAATGAAAGTTAAGAAACTAAGATAAAATCACCAGTCCTGTACCTATAACCTTGTGCATGGGAGTATTGTTTTTCCTATATTTTCACTCCCTTGATTCTACATTGGTCCATTATGTGCGAGCTTATGCTTACGCCAGTCCCTCTTCTATTCCAAATCCATGGGCCCTGTGGGCCAACCCTATACTAGATGGGCCAAGAACCTATGCACATATTGGAGTTTGAGGAGATGAAACTGTTGTTGTTCTCGAGTCTGAGCATTGGTAAAGAATCCGGCAACCTAGAGCCAGGATGGCACATACAACAACGGTTGATTGTTGATAATGAAAGCATACGAAGGGTGCATCCACATCAATTTCAATTTCACTAGTAATGTCATATAGAGGAGGGGTAGGACCATGAAATGATACATCAAGGTCAGCAAACAACGAAAGTATACAATCTCCGAAGTAGTGGCAAGGGCTTGAAGCTTAGCCTCAACATTGGGTGTGATAGCGCAGTTTGTTTCTTGGAGTTCCATGCAAGAAGTGAAGAACCAAGAAATATGCAACATCTCGTGATAGATGTGTGATCAATTGGATCATTTGCCCAAGTTGAATCAGAGTAAGTATTAAGCTGGAGAGGACTCAAACGGTCATAAAACATATGGTGAGAAGCAATCCACCTGTAAGGGCGAGGAGGCCGACTAGAGGGGGTGAATAAGCGCCACTAAAAACCACTTTGGCTAAAACTGAGTTTTATGCGAAATTGTAGATTAAAATGGTTTTACACAATTAAGGCCTAAATCAACTAGTCTCAATTAAGTGCATCAACACTCTATGTCTATGTCAAAGTTTGTAATCCTAAGGAGACAAGTAATTTAATTCTAGGAATGTAAAATTGCAAGAATGTAAATAAGCATGCGCGAGCAAACCACAATGACATAATAATCTTTCACCGTGGTGTTTAGAGACTTTCACGTTGAGGTAAGACCAAACGAATTAGAAAAGCTCCACGAATTAAGTCAAGCATCTCAATCCACTAGTGGTAGCTCTTTTCCTTCGGGTAGTTAAGCTCCAACCTTCACAATAACACCAGCCTCTTCACAACTTGAAAAGATCACCGGCTCTCATGCCTCCAAGTCGTCTAGGAGTCGGCAACCTCTAAGAGTTCTAAGAGTAATAAGCTGGTGACACTCACTAAGTGCCTCAAGTGCCAAAGCTCGATGGATGCACAATCCACCACCAAATGCAATACATACACAATGATTTGCCTCTCCAAGCTCATTAGGTGCAACACATGTACACAAGAGGTGAGAGGGTTTACTCTTAGCTCAAGAGGATGAAGGAATGCTACAGCCACCTTACCCAACCTGCTATAAGGGGGTATAACACATAAAAAACTAGTCGTTGGTACAAGAGTTCAGCAAAAACAATTGAAACCAGTCTGACCGCCAACAAATGGTTGGTCAGTCTCCTCTACAACGGCTAGAAAAATAGTCGTTCTGACAGCTATCACCGGTCAAACCATTCGCACAGTGCGGTTAGGCGTAGAAGAAGGCCGGTCAGACCGCCAGACCAAATCCAGAGATAGCACAAAAAAAAGCTCTCTGGAAGAAAGGAACCAGCTACAAAAGCCCGGTTAGACCGCATGGGCTCGTCAGACTGCTCACATGGAGCCGGTCAGACTGCTCTAGCATGGCTCAAAGACTCCCCAACGGTTCAACCGACAACACATTCCCGATCAGACCGACCAACACATGGTAGTGTGTCCAGTTTGCAATATTCAGCAAAGGCCATATTTGCATACACTTCAATAAATTTGCAAAACATTCACAAATTGTAGCACCATGCAGATAAAAGTTAAAACATGATTGACGACAAGTTGCGAAACACATTTGCACACTTTAGAATCATGACATAAGGAGGGACACGGACTCAAACCGTTTGCAAAACACATTTGCAAACTAAAGTCACATGCAATAAGAATTATGCATGAGCTTTAACTATTTGTAAAACATATTTGCAAATACTAGCATCATGCCAAGAACTAGAGCAAGTATAATGAGCTATCAACACATGACACACAAACGACTAGTCAAGACCCCCTCTTAATAGTACGGTAACCAACACAAGTAGTGCGGTCTCCCAACCAACCACCGAGACCAGTAAAGACTAGGAATATATTCTTAGCCTATGCTAGTTAAACCTTTGCCTTACATATCCACTTAAAGCTTGACGACGAATGCCTTTAAGTCAGAGTTCTTGACTTGGTCATCAACACACCAGACATCAATTAGATGTTGATTAGCCATCTAGTTGTCAGAGAGCTAACGAGTAGAGCCTACGATTCGACTAGAATGGCTAATCGGACGACTTGGATTTCAAGTTTACTAGTCCCATGGCTATTCGTGCAATTCGGCTAAATTGTTAGTGCGACGTAGAACGATGGGGAAGACGGGATGGGGAAGGGATGGACGGGGAAGGAGGCTGGCAAGAGATGAAAGGCGCTTGCTAATGGCAATGGCAACAAAGGAAAGAGTTGGCAACAACATTCGGTCCAAACTTCTTCATTGTTGGATGCACTTGGATGTTAGGCTAGCCTTATTGGCCCATTTGGCCCAGATGATGCTCTCAAAAGGGTATAAGGGTCCACTTGGATGTTGGAATTGAATTGGTCTTGTGGAATTAGGGTCCCAATTCAATTTCATGTGGAAATGAAATCCACTTACAATTCAAAATTTTTTGTTTGGTTGCCCAGGAAAATGTTGCATGGAAATGAAATCACAATCCAATCCAGATTGTCGTAGGGGTGGCCCCCACCTATGCCCAGCCGGCCTGTTAGAAGGTCATAAAGACCAAAGTAGGACATGTGTAATGCCATATATGCCCTTGAGAAGGGTATTTGGGTGCAAGGACATAATTGTAAAATATTCCCCATACGAATATATAAGGCCACCCAGGCCATGGGAAAAGCCTCAAGCATTGCTCACCTAACTCTCCACTACCATCTATACTGTTTGGTCGGTAACCACAACAGTTGGCACCGTCCGTGGGGATGGCAAGAGCAGGCTCTAAGATCTGAAGAAGGACAGCACTGGAGAAAGCCCCGTCGTCGGTGGCGAAGAGGAGCACGGCGGAGATGCGCGTCGACACCAGGGCCTTGGCATCGGCGGTCGCGGGTGCGGACGTCATCGCCAGCACTGTGGCTGCTAATGTCGACACGCATGGCGCGACGACCGGCCCCCTTGGGTTGTCGGGGCCCCGACGCTAGCGCTGCGCAAGACGCCACCTCCCTCACATCGACGCGGAGCGCGGGTGGCTCGGCGGCAATGTCGGCTTTGCCTCCGACTCCGGAGACCACCGCGCCGGCGCGCCGACAACCACAGTGACGCCGGAGAGTGCACTATTGACAGCCATCGACACATTCCAGCGGGAGTTGCAAGACCTCTGCGAAGCCGTGCGGCATACACAAGAGGCTCGGAACCAACAAGCTCCCCGGTGGCCGTGCCGGAGTCCATGCCAGGGCGAGCGAACAACTGCGATGTCCCCGCCTCCACTCACGTTCCCCTTCGACGCATGGATCCGGAGTCACCCCTCTCCGTGGGCCTGCAGCAATCGGCGTGGCTGGAGGACTTCAAGTTCCCTAGCGCCATTGAGCCGTACAAAGACGACACGGACCCTCGGGAGTTCATGCGCGTGTACGAGACTGCCATTGAAGCTGTAGGCGAGGACGACACCACTAAACCGAAGGGGCTCCCCCTCGCGCTGTAGGGAGTGACGCTCTCTTGGTTTTTCACCATAGATCCAAACTCCATCTACGCGTGGGAGTAGATCCACGGTCGCCTCTACAATAACTTTCAGGGGAACTACGCCGAGCGCGTCGATGCGGACTAGCTCTTCGCCGTCAAGCACAAATCTGCGGAGGGACTTCGGGACTACTTCAAGCGCTTCGCCAAGATCCGCTGCCAGGTCAAGAATGTCAACGAGACGACTATCATCAACGCGGCAATACAGGGCCTCCGCCCAGGGCCGTTGGCTGAGTACAAGGCGCGCAAGCCAATCAAGACGGTCGCAATGCTCTTCGACAAGATGGAGGAGTACGCGAGGGCGGAGGAGGAAGCTCGTCGGCGCAAAGACGACGACCCCGACACCAGTCAAGTGGACGACCCGTTGAAGCAAGAGTCTTCAACAGATGCTACGAGCAGGCAGGGCTCGAGTAACAAGCCCAAGCATAATCAGCGTAGATCTCAAAGGGCCCGCCAAGTCTTCGACATCAAAGGCGGCTCCGAGGACGCCGCCCCCGACTCGCTGACGGGGCCGCAGAGACCGAGGGTGGGCACGTGGCCGGGGCCGCGACGACAGACCCCGCGTAGAGCAAGGTAACCAGAACTACGGCATGTGGTGCGAGGTGCATGGCCATGGCGACCATTTCACGCGAGCATGCACCACCATTGCGGTTCTACGTCTAAGCGCCGGCAGGGACCAAACCCCTGGGACAGCGCCCCCCGTCGTAGCTCATGTGCAGCAACGCCAGGAGGGCCCTGCAATTCAAGCCCTGAGGGCCCATGAAACCATAAACGTCATCACCGGGGGCTCTTCGCGGGAGCTCTCGGCGCAAGCACCGCCCGAGTGGGCGCAGCGCGAGATCACCTTCACGCCAGCTGACGCCAAGGGTGTGGAGTTCCCCCATCAAGATCCCCTGGTCATCCAGGCCGCCATCGCGGGGTGCGACGTCCGACGCGTCCTAGTCGATGGAGGCAGCTCCGCGAACATCTTGTTTGTAGCGGCTTTCGACCAGATGGGGATCCCTAGGACTCTCTTGGGGCCTTCGGGAGCCCCATTGTAGGGCTTCGGGGGACAACATCTGAGCGCCCTGGGCCAGGTAAGCCTGCAAGTCTCTTTTGGCCAGGGCGGCAACGCGAGGAGCGACGACGTCACCTTCCACGTCGTCGACATCACGTATTGATATAACGCCATATTGGAGCGCCCAAGGCTCGCAAGGCATCATCACCCTCCTCGGTAACCAGGACCTCGCTCGGCGCGTACAACTCGATGCTCGACGCCCGCACCACAAGGTACACACCCTCACCACCAATCCGAAGGCAGACTCCGCCGCGGGGTGGACGCCCAAGCCTCGGCCGGAGGGCGAGGTCAAGAAGATACTCCTGCATGCCGACGGACACTGTGTCTCCGTCGGCGAAGGCCTCCCTCCAGAAGCCGAATAAGGCCTACTTTGGGTACTTTGGGACAACGCGGACGTCTTCGCATGGTCCCCGGAAGACATCAAGGGCATCGACCGCACCCTCATCGAACACAAATTGGCAGTCCGCCCCGACGCTAAGCCGGTCAAGCAGAGGCTCCGGCGCATGTCAATCGACAGGCAAAATGCGGCGAAGGCGGAGGTGGCAAAGCTTCTCGTGTAGGGGTCATCCGCGAGGTCCGGCGCGGGGCCAGCTCGCCAATCCAGTGCTCGTGAAGAAAGCTAGCGGCGCCTGGCGCATGTGCATTGACTTCACCGCCCTTAACAAGGCATGTCCGAAGATGACTACCCTTTGCGCGATAGACCAACCGGTGGACGCCATCGCGGTGTGAGCTCATGAGCTTCCTGGACGCATACTCCGGCTACCACCAGATCTGTATGGCCAAGGATGACGAGGACAAAACCAGCTTCATCACGCCGGTGGGACGCATCTTGCTTGTCGATGCCCTTCGCTTGAAGAATGCGGGCGACGCCACTGCCTCGTCACACGGGCGTTGGCCTCCCATCTTGGGAGGAACGTGGAGGCCTACGTCGATGACGTGGTCGCCAAAACCAGGCAGTTCGCCTCCCACGGTCAGGATCTTCAAGAGACCTTCGATAACCTCAGGAGGGCGAGCATCAAGCTCAACCCGGACAAGTGCGTCTTCGGTGTGCAAGCGGGGAAGCTCCTAGGCTTCCTTGTGTCTGGGCGTGGCATCCGGGCAAACCCTGACAAAGTCGACGCGATCGTCGCCATGGAGCCGCCAAAGACGACGAGGGAAGTCTAGAGGCTTACGGGCCGCATGGCCGCACTAAGCCGCTTCTTGTCCAGGGTAGCGGAGCGGGGCCTGACATTCTTCAAGACCCTCCGCGGCTGCGACGGCTTCCATTGGGATGACAACTGTGCGAAGGCCTTCGACGACCTCAAGAAGCACCTCGCAAGCCTTCCCACTCTGGTCGCCCCGCACTGCAGGCTCCCCATCGCTCTACCTCGCAGCCACAAAGAACGCGGTCGGTAGTCCTTGTCCTCGAGGAGGGCGCCTTGACGCCTGTACTTCGTGTCCGAAGCCTCCATGGCGCCAAGACACGGATACTAACTTGAGAAGTTGGCTCACGCTACCGGTCACTACTCGAGGAAGCTCTGGTATTATTTCCTCGCCCATCCCATCACAGTCTCATCCTCGTTCCCTTTGGCTGAGATGCTACATAATGAGTCCACTGGGCGTATTGGCAAGTGGGCGGCCGAGCTCGCGTCATTCTCCTTGACGTATGCCTCACGAACGGCAATAAAGTCTCAAGTCCTCGCGGACTTCCTCGCGGAGTGGACTCCGCTGGCTCACCAAGTACAACAATCGGAGGACCAGGTATGGACGCTAAACGCCGACGGGGCCTATGGGGCCTCGGGTGCGGGGGTCGGCGTAGTGATCACTACGCCGAAGGGTCACCGCATGATGTATTCTACAAGACCTCATTTCCGGCCACCAACAATACGGAGCACGAGGCGCCATCGCTCGACTTGCGGCTTAAAGCCCTTAGCGCACGAAGGGTCTTTGTTCGCACTGACTATCGTTTGGTAGCGGGCCATGTCGACAAATCCTACCAAGCCAAGGACCCCGATCCAGCCAAGTACCTGGCGGCGGTGAGAGCGAAGGAGTGCCACTTCCTGGGAATCACAGTCAAAGCCATCCCTCGCAAAGGCCGCCAGCCAGCAGCTCCCCCTCCCCGAGGGAGCATTTTATGAGGTCTTGCCCGCAGCAGCCATCGCTCAAGACAATCGCGATGCGGCCCTCATCCATCAAATCGCCCAGCACGGCGACTAGCGGGAGCCCATTTGCGGCTTCTTGCAGGGCATAGCCGAACCAGATGACCCCCTCGAGCTGCGACGCTTACAGCACCGCGCTAGATCCTTTCAGGTACCGGACAACCTCCTCTACAAGAAGGGGGTTTGCGCCCCACTTCTCCGATGTCTCTCACGTGACGAAGGAAGGCACCTCCTTGCGGAAATTCACACGGGCCTCTGCGGTTCGCACCTTGCGCCAAGGTCGTTGGTGGGCAAGGCTTTTAGGCAAGGCTTCTACTGGCCAACTGCCGTTGCTGACGCACAAGACCTCGTGCGTCGGTGCCAAGGGATGGGGCGGGTTATTCGCAGACCCCCGATGAGCCTGCAACCCATCCCTCCAGTATGGGCCGCTAGCACAGTGGGGCACCGATGTCGTTGGGCCACTTCCACGAGCCCCGGGGGACCTCCGGTTTGTTATCGTCACCTTGGAATATTTCTCTAGATGGCCTTAGGCCGTTGCTCTGGCCAGGATAACTTCTGCGGCCATGCAGCGCTTTCTTTGGCAAAACATCATATGCCGCTTCGGGGTGTCTAGTGGCTCACCGTGGACAATGGCTTGCAATTCGACTCCACCCCGTTTAAGGAGTTCTGAGACAGCATGGGCATCACACTCCGGTTCGCTTCCGTCAGGCACCCACAGTCCAACGGAGCCTTTGAGCGAGTGAATGGCGCCATCTCCGCCGGAATCAAGAAACGTCTCGTCGGACTGCCAAGGGGCAAGTGGCTAGATGACCTCCACAGCGTACTCTGGTCCCTCCGCACGACGGTGACACACCCGACAGGGTTCACGCCGTTCAAGCTCCTCTTCGGTGACGAGGCCATGACGCCCGAAGAAATTAAGGCCGGCTCGAGGAGAGTCCTAGTTCAGGGGCCGGCGGAAGAGCGCCAGCTATCCCTTGATCTTATCGATGGATACCGGGTAAGCGCCACCCAACATGTCGCGAAGTACGTGCGTCAAATGGCGCGCGCACACGACCGCACCGTATACTCATGATAGTTCCAGCCGGGAGATCTTGTCCTCAAAATCACTTGGTAGAGGCACCATTAGTGAAGGAGTAGCTGGAGCCGTAGTGGCTATACAACCTAGATGAGCTAAAAAACCAACGGAAACAATGACGACAGTAGCAAACCCACACCACGAAGGCGAATCTCATCAGTACGAACAGCTGCAAAGGCCTCCAACAAAGTCACACGAGTGGCGAGCCAGCAACTGAGCACGAGTCTGCTCATACTCCGCCCAGAGACGTGTCTAGAAGCCGTAGATGCGACGAAGCTCCAGGTGAGATTGCTGACACTAACAACACTGACAAGTATGGCAAATAACCGGTCCCAAAGACTCAATATAACGCCATACCGCAGACAAAAAGGCATAGAAATCATCCATAGTGGCATCCCCCTGCTGCAACAACTACTACTGACGTACAACAAGGTACAGAATCACCAGATGGCTCGTAGTGGTCGTGCCAAATGTGCCCACATCAACTGTGCTGAAGCCAAGCTAGCCACATCCCCAATGAGGCACCTCCATGCTAGCAACCAAAATAGCAAAGGCACGAGCATCCTTATCAATCCATGTCCTGTAGGAAGCATACTAAGTTTGAAAAGTCTCCATGAAATCCTCAAAAGCATTATATGCCTCCTTACAAACGCTTTGGAAGCATCCTTCAGGGAGCACAGGCTTAACAAGTGGAATAGGGTGAGGCGGACAAAGCAACTCGTCGGTGAGAAACTCTCAAAGGTGTTGACCACGCATGTGGAGGTACATGCGTTGAAACCAGTCTCGATAATTGAGACCACTGAAGATCACCGGGCAGCGAGCAACAGAAACGCTACCTGAAGAGTATAATATTTTTTCCTTTCCTTTTCTTTCTTTACTTATAAGGTTCGGTTCGGAAGCTAACCATATTCGTATCACAAAACTGAGTCATGTGGAGAGGTGTAACTCACGGCAGTTCTAACACGCGGCAGGCGACAGCACCGGTAGCCTCACATTGACGCACGACGTTAGCCCGCGGACAAACAGCACCGAGTTGCCAGCGCGAGCGAAAGACGGGGACGATGCCAGGCCCGCGGCTCGGATGGAAGGAGGCTCTAACGAATTGAGAGGATCCAGCGGCTGCACTGGTGGGACTAGGCAGAGACACCGATGGATCAAGGGGATCTAGTAGTGGCGTCATTGGATCGAGGTGACATACGGAGCAGTGACGGTGACGACGTCGGGCAATGCTGAGTGGAGGATGGATCCGAGCGGACGGGAGGCAGCGGCGGCCGCCGCTGCGACTGTAAAAGACAGCGATAATGGCAAGTGTGGTGGAGATGGCAAAGCCAGGCTGTGACTGAAAGATGAACCAACGGTGGCTTGACAAAGGAAAACCCTAAGTACGCTTTGATACCATGTTATAAATAGCGCTTGTATTCATCATGAGGCCAATGGGAAAATATATATACAAGTACATGTATGGTATATATGCAGGTAACCCTTATATAACAGGGAAAATACATAGGTAGTAATACACATCTAATAGGTACCATCTAGGTGACCCCAAAGTACTCTTAGTCTCGTGGGTACACCATATGGTCGCTTAGGGCTACCACCCTTAGTGGCCGTGTGGTGTGCCATGATAGTCTCGTGGGCACCCCAAGCCACCATGGTGTTCAACCCTAGGGTAACAAGCTTAATTTCGTGAACACCCCTCAGCTCACCTTAGGGTACCACAAGTGACCTCAAGGTACCCTCGGACTTCTCGAGGGCACCTCACGAGTCTGTCAAAGGTAACACTCGAGGTGATCCTAGGGTGCCCTCATACTCTATCTCATTAGCAACCCATACTTCCTTGGGGCTACCACCCATATTTGTCATGCGGTGAGCAACCACTTATGGTTTCGTGGTCATCCCTCAACTCATCATTGTACCACCCTTGGTGACCATAAGGTGCCACTCAAATACATCCCAGTTGCCAGATTTTTCGGTGAATTTTTGCATGAAAGTTTCAACTCAAATTTGAATTTTCGATATCAAAATTAAGGATAAAAGTATTTTCAAGCCTAATGGTGGCTACCACCTCAACTCACCTTGGGGCACCAGCCTTGGTGACCTCAAGGCGCCCTCAGACTTTCGTCTTGTGAGCACCCCATATGCTCAATGTGGGGTTACCATCCCTGGTGGCCATGTGGAGTGCCATGACAGTCTAGTAGGCGCCCTTCAAGTTACCATGGACACCACACTAATGCCCCTAAGGTGCCCTTCGACTTAGTCTCATGGATATCCCTCAAGTCTACTAGGGACTACCACCTCAACTTACTTTGCGCACCATCCCTGGCGACCTTATCACCTTAATGCACCCTTAGACTTAAGTCTCATCGGCACCCTATTTGCCCAATGAGGACCTGTAATGGCAACATTTAGTTTAATTACTTAAGTCTCATGGGCACCCGTGAAGTCACCATGGTATAACACCCTAGATGACCCGAGGGTTCCCTTAGACTTATCCTCGTTGGCACCCCTCAAACTTGTTAGATGTGAATTATTACTTGTGTATTTCCCCAGTTGTATAAGTGCTTGCCTGCATATATGCCATACTTGTACGTGTAAACATATTGGCCTATTGGCCTCATGATGAATACAAACGTCATTCATAACATGGTATCAAAGCTTACTAGGGTTAAGGTTTTCTTGTTGGGAGCCGCTGCTGCTGGTTCGTCTTCTCCAGCCGTCGCCACCACCTGACTCTGCCCCCATTGCGCTCGTTCTCGTCAGTCGCCTGTTTTTCCCCTATCTGTGACCGACAGTACTCAATCCAGCTTTTCTGGTGTCATCTCTAGGCTGTGGTCACCCGTTATTTCCCGGCGCCGTCTCTAGGCTGAGGTTGCATGTGGTCGACGGTGCACGATTCGGATTTCTCAGCACCATCTCCGGGCATGGACATCGTTCTCCAACTACCTCTTGACTGACGGGCCTGCCGCTCGGTCATTCCCGATCTGTGTCGTGACCAGTTCGTGGATGCCATTGGCCGGGCTACTGCAAGCCCAAGGCTGTCTGGTGGGGACGACGTCGCCCGTCGCTGCAGCCGCCGCCACCTGTTGTCGCCTTGTGAGTCCTCTCTTCGACTCGTGAGTCTTCTCTTTGCGTCTCGGTCAGAGTCTTCTCTTCTCGTCTCGATCGATTATGGTAAAGATTTAAAAAAACAAAAACAAAGACAAAAAACAAAAATGTCGTCCTCTTCAGGCTCCATTTCTATTCCTCGCTGCCCGGTGATCTTCGATGGTCTCAATTATCAGGACTAGTTTCAGAACATGCGCCTCCACATACATAGTTAGCATCTTTGGGAGTTTCTTATTGATGAGTTGTCTTGTCCGCCTCACCCTGCTCACCTGTTGAGCCTATACTCCCAAGGATGCTTCTGAAGACGCTCGTACAAAGGCATCTGAGGCTTTTGAGGATGACATAGAGACATTTTAGACAAGGTATGCTTCCTACAAGACAAGGTATGCATAGTTAGCGCTTCTGCTATTCTGGTTGCTAGCATGGAGGTGCATCTCACTGGTGATGTGGTTGGCTTGGCTTCTGCACAAGCAATTTAGGTGCATCTGGACAACCGCTACGAGCCATCTAATGATTCCTTGTACCTTGTTGTTGTGCATCAGGAGCAATCGCTACAGTAGGGAGATGCCACTATGAACGAGTTCTATGCTTAGCTGTCTGCAGTATGGCATCAAATTGACTCTTTGGGACTAGATGTTTGCCACACTTATCAAAACTGTCAGCGTCAGCAATCTCACCTGGAGCTTCATCGCATCTACGACTTCTTGACACATCTCTGGTCTGAGTTTGAGCATGGTGGGGTGGAATTCGTCTCACCACCCACCGGCGTCTCAACCATGCTTGACACCGATGATGATGACGACGGGCCACATCTATTCCGGAGCGTGGCCAATGTATATGACACGACCAAGCCTCAGGAGCTGAGCTGCACCTCCTGCCCACCGAAGAGCCAACCACATTTGCTGAGGCAGAAAAACATAAGAACTGGCGTCAAGCAATGCTTGAGGAGATGAGTTCAATAGAGAACCACACCTAGTGTCTAGCGGACCTTCCGCCCAGCCATCTGTTGGTGATATGCCCTAGAGGCAACATGGAGATGTTGAATATATCACATACTATGTTTATGATACATTGCTTTGTTCCTTGAAATAGACATTATCATTATTGATCAATGAGTATGTGACTTATTCATGAGACTCTTAATGCCAAAATGTTGCTATTTCTAAATGATCCCGATTATATTTCATATGAGGAACAAATATGATTCAAAGATCAAGATATGTATTGATTGATGATCATGTCTCATGGATCATGGTATGGAGATACCAAATCAATAATATGGACATGTGTTAGTGAACATATGTTGATAGACCCGCCATGAGACACCGCAGAGATTCCAAGTGTCATCGCTGGTCTCAAGTAGTGTTTATGTGGAATCCTTAGACTTGAGATCATCATGGTTCCCAAAGATGCGTAGTAGCTACTTTGGGACTACTAAACACTACTCCGTGAATCGGGTAGTCATAAAAGTAGTCTTTGGGTTTGCCATGAAACATGTAGTGGGATGTGAATGATCAAGATAGAATTTGCCCCTCCTTATGGGAGAGATATCTCGGGCCCCTCGATGTAATGGATTATGAAAGTGCATGGCCATGCCAAGGTGATTGAGGAGTCAATCACGAGTTTATAATCCATCACGGAATCGAGAGAGTGATTGAGCTATTAAGAGGATGACACGTGTCTCGCCTTGAGCTTAATCTATATCGTGAGGCAAAGGGATTAGTACATGAGAACATTACGAGTTCACCGATATGATCTTTACGTATACTTTGGGGTTAATATGTCTTACTAGAGGCCGCTATTAACACGGTGACCGGAAGGTGTTTCGGTCGCGACCAAGTATCGTGAACCTGCTGTCGCACACTTAACGGGTTGGAACACTAATTGAATGTGATTCTGATATGGGCTCAATTCGGATAGAGATCCTGGATAGACTCTATTGGGCCTCGGTCCACGAGGCCCAAGTGAGGAGGTCTATATATGGAGGCGAGGGCCGAGGAACGATCCGATAATCCCGAGCTAATCCGTAGCCGCCACCTCCGAGCCAAACCCTAGCCGCTCGCGAGCTTTGGTACACTCGCGATCGGCGTTCCACCCGGACGTGTGGATACCGGTGGAGACGCTGGCTGGTTGCGGCGTTGATCGGCATCAACAACCCACGGATCGGATCCGCTGCGTGGTGCGGTTGATCGCGTGGAGGAGACGATCGGTTCGGACGATCGACTACTTCCACTACTACCTCGACGCGCGTGGTTGGATCGGCTTCTCCAACTCTTCTTCACATTGCTGCTGCCTAGTGGTAACGATCCATGATCCCTCCTTAAGCATGATGTTCTTGTGTGCGCGGTAGAAAAGTTTTGTTTTCTGCTATCGTAGCCTTCGCGCGATCCATTACCATCGTCCCATCGGACTTAAGTGGGTGTACAAAGTAAAGAAGGATACGCAAGGGATATGTGCAGCGGCAGGGAGTGGACATCGAGGAGGTGTTTGCACTGGTCACACACCACGAGTCCATCCATCTGCTACTCGCGCTCGCCGAACACAAGGGGTGGCCGGTGCACCACATGGACGTGAAGTCAGCCTTCCTCAAAGGTGACCTCGAGGAGGTATACACACCCAACCTCCTGGGTTTGCTGTTGATGGCCAGGAGTACAATGATGAATAAGTCCCCGTACTGTGGTCTTTGTGGGGTGGGCACATGGTTCTTGTTAGTCGTTGGACTCTTGCTCTTGGTGATAGCAAGATCCTTACTCTCATGGAGAGGATGACACTTGGATATGGGGCAATTTTTTCTTGGTTTATTTCTCGCACAATGCCATGCCAACCTGAGGGGTTGGGGATACAAATTTATAGGCTGAGAACCAGCCAAGCTATGCTAAGATGCTAGTCAAAAGCTGCCCTAAAGCTGCCCTAAAGCTAGTCTAAGATGCTAGTCAAAAGCTGCCCTAAAGCTGCCCTAAAGCTAGTCTAAGATGCTAGTCAAAAGCTGTCCTAAAGCTGCCCTAAAGCTAGTCTAAGATGCTAGTCAAAAGCTGCCCTAAAGCTAGTCTAAAGTCTGCAGACAAGAACCATGTGCCCACCCCACAAACACCACAAGACGGGACTTATTCATCATTCTCCCCTAAGTCTTGTGCGTCGCCTTGTGGGAAAGTTGAAACATCCCGATCCTAGAGCGAGCTCGAGGAATTTGACCCTCCCAAGAGGCTTGGTGAGCGGTCCGCAAGTCGATCCGTGGTGTTGATGTAGCTCGCCTTGATGTCGCCTTCGTCCAAATGACCTCGGATGAAGTGGTACTCACCCGGATGTGCTTGTCTCGCTCGTGAAAACGGAGTTCTTTGCCGAGCAGGCGGACTTGTTGTCCACCCCGAGCGCCACCGCTTGATGTCTCGCCGAGGAGATCACCAAACAATCGGCGAGCAGGCGCTGAGTCGGCGGGACGGCTCGGATCTCCTTCGCTGCACCGCCACGCCAAGCGCTTTGAGTCGAGCGGGGCGGCCGAGTCTAAAGCGCCTAAAGCTAGTCTAAGATGCTAGTCAAAAGCGCCCTAAAGCTGTCCTAAAAGCGGTATCGAGCTATACTATCCTCAGCTGAGCATCTCCTCGCCATCTCCTTCTCGGCCTCATGGCGGTCCCAAATGCGGCGGCAGCTCCCTACTGCCCCGCCACTCCTCTCCGGAGACGGGCAAGAATCGAGCGCCCCTCTCCACACAACAGCCCCGAAGAGCGCGCCATGTCCGCAGGCGCCTCGGCCTTCGATCGCCTCGAGCATGCGGCGTCGTGACAGACGGCCGAGCTCGCCGCAGCAGCAGCAGCCATGAAGCGGCGGCGAGAGATCACGCGGCGGCGGCGTCAAAGCGCAAGGCGGGTACGCGGAGTCGCGGCAAGCGAGCGGAGCGAGGCGGCGGCGGCGGCGGTCATGCAACAAGTGCGGTAGCGGAGGTCAAGGTTACATGGCACCAACAAAGATCTCCATCTCTGCCGATGACAAGGCCGACGCAGATCTTGAGCTCTTGGAGGAGGCGGAGGGCGAAGCGGTGCGATGGCGGCCAAGACGCCCACGAGCGCGGCGGCGGCCGACAGCGCGTCGTGCCGCTCTGGAGGAAGCACGCACGGCGGCGGCGACGGGTCGACGGAGGCGCGGCCTTCACAGCGACGCGCTCTCTCCCGCCGATGCATCGTGGTCACCACGAGTACCAGTCGTCGAGAGACGCCCCGCGGCGGGTGGCCTACCTCACCAAGACCAACTACGCCGAGCGGGGCATGGTGATGAGGTGAAGCTTCACGTGCGGCATATGTGGGATGCGGTCCGATGCGGCGACGCCGACTACGACCAGATCGACGGCGCCGGATGCTCTCATCGCCGTAGTCCCGCCCGAGATGCGCTCTCGCTTACCAACAAGCGGATCGCCAAAGAGGCTTGGGACACCATCGCCGCAAAGACGATCGGCAGTGACCGCGCCCGCAAGTCTACATTGCGGGCACTACGCGCGGAGTGGGAGCACCGCCTTCAAGCCGTGAGGGACGTTGATGACTTTGCTCTCCGCCTCAACACTCTGTTGCACAAGTTGGTGCGTTCGGCGACGACACCTACGGCGAGGAGAGAGTGTGGAAAAGCTCATCCGCACGCGTCCCAGAAGTACAAGCGGATGGCTCGCCGATCGAGTCTCTGGACCTCTCCACGATGACGATCGAGGAGGCGATGGGTCGCCTCAAGGTCGTTGACAACGAGGAGCCACGCCTCTGGGACCCGTCACCATTGGCGGAAGCTCCTCCTCACTCGGGAGCGGTGGGGCTGCCGGCCAAGGTGACAGGAAGAAGGGGAGCCTTCTTCCACGACGAGCGATCGCAGCGTGGCAAGTCACGCAAAAGCGCCTGTGCAGGGCGCGAGGACGTCGAGGGTGGTGACCGAGGCGCCTGTAGCGGCGCCACCGGCAAGCAAAGGCCAAGACGAGGCGACCCTTGCCACAATCGCGGCAAGCTTGGCCATTGGGCCAAGGATTGTCGATACCACGACGCCCAGCCCACGTCAGCGCAGCGAGGAGGAGCGACCGGCTGCTCATTGCTCATACGAGCATCGAACTACCTCCAGTGACCGCCGCGCAGGGCTCTCCTCCACCTTGACGAGCCAAAGCACCGCCCTCCTCGGCCACGGCTCCCAAGAACGACAAGATCGACGGGTGGTGCCTTGACACCGCGCCACCCATCACATGACCGGTCGACGGAGTTCTTCACCGAGTTTGACTCTAGCGTCCGAGGCTCGCTCAAGTTTGGGACGCCCGCGTGGAAATCAAGGCGCCGGCTCCGTCATCCTCACCACCGTGTCACGGTGAGCATAGGTCGCCACCGCGCCTACTACATCCCCGATATGCGGAACTCCATCATCGCCTTGGGACGGTGGATGAGAACGGCTCATGGTCGAGATCGAGCACGGGTGTCATGGATTTGGGATCTTCGCCGCCTTCTTGCCAAGGTAACCGAGGCGAAAATCGACTCTACATTCTTCACGTGCGGTGGCACAACCCTCTGTTCGCCGCCGTCGGGACGACGAGGCGTGGCGATAACACGAGCGCTTTGGGCACCTTCACTGAGGCCACAGGCGGCTCGGTCTGCGGAAATGGTGCGAGGCCCGCCGTGCCTTGACCATGTGGAGTAGTTCGGCGTCGCGTGTTGACGGCGGGCGACTCCCTTTCCCGGGCGAAGCCCGAGCCAAGGAGAGGCTCGAGCTCGTGCACGGGACTTGTGTGGCCCGTGACACCGCCACACCGGAGGACGACACTACTTCCTGCCGCCGTCGACGACCTCTCCCGCTACATGTGGGTGATGGTCCTCGGCGGCAAGGGAGGGAGAGGTCATGACGCCATCAGCGCACGCAGTCGCCGCGGCGGCGAGCGCGTCGCGCAGGCTGCGCGTCTTCGCAGACAGACAACGGGCGAATTCACGGCGGGCCGTCGCGTCGTCTTCACTACCGATGAGGGCATTCAACGCCACTACTGCCACCGTCTGACCGCAGCGAGCAGGCGTCGTCGAGCCAGCGCAACCTGCACGGTTGTGGGGATGGCTCGGGCCCTCCTCAGCGAGGGGATGCCGGGCTGCTTCCGGGAGAGGCGGTGGTGACGGCCGCCTACATCCTCAACCGCCGCCTACCAAGGCGCTCGACGGCAGGGCGCCGACGAGGCTTGGCATGGGCGCAGCCGGCGGTCTCCCACTTGCGGGTCTTGGCTCCCTCGCGTTCGCCAAGGAGCTTGGCCACATCGGTAAGCTCGACGGCGAGAGCACTCGGGAGTGTTCATCGGCCACGCGGAGGCTCGAGGCCACCGCATCCTCGACCGTCACACAACGGCGTCGCATCTCGCGTGGCGTTGTGTTCGACGGCGGCGAGGCGGACGGGACAAGGCGGTGGGCGGCGGTTCGACTTGACTCGTGGACTTTGTTGTCGACACGCCCACTTCGAGAGAGCCGGGGAGCTAGCACTGCCTTCACCGAGCTCGTCCACCTCAACACCTTGCTCGCCACCGCCCCGTGAGTGCTCCACCACCTTCAGATCGGCTACGCCCACTCTTCCGCACCGCCACCACTCTCCCGCACCGCGGCCACACCACCGGATCGGCCCCAACAACCGGTCCACGACGAGCGGCGCATGGTGGAGTTCACTACTCCATTGTCTCACGACGAGGACGCGTCGACGCCACCACGACGACGAGCCTCGCGCTATCGCACCACGGACAACATCCTCGGCGAGCCGCCCACCTCGGCCGGCGCAGCGACCACTTCGAGGCGAGTCGAAGATTTGGCGTGCGGCGACGCGAGCCCCCGCCGCCGCCGAGGCGAGGAGACGCGCGTGGCGTGTCGCGATGAAGCGAGAGATGGACGCCGCGAGCGGAACCAGACGTGGGAGATGGCGGATCTTCCGCCGGCCACCGCGCGATCACCCTTAAGTGGGTGTTCAAGGCGAAGCGGGATGAAGCCGCGCCATCGTCAAGCACAAGGCTCGCTTGGTGGCACGAGGCTTCTGCGGCAGGAGGGTCGACTTGATGACGCCGCACCCATCGCGCGCATGGAGTCCGCTCGTCTTCTCCTCGCACTTGCGGCCCAGAGGATTGGCGCGTCCATCACATGGACGCCAAGTCCGCCTTCCTCAACGGCGACTTGAAGGAGGAGGCCTCGTCCGTCGTGCCCGGATTCGCCATCCCCGCAAGGAGGGCAGGTTCTCACGCCGCGCAAGGCCCTCTACGGCTGCGGCAGCACCACGAGCCCGAACGCTAAGTCGGACTCCACCTCAAGCAAATGGGGTTCCAGCAGCGCACACGAGGTCGCGGTCTGCGGCGGGCAAAGGCGGCAACGCCTGGCGGTGGGCGCCTCTCGCCGACGACTGGTGATCACCGGCCCAAGGAGGCCGAGGTCGAGGCGTTCAAGGCGGAGATGAAGACCGCCTTCCAGATGAGCGAAGAACTCTAGCGTCCCCAAACTTGACTCGAGCCCTCGGACGCTAGAGTCAAACTCGGCGAAGAACTCCGTCGACCGGTCATGTGATGGGTGGTGCGGTGTCGAGGCACCACCCGCCGATCTTGTCGCTCTTGGAGCCGTGGCCGAGGAGGCGTGTGCTTTGGCTCGTCAAGGTGGAGGAGAGCCACTGCGGTCGGTGCCACCGAGGTAGTTCGATGCTCGTATGAGCAATGAACGAGCCATTGCTCCTCCACCTTCTTGCGCGACGTGGGCTGGCCGCGTCGTGGTCGCCGACAATCCTTGGCCCAATGACCAAGCTTGCCGCAGCTTGTGGCAAGGGTCGCCTCGTCTTGACCTTTGCTTGCCGTAGCGCCACCTGGCGCCCACGGTCACCACCCTCAAGACGTCCTCGCGCCCGCCAGGCGTCTTTTGCGGCTTGCCGCGCTGCCACGCTGCGATCGCTCGTCGTGGAAGAAGGCTCCCTTCTTCCCGTCACCTTGGCCGGCACCCCACCGCTCCCGAGCGAGGAGGAGCTTCCGCTAATGGTGACGGGTCCCGAGAGGCGCCAGGCTCCTCGTTGTCAACGACCTTGAGGCGACCCATCGCCTCCTCGATCGTCCAGCAGAGACTCGATCGAGCGAGCCATCTGCTTGTACTTCTCGGGGACGCAGCGGAAGAGCTTTTCCACAGCTCTCTCCTCGCCGTAGGTGTCGTCGCCGAACTGCACCAACTTGTGCAACAGAGTGTTGAGACGGAGAGCAAAGTCATCAACGTCCTCACCTGGCTTGAAGGCCAGGTGCTCCCACTCCGTGCGTAGTGCCTGCAATGTAGACTTGCGGGCGCGGTCGCTGCCGATGCGTGCTGCAGCGATGGCGTCCCAAGCCTCTTTGGCAGTCCGCTTGTTGGTAAGCGAGAACTGCATCTCGGGTGGGACTGCAGCGATGAGAGCATCCAGCGCCCGTCGATCCTGGTCGTAGTCGACGTCGCCGTACCGGACTGCATCCCACATATGCCGTGCACGGAGCTTCACCTCATCACCGCACCCGCTCGACGTAGTTGGTCTTGGTGAGGTAGGCCACCGCCGGGCCGACGTCCTCGACGACGACTGGTACTCGTGGTGACCACGCATCGAACCGGGAGAGAGCCGCGTCGCCTGTGAAGGCCGCGCTCTCCGTCGACCCGTACGCCGCCGCCGTGCGCGCCTCCAGAGCGCCACCGCGCGCGCGCCGTCTGTCTGGCGCCGCCGCTCGTGGGCGTCTTGCGGCCGCCATCGCGCCGCCGCTCGCCGCTGCGTCCCTCTCCGCCGCTCAAGATCCGCGTCGGCCGCTGCATCGGCGAGATGGAGCTGCTGCGCCGCCATGTAACCTTGACCTCCGTTCTTTGCCGCGACGCTGCCGCATCCGCCGCCGCCGCTTCACCACCGCCTGCCGCTTTGCTAGCTCCGCCACGCCACCTTTAACGCCTTTTTCCGCCGCAGCTGCCTCTGCCGCCGCCGCTTCATGCTGCTTCTGCTGCTGCGAAGCTCGGCCGTCTCGACGCCGCGTGCTCGAGGCGGCCGAAAGGCCGAGATCGCCTGCGGACATGGCGCGCCACTGGGGCCGCGTGGAGAGAGGGTCGCTTCGACGAGCCGCCGCCTCTCCGGAGGAGTGAGCGGGGACGGTAGCTGCCGCTTCTTCACTACTGGGCCGGGCGCGAGGCCGGAGAAGGAGATGAGCAGAGATGCTCGGGGCTACGAGATAGTATAGCTCGATACCGCTTGTTAGTCATTGGACTCTTGCTCTTGGTGATAGCAAGATCCTTACTCTCATGGAGAGGATGACACTTGGATATGGGGCAATTTTTTCCCACAAGACGACGCACAAGACTTAGGGGAAGGAGAATGATGAATAAGCTAGTCTAAAGCTTTAGGGCAGCTTTAGACTAGCATCTAGGACTAGCATCTTAGCATATGCTTGGCTGGTTCTCAGCCTATAAATTTGTATCCCCAACCCCTCAGGTTGGCATGGCATTGTGCGAGAAATAAACCAAGAAAAAATTACTAGTGTGCTACTCGACGGAACTGACAGCACACTGCGGCCACAGCGATCACTAGTGTGCACCATTACGGCAAGAGAGCAAACGGCAGGGAGAGCGAGAGAAATAGACAACAACAAACAATGGCGAGCAACAGAAAGAAAACAACAAAGAGAAGCAAGAAGCAAATAGGGGTAAAGGGGGCCAGTCGCACGCTTAAGAAGACGCGACAACGCCATTTAATGCACAGGCAGCGAGCGCAAGAATCAAGGAGGCGCGCACCACGCCTAGACCAACGCAACACCTCATCTTCCACAAATGAGAAACCAACCGTCACCATGTGTGGAATGGCCGTCGTCGCCACGATCAACCTTGTCTCGGGGGGTTACCTGCACCGACCTGGTCGGCATCACCTTGGCGGGAGTTCAAGTGGCGGCTTTCCAATGGGCCAAAGGGACAGAGGGGACCAATGAGCACCAGGCATGGTTTTGGCTTACTGAGAGACCATGTGGGGTGCTCCCATGTATGTGATGAGTAATTGACACGTGTTCTGAAAGTTTAAGTTTGATTTGAGTGGTTCGTGAGTGAGTTCTTTCGACTAATGCAAATGTTGATTACATTATCTCGAGCGGTGCTATGTGATGTGTTTCCTTGTCTGTGATGGCTACAAGACTTTGAGGCGGAGTCGTGGCGAGGCACGGATGACCGCACTAGGCACGAGCGGTCTTGAGGTCGAGCGGTCGGGATGTGCCGAAGACGGCGAGGACTCGAAGTGGTTGCGAGGTTTGGACGGCAAGAAAAGAGGAAGCTTCTCGGAAGGTGCAGCAGGGGCATTTTGGTAAATGCGCAGGTAAATGCGCAAGGCTGCAAAGCGGAAGCGGATTCAGTTCGAGTTAATGGATAAAGCGCTGAGAATTAGTGGGCAAAGCAAATTGTAAACCCGGAAATGAGAGGCTATATAAAGGAGGGGTGTCTCCTGGTTATAGTAGGGATTCTTTAGGGTTTTGAATGGGCTTTTGCTTTGTGTCCTCTTTCTTCTTTCGGTTGTGGAGTTGGTGAGGATAGCAGAGTGTGTTTTTGCTTTCCTCCACCATGTCTACGTGAGTGAGGTGTGTTCTTGAGTTCTTGTTGCCCAGGATGTGAACTCTTGAATGAATTGGCTGTAGAACCTCTTATCATTGCAATCATTCATCTCTCTGTTTCAATTTCAGAAGAATTGTTGTTGAGGTGTTTATCATTGCAATCATTCATCTCTCTGTTTCAATTTCAGAAGAATTGTTGTTGAGGTGTTCTTACTCCCTGTTTTCACTGTGTCATGTGTTTGCTCTATATTCTCTGTTCTTGACTTTGTGGATTGATTCTTTGCTCAAGAGTTTGCAAAATGGATTGCTTTGACCTGGAAGATACTCCAAAGCCTCTTGGCTAGCACATTCCTGAAAGGATCCATTTTATCCCTGCAAACTTCTTCCCGAGAAATTTGTTTGAGCTACTCCTCTGCTTTTCACTGTTCTAGGGTTTGGAGGCAGGGGACACTTGGTCCTTTGATTTTCTAGATGCAAATCTGAGTTTGAGGTGTGGTCCCTTCCCTTGAGATCATCTCCCTTCTGTTTTCAAAAGTGCATGAGCAAAAGATTCAAGATTGATGAGCAACTTGGAAATCTGTCCCATTCTCAATTCATTTCTCAGATTTTTGCTCAAATCTTGATCCCTTGCTCTCTTGATGAGTTCTTTTGATTCCTAAGGTCTTGCTGCTATTTAAAACAAGTTATTACTCTTTTGACCTGAGAAGAGTAGCTAATTGACAGTTTTTACTGCAGTCCCTGTTTTCTGTTTTCGGTCCCTGATTGATGCTTTCGGCCAGCAGTCTTTGCCTGCAGTCTGAAATTTTCTGCAGATTTTGTTCATGAATCTACTATAGGTTTTGTTCAGTTTTCTGCTGATGAATCAGTTAGCTGCTGTTATTTCTCTCCCTGCTGGCTGCTAGACTGCACTGCAGATTTCAGTTTCTGCAGATTTCAGTTTTATTCTTCTTTTCAGCTATGCTGTTCTCTTCCTGTTTTTGTTGCTGCATACTGAACTGCAGTCTTCTTCTCTGCTGTTTTCAGCCGAAGCACTGCAGTCCCCAGCCGAGTCCTTCAGATTTAGCTGAATATTGCAGTTTGTAGCCAGATAGCAGTTTTCAGTCCAGTTCTTTGTTTTCAGCCGAATGGTGCAGAAATCTCGGCCAGCTAGCAGCTTTCAGTTCAGTCTATTTTCAGTATTTGTTGGCTGCTGTTCTCCTCTCGGCATTTTCATTTTTTTCTCTGCTTTCTTTTAATTCTTGTCTGCAGCTTCTTCTCGCTTTGGTCATCTTGTTGTTGGATTGATGTCTTGCTTAATTCTCCTGAGAAGCTCGGCAATCATGCAGTCATATCTCTGTCTTTGCTTCATTATCACTTTGGTTGTGATTCTTCCGGTGAGCATTGTCAGTTCTTGGCAAAATTGTTTTCTGCTATCAGTAAGCGAACTTTTTCTTACTTCATAGCTTGAGTAGCTATCGGAGAAGAATGTTGAGTGGATACTTAAGGGCGATTTTTGAAAGCACCATTCACCCCTCCCCCCTGTTGCTATTTCTGATCCTACACTTACAAAAAGCAGGGCGCCTCAATCATGAGAGGCGACTATTGGGGGAGTGGCCTTTTGCACCAGTAAGACAACCGGCCTTCCCAGCAGGAGCAGTAGACCAGGGAAATGGTGTGTCTAACCTTATATGTGTAGGGCCATATAGGGATATTTATGTAACTCCAAGTGGAGGAAATGGCATGCTTGCCCTAGTCCACCCAAGTAGAAGAATTTATATAACCAGCCCCCACGGCTATAAATGGGTGTCTTAGGCACTATGGGGACCAAGCACTCTCTTTTTTAGCCAAGCTCAGGTAGCACAAACTTCTAGCAAGGTCTCCACAACTGGTAAGGCTCCAGGCAGCCCCTTTGAGGCCTCTCCGGTAGCTCTCTTCGTTTACTGTTTGGTCTATAACCATAATAGTTCCTAAAATATCATATTAGTTTCCACAACGTACTTAATGTTGGAGATTCTAAGGTACAGTTCAGGTATTTCTTTTCTCTGTTATGTTAGACGAAGCAGCTCAGTTGCTCTCATTGGATTCTAATTTGTATTTTGCTATTTGATTTCTACAGAAATAGTCTTTAGATGTAACATCTACAGCAGATGCTATAATCAATACAACTAACAAAATCGTATGTCTCAGCAACCAACAAATAGGAACACAAACTATATGCCTCAGCTTTTCAGTAAAAACACAAAACAAAAGGCAATAACACCCAAACAGAAATATTAAAAACCAAATATCTTATTACTAAGATTTTGTGTAAAAAAGTAGATCAAAAACAGCTTTAGTAGGAAGAACTAAAACACCATCCCCACCTAAGCAAACAACATAAATACCAAGCCTCAAACTTTGGAGTAAGTAAATAAATCGACAGAGAGAATATCCTCAAGGTCAGCTCAGAGAGCAGAGAGTGAGACAAGAGAACAGAAATGAAACCAAACTAATGACCACGGTAGAATAGGAGAAGTTTAGGAAAAGAAAGAAATAAAGAACAGTAGTGTCCTCCACCCAATTTGTTGTCATCTCTTTTAAGCGTTCATTTCACTGAGAAGGGGCCCAACTGGTCAGTGACACAAGTGCTTAAGAGAGATGAGAGAAAATTAGATGGAGGGTAATGCTGTTTTTTCTTTCTTTCTTTTCCTTCATCTCTCTTATTGTTAGAAGATACATTGTGTCTACAAGGAGGCACATCTTGGGAAGATTATCAACAAAACAATTGAGTGAAAGTTAAGAATGAGGATGAAGATGAAAGGAGTTCTACTGCCAAACAACAATTTGGCATAGGAGACAATAAAGAAGGACAAGGATGTTTTGGAATCTGAAGCTCCAACTGAGAAAAGGAGGAACCTATGACATAGCTAGGCACACATTATGAATATTGTTTCTAAAAGATGCCTATCCTAATCAGAGTTCTAAGCACCAAAAAGAGGCGGAATAATATCTAACAGTGCAATTAGCAACAATAATCATGTCATCAAGTCCCAAAAAGAGGTGGCATGTTATATAAACAGTACAATTATAAACAACAAAATAGCACACCATTCATAGTAAATAAGCAATTTCTTAGCAAAGAAGAAAATGTACCTTTTTATATATTCGGTGGCACCAACATGCAAACTAATAACAAGAAGAAGCTCCTCCATGTTCTTTCTGAGGTGTGCTGATCCAGCATACAGGAAGCTCCATCCTTGTCCATGCTCATAAATGTCAATATATAAATTGCCAGAATTGCGAGATAAGCAAGCCATAAGATTTACAAAAAAGACACGATTACCAATTTTATTCCCCTAAAAAAACACCAATTTGATGCAAAGAAAGAGAGACAGGAAGAATGGTATGAACCAAATACAAGCATCTGTAAGTCAAGAAGTTTCAGTTGATGATTACAAGATACTGATAAGAAAGGAAAGTCGATGAACCTAAGCATGAAGTCAAAGAGCATCTAAGCAGACAATAAAATACAGAGGAAAAGAACACTTGTTTTGTTTTTTTTAGCTGTTTGCACATCTGTACCAGCAATAAAATGCGCCAAACTGTAAAATAACTAACTGATCAGAAACAAGCAGAGCAATATAGATTGGTTGACATTGAACATATAAAAGAGCATATTTTATTGTGAGCACTAAGGCTGATCCATCTAAACAAGTAAATGGTATTCAAATGTGCAGATTCCTCTAACAATGAGATATGTATTAGCATGGATAACATACACCTAAATCTAAATTGAAAATCATACAGGTGTTGACTCCACAAAGATACATTGAATAAAAGATGAGCAATTCACTCTACGCTGCCAGACACTACAAAGAACCAGAGCATGTTTTGTTTCTAATGGATCATGATGTACAAAGACAGAAGGGTAAGTCTGCGTGGTCTTGTAAGATTTCAGTTCAAAAATAAAAAGCACTTCATGGCCTTCTAGGCTCTGTTGGAATTGTGAACACACCCCAACCCACCAACCTATGTTACCTATCTGAAGAAATTTCTATGCACAAAACTGCACACACAAGTGAAATGAAGAAGGTAAGTAGTTGTGCACAATTTTTTTCCTAAAGCAGGGCACCGATATGTTATTTAACAGCAAAAATTAAATAATTTCCCATTAAATAAAAAATAGATAAGAGTTATTACCAAAATGGCAAAGTTGAATCTACAATCTCCCAATTTTCACTACCAAAAGTTGTGTATCTGTATGAACATCCCTTAGGATAAGAGCATATATGGAAATAAGGCAAATGCAGTAAGTATAGCATCATGTGAACACATGACAAATGAATGGACCTGGAAACTGTATATAAATGTTATCTGGGGTCATCCTGACAATGGCATATAACCTTATATGACTTATTATTCAATTGGTTTTTACCAAGAGATTTATTATTCATTTAACATATTAGTAGCACCATAGATGCCGCATTAAAAGTGACAATGCCCAGAGGCTAATAAAGGACAAAATGAGCACAGGAAGAAGTATAAGAGAAAATTTGATGCTAAATTGTCAGTATTAGAGATCCACGGCAATAGACAGCAAAACATGGAACATAGAGTAATAAAACTTACTGTTCGCCTACCTCCTTGTCAGTTGTCCAGTCGCCAAGCAACTATGGCACAACATCTTCTCTTGGTTCACTCTGCAGCACCTACCCATTCACTCAGCAAACTCTTCAGGGCCCATGGCTAGCCATCAGGGAACTGGCACCCAAATCCAAGCGCAAAGGTGTAGACTCCCTAGTGATTCTGTTGGTTTGGATGATTTGGAAGGAAAGGAACAGGATTTGGCATAACCAAGGAAGGTTAGTATTGGAGGAGTTTACCAATTGCACCAAGTGGGAATTCTTCTCTTGGTTGGCTCTGCGCAATTCCAAGCTAACTGATCTGCTTACAGGCCCAGGGCAATGCTCTCCTCCAGCCGCTTAGTGATTTGCTCGGTTGTAGTTGTTATTCCAGTCGCTACCGTCTCCCTGTAATTTCCGTTTTTCCAGTTTTTTTCCGCCCTTAAGGTCCTCCTGACCTCAGTCTCCGGACCGAAAATAGGATTGTGAACAGTGTTGTCTTCTTATTGAATGAAATGCAAGCCTTTTTCGTTTCGAGAAAAAAACTTACTGGCTGAGCAAATTATTCAGGTAAAACAAGCAACAATCTTCTAGGCTTAGTTGGAGCTGTAAGTCCGGCACATGAGAAAGCAGTATGCAAAGAAGGATTAACTGGTACATTGTAAGTTTGAAGTTTGATTAGTAGATTACTTGTCATCCAACGAACTTGTGAAAAACACATGCCTATCTAATACGACTGTCCTACCTAATTATGATAGCCAGATGACAATAGAACCATAAATCTGCAAGAATAGAAGACAGGAAATCAAGCAGGTCGTCACATACGTTATCCAGAACAAAATGTGTCCAATAATACACTGAACCTATATAATTTTTGACAGGACACAGAGAATAAACCCATATAAAACTGCAAGGATTGAGCAAGAAAACAATAGGCCTTCACCCCAGTAATCTAAAACCAAATAACTACAAGAAATGTGCAATCTTTGACCGTTCAAAACAGAATGCCAGCTCCTATGTAATTTTGATTTGCCACAATGAAGCACCATAAAACTGCCGGAATTGTGTCAAGAAACAAACTAAGCACTCTTTTAAGTCTTCAAAAACTAATTAACCATAGAAATTATCGAACCATTCACTGTTCAACACAATATGTGGCTACTACAGAATCTACCAAAATCGAAACAAGAAACTAAATAGGTCCATCCAAGACATCCCAGAAGCAAATTGGGGCATCGGCAGACAGGGAGACTTACACTTGGCCACGAACATGGAGACCGAGCTCCAACTCTGCTCCACCTCTCACCGGCATCTTATCCTCTTCCGTCCTCCCCCGCCGCAGCCGCATCCTCGCCCCCACCCTTTAATGGCCATGGCGAGATGATCAAGCGAGCAACGCCAACAGAATAGGAGGGGAACCGGAGAGAGACGAGGCACCACGCACCAGCGCCTCCCACTTCTGCTGGTGCTCGTCGGCGATGTTGCTTCCGTCGTCGCTTTCGAGGAGACGGAGGAGGGCTTGCGGTCCTGCGGACTGGTCGCGTGCTCCACCCACGTGGGCTACATTGGGCGGCCACCGGCCACATGCGCCCCTCCACCATCGCTGCCTCGTCAACCCACCAGCTCACGGCCATTGGGACGCAGGTGATGCTGGAGCAAGCCGAAGAGGGTACCATGGAAACGCACGAGGCGCCACCGCCTCGACGCCTCCCCTCGTCTTCCTCGTTTCCATCGATGCCGAGAGGCGGGCTTGCGCCCAATGTTGAGGCCTCAGGCCACCCGCACGAGCTTGGGATCAAATTGAAGGAGGAGGCTCCTGCCGTTCTCGTCGCCGCCGAGGACTCCGCCGCTGCCTGCAATGAGGAAGAGGGAAAAATGGGAGAAGTGGAGGATTAAAATTGAAATGAGAGTGCCCAAAAGCAAATAGAGGGTAGCACGAGTACAAGCAAAAGCGAAAAAACAATGCTAAACCATTGCTATTAGAGATTAATGGTACTCACGCTGCAAACATGGAACACAGAACAGAAAGCAAATAGAGGGTAGCACGAGTACAAGCAAAAGCGAAAGAACAATGCTAAACCATTGCAATTAGAGATTAATGGTACTCACACTGCAAACATGGAACACACATGGAACACAGAAGAGAGAACTTGCTGGCTGAGAAAGTTTGCACATTAATCAAGCAAAACCAGCATAGTTCTTCTTGGCTCAGTTAGATTGATTGGAGCTCCTAGAGGAACAACTTACTTGGTGTAAATTAAAAAGTCAAAACATATATGCTGGTTCCAATGTATTTTTTTTTTTTGCAATGTACAGAGAATTGAACAATAAAATCACAAGAATTGAACCAAGAAACAAAAGAGGCCCTCAACTTAGCCATCTAAAACCAAATAAAAACAAGAGTTGTAAAATTTATCGCCATTCAAACATTATGACAGCTCCTATGTAATTATGTTAAACCAGAAATAGTTTAATCACAAAACTACAAGAATTTGAGCCGATAAACTAACTAGGCAACCATTTAAGTCATCCAAAACTAATTAACCACAAGAAACATCCAATCCAACCTTTCGCTGTTCAAGACAATATGCTTGCTGCTAAGTAATCTTCACAAGCTACAGCTATTGGACAATAAATCTATAAGAATTGAGCCAAGATTAGTTCCTAATCTGAGTCATCCAGAACCAAATAACTATATCAAATATCCAACATTTCACGATTCAAAACAAAGTTTGTTCACAATTGGGAATCAGGGAGACTTACACATGGGCACATGGTTATGAACTTGGAGATCGAGCTCCAACTCTACCCGAGCAAACATGGAACACAGAACAGAAAGCAAATAGAGGGTAGCACGAGTACAAGCAAAAGCGAAAGAACAATGCTAAACCATTGCTATTAGAGATTAATGGAACTCACATGGTATGTCCTCGAGATCGCAAGAGATAGCGATGGGCTACCGGGGATCTCGCCCGAACGACTCGACGTCCAGGCGCCGTGACGAGATACAGGACCGGCAAGCAAGAGACAGGGAAACAGAGAACTCAGGGTTGGGGAAACAGAATATTATAATTCTTTCTTGCCTCATACAATGAGTAAGGCTCCCCTTTTATAATACTAGATCAATACGTTCCTATTCCGAGTACAACTCCTAAAGAAGGTATTCCTTCTGTTATTCATATATCTTATGATATCTATGTCTTAACTAGAACCAGTTTCGGACACCTCTTCCTTAGTTGATTCCTTTGTCTGTTGACGTCGCCTTATTTGTATTGCGACGCTGATACTGAATTCCCCACATAACATCACACTGCAAACATGGAACACAGAAGAGAGAACTTGCTGGCTGAGAAAGTTTGCACATTAATCAAGCAAAACCAGCATAGTTCTTCTTGGCTCAGTTAGATCGATTGGAGCTCCTAGAGGAACAACTTACTTGGTGTAAATTAAAAAGTCAAAACATATATGCTGGTTCCAATGTATTTTTTTTTTTTTTGCAATGTACAGAGAATTGAACCATAAAATCACAAGAATTGAACCAAGAAACAAAAGAGGCCCTCAACTTAGCCATCTAAAACCAAATAAAAACAAGAGTTGTAAAATTTATCGCCATTCAAACATTATGACGGCTCCTATGTAATTATGTTAAACCAGAAATAATTTAATCACAAAACTACAAGAATTTGAGCCGATAAACTAATTAGGCGATCATTTAAGTCATCCAAAACTAATTAACCACAAGAAACATCCAATCCAACCTTTCGCTGTTCAAGACAATATGCTTGCTGCTAAGTAATCTTCACAAGCTACAGCTATTGGACAATAAATCTATAAGAATTGAGCCAAGATTAGTTCCTAATCTGAGTCATCCAGAACCAAATAACTACATCAAATATCCAACATTTCACGATTCAAAACAATATTTTGTTCACAATTGGGAATCAGGGAGACTTACACATGGGCACATGGTTATGAACTTGGAGATCGAGCTCCAACTCTACCCGAGCACCTAAAGACCGCAGCCGTCCACGAGGCAGCATGGCTCCACCACCCAGAAGCAACTTCTTCTCCTCTTCTGCCCACCACCCTCATAAGCCGCCACCTCGCCCTCGCATTAATGGCCACGGCGACGTAGCCAGGCAGGCGACGCTTGCTCTGCCGAACGCCGAAACCAACTCCGCAATGGCTGGACGCGTGCACCGGGCGACCACGTGCTCCCGTACCCACCAATGTCGCCACCTCCTCTACCCACCGGACGACCCACCACGGCTACGCGGAAGCGGAAGAGGAGGGCACCGGGGAGACATGAGGCGCCAAAGCCTCGTTCCCCCACCTCCCCTCGTCCTCCTCGTTGCCTTCGATGCGGAGGGAAAGGGAGCGATGCGCCGCCGCCTCCGTTTTCCCTTGCCCCCACCCCCCCAATCCGTCAACGAGCAAGGGAAATGTGGGTAAGATGAGAGGCGCAGCCGCCTCCCTCCACCCCTGCCTTTGGGGAAGAGAGACGAGACGCCTCGAATCCCCTCGTCCTCCTCGTCGCTGCCGAGGAAGGGCTCCGGTGCTCTTTCCGACCGTTGGATGCAAAGGCACCGCCTCTCTCCACGATATGACCGTTGGACGAGGCTTCGTAGGCGCTACGTTTTTAATTTGTTAACGAGAGTATCTAATATACTCGAAGCAGAGTTTCCACGTAATTTTGCAGGCCAAATTTAGCATTTTATTTCTAGAGAAGAAATTTTGGTCTATGTCACAATATTTCGCACTTTCGTATTTTACCATTGCTTTTTCATCGGATTGCTCCGTAATTGGATTGGTCCATTTTTAGCAAAAACAAAGACGTGACTAATACGCTACCAGTAGATCGGAATTTTTGACATATATAACACATTTTGCATCCGTATTTATAAAAATAGTTGTATACGCATGAAAATAAAAAAAAATGGCACTTCTGCCGCCCGGTCACCGGGCGACAGCGGCCTGTAGGCGACACGTGGCGTTCTGGGCACCTGCCACCTGGCCACCGGATGACAGGTGGCCTACGGCCCACCACAATACAGCAGATAATTAGCTGGCTTAATTACCTGTCTAAATAATATTTTGTGTGTTATATTTGTTTTAATTTTTAAATATAGCAAATGATCTCAAAATTTTCTAAAATTTTATGTGCAGCTTTTGAAACAACGTACTTTATTGTGTAATTTTTTGATAATTTTATCCATTCTGAATTTTACTCAAAAAATCGTACTATTGAGTTATTTGCAGGATTTGTTACATATAGCAAACAAGCTCCAAAAATTTCAAAAGTTTATGTGAAACCTCCCGACATAGTCTACCTAATTGTGTAATTTTATAGGAATTTCATATACTTCAAATTTACCATATTAATTTATGTTAATTTAATCATAGCGATATGCATGCATCTTTTGCGGTACGTGACATCTATCCTTTGGACATGTGCCGACCCATTGCTGCTATATTTCCTTTCCCATTGCGTCCTTCGCACAATTGTCACTATATTCGTGCCATCTCCCTTCGTGAGCTCCCTTGTCTGCACTGATGTTATTATGTCTATGTCGTCTCCCCTCGTCGGCTCTCTCGTCTCCACATTTGTCAATATTACCATATCGTCCCCCTCGCCCGAAGTGCTACGTGTCGACAATAAGTCCTTAATTTATAGGGTGAGCGCATCGGGTTCCCTTTTTGCTCGGCCATAAATACGAACCTCTCGCAATTGATCATCGGTCATCTCGGTTCCTCATCGTAGAAGCTCATTCTCACAGTCATCGCTCAAAATTAAGAGTACATAGCTAATTAATTTAAGAAGTCAGTGCGTAGCTCATTAAGGACGCGGCAGGAGGATGCGGTGGCTTTGGCTCCCTGCCTCCTGCCTCGGTGGGGCGCCCTGGCTCCGGCGCAGGACTTTGCCATCCGTCTCATAGGCATAGCCTCCGCGCGTCTTATTTATACTCCGTAGAGTGCATACGGAGGCGTCCCCCACGTGCCTTATTTATATTCCATAGAGTTGCCCGGGACGACTAAGGTCCCGGCGCTTTATACTCCGTAGAGTACGCCGGGGCGCAAGGCTATCGTGCGATTTTTTATACTCCGCAGAGTTGCCCAGGATGACTAAGGTCCTAGCGCTTTATACTCTGCAGAGTACGCCGAGGAGCACGACCATCGTGCGATTTTTTACACTCCGTATAATTGCCCGGGACGACTAAGATCCCGACGCTTTATACTCCGTAGAATACGCCGAGGCACGTGGCCATCGTACGATATTTTATACTCCGTAGAGTTGCCCGGGACGAGTAAGGTCACGGCACTTTATACTCCGTAGAGTACGTCGAGACGCGAGGCCATCGTGCGATTTTTTTATACTCCGTAGAGTTCCCGGGACGACTAAGGTCCCGGCGCTTTATACTCCGCAGAGTACGCCGAGGTGCGAGACCATCGTGCGATTTTTTATACTCCGTAGAGTTGCCCGGGACGACTAAGGTCCCGACGCTTTATACTCCGCAGAGTACGCCAAGGCGCGAGGCCATCGTGCGATTTTTTTATACTCCGTAGAGTGCGCGCGGAGGCAAGCCTCCGCGCGTATTATTTATAATCCGTAGAGTACATGCAGAGGTGTGAACGTGGGCAGATGCGGAGGGACCGCATGGGCGGAGGCGAGGTCGCGAAGGCCTGCGAAGTCACCGAGCGGAGGTCGGCGAAATCGATGCGGAGCTGAGCGAAGGCCGGTGAAGTCGTCGCGGAGCCAAGCGAAGGCCGGCAAAGTCGTCGTGGAGCGCACGACCACAAAACAGAATAAAAAGAGCACGACCACAAGAACTGAATGCCAAATATCCTTTGATCCTTGAATCAATCGACCAGGAGATTTCGACCACAGCAGAGTAACAACTTCAGGTCGAGAAATCACAGGGCTAATGAACACTCTTCACTGTGGTCGAGCAAAGGAGCATGGTCGAACGAAAAACAAAGGAAGTGAGAAGCACATGCCTGTAAGACCCGATTTCCAAATAACTTTTGATTCACGGATCTTCTGGTCATGGAACTTCAAACACTGCAAGACAACATCCTCTGGATGAGAAATTTCCAAGAAAATGAAAAATCTTTGCTGCGGTCGAACAGAAAGACACGATCGAAGATGAAACAGAGGAGGTCAAGAGGCGCACGACCGCAAGCCGAAGACTCTCCGACCAAACTTTGCTCTCGGGAATAGACTAACCAAATGGCCTTGAGGATGATTCCCATTTCAGAGCAAGACAAAACCGAGGCTACTCGAACGAGAACATAACTCAAATCAAGAAAAGCCAGAACAAGCTAGAGAACCAGTCTCTCACACAGAAAAGAAGAGGAGATAGGATATAACAGAGAAAGCGCAATCAAATCATTCAAAACAACACACAGAAACAAAGCTCAAAATAGAGGAATAAAGATGAATGATTGTATAATGGAGGTTTCTACAACCACTCCAACTGGGAGACACAGGAGTATACACACTCCATCCCAGAGAACAACTCACGCAAAATAGAAATGAAAATCAGAGCGTCTCGGGAACAACCTCTCCAAGCACCCGAGCTCTACCTTCTCTATTTATTGCCTCAAGCTACCGGGGGAACCCGTTAAACCCCCCAACTAACACCAGGTATTACAGCGTGCTTTACCCATTAGCAGAAATAAACTCCAGTGCTTTACTCGTTAGCACCAATAAACTCCAGTGCTTTGCAGAGAACCGTTTCCCTTTGCAGGTTTTGCGCATTTCTCCAAAATGCCACTCCTGCACATTCCTGGAAACTTCCTCTATCTTGCCGTTCAAGTCTCATAGCCACGTTGCAAGCCTAGTCATCTTCGGCACCTCCCGAACCGTTCTGGATCTCGACACCTCCTGTGCCTAGTCCCATTTGGAATATATCCCATTTGGAAAAGCTCGTGGAAGGTAAAAGAATAGATCCCGTTTGGAAGGAAAAAATTTTATTAGCATTTTAATTACGGAAATGTAATTATTTCACGTGAAATCCATGCGTTTCCAAATAGGATGGAAACGTATGTTTCTACGGTAGTTGAATTATATGTTAAACTATAAGTGAATTATTCATTTTTTCTTATCAATTTATGTTTTTGGGAGAACTGGTTGGTGCATAAAGCTTTTGGGAGGACATGTCATTGCTAGCAGCCACACCTTTGTGTTGTGCCCGTCCCTGAGCCACGAGAGAGAAATGTACGTACTTTGCTGGCGCTGGTGCAGCCTACCTTTTGGAGGCCTTAAGTTTGGGAGACTCCAAATTAAGTTCATCGGCCCTATCTCACAGCCAATTATCTATCCGTTATTAGATCAACACCAGCAGGGACAACAGCAAAACTACGGTGCACTGCCAGTCTAGTTTCGAAAGATGGATTTCCACCTCGGCGTCAAAGATAGTATAGCCTGGGCTCAATGCCAAAGGAAGCTGACTATCTTTTAAACAGAGTGTCTTTTCAAGATGAGGTCTACTCGTTAATTGTAGTATATACTCTACCGACTTCATTTATATCGGTAAAAACAACACGTAAGTTTCAGTTACTCTATAATCTCTCACACGAATAGTCCAAAAATCACAAGCCGTAACCAAAAGACATAAGTCTTAGCTAAAAAGAATAGGCCCTTTGTCCTAGACGATCACAAGGCATTAGTAATTTTCTCCATTCCAAGCACCTGAAAACGGGCAAGAGAAACCGACCTTTCTTAATTTCCTGCTATCACCAGTAGAATTTAAAAGGGAGCTAAGCTAGCTCATGATAACCAATGAACAGCTAGCCTTCTGTTTCTTGGTCATCTAGTGCTGCCTCTTTTGTGGCTTCACTCTCTCTCCCTCTCTTTTGCGTCCTGGGCTTCTTTTCCATGTATCGGGCCAATATATTCCCTGGGCCGTCCGAGGAGCTCCTGGGCTAACATAGTGCTCACTTTCCTGCAGATGGAAGCTTAGCATGCATGGCGACATACATAAGGGTCTGTTCTTTTTGGCTACGGCTTGTGGCTTTTGGCTGCGGCTTGTAACTTTTGAGCTGTTTGTATGAGAGATTACAGAGTAACAGAAACTCACATGCGATTTTTACCGATATAAATGAAGTCAGTAAAGTATGTACTACAATTAGCTAGTAGACCCTATCTTAAAAAAATACTCCGTTTAAAAGCTATTTACTGTAGAAAAGTCAAAAAACAGCTTTTAGAAGCTGAAAAGAACAGGACCTAAGATCATCCAAGATTTGCAAGCTATCTCTGTCAATTATATTAATCCTGATCTTGATCATATCCGTACCTTAACAGGGACTATCAGGTCGAAGCAGCCATTCATTCTGGGAGAAAAGGCATTAGCGATGGCCGAACAAGGAAAGGCAAATCTTTCTGAGAATGAGACCGCGGCCCTTTCGGAAGATGGCCTTGCAATACACCCAACTCTGGCCAGTAGTTTGCTCAATCAGTCTACGAAATTGCATGTCGGCCAGATTGGACGGCAGCCAAGCGTACATGTACTGCTTATTACTACACGTACATGTGAACGTCGGAAACTATGGTCGTCTTCGGTGTAAGTTCGTGCGTGCACTCAAGTGATGCCGCCATGATGCCGTCGGAAACTATGGTCGTCTTGCTTATTACTACACGTACTTTTGAAGGTAGAGGAATGATAGCTCCGCCTCCCTGCCTTCATGCGCGTAGCGCCCTTGGTCTACGTCGCTCGTGTCCGCCCTGGACGGATACGAGTTTTTAAAGGTAGGGGAACGACGGCTCTGCCTTTCTGCCTCCGTGTGCGTAGCGTTCTTGGCCTACGCCGATCGCGCACGTCTTGGGCGGGCGCGGATTTTTTGAAGGTAGGAAAACGGCACCTCCACCTCTTTGCCTCCACGCGCGTAGCACCCTGGGCCTACGCAGCTCGTCTTCGGTGTAAGTTCGTACGTGTAGGTTGGGGAACGTGCTTTAGCAAGAGCTTCAGCTAAAGCCTACTTCCTCCTAAAGTGAAAGGAAATCGGAGCAGAAAGGAAGAATCTTGCATATAAGCTACGCCGTTCCAAATAAAGAAAGAACATTGGAATGCAGGCAGGATTTCATTAGGATTTAAGGGTGTTAAACCATGTATAACCAAGGCGAAGCTAGGAACACGTCTAGGCCAAAAATAAGGCCAGCTACATGGACTTCGATGCCAAGGAACGCATTGTTTGGAAGCAACGTACCCAGCTCAAGACGTAGCATAGGAGCCAAGTCACCTGAAACTCAGATCTTCAAACCAGCAGCACACTCTTCCCTCCCAATCTCCAACACAGTGAGTGATACATATATATATAATAGACTACGTGCATGCTAGCTCAAGTCACCACCACAACTCACTCGATCGCCTCCTCTTACTACAGCTACAGAAGCAGAAGCAGAAGCAGCAGCAGCATCGTCGCAGAGCATCCAATCCATGGCTTTCAACCCTAGCCCTCCAGGCTTTGGTTTCCCCTACTTCCCTCCAAACCCTTATGCTCCAAAGCCGCCGCCACGCCCTCAAGCCCCACCACCCCCACAGCGTTTTCCGCCACCGCCTATGCCACCCGTTCGACCCCCACCTACACCTATGCCTCCTGCTCGACCCCACCTCCGCCACGCCATGCTCCCCACCACCCACTCAACCCCAACCACCGCCACGTTATGCCCCGCCTCCGCCTCAATACCCCCACCACCACCTCGTCGTGCTCCACCCCCACCGTCACCGCCCATTCGACCACCACCTCGACCAACACCTCACCCTCAAGCGCCACCACCACCGCGCCCACTAGCCCCGCCTCCACCTCACATCAACCCACCGGCGCCCATGCCTCCTCCACCAAGCCCTCCGCACCACATGGTCATCATCGTGGTGTTCGTCTCGCTAGGCGGCCTCCTCTTGCTGGCATGCCTCGCCGCCTTCTTCTGCTGGCACAAGAAAAAGGAGAGGAAGACGGAAAGGAAGGCGGAGATACTGAACTTCAGCGACCATGTCCACGTCAACAAGGCGACCATGTCAGGTGGCGATGGCCCCAAGGCCGTCATGCTGTCAGTAGAAGAGGACATCAAATTCCAAGAGGCGGTGAGGAAGCAGGAGGCCGTCGGCGAGGGGTCGAGCACGGCAGCGGCAGGGAAGACATCACACCACAGCGGTTGGCTCTGGCACAGGAAGCAGGAGAGCAAAGCAGATCAGGAGGCAGAGCTCATCAACGTCACGGAACACATCCACGTTGACGAGAAGATCGTGCCAGGACCCCACGGCCAGAGGATCGAGATCCTTTCAGAAGATGAAGACATCAGATTTGAAGAGGCAGACAAGAAAGAAGAAGCGTCTGAAAAATCAAAGACGCACATAATCAAGTCCTAAGAAGGCTGTGCCACAATCTGCCCAAGTTTGCCTATACTGAAGGTCCTTCAGCTTGAGGCAATGATCATTTTCATACCCATACCTGTACCCTTGCATGCATTGACTATTTCGATAAGATTGTAAGTTCTTTCGTATGACTGTAATAAGGGCGTCAGAGACCCCCATTTCATTGAATGGAATATGTAATTCAGCATTTGTATACGAACAAGTTAAGTGTGTGAATGGATTTTTTCAGCGAAATTTCACAAAACCCCACCGTCAAAGAGGCCCATTAGTAGACACAACGTTTGAGTTCATATAATTGCTTCCCCTTTGTGTCATGAGCACAAAGTGAATTTCCGGGACTAGAGCAAAAGGTGAACACGGCTGCAAACTAAATTTCTTTACAGGGACCTAAATGCAATTTCTAGTACTTGTTATCACTACAGAAGATATCATAATCCTCACTATTTCTGCTACTTAGTTAATTGCAATGGGAGTAATTCGCTTCTTAGTAGGCTTACTCGATGCGCTATTCTTAGTCGACACTGGTGGTGGTGTCACTTGTACAGCCACAGGACTGGCTTCCATCTTAGCTTTGCTGGCACCAACATCAACTTCCATACTGTCTACCGTTGATGGCTTTGTGTTTTCACAGGTCACATTTCCTTCAGCAATTTCCCTTGTTCCTGAGAGTTTTGAAGAATTGAACCATGTAACAAGAGTCTTCAGGAAAATACATGTCAGAAGGAACAATGATAGTGAAGGTATCCAAGATGGAGATTGTATAGGTCTGGTATGCACAAGTATCTTCAAAATAATTATATCCACACCCTTGCATGCATTGACTATTTCCATAAGAGTGTATGTTCTCTTGTGTGACTGAAATAAGCACATTGGAGACCCCATTTGATTAAATGGAATGTGATTGTTGTTGTTGACATTTGTATATGCTTGATTTATGTGTGCAAATGGAATTCTTTTAACAAAACTTCACAAAAACAATCTCGAAGAGGTCCAGTGGCTGCATGTTACTTCATAACAAAAATGTGTTCATAAACACAACTTTTCTGTTCATATAATTGCTACCCTATGCGTCATGAGCAGCAAGTGAATTTTTGGGACTAGGGCAGAAGGTGATCACAGACGCAAACTAAATTTCTTTACAGTGTAACCTTAAATTGATTTCGAATACTTCCAATCACTAGAGAAGATATCATAAGCCTAACTACTTCAGCTACCTAGTGGATTGCAACATGAGTAACTTGCTTCTTAGTCCACTTACTCAATGTGATGTTCTTGGCTGACACTGGTGGAGGTGTCACTTCTAAAGCCACGGGGAAGGTTTCCATCTTTACTTTGCTGGCACCAACATCAACTTCCATACTGTCGACTGTTAACGGTTTCGTGTTTTCGCATGTATTTCCTTCTGCAACTTCCTTTGTTCCTAGAGATTTTTAGAGAATTGAACCATATTATAAGAGCGTCTTCAAGTAAATGTAAGGGAAAAGGGCAATATAGGTAAATGGTCCAATATGCAGATTGTCAAGGTTTAGCGAGCATAGCTACTATAGCATCTTCAGATTCATGTCAGCAACCCAAAACAATCATATGAAGTTGCATTGAAAGAGATGGTCCTGACAGCTTGTTTTGTCAGTCTTATTAGCATCAAGTAGCCTAAGATACTCCACCTCTGTCTTGAACCAAGAATCGCAGGATGTTGCAGCACATGCAAATGAAAAATAATTGGTCCTAATAGGACTAGCAGTCAATTGTTTTACACACTAGAAGTCAATGACAAAATAGAAAAGGAAATTATATCAGTTTCCTTAAGAAGACCACTCTGATTAGATCAAATATATATAATATTGCAAGAGGTAACTTGATTACTGAATGCCAAATTGCTAGTAACGGGTGAGTTCATTCAATATTCAAGAAATATGGAGGACACAGTTTAGATGCTGACAGGATTGGATGCAGTATTGAGGCATTGGGATCATGATAAGAAAACATGTGCAACCACCCCCTCCCCAAAAAAAAGAGACATGGAAAAAGGAATATATAGAAAATACCAGAGAGGATATGAGGCTGCCCCAGTTCCTCATTCTCAAACTCAATAATTGTGCAGTAACCATCTCGTGATGACACTGCCAGGTACTTAGCATCAGAAGACCTGACAGATTAATGACAGGATGAATCTCTAGTTCCAGTATAAATGACAAATAAGACAAGTTCCTCTCTACCCAATGGAGAAGACTCTAGAAGCAAAATTATTGTAGTACTCACCATGCAATATCTGTAATGGCAGCATAATGTAGACCAGCATGTATTAGTATTGGAGCAACACTTTCAGTGTCATAGACATACAGAGAGTTCAAAGTAGCAACAGCGAAAACAACTCTGTAAGGAAGTTTGAAGAAACCATCTGCAACAGTTCCGAAGTAGTTCAGCTTCAATGTAACAGATGAGTAAAACAGTGAGAACCTCAAAGCAAGGCAAAGCTGCAAAGCAATTGGGCTACCTGATTGAGAACCACGTAGGCTCAAAAGAATAGGGCAAAAGCGCACGGCTACTATAGCTTTACTTGCGCCAGGGAGTTGTATCGCAGGCCTGCAGTGCCAAACAAAGTCAGTATCCTAAACGAACTACAGAGCTATGTATATGGATAACTTATATGCTGATTGATGAAACATTAAGATGTTAGTAATTTAGCACATCTGTAAGAAACAAACCGTTTCTTCTTAGCATCCTGCAGGCTGCAGCAACTAAGAAAACAAAGACAAGCTTAGGACTTAGTTCCCTCTTATAACTGGCTCTTAGATGAAGTTGATTTAACTTTCCAGAAACACCTGCCTAAATATGTGTCCATGTTTTCGAAGCATCCACAAAACTTCTTCAAGTTTACTGGTGATTTCATGTTTGGTGTGATGTGAAGGAGAAAATTAGTGATAAAGCTTCTCTGATGCTCCATTTGATGTTTGGTGTGATGTGAAGGAGCAAATTAGTGATAAAGCTTCTCTGATGCTCCATTTTTCATGTTATCTTGGTGTAAGTACCAGCTGAACTCAATGGAATGGAGTCATTTATTTATAAGGCAAGAACATAGTGGTGTTATTTCAAGTATTAGATGTGCTACCTTGAGAGGTCTCTCCTTGACATTATATAAGCGGTATTAATCATATCAGATGAGTATTTGCACAGGCCTGGTTAAGATAAAAGAGAGAAACAAACTTGTTAATGGCATATAGAGTTACTATGACAGAGAATGTGATGAAGATAGGCTAAATGATGTGCTAATGGAAAAATAGTTATACCTGCCGGCAGTACTAGAAAAGATCCGTCAGGTGACCATGCCAACCTTCGGAAGAAAGATGGTAATGTCTCATCATGAAACAAGTGAGTTTTAACTGGTGGCTGCAAGATAAAGGATATTATTTTTGTTCAATGCACATCCAAAGGATGTGGCAGATAAAGTAGATCAAACAAACCTTGGACTCATCATGATTTTGATGTTCTGCCTTCACCAGCGTATGCTGGCACACAAAGTTCATCTTCTCCATGTTCTTTGATTTCCCTTGAGGCTTATTTGCATATATTCTACAAGTTCTGTCTGAGCTCAACGAAGCAATATATTGACCCAGAGGATCCCATGCCACTCCTTGAACATAATGCAAATGGCCCTCCAACTTTTGTTGCACCGTGCCTGAGAATGATATTGCATATCAACCATATAATACTGAAATCATGGCGCTGCAAACAAAAGATAACCTGTTGCTGTAGGAGTTACCTTTATTAGCATCCCATATTATGCAACTGTTGTCAACTGAAGCAGAAACAAGGAATGCACCATCATGCAACCACTGCAGGTCAAGGACATCCTTGTGATGGAACCTAGGAAACAAATTAGGAGCTTAGCAAGTATTAACAAGAGGATGGATGAATCAAGGAAATTCTTTTAGATGGTAAAACTCACAGCAACGATTTGTGCACTTTCCAAGCCTCGCCATCATCAGTGGAATGCAACTTCCAAAGGATAATACCACCACCTGTCGATTACAAAACAAGCCAATTTACATAACTAGGATACGCAAAATTCACTTGAACATTTAGCTACAATGGAGATAGCTTCAACTTAGACGAGTTAACATATAATCCTATGGTAGATGTAAATGCTCGAGATGAGTAGTAAGTCAAGCAGGATTTTCAACACAACTCATAGTGAACATAGCCGACTACCACCAACCTAGCAGATTGGACTGGTAGTCTATACTTGTTGGAACTTTTGGAAAGAAAGGAACCGGAGAACCTTCCTACAAAGCCACCTCGGCAAGCAGGCAGTAGCTGACAAAATATTCTGAAGACGTTGCCGCCAGAAGCTGTGCGCTAGCCTCTTAGCAGTTTTTGTTGTTACCATTTTTGTCGGTTTGTTTTGTGAATTTCAAAACCTCCGTACAAAACCAACCATTAAATCCCTTCCTTAATTGAATTGGCAGAGATCCGGCCTTTCGTTTTTTTTTTAAAAAAAAGATGCAATGTGAAATTGAACATACCATCGGCACCAGACGCGAGGTTTTCGCCTGCATAGAACCAGTGGGAGAGATGGGGTTAATTAAGTAAATCCAAAGACTACAAATGTAGAGGACATTTCTTTTACAAATTTTCTTAGGAAATAAAAAAGGTGTACTTGCTCAAAGGGAAACAAAATAGAAACTGCCTAGGCTCACAGAGATTGAGATTGAAATGGTGTTAGCACCTACCAGAAGGAGAGAAGCGGAGGACGTTGACGGCGGAACTGTGAGAGGAGAGGCTGGTGTGGTAGGAAGCAGTGGGGAGCTTCTTGTCGGGATCATCCGACGCAATGACCCAGATCTGCAAGGCAAACGTCATGAAATCGGCGGTCAAAATTGGGGGGAAATGAAGCGGCAAACCGAGGATCACAGCACAGCAACGAGAGGTCTCTGGATTGTTGGATCTCTTGAGGAGGGAGTAGGCAGAGACCTTGATGTCGTGGTCTCCGCCTCCGGTGGCGAGGCGGCGGGAGGCGGGGTGGAAGTCGAGGGTGAGCACCGGCTGCAGGTCGTGCCAGTTGATCTGCACCGTGCCGCCCCGCATCTCTCCAACCTCCTCTTCTTCTTCTCCGGTGGGGTGGGGTCGAATCGCCTCCTCCTCCTCCTCCTCTCGAGGCTAGGGTTTGGGGAAGGCGGGAAAAGGGAGGGGATTCGGCGCGCGACGGCGCCTCAGCTCTGGTGGACTGGCAAACGGAACGTCCGGCCCGGCACGGCGTAGCCCGTTTAGGTACATCCGTCGGACACGATCAAGTTATTGTGCTGATCCACACACCAGCCGTCTAGCTAGACATGGCATGATGGACCGAACCAGATCGGCATGGATATATTTAGCCCAACGGGCCACGATAGCCCGTTGAGCACGATTGTTGGTGGGGAGAGAGGAGGTGGTAGTTAAAACTTAATTTACTGCTAGTCACAAGTAAGTTTATTGCAAGTAGCAGGTAAATTTACTGTCACTCACAAGTAAATTTATTACGATTATGAATAATTTTACAATGTTGTGTACATAATTTACTGTCATTCATGTAACGAATTACTTCACAAAATGTACAAAAATGAACTCATGTAATTAATAATCCTAGGAGTTGCGTGTCCTAAGGCTCTCTAGAATATCGAAGAGGGGATTAACAACATTAAATGTGTGGAATAGCATATAGAATAGTAGCTCTGCCATGTATACATTGCCCTTCTCCTGCATACAAAAGAAATACATCATAACCCTAAATTACTATATATTACGAAACAATATATTGCATGTAATAGAAGAAATTAATGTTTACCGATTCTATGGCAATTTGGATCTTCTATCCTTCACCGTTGCAAAATTCCATGAACTTCATGATGAAGGCACAGTTGTTCGAGAGAACCTATTTTAGCATGGTGAACAACAGCCTTCTTTAGTACATAAATTTTGGGAATTTCCTATCGGTCGCGGCATGGAAGGTGCCATTCAAATGTGCAACTACCTTGTTGCGACTACACGATGATGATCATCGGGGTCAGTGCATTTTTGAACATAATTGTTCGAGTCTAGCTCATCGATGCGCTTGCGAATAATGTTTATGCAATACACCGACCAGTGGGAGTTGTGAAGCAAGGGGAGGAAGACCTGACAATTGAACCAGAAGGGATTGACGACGATGTGAAGACAACATTTATTGCTTTCATAATGTAAAATTACTATAACTCACTAATTTTATTGCCTTAGTGTCCATCTTGTCGAGTTGAGCTCCCAAAATACTCGTGGTGAGCGCGTTGTTGTACTGTTCATTTTCCAAGAACTCCTCGACGTTTAGCAGCCTCTGCAAAATATAAAGTCATAACCATTTAGCTGATATTTACTGCTATATATCTAACAATTACTGCTAGAACACAAAGAGTTTACTGTCTGAAAAAATATACTAAAAGTTCCTAAGAGAGAAAAAATCCTGTAGCCAGACTCTTTGGCCTCAGCCCCACATCGTTGTGGTGCATGCAGTCGATGAGCAAAGACATGAACATGTCTTTAGTTATATGGCTGTCATTGAATGAGGTCGTGTATCACCACTGGTGCCAAAGAGCACAGCATCGTTGGACTGCAGCAAGACCTCGCTGCCACTGAAAGAAAAAACCAAAGGTAGGTCACATCACGGTGCAGATGATGAAAAGAAACAAACACGCTCGTATTGGAGAAAACAAAAAGAAAATCTTACCCATTTAGGCTCTAGTCATTTAGTATGAGCTCCATAGCCTTGATGGCAATGTCAATTGGCACATATAGCCACGTGGCATGGTACTTGAATGGAGAGACCAACTTGCTAGGAACTCTGGTCATCCTCTTCCCCATTTTGGTCTGCTTGGCCTTGGCGGGTAAAACAACAACCTACATAAAAAAAACTTTTTATTGCTATAGTTGTATTAGAATTACCATGCGTTATGATACATACTACTACGTCGTCATAATCACCATGCCCGCGTCGATGGTGGTAGTGGTTAGATCAACTGTAGCAGCACCTCCTGGTGTTTTCCTGCTTGTGCAGTTTGGAGCTCCTACAGAAACAAACATACAATTTATTGTCATGACACTAATAGTTATTGTACTCTTATTGTAATATTACTGTATAATAAATAATAAGAATACTCAAAATAACTACATCTGACAAGAAATTTTGTAGTATATGTATTACTGCATTTTACTATCTCTTACTCAAAATTACTGCATCTGTCAAGAAAATTTACACATACGTATTAAAATGTGCCATGTAGCCATGTGAACGTAATGTTACTGTACTGTTGCTTGCAAATTACCATTAGAAACAATATATCGCTACTGCACACTTGCCTTTGTTGTCGTCATAGCATCCGGACCAATGTCGGTAGCCGCCACCTCGGTGGTGTTATCTTCATGCACCACTAGAGCGGTGGACATTGGATGAGGGAGGGCTCACGGTAGCCTACAGCTCAAGGGCTGCATCGGTGCTGAATATGTCGAGGTACATACCCTGGACAATACCAGCCTCAAACGTTGTAATAATTTTGTCGATGGAATCCGTGATGTTCGTCATGTTGCCCTCATCCTCCTGCTCCTGTTGGTCTGTGTAAATGAAAAAGATGCAATTAGCATCATAAATATGTAGCCACGTAGCGTGGGATATGACTTCTGACTTCACATATAAATTTACTACATCTATTAAGTGATCTTATCATGCTGAGGATCAACATCTTCATGTACTTGCTGAAAGGCTATTGTGCCTCCCACTTCCTCCTCGTTACCTTGAGTGGGAGGGAATAGGGACCTCAACGACACATATTCTGCGTTGGGGTGAAATGGAAATGCCTCTACTAGCGCTGCCATCGGTGCCACAGTCTGCAGAGGCGTGGTCTCAGCATCTGGTATGCTAGGTGCCTGCGCAACCTTGAGCCATTTCACCCTCCTCTCCTTGGTAGACGGGCCAAATGCCGAAGGCTCGTTTGGAATAAGCAGAGACCTGATCATGTGCACAACCTCGGTCTACATGGTTTGAAGTCTCCTGTGGGCCTTTTGGATTAGTCCCATGGTCTTCCCTACCTCATAGTCAAACTTTTGAATGGTCTCCATGGTGTCCCTTTATTTTTCCTTGCTCAATGATCATACAAATTCACTGAGCAGGGCACACATGCTGGGAACTGCCCAATGGCGGGCGCACAATGCTTCCTCTGGCATCTCGGCCTACACCGAGGCGCTGGGCAGGTAGCAAGTGCCCTTCCTAGACCTCAGCTGCACAGGGAAAGGAATGTTATAATTATTGCATGTGTAAAGCCCATTTATGACATGGAACCTATATCTTAGTGTCTATGACAAATAATTACTACATATTCAATAAAATGACATTGATATATTTTACTGCATATGACACACAAATTACTTCAAGATCACAAAACATGTCCTGCATATGTAAGTAGATAGATCTTTCACTACATGTGACACTTAGTAAAATGGCATTGATATATTTTACTACATGTAACATAAGGAGTTACTGCATATATGCGAAATGTTTACTACATATGTAAAACATACTTTTCCTACATGTCGTTACATACTATATTGTCTTCAAATTATCATAGAAAATGGTATGAAACTATCAATGGTATGGTTGGTGAACTAACATTGACCTTACTGAAGGTCTCCTTTCCATCTTCGTCCGCCACAATCTTGTCGATAAGCAATGTCAAGAAGTGTGCAGTGCAAGGGGTCTCGAGGGCGTCAATGCTGTGGATGCACCTCAAGTTGTTGAGATAGTAAATTTGTTGCATACATTTTACTAAGTGTCAAATAAAAAAATTACTACAGAGAAACTTCAAGATTATTGTCACAAAAAAGCATAAGCTAGGGAAAAACACATGGTTGCTTACGAGTAGGAAGGCGACGCATCCATATATAGACTTCGTGTCCTTCTTCTTCTTCTAGGAGTGTGCGACCTACCTCAGGTCATCGACGATGGCCATGGACTAGTCAACACCACTGAAATTTACGACATCCTTCATCAACAATGCGTCTGAGAGACCATGTAGAGGTCATCCCGTGTGTATGATGAGTAATTGACATTGGTTTAGGAAAGTCGAGTTTGAGTTGGTTGGTTCGGACCTTGACGTTGCGTAGTGTAACGGGCTCGGTCGGACTTGGTCAAACTTGGTTGTATGGGATTAGGATGCATATTCTGATGATTCGACAGGTTTGGACTCTATTATGCGTAAGTATGATTTGTTGATATTATTATACTTACATGTTTCGAGCGGTGCTATTTGATGTGTTTCTTGTCTGTGTGGTTGCAGGGCTTCGGAGCTAGGTCGTGGTGAGGCGTGGGAGGACCGGGACTAGGCACAGGAGGTGTTGAGGTCCAGACGGTCGGAGACGTCGAGGATGATTGAGGCTGTTGAGGTGGTTGCGAGCCGGGAGACGAGAAATCGGAGCTGGAGCTACCCGAGGTGGACACGACGGGCAGCGGCGAGGTGGATCGAGACTAGGCTCAAGGAGGAGTCGGAGGTCCAGACAGACGGATGCCGGTTGCGGTTGTGCGAGCAGGAAGCTTCAGAGTTGACTCAGGCTCGCGGAAGCGGATTCGGTTGGCGTTAATGGATAAAGCGCAGAGTTGGTGGAGGTTAATGGATAAAGCAAAGAGGAGACCTGTTAGTGGAAAGCTATAAATAGAGAGGTTGTTCTCTAGAGCCATTTGAGGGTTTTTGTGCATTTGCTCTCCATGTATGTGTGTTTTCTTGGACTGCTGTGAGAGGTGTAGACAGAAGTATGATTTTCATTTTGTGTTGGCTTCTGTGAGAGATTGGATGAATTGGATGTAAACTCTTGATTATTTTTTCATTCATGTCTCTGTATTGATTTCAAGAAATAGTTAAGCCATTCTGAGTTCTTGTTTCACTCTGTGTTTTATTTCTGTTTTTCAGAATGTTTCTGCTTTACTCTCTTTCTCATCTTTTCTGTTGAGACTTTGTTTGATTAGCTGCATTTCTTCCTTGCTTTGAACTGGGGATATACTCAAAGCCTCATGGCTAGCTCATTCCTGAAAGCAATGATTTGAATAGCCGTTCTCTCTTCAAGAAATCACTCGCTACAACCTTCCTCTGTTTTCGGCTTGTCTAGGGTTTACTGTTTGGTGAGCAGAGTATCTGTGATTTCCTGATGTCTTGGCAGCAAGTTTGCATTAGCTTTGTGTTTTCTCCTCCCGAGGTTAATTCCCTGTTATGACCAAAAGCTTCATGATCAAAGGATTCGAGATTCACAAGCTACTTGGATTTTGTCTCACCTTCGGTTTTCAGCTTGGCAATACTGTATTCACTGTTCCAACTATTGTCAATTGTTCAGTTTTCTTTAGCTCAAGTCGATGCTTATCCCTGTGACCTAATCTTCTTCCATCTCTTAGTTTTACTCAACCTTTCCTCAGTTTAGATCTTTTATTTCAGTCGAGTTACTACTTCTCAGCTTTCGGTTCAGTTTTTTTTTTTTTTGTATATCTCTTGTTTTCTGCTCAGTTTTCTTTTTCCTGCCGATTTGATCTTTCAATCTGTGTTTTCACTTCCTAAGATAGGTCAGGTATTTAGTTTGAAATTCTGTTTTTCTTGGCCAGAGAAGTACAGCCAACATTTGGCAAATTCTCTGTTGATCAGGACTACATCTCTGTTTACTGTGCCGACAGTATGTAGACAGCCGCCTGCTGTTTTTCTTTGACGCTAGCCTGTTCTCAGTTCAGCAGGAGCTTTAGCTTTTACAGTTTCCTTCCTTCAGTGTGCTTTCAGTTTTGAGCAGCAGTCAACCGCATTCTTCCTGCTCCCTCTTTTTCTTTACCAAGTTGCTCTTTATTCTGTCTGTTTACTTTCTGTTTTGAGCTGCTATTTAGTTTAAAACTTTAAACTCTTTGGCCAAGAAGAGCATCAAGAATCCAAGATTTTCTCTATTTTCCAGCCGGCAGCAGTACTTACTGTTTCTGCCATTTTTCAGTGCTCTGTATTTTCAGCAGGAGCTGCAGCATCTTTTGCTTTCATTTTTCTCTGATTTCAGTTTTTCGGCAGCAAGCAGTTCACACTGTTTTCAGATTTCGGTCAGCAGCCAGATTTCAGCAGCCCCTCTTTCAGTTTGTTCTCAGCTACAGTTTTTTCATTTTGCCCAGTTTGTCCAGCCTCAAGTGTGTGCAGTTTTCTGATCTCTGCAGATCTCTTTGCTTCGCATTCAGTTTCAGTCATCAGTGTTTGCAGAGTTCAGTCCGGCTGTGCTGTGTTTCTTTAATTATCAGTTTGCTTTTTGGCAGAGCTCTTTTAGTTGGCTATTCTCAGTTCGTTCTCCCTTGCCACAATCAGTTTATCTTTTTAGCGAAAGATCTGGTTTCAGTTGATTCTCGTTGCCCAGTCATTCGGTCTTGTCCAGTCCTTTCAGTTTTCGGTAAAAATATTTTCGGCTTTCAGTAAGTGAATTTCTTTTGTCTTCATAGCTTTTCTAGCTATCGGAGAGAAGAGATCAATGTGGATACTTTGAGGCGAATTCTAAAAGGCACCATTCACCCCCCTCTGTTGCCGTTTCCGATCCTACAGCGTCCTTCCTGATGATGTTGTTGCTGGTCGCCGAGAAGATACGCGTACTAAAGGCAACTAGAAAGAAGCACCTGACCATGAGGATGTTAGTGCCCTTGGACTTAATCCTCTTGAGTAGAACGTCAACTTGATGTCATCGTTCTTTGGCATGCCGAGTGTAACATCCTAAAAGTCAGGATACTAAAAATGTGTAATTGTTAAAAACTTTTTTATTTGCATCCCATTTGCATTTTGTTTTGTCGGATCTTCCCTAGTTTTTTATTAAGGTTCCAATAAATAATAATTTATGGGAATATAATTTAGAATGAAAGATGCAAATAAGAATATGAAAAGATGATCCAGCAATTAGGGCATGAGAATTTACACTAATAGTTTTGTTAGTGCAAAGCCAGCCGAAAGAGCTAAAAATTATGATGCAAGCAATAATAAACCAAAAATAAATTTTGAGCTCAAGTTCCAAAATAAAGGACGAGTTAAAAACCTAAAATAAATTAGTAAGAAAGAAGGGAATATATGAGTTAGAATCTAAAAAGGAATTAAAATCCTAAACTGAGCCATTTGTCTTTATTTTAAAAATCCAAGCTAGACAAAAGTTCAAACAAGGGTTTCCACTCAAGATGTTGGTTCTATAAATCAAATAAAATCCTAAACTGAGCCATTTGTCTTTATTTTAAAAATCCAAGCTAGACAAAAGTTCATGCTACGCCCAGGCTGAGCTAGCATGCGCGTGACCCATGTCTAGCCCTCATCGACCATGCTTTCATGTGCTAGCCCTGTCCTTCTTGTGCCTGTGCCGGTCGCATCATGCCACAACATTTGACTGTGTGCCACCGCTCCTCGCCAGCATTCAAACCATTTCCACATCATCATGGCATTTAAGCACACGGTGACACCTCTCGCCGCACTGACCATCACCACTCCGTCAATTGACCACGGCACCACAGACCCACCGTGAGAGAACCTCCTCCATTCGAGCTAACAATATTTTATTTGAGTTCCTTGTGCCTTAATGTATTTGATGGAATTTCCTTGGATTTTTATGAAGTTATTTGCTATTTTTCATGGCTTATTTAAGTTCTCTGTATTTTTCTAAAATGAAAATGCTATTTAAAATTTTGGAAATTAGCTTGGGCCGAAACCCTCCTCGGATACCTCACTACATTCACAGGAACTCGGCCTTATAAAGGGGATGCAAGAGATGGCGCTGAGATGACGCGAGCGCCCGGCTCCGAGGAACCCGGGCCAGCCCGCGCCTCCGAGTTCGCCCGCCGTTGCGCAGATCTGGCGAAGAAGACGAAACGTCCGCCACGGGAATCGCACGCGGGGAGCGCACGAGGGGAGGAGACCGTCTCCTCCCCTTATCTCTTCGCGCTAGCCACCGACAGGTGGGCCCACCGACGTTTCTTTTCTTTTTCATTTTCTCTTTTCTCAATTGGAAATTTACACAATTGCCCCTGAAATACAACATGGGCAATCCAGTAGCTTTTCTTTAGGACCAATTGCCCCTAAAGGCATGTACTTTTCTTTAGGACCAATTTATGGGGTAAGAACACGACTCTTGATCCTATCCCCTGAGTGCCAATCCAGTAGCTTGCCAAAAGTGGAAACCACATGAGCAATGTAGTGCTGGTTAATCCAACCAACTTGAGTAAAAGTTGCCTCAAGCCAGTTGATAGCTTCATTATGTCTATGAAATCTAAGGTTATGATGCTCATCTAGAAACTGTGTATTGCCAAAAACTAGCATATCTCTCTGGATTGCCGAGCTTAACTGGAAAATACCAACTCCAAGATGATGGGGGGCATCTTACCACATGCATCTGTAGATGACCCTGGATAAAATCCATGATGTCCAGAACTGCATGTGCAATCTGCTCTTCCTGTGGTGTTGCATGCAAGATTGCAATGGCGTAGTCCTCATGTTGTTCAGGCGGTGAATCTTGAAAGACAAGATCAGCTCAGGGGCAGCCAGAGTTGACCTCCATCTTCAATCTGAAGACCCGTCAGGATGAAGCAACAGAAGATGGCGGCAGTAGGATTTCAGGAGGATTTTCTTGCGGAATTGGGGTTTTTGGGACGACGGAGGACCGATGGGAGGAAGATGAAGAGTCGGATGCTTGGAATTCCTCGCCAATCCCGTAGGCTAGCTTTACTGTTACACGATTCTACTGGAATCCATGTCTGCTTGCTAGATTTCCTGAGAGAAAGAAATTGACTTGCCTTATGACCATAATTGTAACAAACTCAACACCTGATTTGATTCCAGCACGCGCGAAGAGATATGACTAGCCCGTAAACAACGCTAACATTGTAAAGTTCGATTTGAATTTTCCACAATTGAAGGAGAAGATTGTGGAGCAGAGTTCAATTTGAAATTTGAATCTCGGCAATTCAACCTAGAAAGTAAGGGTTCATTGTTTGGATGAGAATCACATGTGGCCGGAAACAATTTGAATGGCATAATTGAAGAACTCTGCAGATGGAGATAATGCTTGATCCGCAAGAAAACCGAACCAACTTTGATCGGCACAGAATTATCAAAAAAATTTGATGGATGGTTTGTCTACAAAAGAAAGTTGCAAGGAGCAAGAAGCCATTCATCGAAGAAGATGAAGGATGGACAGAGGAGCCATACCTCCAAAGAACCTCGGCTGACATTGCTGAGCCTTCGTATTCGAGAATATTCGTATTCGCATTCGTATTCGCATTCATATTTGAGAACATCCGTATTCGTATTTGATTATTTTTTTTTGCGCATGTCTAGATGCCGTCAACCACATTTGATATTCCTTGCAGAAATTAGCACCACCATCACGCTAGATATGAAAATGAAGAGAGAAATGTTTGGTGACGCATTGTTTTAGAGAATAAACCAGAAAACTAATTGCTTTAGAAGCCACTGAATAACTGAAAACCATAAACATAGACTTTTTTTTTAACTTGAAAACCCAATGCATTACCACTAAGGCAATATTGAAGAGCAATACCAATGAATTCATCCGTCACCCAAAATGTGAAGCTGGAGAAAGTTGCAAGGAGCAAGAAGCCATTCATCGAAGAACATGAAGGATAGACAGAGGAGCCATACCTCCAAAGAACCTCGGCTGACATTGTCGAGTCCATCCAAAGGATGGAGAAAGTTGCAAGGAGCAAGAAGCCATTCATCGAAGAAGATGAAGGATGGACAGAGGAGCCATACCTCCAAAGAACCTCGGCTGACATTGCTGAGCCTTGGAGCCATACCTCCAAAGAACACTATCTGCAAAAGTCCTTCCCGAAGAGGAGTCCCAATCCTTGTGGAGGACCTCGGCTGACATTGTCGACCGGAGAGATTAGAGAATCACTGGCAAAAAGGAAGGAATCCATCGAGTTTCCTCCGGTCACCAGCTCGTCGCCATACCTCCAAAGAACCTCGGCTGACATTGTCGAGTCCATCCAAAGGATGGAGAAAGTTGCAAGGAGCAAGAAGCCATTCATCGAAGAACATGAAGGATGGACAGAGGAGCCATACCTCCAAAGAACCTCTACCGACATTGCTGAACCTTGGAGCCATACCTCCAAAGAACACTATCTGCAAAAGTCCTTCCCGAAGAGGAGTCCCAATCCTTGTGGAGGACCTCGGCTGACATTGTCGACCGGAGAGATTAGAGAATCACTGGCAAAAAGGAAGGAATCCATCGAGTTTCCTCCGGTCACCAGCTCGTCGCCATACCTCCAAAGAACCTCGGCTGACATTGTCGAGTCCATCCAAAGGATGGAGAAAGTTGCAAGGAGCAAGAAGCCATTCATCGAAGAACATGAAGGATGGACAGAGGAGCCATACCTCCAAAGAACATCGGCTGACATTGCTGAGCCTTGGAGCCATACCTCCAAATAACACTATCTGCAAAAGTCCTTCCCGAAGAGGAGTCCCAATCCTTGTGGAGGACCTCGGCTGACATTGTCGACCGGAGAGATTAGAGAATCACTGGCAAAAAGGAAGGAATCCATCGAGTTTCCTCCGATCACCAGCTCGTCGCCATACCTCCAAAGAACCTCGGCTGACATTGTCGAGTCCATCCAAAGGATGGAGAAAGTTGAAAGGAGCAAGAAGCCATTCATCGAAGAACATGAAGGATGGACAGAGGAGCCATACCTCCAAAGAACCTCCGACATTGCTGAGCCTTGGAGCCATACCTCCAAATAACACTATCTGCAAAAGTCCTTCCCGAAGAGGAGTCCCAATCCTTGTGGAGGACCTCGGCTGACATTGTCGACCGGAGAGATTAGAGAATCACTGGCAAAAAGGAAGGAATCCATCGAGTTTCCTCCGGTCACCAGCTCGTCGCCATACCTCCAAAGAACCTCGGCTGACATTGTCGAGTCCATCCAAAGGATGGAGAAAGTTGCAAGGAGCAAGAAGCCATTCATCGAAGAACATGAAGGATGGACGGAGGAGCCATACCTCCAAAGAACCTCGGTGACATTCTTGAACCTTGGAGCCATACCTCCAAAGAACACTATCTCAAAAGTCCTTCCCAAGAGGAGTCCCAATCCTTGTGGAGGACCTCGGTGACATTGTCGAACGGAGAGATTAGAGAATCACTGGCAAAAAGGAAGGAATCCATCGAGTTTCCTCCGGTCACCAGCTCGTCGCCATACCTCCAAAGAACCTCGGCTGACATTGTCGAGTCCATCCAAAGGATGGAGAAAGTTGCAAGGAGCAAGAAGCCATTCATCGAAGAACATGAAGGATGGACAGAGGAGCCATACCTCCAAAGAACCTCGGCTGACATTGCTGAACCTTGGAGCCATACCTCCAAAGAACACTATCTGCAAAAGTCCTTCCCGAAGAGGAGTCCCAATCCTTGTGGAGGACCTCGGCTGACATTGTCGACCGGAGAGATTAGAGAATCACTGGCAAAAAGGAAGGAATCCATCGAGTTTCCTCCGGTCACCAGCTCGTCGCCATACCTCCAAAGAACCTCGGCTGACATTGTCGAGTCCATCCAAAGGATGGAGAAAGTTGCAAGGAGCAAGAAGCCATTCATCGAAGAACATGAAGGATGGACGAGGAGCCATACCTCCAAAGAACATCGGCTGACATTGCTGAGCCTTGGAGCCATACCTCCAAATAACACTATCTGCAAAAGTCCTTCCCGAAGAGGAGTCCCAATCCTTGTGGAGGACCTCGGCTGACATTGTCGACCGGAGAGATTAGAGAATCACTGGCAAAAAGGAAGGAATCCATCGAGTTTCCTCCGATCACCAGCTCGTCGCCATACCTCCAAAGAACCTCGGCTGACATTGTCGAGTCCATCCAAAGGATGGAGAAAGTTGCAAGGAGCAAGAAGCCATTCATCGAAGAACATGAAGGATGGACGGAGGAGCCATACCTCCAAAGAACCTCGGTGACATTCTTGAGCCTTGGAGCCATACCTCCAAATAACACTATCTGCAAAAGTCCTTCCCGAAGAGGAGTCCCAATCCTTGTGGAGGACCTCGGCTGACATTGTCGACCGGAGAGATTAGAGAATCACTGGCAAAAAGGAAGGAATCCATCGAGTTTCCTCCGGTCACCAGCTCGTCGTCATAGAAGGGAGGGGTATTTGTCTTCTCGAATGCTACAATACTTTGTACTGATGTCATCTTATGGTCCGACCACCACTTTAAAATAAATACAAAAACATATAAAATAAAAATCTCTTTCCAATATTTCAAAAATTTTAGATTTCATAGCAAATATAATCCTCATAAGACTATATCACTTTCGTTAGCCTGCAAACAGGAGAAGGACACCTTGTACATACCAGGTTTTGTTCTTTTCTTCTTATAGCTTATAACTTTCTCCGAACAAATAAACAAAATAGCTTCTTCGCCACCATTTCAAAATAGCTTATCTAAACAACCTTTTCAAATCAGCTTATCTACATCAAATCAGCTTATCTACATTCAGTTCTTTCGCACAAAAATTCGTACTAAAGCTAAAAGCTATCTACGCCAAAAGGAAAAAAAAAAAGAACAGAAGGCTGGCTACCTAGCAATACAATGCTCCTGAGATGCCACGGTCACACTGCCATTAAACAGACAATGGGCATCAGATTAAAGATAAATCTTCATAGGTCCGATCGAGCCTTTAATCACACTACACTATTCTGCGTTACAAGATAAAAAAAAGGTTCCTGATGAGAGAATTTGTGGCCATCAAAGATTATCTGCACAGTAAAAAGAAGACCTCCAAACAGTGAAGCTTCAAATTAAATATCTCATGACAAGTTGGCTAAGGAAAACTGTTGTAGCTAAAACTGTTATGGCTACTGATCAAACAGTATATGAAGAGAGTAGTAGAGTGAAGATGTTAAAGTAATGTCTGCCCCTTCGCTATGTCTAGGGCAGGTATATATATTTCCATGAAGCATATTTTACAATCATATCCTTACGCTCATGTGCCCTCTATAGGGGTATCTATATCATACACACATCCTATTTTAGACTCTACAACTCCTGCAGACCGGATGGGCTTAGATGGAGACCACCCCTACAACAAAAACAGATGTGTATGATGCCTTGATGGATCAAAACCACCAGGCAAACCACAAAGAAACTGGGCAGCCATCAACCACAAACTAGTGATAGCCACCGACAAGAAGGCAGCAGGAGGTTCAGCATAAACAACCAAAAAAAGATGTAGAAAATAATGCTGCACTGAATTAAACTCCATCTAATAGGAAAGAAACAAGCACAAATATCACTACCCGAGTAATGGCCACTCGCAGTTTGCACAATCCAACAACAATCCCAGGCAAACTCAAGAGATTCCACCCACAGTGTTTCACACAGACCCAACTGCATCATGAGCAACTCGTAGGATCTTACATAATAATACAGAATTCTCTAACACTTGCAGTACCACAACACAATTAGGAGACACAAAGTAGCTCAAGATTGAATAGGCTTGATCTTAAAGTGGAGATTGATAAGTGAAAACACGAAACACTTCAGATCCTGCACACAAAAACATCAATATCGTTAGGAATTGCTACCATTTACAGGTGTACCAAGCTGTGCACAACCAAAATACTAGTTTTCCTCAGAACAGTTTAAACCAAGATAGTAAAAATCAGGATGGGGTTAGCAGCTCCAGCTCATTACATGCTTTTGCGACCCACTGTAACTAGAATGTACATGCCACTAAGGCACTAACAGTTCCTTGACTGATCTAGAATTTATTAATATATGGTCATCCATGTACATGCCACTAAGGCACTAACAGTTCCTTGACATTTGTCCACTAAGCAAACCTAGCAGAAGATTAAGGATGTAATGATGAAATGATATCTATGGTAGATGAGTTTGGTCATTTTTTAAGTAGAGGAATCAAATTAAGAATGAATGTGTATAACCATTGCAGAAAATAAGAACTACTATCAAAGTCAGGCAAAATGAAGATGCTATCTTTTCCACTTAGATACCCTATCACCTCAAAAGGGTTTTTAGTTTTAACATATCTTACTGTCCTCTTCAGATACAACAAGCGATCACACAGTAGTTGTTTATCAAAAAACTGTTTCCTCAAACAAGTTGGGGGGAGGGTCCCTGCACTCCCCTGGGCCCACGACGACCTTGGAGAGATGGCACCCATCGGAAGGTCTACCCCGAGCCATATCTCCAAGCCGACCCCAGCAAAGTCCGCAGGCCAACCTCGGCGGAGTCCGGAGCCTACCTTGGCAAAGTTTGGAGCCAACCCCGAGGGGGTCTAGAGCCTACCTCGGCGGAGTCCAGAGACAGCCATGAACCGACCCTGGAGTCTTGGACATGGCAGGACCCATGTGGGGCAATAGACAAAGATGCCCCTAGGAGTAAGCTAGACCTCGAAGGCAAACTTGTAACTTTACTCGCCTCCCTCTCCTCCTCTATAAGTAGGACCCATTGTAATGGAGACGGGAGGCCATTGGTAACCCTATACACTCATATTGAACACACCCGGTCATTCATGTACTTCTCCTTGAGTCCCTCTGTATCCTCAGCCATCTCCTCATTCGACCATGGTGCTTCTAAGTTTATTGTCTAGTCTTGTATCGGCGACAATTAGCATCGGCCATGGGGATTTGAGCGAGAAGCTACATCGCTTAGGAAGATAAAGGTATGAAGGGTCGTCAGGCGAGTCCATGTCGTCCGCGTGTAGGTGCTTCGGACCGGCCCTGAACTCTATGCCTAACACCCTCCCTAGGGTCAAGCATGCGACAACTTGCCCTCCAGGGCCGAGTCACCTAACACTCCCCTTGCCCCCTGCTCCCCCGGGTCGAGCTTGCGACAAATCAACCTCCAGGGTCGGGTCACCTAATACCCTCTCTGGGGTTGAGCCTGTGACAACTTGCCTCTAGGGTCGAGTCACCCAGTGTTCAAGTAGGCGCTAGGCGGGCGGCAAGCAGGGGCCTAGCGCCTAGGCTGCCTAGGCGGGGCCTATGCGGGCCTAGGCGGCCGAATTAAAAATAAGAATAGTAGACAAAAATAAATAATCATGTATATATATTTGCTATTTAGAGAGGTCTAGATTGAAAGAAATCCATTAAAAAGTCTACTCAGAAATTTTAAAACCATAAGGACTAAATCACAAAAAATCATCACTCGACCACGTCTGTTAACCCTAACACCCGACCGCCGCTTTAACCCTAACTTCTTGACCTTTCCTCCATGATCCTCAGACCGATTGCTCTGCTCCTCCGCCGCCTGTTCTCTGCCGCCTCCTCCGCCGCCCATCCTCGCCGCCCTCCCGCCGCCCTTCCGTGTCACCCTCCGCCCCGGATCCGTGGGAGCGGCGCCCGTGGAATCTAGCGTGGGGACTCGGATCCGTGGCGGCCACGGATCTGGCGCAGGAGTCCGGATCTGCGGTGGCGGCCACGGAGCGGCGACGGCGGATCCGCGCCGGAGTCCGGCAAGTCGACGGCGGTGACGGCCTCGTGTGTGGTAACTCTTTCCCTCCCTCGGTTTATATACTCCTCCTCTATTCCTTCATTCCTTGGCGTCATGCGCCACCCGCCACCGCCCGCCCGGCCATCCGCCGCGCTTAGGCCGCCTGGCTCCGCCTTGGACCGCCTTGGTCCCGCTTTGACCGCCGCCGCCCACCCACCGACTAGGGGCCAAGGGGCGGCACCACTCATCGCTTAGCGCCTACTGCGGCGCTGGGCGGCCGCCAGCCGCCTTCTTGAACGCTGGAGTCACCTAACACTCCCCCTTTAGGGTTGAGCCTGCGACAACTCGCCCTCCAGGATCAAGTCGCCTAGCACTCTCCCTGGGATCGAGCCTACGATAACTCACTCTCCGGGGTCGAGTCGCCTAACACTCACCCTTTGGGATCGAGTCACCTTACGATTGCCCCTCGAGGCAAGTTAATAATTGACAGTCGCTCACGAGCTTCGTCTCAAGTGCCATGTTTTTTTCAATGGGAGATGGCGACATTCTCGCCTCCCCAAGCGAATAGCCGCTCACGAGCGTCCCGAGTGCCAAGGTTTTTTGAAGGGAGATGGCGACGTTCTTGCCGCCCCAAGCGAAGAGCTTCTCCGGAGCTGTCTCGAGCGCCACATTTTTCCAATGGGAGACGGCGACGTTCTCAGCTCCCTAGATGAAGAGCTGCTCACAGCTTCGTCGCGAGTGCCAACTTTTTTCCGATGGGAGACAACGACATTCTCGCCTCCCCAAGCACGAGCTTTGTCCCGAGCGCCAAGTTTCTTCCAATGGGAGAAGGTGACGTTCTTGCCTCCCCAAGCAAAGAGCCGATTAAGTTTTTTCGATGAGAGACAACGACATTCTTGCCTCCCCAAGCGAAGAGCCGCTCGCGAGCTTCGTCCCAAGATCTAAGTTTCTTCCGAGGGGAGAAGGTGACGTTCTCGCCTCCCTAATCGAAGAGCCGCTCGTGAACTTCTTGCCTCCCTAAGCGAAGCGAGCACCATGTTTTTTTCCGACGGGAGACAACGACGTTCTCACCTCCCCAAGCGAAGAGCTGCTCACAAGCTTCGTCTTGAGCGCCAAGTTTCTTCCGATGGGAGAAGGCAACATTCTTGCCTCCCAAGCTAAGAGCCACTCGCAAGATTCGTCTCGAGCGTCAAGTTTCTCCCGATGGGAGACAGCAACGTTCTCACCACGGCAACATTCTCGCCTCCCCAAGCGAATAGTCGCTCGTGAGCTTCGTCTCGACCGCCAAGTTTTTTCTAATGGGGGACGGCGACTTTCTCACCTTCTCAAGCGAATAGCCACTCGTGAGCTTCATCCCGAGCACCAAGTTTTTTCCAACGGGAGACGGTAACGTTCTCGCCTCCCCAAGCGAAGAGCCGCTAACTAGCTTCGTCTCAAGAGCCAAGTTTCTTCCGATGGAAGACGGCGACGTTCTCACCTCCCCAAGCGAAGAGCGGCTAGGGAGCTTCGTCACGAGCGCCATATTTTTCTAACGGGAGATGGCAACATTCTCGCCTCCCCAATTGAATAGCCGCCAGTGAGCTCATCTCAAGCGCCGAGTTTTTCAGATGGGAGATGAGGTAGCAGGACACCGCTAGTAAAGAGCAGCAAGCAAGCTTTATTATGATTTTAAGCAACAATGGTGCAAGCCTTATGAAAAGAACAAGGGCAACTACGGCCCCTTACACTCTTGCCAGAGAAAACCAAGCGGTCGCAGGATGAACTTCGAGAATCCTGGCTCCGCGCCGCACCGACTGGCGCACGAGCCGGCACCACGCCTCATGCAAGAGTCCCGACATAGGGCACAAAGAGTCTATCACGGGACGTTTTGCATGGTGGCACTGAGTATCGCGGCCGAGTCTCAGACCCAACCGTTTGCTCCCCAGTCGTGGCTAGAACTTAGGTGCCTTGCGTAAAGCTCGATGCTTAATCGACTCAGCACAAGAAGGTTTGGTTCTTGAGCGACCAACATCTAGTGTAGTGCGTCACACCACCATCTACAAAGGCAAGTAGCCATGGTAAACATTCCACCACACGGGCACACCCCAGAACAATAGACCAAAGGACAAGGAATTCGAACTTTTGTTAGCTGCCCCAGAGTTGAAAGGCCATCACTGTTAGTGATATGCCCTAAAGGCAATCATGGAGATAATTGTATCACTTTTATGTTTATGAATGTTTGAATAAAATGTAATTTTGTCAATTGAATAAATATCTTTTATATTGATCAACAAGTATGTGACTTGTTCGTGAAACTCTTTATTCATGTTTTGATGTTATTCTAAGTTATCCCCGATCTTATATCGTTATATGGGACGATTATGATTTATAGATCAGCACACGTATTGATTGATGATCTGTAACTGGATAGTAATAAAGGTAGCTTTCGGGTTTGCTATGAAACATGCGGAGGAATATGAGCGATCAAGATGGAATTTGCCCCTCCTATATAACAGGAGAGATATCTCTGGGCCCCTCAATGTGGTGGATTAAGAAAGTGCATGGGCATACCAAATGTGGTTAAGGAGTCAATCACAACTGAGTAATCCACTACAGGTTCGAGTGAAGGATCAAGCTATCATAGGATAGTACGTTTCTCGCCTTGAGTTCGATCTGGTATCATGAGGCAAAGGGATTGGTACATAAGCACTATATTGATTCGTCCGATATGATCTTTATGTGTATTTGGGAGTCGTTATGTTCTGCTAGGGACCGCTATTGACTTATAGGCCGAGGAGTTTTCAGCCCATGGCCAAATGCATATGAACCTACAGGGTCGCACACTTAATGGGTTGGAACGATAAGGGGTTAGATGATAGTTTCCGAGTAAGATTCGATCTCTACTCGTATCGGATATGGATCCGATTGGAATATAAGGAGAGGTACGGGGGCTAAGGGATGGATCTCGAAAACACACCCGTCGAAACCCTAGCTGCCACCTCTCGTATCCCCTGCCGTGCACGCTGGTGCTAGCATATCGATGCACGGTGCTCTATCCCTAGACGTGTGGACTTTGTGGGCGTTGTTGTGATCATGTCTTGACGGGACGATCACGAGGAGACGGTTGGACGGAGGACGTTCGACTACCACCGCAACACCGACGCGCTTTTCGTTGAATCGGCTGCTTCAACCCTACTTCCGCTACACTGTGCGTCTAGTGGTAATGATCCATGATCTCTTACTCGCATGGCTTCCTGGTTTACGTGGTAGAAATTTTTTAATCTACGCTAGTATAGCCTACCCGTATCCCAACAATCACCCCGTACGAGAAGCACACGTCATCATAGGCATATGCCACCGTGCGCAAAGCGTAGTGGAGGAAGCGGAAGAGCTTAGCCGAGGGTTGCTTCACCCCCAAGCTCCACATTGCCCACTCATACACCGAGAGGCAGACGAAGGAACCCAGGTTGAGGAGGGAAACCTCAAGATCAAATGTATCAAGCACGTCCTTCAGTAGCCCAATCGGGGGAATGCAAAGGCTAGCTTCAAATTGAGCGGCGAAGATGACAAGCATCTCCAGCCCCGAGTCGGGGCGAACCTCATCAGGCTTGGGCAAGACGGCTAGGTTGGCGCTCTCGAACTTGCCCTCCTCCAGTTGTTCTAGAAGAACCCTCTTCATGTTGGACGGGCCCATATAGTGAGAATCAAATGGCCTTCTTAGGAGTTTCCTCCCCTTCGGGCGCCGCCATCGTCTTCGCAGCATCCTTCTGGGAGGTGAAAGCCCCACCCTTCTTTCCAAAGGAGCCGGCAGGCGCCATCACCTTCGCTATCATGGCATAGGGAATCGACTCGTGCGAGTGGAGTTCGGAACCGCACCAAGTGGTGGAGAAGTCTTGGAGCAGAGATCAACGACCCACGACGCGCGATGACTCAAAATGGCGTTCGGTGGACCAGAGCAAGCCTCGACTGCTCACGACGCAAAGTAGAGTTCCTAGGGACTGTCCAGGTTGCCAAAGCTAACTTGTCCGAAGGGAGTCCAGTCGCTCGCGATCACTTCACTTGGGGGAGGGTTCGGGGTCAGTCATTTCACTCGGGGCAGACCGGGACCTCACGAACACTTCACCCAAGGATGGCCTAGAGCGAAGGCAACTTAGGACGGGGAACCCCACACATCGACAAGACAACGTCAGAAGCGCAGTCCAACCCAACTAGGTGCCGCCGAGGGCGTAGCCCATCCGCAGATTGGACAACGTCAATAGAGCGAAGTCTAGTCGAAGACGGTCCCCTAGAGCCAGTCTGAATGTGGTCAAGCGATTGGCAGTCTGAAAGTGACCCGGGCAGCAGTTTGGGCGAGCTCAAGGGTGGCGTCGAAGGACGCCCGTGGAGCGCCCACGTGGAGACCGGGAAGTCTCGAGTCGCCTGGAGAAAAGTAGGATTTTTGAGGATTTGGGGAAGGTGCTAGAAAGGCTTAGTGGGAGCCAGCCAGTGGGAGCCTTTATAGACCAAAAGGTGGTCTGATGAGGACATCCTTTCCATGCATACAACCATGCCGCCTCCACATCAAACTGAAACTATGATACAAGGACCAATGACTAGAGCGCGAGCACGTTAACTTAACCATCAGGTGAATGCGTTCCTAAGTTTGCATACAAATGTTTCAAAGAATGGAATACTACTTAATTCTTGTGATGATTTAATTGTCCTTAGGAACCATGGGGAAGAACCACATGAGCTCAAGTATAGAAGTGGAACCATCAAGTGCAAACCAAGTCCTGCTCACAAGTTTGACTCGGATTCGCCTTTTGACAACGTCTACTTCAAACGGCCATAACTTTTGATCCGTAGGTTACTCGGGGCCGTGAGTACTGTTGAAAGCTCTTGAAGTCTACTTTCGATGGATCCTACCACCTCCAAATTCCATCCGAGTCGGTCGAAACTGCAAAACAATTCACGCCACTTTTCCTGGTCCGAGTCAAAGTGGGCCTTGGGCCTTGTAATTCGAGTCCTTTTCGGCTTCCTTGTGTTTTGGCCGACCCTCCACCTTCGTGTCCCTTAAATAGTCACCGCACCTCTTCTAGGGTTTGGGTTTTGTTTAGACTAAGTTAGCTTTTGCTACTTTGCCTTGTACTCGCTGCGTTTCGGCTAGACCGCCCGAATACTTGTCTTCGAACCCCACCGCTTTTTTTTCATTTCGATTGAATCTTACATCGTTATTTGCAATTGAGTTGTTTGCTCATCTTGTTCTTGCTTGTTCGTCGATTGCTTGCGTGAACAAGAACCCTCGTGGTTAGGTTGATCGCGCACGACAAGGTCACGAACAATCTCTGGAGTTGGTGTATCGATCGCTAAGACGCAACGTCCTTGGATGGTTGTAGTCAGGTCGTCAACGTCATCTCCTTCCCCAATCGAATCTACCACTCTCATCGAAAGATCGGGACCCCTAGCGCTATCATGGTCCACCGTGGACTGAGTCTGTCTAGCCCCCAGGATCGTGTGATTGATTGGCTCGCAGCACAATATGCTCTTGGTCCACAGAACAGTAACTGACCAGCCTATGCATAGTAATCCGAGGTGGCTCCCGAGTAGCAGCTCTCCTCGAAATGTGTTCCGCCGCTAAACCCCGTGTCACAGACAACAGGCCCATGGTATTTCCGAAATGCGTGCCCATGAGAAGAGCATGGATCCGCCTTGGCAACCCGACATCTACGAGCCTGAGGTTGCCCCGGTAGACGAGCAGATGGCGATCTACCATTTGAAGTCCACTCTAGATAGTAACATGTTTGTTAAGATACATGGCAAGCCATCAGCGGGATCGTGGACCTGAGGCCACACGCCGACCCCTTCTACGAGTCAGTGTGCCGACCCAGGCAAGCGATTGACGACCACCTAGATCGACGAGGGGCCACTGTTGGAGGAGGATCCCTACGCTCCCCCGAGCCCATGACAACCTCGGAGAGACAGCAACCGTCGAAAGGTCTACCCCGAGCCAAGTCCCCGAGCCGACCCAGGCGAAGTCCGCGGGTCAACCTCGGTGGAGTCCAGAACCTACCTCGGTGGTGTCCGGAGCCAACTCCGGAGGCAGTTCAGAGTCTACCTCAGCAGAGTCTGGAACCAACCCTAGAGGGGTTCTGGAGGCTACCTTGGGGAGTCCGGAGCCAGCCATGAGCCGACCCCGAAGTCTCAATCATGGCGAGACCCGTGTGGAGCAATGGATGAAGATGCCCCTAGGAGTAAACTATGTTACTCATTTGGACTCTTGTCACAGGTGATAGCAAGATCCTTACTCTCATGGAGAGGAAGACACTTGGAGATGGGGCAATTTTTCTATTTCTCACACAATGCCTTACCAACCCGAGGGTTGGGGATACATATTTATAGGTCGCCAACCGACCAAGCATATGCTAAGATGTCTTTGTCCTAGATGCTAAAGCGATCTTTGTCCTAGATGTTTGCCCTAGATGCTAGTCAAGGATGCTAAAGCGTATCTTGTCCTTGATGCCGTCCTAGATGCTAGTCAAGGATGCTAAAGCGAATGTTGTCTAAAGCGATGTCATCCTAGATGCTAAAGCAAAAGTCATCCTAGATGCTAAAGCAGATGTCGTACAAAGACCGCATACAAAGACTTATTCATCATTCTCCCCTAAGTCTTGTACGTCTTGTGGGGACGTTGAACCATCCCGATCCTAGAGCAGAGCTCGAGGAATTTGATCCTCCCAAGAGGCTTGGTGAGCGTGTCCGCAAGTCGATCCGTGGTGTTGATGTAGCTCGCCTTGACACCGCCTTCATCCAATGACCTCGGATGAAGTGGTACTTCACCCGGATGTGCTTGTCTGCTCAGGAAAACGGGTTCTTCGCGAGCAGGCGGACTTGTCGTCCACCCCGAGTGCCACCGCCTCGGTCTCTACCGAGGAGATCACCAGCGGTCGAGCGAGCCGGCGCTGAGTCGAGCGGTGGAAGCCGCTATGTACTCGGCCTCACAATGACAGGCCACCACCGCCGCTTGATCGATCGCCACCAACGAGGCACTTGCCGAGGAAAAGAGAATCCCGCTTGTGCTCTTCTTGGTGTCGATGTCGCTGCGTGGTCGCCGTCGCCGCATTCGATGAAGTCTTGTGCACGGACACCTCGGGTAGTGCAAGCCGTAGTCGGAGGTGCCCGCAACGTAGCGGAGGATCCTCTTCACGGCCGCCGATGCTCCGTCGTCGGTCATTGCATGAACCGATCGACGAGCTAACGGCGAACGCCAACTGGACGCTGTGTGGACGAGGTAGCGAAGGCTACCCACGATGCGCCGTCTCGCGTCGCGGCCCACCTCCTCCGCCGCTCTCACGACTCGCCTTGACCTCTCCTCCACGGGGTGTGGGGTGGGTTGCGATCGGTGAGCCCGCCCACTCGGCGGTGGCTTGGCGTGGCGGTCGACGAAGGAGATACTGGGGCTGCCCCGCGGACCTCAATCCCTAGGTAGAAAGAGAGGAGCCCAAGTCGCTCATCCGAAGGCGGTCTTCATCTCCGCCTTGAACGCCGACCTCGGCCTCCTTGGGCCGGTGATTATCAGTCGTCGACGAGACGCCACCGCCAGGCGTTGCCGCTTTTGCCCGCCGGTGAGCCGCACCTCGTGTGCGCTCTGCTGGAACCCCATTTGCTTGAGGCGGAGTCCACTTAGCGTTCGGTGCTCGTGGTGCTGCCGCAGTCCGTGAGGGCCTTCGCGGCGGAGAACCTGCCCTCCTTGCCGGGATGACGAATCCGGCGGTGACGGACGTAGGCCTCCTCCTTCAAGTCGCCGCTGAGGAAGGCGGACTTGACGTCCATGTGATGGACGCGCCAATCCTCCCGGGCCGCAAGTGCGAGGAGAAGACGAACGGACTCCATGCGCGCGACGCGCGCGGGCGCCATCAAGTCGATCCTCCTCGCCGCATGAAACCTCGTGCCACCAAGCGAGCCTTGTGCTTGACGATGGCGCCGGCTTCATCTCGCTCGCCTTGAACACCCACTTAAGGGTGATCGCGCGGTGCCGGCGGGAAGATCCGCCAGCCCCACGCCTTGTTTCGCCGACGGCCCATCCATCTCCTCTCGCATCGCGGCACACCATGCCGCTGCCTCTCTCCGCCTCGGCGAAGGAACGAGGCTCGCCGCCGTCCCTGTGCGAGGTGCGGCTCGCCTCAAGTCGCGTTGCGCCAGTCCGAGGCCATTGCCGTAGGAGGTCGCCCACTGATCTGATGGCGCAGAGGCTCGCCGCCATGGTGGCGTCGATCACGGTCCTCGTCGTGAGACAATGAGTAGCGAACTCCACCATGCGCTCGTCATGGACCGGCTTGTTGGGGCCGATCCGGTGGTGTGGCCGCCGGTGCGGAGAGTGGTGGCCGGTGCGGAGAGCGTGGAGTGGCGGTGGTGAAGAGTGGGCGTGGCCGGCCAGAGGTGATGGAGCACTCATGGAGCGGTGGCGAGCAAGGTGTCGAGGTGGACGAGCTCGGTGAAGACGAGTGCTAGCTCCCCGCTCTCTCGGTGGACGTGTCGACAACAAAGTCCACGAGTCAAGTCGAACCGCCGCCCACCGCCTTGTCCCGTCGGCCTCCGCCTCGTCGAACACAACGCCACGCGAGATGCGGACGCTACGTGTGACAGGTCGAGGATGCGGTGAGCCTTGAGCCCTCCGCGTAGCCGATGAACACTCCCGAGTGCTCCCGCCGCCGAGCTTCTGATGTGTGCCAAGCTCCTGGCGAACGCGAGGGAGCCAAGACCCGCAGTGGAGACCGCCGGCTTGCGCCCGTGCCGAGCCTCGTCGGCCCCTGCCGCCGAGCGCCTTGGTAGGCGAGCGGTTGAGGATGTAGACTACCGTAGTCACCGCCTCTCCCGAAAATGTAGGCATCCCTCGCTGGGAGGCCCGAGCCATCCCCACAACCGCCTCGTTGCGCTGCCGACGACGCCTGCTCGCCGCGGGTCAGACGGCGAGGAGTAGTGGCGTCAATGCCCTCATCGGCAGACGACGCGAATTCACCGCCGTGAATTCGCCGTTGTCTGTCTGCGCAAAGACGCTGCAGACTTCTTGGCCGCGCTCCGCCTCATGCAGCGACTGCGTCGCTGATGGCGTCATGACCTCTCCCTTGCCGCCGGGACCATCACCCACATGTAGCGGGAGAGGTCGCCGACGAGCGGCAGGAAGTAGCGTCGTCTCCCGGTGTGGCGGTGTCACCGCCACACAAGTCCCGTGCACGAGCTCGAGCCTCTCCTTGGCTCTAAACTTCGCCCACGGGAAAGGGAGTCGCCTCGCTCGTCAACACGCACGACGCAGTGAGCGCCCACATGGTCAAGGCACGGCAGCCTCGCACCATTTCCGCGACAGACCGAGCCGCCTGTGGCCTCGGGCCGGTGCCCAAAGCGCGTGCCACATCGCCACCTCGTCGTCCCGACGAGCGGCGAGACAGAGGGTTGTGCCACCGCACGTGAAGAATGTAGAGTCGATTTTCGCCTCGGTTACCTTGGCAAGAAGGCGGCGAAGATCCCAAATCCGCAACACCGTGCTCGATCTCGACCATGAGCCGTTCTCATCCACCGTCCCAAGTCGATGATGGAGTTCCGCAGATCGGGGATGTAGTAGGCCGGTGGCGACTGTGCTCACCGTGACACCGCGGTGAGGATGACGGAGCCGACGCCTTGATTTCCACGGAAGCGTCCCCAAACTTGACGGAGCCTCGGACGCTAGAGTCAAACTCGGCAAGAACTCCGTCGACCGGTCATGTGATGGGTGGCGCGGTGTCGAGGCACCACCCGTCGATCTTGTTGTTGCCGAGCCGTGGCCGAGGAGGCGTGTGCTTTTGGCTCGTCAAGGTGGAGGAGAGCCATCGCGGTAGGTGTCACGGAGGTAGTTCGTTGCTCGCACGAGCAATGAACGAGCCGGCTGCTCCTCCTTTGCGCGCTGACGTGGGCTGGCCGCGTCGTGGTCGCCGACACCCTTGGCCCAATGACCAAGCTTGCCGCAGTTGTGGCAAGAGTCGTCTCGTCTTGGCTTTTGCTTGCCACGGGCGCCATGCTGGCGCCCACGGTCATCACCCCAAGACGTCCTCGCGCCGCACAGGCGTCTTTGCGCGCTTGCCACGATGCCACGCTTATGCGACCGCTTTGTCGTGGAAGAAGGCTCCCTTCTTCCCGCCACCTGGCAGGCGACCCAGCGCTCCAGCGTGAGGAGGAGCTTCCGCCAATGGTGACGGGTCCCGAGAGGCGTGGCTCCTCGTTGTCAACGACCTTGAGGCGACCCATCGCCTCCTCGATCGTCATCGTGGAGAGGTCCAGAGAGACTCGATCGAGCGAGCCATCCGCTTGTACTTCTGGGGGCACGGAAGAGCTTTTCCACGCCTCTCTCGCCGTAGGTGTCGTCGCCGAACCGCACCGCCTTCGCAATGAGTGTTGAGACGGAGGGCAAAGTCATCCATGTCCTCACCGCTTGAAGGCCGTGTGCTCCCACCCGTCTGAAGTGCTGCGCAGCAGACTTGCGCGCGGCCGCCGCCGCGTCTTTGCGGCGATGGCATCCCAAGCCTCTTTGGCGGTCCGCTTGTTGGTAAGCGAGAACGCATCTCGGCGGGGATCGCGGCGATGAGAGCATCCAGCCTGCCGTCGATCTGGTCGTAGTCGACGTCGCCGTGACGGACCGCATCCCACATATGCCGCGCTGAGCCTCACCTCATCACCGCAGACCCACTCGACGTAGTTGGTCTTGGTGAGGGTAGGCCATCCGCCGGGGGACGACGCCCTCGACAACGACTGGTACTGTGGTGACCACGATGCCGTCTGGGGAGAGAGCCGCGTCGCTGTGAAGGCCGCGCCTCCGTCGACCCGTCTGCCGCCGCGTCGTGCCTCCTCCAGAGCGCCGCCCGCGCCCGCCTGTCGGGCTACCGCCACGCTCGTGGGCGTCGCGGCCGCCATCGCGCCGCCGCATCTCATGCCGCCTCCTCCTCCACCGCTTTCGGTCTGCGTCGGTATTTGTCGTCGCAGATGGGCTGCTGAGCCGCCGCTGAGAACCTTGACCTCCGCTGCTGCCGCGACGCCGCATCTGCGCCGCCGCCGCTTCCACCTCCGCTCGCCGCCGCTACCCGCTCATTGCCGCCCTTTGACGCTTTTTCACGCCATGGCGGTCTCTGCTGCTGCATGCTGCTCTGCTGCGGCGAAGCTCGGCCGTCGGTCGACGCCAGATGCTCGAGGCGATCGAAGGCCGAGATCGCCTGCGGACATGGCGCGCCATCGGGGGGCATTGCGTGGAGGGGGTCGCTCGACGAGCCGCCTGCCTCCCAGAGGAGGTGAGCGGGGACGGTAGGGCTGCTTCTATCACTGGGCCGCCATGAGGTCAAGAAGGAGATGAGCAAGAGATGCTCGGGCTACGGATAGTATGGCTCGATACCACTTGTTACTCATTTGGACTCTTCTTTGTTGGTGATAGAAGATCCTTACTCTCATGGAGAGGAAGACACTTGGAGATGGGGCAATTTTTCTATTTCTCACACAATGCCTTACCAACCCGAGGGGTTGGGGATACATATTATAGGTCGCCAACCGCCCAAGCATATGCTAAGATGTCGTCCTAGATGCTAAAGCGGATCTTTGTCCTAGATGTTGTCCTAGATGCTAGTCAAGGATGCTAAAGCGATCTTGTCCTTGATCTTGTCCTAGATGCTAGTCAAGGATGCTAAAGCGGATCTTGTCTAAAGCGAGATCTTGTCCTAGATGCTAAAGCAAAGTCATCCTAGATGCTAAAGCAGATGCTGTACAAAGACCGCAGTACAAAGACTTATTCATCAAACTAGACCTCGAGGGTAAACTTGTAACTTCACTTACCCGCTCTCCTCTATAAATAGGACCCCTTGTAATTGGAGGAGGAGGCCATGGTAACCCTAGACACTCATATCGAAAACACTTAGTCATTCGTGCTTAGTCATTCGTGTGCTTCTCTTTGAATCCTTCCACATCCTCAGCAGTCTCCGCATCCGACCAAGGGTGCTTCTAAGTTTACTGTCTAGTCTCGTATTGACGACACAAGTAATGGAATACGCAACAAATAAATAACGCTTGCACTATTATGAACTCAATCAAGTCTAGTCTAGGATGTAAACCTTGGAGCATCTTGCGAAATTACGAAGGAACCCCAATGAATCGATCAACTCTACTGATTTACAGCAATAGAATAATTTGATCTTGACATCTAGAGTACTCTGTCAGGTCAGGAACACTAATAAATTGGTTCTGTTTTGAAAGGGCTGATGGTGTTTTGAAAGTATATAGCCATCCACAGTAGAAATATTCTCCGAAGCTATCACAGTTTCCTGGGTTGTATGGCTGCCCAGAAACAATTTGATAATTTGAGGAATAGTTCAGTCTTGTTTTTCTTTGTTGTTCACTGTTTATTATTTAGAGTTTCCATTTAATTCAAAATTTTATCTTACAACCCTTCCCTACAGCTTGTACTTGCTGATCAGGGCAAAATGGGATAAAAGAGTCAGAAACAGAAAGGATGCTGATAGATGTCAAACTCTCATGTTGTTTTTTTTGTGTTGAGCAGGCTTTGGCAGCTTGTAAACATTAAACACTAAAAGGTGGATGCGATCTGGGATGTGTTGTTTTGCTTCCTTTAGATACCATGTAGGCTAGGTGCTTATGGTGGTGTGAAGCTTTAATGGCTGGTGTCAGGTGGTTTTGTACGAAATTGGTTTTCCATTTTGTTAATGGAAAGGGATGGTAAAAAAGAAAAAAGACATCTACTCTAGCCATTGACTCGTTATTTATCAGAAAATCACAACTTGAATTAGATATAATGGCAGTCAAGATATGGCTATAATCCTCCCTAACTTGATAGATTACTTTGAAATTACAAATTGAGAAACTTATCGCAATGTTGTCAAAATATTCAAATTTGATTATTAATTAAATATCAGTATACTGCAAATGACTTCAGCACAAGGACTGCTCAAAACCAGCACAAATAGATGGCAAAGCCATAAAAGGGCTTCCTAGTTTGTACTAAACATAAATACTCTTAAAATGACATTTGAGTTGCTACCGCTATGCCTCTAGAGATGCAACCCATCTGATACGAACTACATTGACAAAAGTGATACTATAATTACTAAAACAATGTCAAACTGATAGGTTAAAAGTGACCAATATCGACTATGGATGATTTTCCATCAACCCAGCAAATCGTTAACTATGTAGGCCCAAGGTGTGAACCTAACGCTTATTTAAGCTATGTTCTAACAGCAAGCTCATACTTGTACATGAGCCAGTAAAACCTCTCCCAAGTGAACAAACCTAAGCATATAGTCCACACTGCTAACATGGAGCAAAAGATGGTATTCACCACCTTTTTTTTCTTGCTGAAGTTTAAGAAATACCAGCCAGGGCACCTACTTATCATACGGTTACGCTGATGGATCAATTAGAGCGGAATAGCATCCAAGGCACGGCAACAAGCAAGCGATAATTGTGAGAATTAGGATCGAATTTGAGCAAACCTGGACGAGGTAGTAGAAGATGCGGAGGCCCTCCGGGTCCTTGCTGGTCTGGACGTCGACGAGGGAGCCGATCTTGGAGGTGGTGAAAGAGATGTGCTCGTTCCCCATGACAATCTCGAGCTCCTGCCTGCCCACGCGGTCGGGCTCCGGCCAGTTGTTGTCGTCCTCCTTCATAATCTGCAAATCAAGAAGAATCAATTAGATTTGGAGATCTCAGTAAACCCTAACCTACGTAGGTTTACTCGTGGAAGGGGAGGGGAGAAGACTAAGCACCTCGGACTCCTGGATGATCCTCCTGGCCTCGCGGAGGACGGAGGGGGAGACGAAGACCTCCTTGCGGATCATGGTGTCGTTCTTGTAGTTGGAGTTGTTGGCGTAGCGGAGCTTGCCGTCGGGGCGGAACTCGAACTCGAGGAACTCGTGCCCGAACTTGCCCTTGTGCCCCACGTAGTACCGCAGGTAGAACTCCCCGCCGCCGCCCTCCTCGCCGCCACCATGGTTCGCGCCGCCGCCCGTCGCCATCGGAGGTCGCCTCGTCTCTCCTCTCCTCTTCCTTGTCGTCGGCCTTGTGTCGGACTTACTCTTTTCTTTCCTCTTCCTTCGGTCCGCTATCAAATTGGCCTTTTGATGGGCCGGCAGTAAGAATTCGACACGTTCCCCTTTCCTTTGTGATTCATCCGTCCGATTCAGATTTAGGGGCGGTTCTTTTTAGCCTTTAGCTGGATTTATAATTTTTAGACTATTTATGAAAGAGTACAGTATAACAGAAATTTATGTGTAATTTTAGTCGATATAAATGAAACATCTACAGTGTGTACTATAATTAATTTATAGACCTCATATTAAAAAGAGATTCCGTTTAAAAATTAGTTATTATAGAAAAGTAAAAAAGCAGTTTTTAGAAGCTTAAAAAAACATATCCTTATTATTTTCCAAATCAGCCAGCATTCAGGTTCGTTCGGATTCACTACGGTACTTATTTCTTTTCATCCGATGCGGTACACATCAAAGGTCTTGTAGAATCGTGCTCAGAATATCCATGATTTATATATGTGTGTACGCGCGCACGCTGAATAATTATCAAACGAATTGAGTTAAATTTTAAATTTACGAAAGTTTGCAAATTTTTAAGGTTGTTGTCAGGTTTCAATCGGTCTAATCGGGCTGGCAGCGACGATCTGACCAGACTGGCAGTGGTGGTCTGGCTGGCCTAACAACGGTGGTCAGATCGGTGACTATGGAACGGTGTGGTCAGATCGGTGACTATGAAACGGTTAGACCGGGCATATGCCTTTTTGGTATTTGAACACTAAACATTTATGTATGTGTGTTTGAGAATATCTTTGCACTAGGTATCATCTCAAATAGAGTTTTGAGTTAAAATTAGATAAAGTTTAACTAAAATTTTAGATATGGTATTTTTTGGTGCTCAACTCTAGCGGTCAGACCGACCATAGGGTAGTCAAACCGGTCGCCCAACGGCGGCAAGACCAGCATTGATTGTAAATAGCCATGCGGTTAGACCGACATGGGTGTCACGGTCTAACCGGCTCCCTGTTATTGGGGTGTGATGGGATTGACCGACACAGTCGGATAGGGCGTTCAATGACGGTCAGACCCGTTTGGCCGTTTGGATATTTGTAAAAAAAAAATGGTCATCAGTTGAGTTTCAGAGTCTTAGGTCATTACATTCATGGTGCATCGGTTCAGTTTTGGAGTCCTAGGTCATTCCATTCATGGTGTATGAAGCATATTTAGACTAATGTGAGTCAAATTACGAAGAACTTATGTCTAAAAATGATTTCTTGGTCTTTCATGTGCAGAAAGCTTAGAGACAACTATAGTTGACGTCGTGGACCAGAACTAGGCTCAGGAATAAACTAAGGTATGGTCCACAAGCGGGATGGGATGGTTGGTCTAAAGCATGGCACAAAGAAGGCTAAGGATGTTGAAAGGAATGTTCGAGTAACGGTTTATCGAATGATGTAGTTGGTGCAAGTGAAGTGTGGTCGGGGGATCCACACATAGAGATTTGCCAATAGATGAGCCATTGGCGAACCTACACATTACAAGCATATGGATTGCTTGTAAATGAGGAGATGACCCTGGACTAGGCTCGGGGAAGAGGTGAGATTCACGGTCAAAGCGAGGGTGTTTTAGTCGGAAAGCCAAAATACCGAAAATAATAATAGGACTAAAACTGAGGCACTTGAAGGGTGTTGAGAGAGCGGTTTGGATCATGGAGACGCTGAGGATGCTAAGTAGATGGGAAGCTTACTTCTTAGCAGGTTTAGGCTTATGCGTTTTGAGAAGCATGCATAAGTCATGTGAGTGTAAAACTTAGTGTGTGAGGGGTTAATGGGTTTCTCTGGTTGTACTATGGATAGTATTTATTAGGGTTAGATGTGAACTAGTTGCTCTATCTATATGAGTGGGATGGGTTGGAGGCATGTAGCTAACCAACCATCCATTCTTTAGGGTTTGAGAGAGACTTCCTCAAGGGTAGGGGTGGAAATGGATCAGATAGTTTTTGACTGATTCGGACTATTTTTTGAAAATGAATGTTATTAGCTTGGATATTTATCGGATAGTTTCGGATCGAAAACAAAACGAAAATGAATTTTTGTCGGACACGAATACAAATTCAGTAGCTCCCTATTTGTCGAATACGAATACCAATTTGGATTATTTGGATATTCAGAGGCCGGATATCCACAACATATATCATTTATTTTAGCCCAATCCATTTACATGATATGTTAGTTGCTCATTATACATTAACATATACATCAGAACATGGAGTTAAGGAAGGAACCTTAGCTTATATGAAGATTTTATGAATGTTCTTCATGAATGTTTGGATCAAATAAACTATTTATGTTTTTCTGTTTATTTTATACATACAGTTTAAAGGGTTTATATGTCCCAAGAAATATTCATGATCGTATTCAATTCGATTCGTATTTGCCACCGCCAGCCCCTTTCTTAGCCGTCCGACCCCCCTCAATGCCACACGTCGTCCATTGACGAGTTCGTGCACTGTTCATCTATGCTTTATCCGCTAGCCGTCCGATCCTTTTCAGGACACGTGTCACTCATTAGGGACACTGTCTACTGTTCATCGCCGTCTTCATTGTGAACTCCGCTGCCGCTCGACGTGGTTGCCCTGGACTCCGTGCCATCTCTGCCTCGGACTCCCCGGTCTTTGCGCCTATAAGGCCGCGACCGCACCTTGGGCTCCGCATCTCCGGCAAGACGCCTTTGGCTTCGCGCTTCTTATTGCCGCCTTCGTCGTCGTATTCAGTGTCGGTGTCCGCCGTCATCTTCGTTTCCAGCCGTCGAGCTTCACCTTCATTCGCCGCCTTTCCCTCGCCGTTCCGCCGCCACCGGTGAGCCATCGACCCGTCCCACCTTGCCGTCTCACATGTCAAATACACTATTCCGCGAACCCGTGAGCCAGCCTACTGAGTTAGCAGCCACGTCGGATGCCACCTCAACCCTAGATCCGAGGTGTCACGCCATGTGTCAACCTGTAGGACCGAAATGGCAACAGAGGGGGGGTGAATGGTGCCTTTGAAAAATTAAAATCCTCCCCTCAAGTACTCACACAGCAGAAAAGAACTCATTGGAAGACACAGATCAAGAAAAGAAATCAAATCCAGAGAGTAAGGAAAAATCAATGTTTCACACGCATGAGCGGTAGTATCACTGATATGAGCTGTAGTATCACTGAGCGGAAGTACTGCTGAAAATGCGGTAGTACCTTTGAGCGGTAGTACCTCTCGACGAGCGGTAGTACCGCACCAAGAACAGCACGCGCAGAAAAAGAGAAATATGAGAAATTCGTAAGATTCTTGGATTCTTGGCTTGGGAAACTTTGAGGATAGCAAGGAAACACTTCCAGAAGGATAAGCCAAGAATCAATTTCAAGATTTCTCTAGAGAATCGAAAGGGAAGACAAATACCCGAAAAATACAGAGGGTTTTCCAAAAATCCAAAATTCTATTCCAACTCTGATCCTTTGGTCACGAAACTTTGCAGATATCTTAGCAATAGTCACAAGACTCTACGAGCCAAGATTCAAGCCATCATAGAGAAGGAAACAAGGTTTGGAGCAAAAACCCTAGAAACGAGATATGAAGAACAGAGAGAGCCAAAAACGTAAATCTGAGATTAAAATTTGATTTGCTCTTGGGAAAACTCGATCAAATGACCTTGAGGCACTATCCCATCACAGAGCAACCCATTTCACACCTCATAGGCAAGAAACAACAAGAAAAACAGAGAATCAAGAACTCGCCCAAAAAGGAGAAACGAGGAAAAGAGAGCACAAGAGTGAAAAGAAACTTCAGATTTCCATTTCTAAACAAAAGATGAGTACAAAGGAGTCCCGATACGCATGGACATTCGAACAAGAAGAAGGATTACAAGACTCTCAACTCATCTCCACTCTCTCAATCCTCAAAATCACCAAGAACTCTCCCTAGTTCTTGGGAGGCATACAGAGAGGAGGGAGGACGTGGGAGGCAAACCCTCGCCCACAACCACTCTCACCCACTAAAGCCTAAAGCAAAACAACCTCTCCAAAGGTTCTTTTGACTCTAGCAAACCCTAGCTCTCTCAATTCCCTTGAATGCCTAGAGGGCATGCACCACCCTCTCCTATTTATAGCCCTTGGCTAACGGGTCTCTAACCCGTTACGCCGGCTAAACCCTAACGGCGCCGTCTCCCGCTTGTGCAACCTTGCGAAATTCTTGTTTCGCCCTTCCTGCACCTTCTGGGAAGCTTCCGCGCTCCTTGTCGTCCAAGCCTCGCAACCACCTCGAGTCTTCGCCGTCTTCGACACATCTCGACCGTTCTGACCTCAGCGCCACCTGCGCCTAGTCCGGTCCACCGTGTCTCGCCACGACTCCGCCTCGTCGTCCTGCAGCCAACACAGACAAGAAACACATCACATAGCACCGCTCGAGATAATGGAATAACCATAAACCATAATCACCACAATGATCAAACCAAACCCATTTTATGCCCGAACGTTACTCACAAGACAAATGATAGTTCCGCTCTCCAGGCCGGAAGTACCGCCGGCCGGTAGTACCGCTGAACACACTGCGGTAGTTCCGAAAATTCTGGAGCAGCACAGCTGATCCAAAGCGCAAACTTTCCGCACACTTTGTCAATTACTCACCACAACCTGGGAGGACCTCTCACATGGTCTCTCACAACCACGTCAGCCCTAGTCGCCACGTCAGCACGCCTAGTCGCCAGTCACTATTCCACACACCGAGTTCACCGTAGACCTGCTATCCCATGAGCCGAGTCCACAACACAGTAGGATTCCCGAATTTCCAATGTTTTCTTTAGATTAAACTTTCCAAGAGCCCGTTCTCCTCCGTCCTAGCTCCGATTGACCCGATTATTTTTCCTAAATTCATATAAAATTGATCTCTATCTTTTGGTTCTAATTTCAAAGTTTTTTGAATTTATTTAATTTTTATTTGAATTTATTTTGTGCCTCGTTTCGTTTTCTCTCTCGTTAGATCACGCATTCGAAGGAGCTGAAGCAAGATTTGAAGATCAAGAGCCATTAACTGAGCAAGGCCAAGGCAAGTCATGTCCTTTGATTATGTCGAACGTTGTTTTCAAAATATATTATTTATTTATTTTTTAAATTAACATGCATCGCTACTTTATTATAAAACCTTTGTATCTAGTAGCCATTGTCTAAATTGATTAATTCCTTCTTAATAAATTGAATGACATGATTCCATTATCACCATAGGATGGGTAGTTATCTAGTGATGCAATATTAATTATCACATGGGTTGTGCGTTTAAATTGCTTAGCCATGATTATAGTAACATTGGGTTTATCATCACATGTGATGAAATAATTAGTTTTGGCTTAGTGAAATATTGAATCGTGGTTGTAGCCACGGTGATAAAATTTCTATGCCATGACATCGGTGTCTCATTGGTGTTGGTTATATAAAATTGGTTTTCGCTTGAGCGAGTAAAGGGGGAAGTGTGGATTCACTTCAATGGATGTGGAAGTCTCGCCTAGGTAATGTCTAAGGACTTAACTTTGTGCGCTATTGATCTGAGCCTTACCGTGCAACCATATGTCTAGTATGGGATAGATCTGGCTAATTAATTTCTGATGTTTCAATTTTAGTTCTGCCGTTGAGATGTATGTGGTGTGGTCGTAGCCATGGATCCATATTGGCACAAGAGGGGGCAATTATCGACTAGGTGGTTAGCCTAGTCGACGGCGAAACCTTAGCGTTGCGGAATTAGGTTGAGATTGAATATTGTAAAAGCTTTGTTGTGATCTTCTTGGTCGATATACCAAAGGAAATATGTTATACCGGTGACATTACAAGATGGTCATATCATGTGAGTAATGTTGTACAACTTCTGCAGAGTGTAAAACTATTCGAATAGTCATGTCTCAAGTTATGGACAATGCTCAGTGATTTCACACAAGGGGTAGAGTTTTCATAAAAAATTAGTTGGGTTAAATTGGGAAGTGAATGGTTAGTTCACTGGTGTTTCATTACGTGAATGGTAGTTCACGGGTGGTTCATTGGAGTGAATAGTCAGTTCACTTGTGGTTACTCTCAATTCCTTTGATTATTACTTATTACTCATTTTCAAAGTTCACCTTCATTCTATTTATTTTATTTACTTTAAATTGTTGCTTTATGTAAAATAACCTTTCGGCCATTCTTTGGTAAGCCTTGCATACTATATTGTATTCTTTGTTACAAATGACTTGCTGAGTACTCTATATACTCATAGCTATATCTATATTTGCTCAGTTGAATAAGAAGAGTCATATCAGTAGAAGGTACTTGAAGAGGTTTCTTTAACGACTTCGCGGATTAGAACTCCACTCCCCAGTCGATTACCTGTGTGCATGTCGAATGGCTACTACGCTTATTTATGCTTTTCGCTGCAAGTTTCTTAGGCCATTCAGGCTATTATCTGTAATCTTGGCCATAAGGTCGCAACTCTGATAATTATTAATAATATTTGAGTCTTTTCTTAGTAAATCATGATATGATCGGTATTTCATCTTTGTTTATACTGTGTGTACTTGCGTGATTCTGGACTAGTACAAAATACACAGGAGAGTTTGGTTCAGCATATTCGGATCTTGACGTCGGTCCAACCGCTCACTCCATAGCAGTCCGACTAGTCCAGTGAATTGAACTCCATTTGCTTCTGTATTTTTGTAAGTTCTTTGTTAGTGGACAAATATGATCTCTTTAGCTTTCAATACCTAGTGGAGCAAAAAATTTGGAAGATCATTTAGATAGGTTGAATTTAAAGATATCATTGGTCTTCTCTGATTGCTATATAGGATCCGACATGTTCCATTCCAAGGTAAAGTTGGTGAGGCTTACGACTAACATTTTCAAGTCATACCCTATCAGATTCCTAGGAGTAGCACAGAATTTTTGATTAGTTGCTTTGATTAGGTATTAAATTGATAAGAATAGTATTACGCTTATTAGGTCCAAAAGGCATATGAGTTGCTACAGGGCCGGTCGCGACAACTTATTAGGTCCAAAAGGCATGCATGTTCTTTTTTGCTGCAGCTTGTGGTTTTTGGACTATTTGTATGAGATATTACAGAGCAATAGAAACTCATATGTGATTTTTGCCAATATAAATGAAGTCAATAAAATATGTACTACAATTAACTAGTAGGCCCTATCTTAAAAAAAATACCCCGTTTAAAAGCTAGTTACTGTAGAAAATCCAAAAAGTAGCTTTTAGAAGCTGAAAAGAACAGGGCCTATATTCTGCACCCCGCCCTCGCGACAACTTAGATTTAGCGAGTCGGGGTTGGGCCAACTTGGCAGAACATTCGAGAAGCTGTGCATTTGGTCAGCAAATCTGCTTCAACATTGTTCAAAACGCAGGCAAAATTGTTGTTATCTGAAGCTTAAATGGATCAAAAGCTTAACAAGACTCCGTTCAAAAACTATGTGTATCACAAGAGACTACACATTTGCATGCTTTCCGGTACCATCCAAACAGCGATAACTTTAGACATTTATAAGTTGATTGTAGTATTACTATAGCAACTTTATTTATATTAGCTAAAATCGTATATAAATTTCTGTTAATCTATGCTCCATCTCACGAATAATCTAAAAATCATAAATCGTAGCTAGATGCTAAAGAAAAAAAAAAGGAAATGGGCCTTAGCCCCAAAGTGTGCGGTCAAAACTACCACCGGAAGGACTCCTGCCGTTCGGGGAGTGACTCCCAAGGACGTCCGGCCCATCCGAGAAGAGCTGACAAAGTCAACTACCACCGGAAGGCAGCGACAGCGTAGACCAGTCCTCCTGGGACCCACCCCCACCCCACCACTTCTGGCCTCACCTCTGCGCACGCCGCCGCCACCACCGCCGGTAGCTCGCGGTCCGCACCGAGTCACCTACCGGCATAGACCATTGCCCACGGCGGCCTGCTCGACGTGGCCGCGTTCCTGTGTTCGACGCCGGCAGCGAATGATAAGGCGGCGGCGAGGGGCTGAATTGCACGTTCGCTAGTCACGACGACGGCCGGCCGCAGAGCTATTGCTTCTCCGTGGGCGCCATTATCTAGGCAGTAGAAGAGTAATTAGTTTGATTATGCAAAGTGAAATGGATTGTAGTTGTCTACTGCAAGCATGGGCTTGCTCATGTTACTGGTACTACAGGTAAAAAAGAAACAGGCAGAATTTGAGTCTGTGAGCATAATAATACCAGCCATCACGTAATTGACCTGACATGATCATATCAAGAACTTTGTAACATCAATGGAGCTCTTTGGATTGAACTAACATCAAATCACTTTGCATTTGTTAGTAGGATAATTTTTCGTTTAACGGGATTGGATCGTACAATTACGATTCTATTAGATTTTTAAAAGTATATATATTTTATATAAAAATTGAATTATATTACTGAATTTGCAAGTCTATAGTAGAATTTTTGAATATTTTGATTTAATTTTATAATTTGAGTACACTTATTCATGTTATATTGAATTAGGGTTGATTTTTGAAACTTAATTAATTATTTTTAATAAACTAATAATCTAAAAGTCTAGTATGTCAAAGATAATACTTTTTTTACCTTAGAACAACATGTAAATAATAAAAACAAAATAAATTAAACTAGTGCAACTTAAACTAGCAATAGGTAATATCAAATTTTATATGCTAATATAGTTTATTGTCAGGATCATGATCCCACTGTAATCCTACCCGATCCTAATGATTCTATGAGTTGAATCGTGATCCTACTGCGATACTACTCAATTACGATCCATATTACAACCCGTATCATCTATCTCTGGTAGGATCGTAGAATCGTACGATACTATGATCTGTGTCGCGATACCGATAACCTTGGTTACAATGCAACAAGTAGCTAGACATGGTTCAAGACGAATCTGGAAGTGAAAAGGTGAAACAAGAATCTGCTATATAATTATAAGCTTATAGCTGCACAATTGCGGAGACCCTGCCTCGTTTGGGAGCTCCCATGAGCTCGACCGAGGATGGCAGGGGCTAAGGAATCGGCACATTCATTGACCTGTACAACTTCCTCAGGTTCACGTTGAGACCCTTTGATGACACAACAGCATTCGAAGAATCACAACTTGCTTTGTCAGGACCTTCAGAGTTCTTGCCGCTTTCTGATGGACCAGTGCAATCCACTGTTGCCTCTTCCTTGTTGCTTTCACCCAAGCTTGAGGAAATTGAATAGTCTGCAGCTGAAATCTGTTCTATTGCTTCTATTTTATTTTGACCCTCCTCAATCAATTCAACACTCTCCTTGTTAGTGATATGCCCTAGAGACAATCATGAACATGATTGTATCACTTCTATATTTATGAACATTTGAATAAAATGTTATTTTGTCCCTCGAATAAATATCTTTCGTATTGATCAACAAGTATGTGATTTGTTTGTGAAACTCTTTATTCATGTTTTGGTATTATTCTAAATTATCCCTGATCTTACATCATTATGTGGGACGATTATGATTTATAGATCAGCACATGTATTGATTGATGATTATGTTTCACGGATCATGGATATGAGATATCAAATCAATAATGTGGACACATGCTAGAGAACATGATGTTGGATTGACCCAACATGAGATACTGCGAGAATTGTTATATTCTTAAGTATTATTGCAGTAGGGGTGTCCCCCACCTAAGTCCATCCGGCCTGCTAAAGAGTTGTAAAGCCCTAAATGGGATATGTGTAAAATATGCTTTATGGAAATATATATACATGCCCTGGACATAGGGGAGGGGCGAGCACTGTCATCATCTCTACTCCACTACTCTCTTCATATACTGTTTGGTCAGTAGCCACAACAGTCATCAATTGGTCTCATATATAGTGTATGTAGGATCCTTAGACCCGAGGTCGTCATTATTTCCTACATATATAATAGTTTGCTTAGGGGTTACCAAACACTACTCCGTAACTGGGTGGTAATAAAGGTAGCTTTCGGGTTTGCTATGAAACATGCGGAGGAATATGAGCGATCAAGATGTAATTTGTCCTTCTTATCTAACAGGAGAGATATCTCTGGGCCCCTCGATGTGGTTGGATTAAGAAAGTGCATGGCCATGCTAAATGTGGTTGAGGAGTCAATCGCAACTGAGTAATCCACTACAGGGTCGAGTGAAGAATCGAGCTATCATAGGATGACAAGTTTCTCGCCTTGAGTTCGATCTGGTATCATAAGCCAAAGGGATCGGTACATAACCACTATATAGGTTCGTCCGATATGATCTTTATGTGTGTTTAAGAGTCGTTATGTCCTGGTAGGGACCGCTACTAACTTATGGGTCAGAAAGGAGTTTTCGGCCCATGGCCAAATACACATGAACCTATAGGGTCGCACACTTAATGGGCTGAAACGATAAGGAGTCGGATGATAGTTTCCAAGTGAGATTCGATCTCTACTCATATCGGATATGGATCTGATTGGAGGCTATATAAGGATAGGTGCGGGGCATGAGGGATGGATCCCGAAAACACACCCGTCGAAACCCTAGCCGCCACCTCTCGTATCCCCTGCCGTGCATGCTGGTGCTAGCACATCGACGCACGGTGCTCCATCCTTGAACGTGTGGACTTCGGTAGAGGTGCTGCTATGACTGCGGCGCTGATCGAGACGATCACGAGGAGGAGACGTTTGGACGGAGTACGTTCGACTACTATCGTTACACCGACGCGCTCTTCGTTGAATCGGCTGTTCAATCCTACTTCCGCTGCACTGCACGTCTAGTGGTGATCGTGCTAAACTTCACAGCCGCAAGTGAACGGGTTGCCACTAAAATCGCGACGAGTGTCGTGTTCTCCACAGGGACTAGACTAAGACTACCGGTGCTCAACTAAAGCTAGGTCAAATGAAACGGTGGAGAAAACTAAACCTAAAACGAACTATAAATAGCACTGACTAAACGACAAATGAACTAGACAATCGAAAGACGGCGGACGAACGATCAAGATTTAATGGATGTCGTACGACCGAACGAACTACACGACGACGACACAAACGAAACACGAACTACAATGACTACCGATCGACGATATAACTAACTACCGACCGCGAGACAGCAGGAGAAAATCGAGGAGCACAGAGGGAGTCTAGAAGCACGGAGGGAGTCGAGAGAGAAAGAGAGAGGAAACGATCGACAGTTAAGTAGATGACGACGGCACACGACAACACAACAAAGGATTACGAACGCATGCACGACTTAACTACCGATCAACCGCGAGATAGAGGAAAAGAGGGAGATCGAGAAGCACTAGGTGGTTTGAGATAGCAAGGGGAAGGGAAACAGTCGCCGGTTCGCTAAATCACGCTAGACAACATACAAACACAGACATATACTAACACTGATTACTACTACTAACAATGGCATTTAACAAACACTGAGTTAACATATGACCACTCAAACTAAGAACATAACACAAGTATTATTAAATTTGAACAACACAAAACAACATATTAAAAGATAACAGATTCTCAACTATAGTTCCACATCCACATATATCACAGTAATAAACAGGGCAAAGTATCATCTCACTGAATACATGCAAAATCACAGTGCATAACAGAACATGGCATATTATCATGTCCACTAATCTCATGCATCACAGTCACAGCTCACTTCACATACACACAGAGCACAGATCAAAATCCACAATTCACCATCACAGTGCACAGTTAACAGGAATTGGTACCAATTTAGTTGAGCAATACTAGAGAATAGCAATTAGGCAGTGGGAGAGGAATTAGAGATAACCAAAGAAGATGTAGCAGAGGGGCAGCGTCGGTGGTGGAGAGGTGATGAAGCCTGTGATGGAGCAGACGAGGTGGTGGCGGCCGGCCGCGGTGCTGAAGGGGAAGCAGTGGGGCGGTCGCCGTCGGTGCCGATGCGGTGGTGGAGTAGATGAAGTCGCCGGCGTCGAGGAAGTGCAGTGGAACAGTCGCCGGTGACGTGGAGTAGCAGGGGGCGGCGATGATGGTGGAAGACGGCGGCGGTCGGAGGTGTGGAAGAATAGAGCGAAGGGATATTGCGAAGAGGTGCAGAAGATGGAAGGTGCCGGTGGATGCGGCCGGACGTGGAGAAGGGGGAGAGGTGGCGGCGCTTGCGAAATGGGTGTAGAAGAAGGGGGATCCGATGAAGAAAGGCATCGGGGTTGGAGAAGATCCAGTGGAGGGAGGAGAGGAGAAGCGGTGAGAGGCTCGGCACGGAGGTGGAAGAGATGGAGGCGCGCAGGAGGTGCGGCGGTGGAGAAGGGCAACGAGGCGGCGGGAGCAATGGGAGGAAGAGAAGGAAGAGGTGGCGGTGGAGAAGATGCGGCGACGAGTCATGACGGCCGTCATTGGCCGGATCTGGAGGAGAAAGGGGGAAACAAGAAGGCGAAGGGGAGAAGAAAAAAGAAAGGCCGGTCTCGGGTCTCTCCGCAGGCGGCTAGGGTTTTTGTGGAATTGGGGATTTTTGTAATTTTGCAATTTGGCCCTCGAAGATTTCTGGAATTACGAATAGATCATTTCCCGTTTGATTTCTTCTGAATTGGTCCTCGAGAGCTCCGTTTTCATCGTGGTTTGATCCTACGCATCCGTGACGATGCGTACATCTGTATGGAGCAGTCCCGGAATGCCGAATTTGTAGTTTTTGCGCCTCGATCGCGCCGGCCTGCAGAAAAATATATAAAAATGTAAAATAGTCCATTTCGAGCAATTAATTATAGAAAAACGTGTAAATGATGATAAATGGTCCCAAAATATAAAAATATGAGGGTAAAATGATGGCTAAATATATGCAAATATGACGCATGTCAAGTAGTAATGATCAATGATCTCTTACTCGAATGGCTTCCTGATTTACGGAGTAGAAAAATTTTAGCTTGCGCTAGTACAGCCCACCTGTATCCCAACACTCCCTTGGCTTGCAAACTTCCCACAACAGCTTTGACAGCCAAATTCTGTTCTTTAGCTTGAAATTTACCACCCCCAATTCTTTTGACACCCTCATCATATTTCTCATCCTTCCAAAATTCAGAGTTTGTACTCCAATCGTGCTCTTTCACTTCATCTTCAGTTATATCAATTACTTCGACGCCATCATCAGATCTGCAGTCTTTCCGCAACGCAGATTCTATTGCTGAATCCTGCTCTTTTGGCACAACTTCAATTAAATCAGTCACTTCAGCGCTCACGTCTGATTCCTTCCACAGCTCGTATTCTGTAGCTGAACTCTGCTGCTCTTCTGCTTCAAATTTAACTTCCTCAATCACTTCAACACTCTCATACTCATCTTTCCATAGTTGAGAGTCTTGCGGTAATCCAAACCTTGCTCTACCAAACAGCGTCACAGGTGGCTCCACTTTGATTTCAAAATCTTCCAGTGTTTGTTCTTCATCCTGTACCTCGCTGCAATCAGTAGAGCTAGACTCTTCGACAAAAGAAGTAACCTCATCACTCTTCTTGATGGCTTCTACGGTTGGCACTGCCTGTGGTGAACTGGTAACAGTGGGCTTTCCATCAGATAATCTGAGCAACTTCCAGAGAGGCTCGTCAGATAATCTGAGCAACTTCCAGAGGGGCTCATCAGATAACCCATTTAGGGCCTGGTCTAGCTCTTCGCGCGACGAATGCATCGAGAAGCACGCATGCCACGCCCCAAATTCATCCCACATGGGCTCTGTTAGTGTCGGCTTCTGCTTCAGCGACCCCTCTGGTGGCACATAGTTTGTGTACCACTGCGAAGAAGGCCTGGTTCCTATCACCTGATGTTAGGATCGGACATGTCACTTGATATAAAATCAACAAGACATGGTATGAAATTAATGAAGAATAATCAAGAACACAAGACAAAGATTTAACGTGAAAGCTCTTTTGGGTGAAAAAACACGGACACACAATCGACGGAATCACTATATCCTTTCCCGGAGAGATTATAAAGGAGTCAAATCTCTTATACCATTGTTTGGGCAATTGTTTCAACACATAAAGAGACTTCTTTAACTTGTAAGTAAAAACCTTCTTTCCCGGAATGACAAAACCTTCCGGCTGCTCTATATAGATGTCTTCTTCTAATTCCCCATATGAAAACGTGGTCTTAACATCCAGTTGCTCAAGTTCAAATTCACGTATATCCACAATGCTAAGTAGAGTACAAATGGAACTATACTTCACGACCAGACAAGAAACATCTATGAAATCAATAATTGGGATTTGGCTATATCCCTTTGCAACAAGCCTCTACTTATACCTGACCTGGCTGTATGGTGATGTGCCTTCCTTCTTCTTGTAAATTCACTTACAATGTATGAGTTTCTTTTCAATCGGAAGCTTGATCAACTCCCAAGTAGTGTTCTTCTCGAGAGATTCCATCTCCTCATGCATGATAGCTATCCACCCTCTGACTCATTAGAATAGATGGTTTTTGAATAAGTTGAAGACTCAGCAGTCCTTTCAATGTTTTTTTGCCATGCTTAAATAATAATCATCAATAAAATAATCACTTCTAGTTTTCTGATTCCACAATTTGTAAAGTGATCACTTCTATTTTCTAGATTCCACAATTTGTAACCTTTTACACTAGATTTGTAGCATAAGAAGATGCACTTAATAATTCTTGGCTTCTATTTCCCATTATTGACATGGGCATAAGAAGGATAGCCAAAATCCTCAAATTCGATTAGTCAGGGGGAGAACCCGACCACTTCTCAATCAGAGTTTTTGTGTATGGTAGTGTTCATTGATTGGTTGATCAAATGACATGCAATGGAAGCAGTTTCAACCTAAAAACCCCTTAACAAACCTGGTGTTGACAACATGCAGCACACCTTTTTCATTATGGTTCTATTCATACTCTCAGCTACACCATTATGTTGTGGTGTACCTAGAACAATATAGTGCCTCACGATGTCTTCCGATCGACACAAAGCTTTGAATTCTCCTGAGTAAAACACCAAGCCGTTATCTATTAAGAATTTCTTAATATGCTTGTCAGTCTATTTTCTATCATAATATTTCACACTTTAAATGCCTTAAACACATCTGACTTATTCTTGATGAAGTATGCCCAAACTCTTCTCGAGTAGTTATCAATAATGGTCAGCATGTAGTTGGTGCCCCCAAGGGATGGAGCGTGAGAGTCTCCCGATAGATCATAGCGAACATAATCCAATATGCATTTTAAAAAATGAGTACCAGTGTTGAAGCTTACCCTCTTCTGCTTACTAAAGATACAATGCTCACAAAACTTTAACTGGTCAATGCCTTGACCATCAAGCAAACTAGTTTTACACAACTTCTTCATACCAATTTCACTCATGTGTCCTAGACACATGGGCCAACTAGTTCGATCGGTATCAGACAATTTCATCGGCAAGGCAACATGGCATCTCCTTCAAAACCTTATTTAGTAACAATGGTGGCTTTGACTTTTTCATCTTGTTAATCTTTTTTGGAACTGCTATTCCTTTTCTCCTTGTTGTGAAGTTCCTAGGACTCGGATATGTCATGGCCACTTTTCTTGCAATAATAGCACGACTTTTTGTTCTTTGACATAGAATAACATCAAAATTTACTCTTACTCCTGGAATCCCTGGTTGGAGACCTCTTAGTTTGTCTTTCATGAATAGAAAAATCTTCTCCATGTGAAATCAAGCTTTCGCTTGACACCATGGTTTTCAGCTTTTCATTTGCATGCAGAGTATCATAAACCTCATTGAGGGTGAGAGTGTCATAATTGTACAGAATTGTATCTCTGAACGTAGAGAATGAACCGGGCAATGAGCATATTAGAATAGGACTTAAATCTTCGTTATCGTATTTGACCTCAATTGCTTCGAGATCGACCAACTACCAAAATACCATTGCCTTGACCAGGTCAATTTCTTCACTTGTAAGCAATTGCTATGCTTATCATGTGTAGGTGCACCGACGGCTTGTCACACATTGACAAGTCTCTCCCACTCTTGTTCCCACTAGACCACATCTCACTTGGACTGACTAAACCCTTTGGTCAACCGGTCGTTCAAACCCCTTCAATATCCTTGCCTTTCTTGCGCCATGTTTGAGCTCAACCATATCACCTTGCATCTTTGACCGTTCTGAATCTTGGCTCCTCTATAAGCGTAGTCCTAATTCTTACCATTGACCATAGTTGACTTCAAGCTACTCTTCATATCCAAAGACCAAGAAATCATTTCTGAGTACAAGTTCTCTACAACTTGACCCACATTAGCTCAAACATGCTTCATGTAATAGAATGCATTGACCTATGACAATTTGACTTGATCCACGATCAATTTTTACAAATCTAAATCTTTTACAAATTTGAATTTTAACTCAACACATATTGATAATAGTTTATCATAAATATTCATGACCTTCTCACATAGTCCCGACATGCAGACCTAAAAAAGAAGTAGAGAGATGCTAAATGTGAGGCAAAAGCAATATCAACAATAATAACAACAAGAAGAAGCAACGAAGAGAACTGGGATCTAAAAGCACAAAACAAAGTGTATTTTTGCGATGAGGAACATGCGAGTATGTGACCTTCATATCTTTAATCTAATGCTCTCCCAATTGAGCTATCCCCGTGTCTTAATTGTTGTAGTTTCTTTTCAACTACGATTTATGGTTTATGACTACGGTTTATATTTTTTAACTTTAACATGAGTGCTCGTGTGAACGAACGAATGCTGATAAACACAACAAATTGCATGGATTGCTGCCTCACCAGTAGATGAGTCCAAAATTCATTAGGCACAACACACAAGAAATTGTAGGAAGAATTACAGTTCCCGCGGCATAGCACATGTAAGAGAAGGATTCAGGGAATATATTTCTACATGAGATGAGAAAAGAAAGGTAAAACTCGAGCCGGCGATATGTATGGTCAACAAGAACGGCGTAAGGAGCACGTTGCTTTGATGGTGTGTTGCCGTCACGATCACTCGCTAGTATCCCTCTCTCAGTTAACGTGTACTCAGATTTAACATTGAAAAAAGTTTGCTTTCTTGATTGTTAGTGAGTTTTCGCTTAGTTCTCTTTCATACCACTACCGTTACCTTCGTTAATGTCTGTTACCGTTAGTGGCATCAAACTTATCAGATTTTTTTGAAAAATGACTTTGCTATCCCCTTCTCTGTTATCTTCTCTCTCCCTCACCATCTCTATCTCTCCCAAATCCTACACGGGTTCAGTGACGGTGTTGCCATAGGGCAACAGCAGCGGTATAGAAGGAAACAAAGAGCCGTGGTACAACGACGGTGCCAGGGGGTAGTAGTAGCGGCGAGCAAAACATGGGGCAGTGCAGTGATGGTATGACAGAAAACAAAGCGCTATGGAGTAGTGGCGGCGGCGACGCCATGGTGATTAATCGGTGAAAGTGGTTTGGTGCGAAGAAAAGAGGAAGAAGGGCAACATCGTCTTTTCCACCGTAACTTAACAGTGAAGTCAACTTACATTTTTGACGGTCAAAAACATAACTCTAATGACTTTTTTTATGGCCAAAAACGTAACTCTAATGGAAATATAGTTGTAGAATAGCTCTCTGACGGAAAGCAAGCAGTGTGGTGTGTGTGTCACCACACCACCCACACAACTTGACCGAATTAACTCTTCGTCGCTCAACAAAGCTAAACCATTCGTCCATTCTCTCTCTAGATCTCCTTCCCCAATTATCAGAACTTAGGTATAGCAAATCCAGATCCTCTGTAATTTCACCATACTATTTTCTGAATCAGTAAATATTGCTTACAGATATATTACTATATATCAAAAACATATCATGCGAAAACGTAGATGATACAATAATAACTTACTCATGGACCGATCAGACCAAAATCAATAAAATGTAGTACCAGAAATTTCACACAAGTAGGACTCTCAGAACCCACCCACAGGCAGCCAATCGGGGTTCGCGACCTAACTCTTGGTATCATCGTATTCCAGCTCTATCGATATCTTTCTGATGATATAGGGCTTGACTTTATCCTTTTTATGACTGAGTAATGCTAATTAAAAGTGTGTATGACAATACTTAGCAGCCCACCACACAGGAGGCAATAATATTAGATGCAAAGCTGTCAAAGCACAGCTCCTCACCTTTTGTGTATTGTTTCCCCTCCAAATCACCGAACGGGCAGCAGCCCAGTGGTCATCCGAGCGGCTGTTAACGCCCAGGTCACGAGTTCGAACCTCCAGTCTGCACAGTTCATTTTTATTTTTGTTTTGTTTTTATTAACTCATTTCAATTAAGGAAAAATTAAGAAAAATTAGAAAGTAATCCATCGAAGTTAATAAATTTGATTAGGATATAAATAAGACTATTGAAGGTTTAATCTTAGAATAATCATCATTGGTAGCTAATGTGCCTTTATTATTTATTTTAAAACTAATTATTAAATAAAAGGTATTAATAAAAGATGGCTTTGGCTAAATGTTCAAATTTAATAAAGATCCTAATTAAAAAGACATCCAAGTTAAAGTTATTGAAAATAAATTAGATATTATGTTTAACTATAAAAGCAAGGCTTTAAATTAGAGATTACCCTTAATTATAATTAAAATATACGCCATAACCTTTAACATGCTGTCATTAAATAAACCTCAGTGGTAGATTTAATTAAATAACAATATTAAAATATAATTCTATATAACAAGTTCGACTCTAGATAAATAAATTTAACACCGTCTTGAAAAAATACTTCGTTTGCGGCACAAGACATGGGGGCAGCGCAGCGGTAGCGGCGGCCAACGTGGTTTGGGGGCGAAGAAAGGAGGCGGAGGAAGAGGGAGGAGGCAAAGTCGTCTTTTCCATTCGGCCGTGACTTAACAGCTAAGTCAGCTTGCGTTTTTGACGGTCAAAAAACGTAACTCTAATGGAAAAATATGTAGCCGTAGAATAGCGCTGTGACGGAAAGCAAGCCGTGTGGTGTGTGGCACGCACGTCCGCACCACCCACCCACCCACCCACCCAACTTGACCGAATCAACTCGCCTCGGCTCAAGAAAGCTAAACTATTCTTGCGTTCTCTCCTCTCTCTCTCTCTCTCTCTCTCTCAGCAGAGCCAGATCTCCTTCCTTCCTTCCTTCCTTCCCCGATCCGCAGCAAGCCCAGAAATCCCCGAGTCCCGAGCGCGCGGCGGCGGCGGCGGCCATGGAGTGCGAGCCTGAGGAGCTGCAGTTCCTGGGCATAGCCGGCATCTACCGGGAGGCGGTGCACATCCTGCGCGCGCACCGCCCTCTCTTCGCCCGCATCGCCGCCGCCTTCGTCCTCCCGCTCTCCCTCCTCTTCCTCCTCCACATCGCCATCTCCCACGCCCTCTTCTCCCACATCGACTCCGACGACTCCGCCCTCGACTCCGCCGCCCCCGGCACCCCCACCCAGCGCCGACTACTCAGCCGCCTCGCCGCCGACTGGGCCGCCCTCCTCGTCTTCAAGGCCGCATACCTCCTCGCGCTCCTCCTCTTCTCGCTCCTCTCCACCGCCGCCGCCGTCTTCTCGGTCGCCTCCGTCTACTCCGCCAAGCACGACGCCCTCTCCTTCCCGCGCGTCCTCTCCGTCGTGCCCCGCGTCTGGCGCCGCCTCGCCGCCACCTTCCTCGCCGCCTTCGCCCTCCTCTTCGCCTACCACTTCGTCTTCGTCGTCGTCTTCGTCCTGCTCCTCCTCGCCGCCGACTCCGGCTCCGGCCTAGCCGGCCTCACCGCCTTCCTCGTCGCCATCGCCTACCTGGTAGGCCTCGTCTACCTCAGCGTCGTGTGGCACCTCGCCAGCGTCGTCTCCGTGCTCGAGGACTACAAGGGCCTCGACGCCATGCGCAAGAGCAAGGCGCTCATCCAGGGCAAGCTCTGGACCGCCGCCGCGATATTCTTCATGCTCAACCTCGTCTTCGTCGTCGTCGAGGTCGCCTTCCGGGCCTGGGTCGTGCGCGGCGCGAGCCACGGCGTCGGCGCCGGCGGCAGGCTCCTCCTCGGGCTCGCCATGCTGGCCGCGCTCTGCGCGGTGGTGATGCTGGCGCTGGTGGTGCAGACGGTGGTCTACCTGGTCTGCAAGAGCTACCACCACGAGAGCATCGACAAGAGCAACATCTCCGACCACCTCGAGGTCTACCTCGGCGACTACGTCCCGCTCAAGGCCAGCGACGTGCAGATGGAGCACTTCCAGGTCTGACACGCACACCGTGCCTCCCTGCCCCTGTACTATTACTACTCTGGTATTCTCTCTCTCTCTCTCTCTCTCTCTGCAATTCGTATCACTCCAAAGAATACATACAATTGGGATGATGTTGGTTATGGTACTCCAAATAATCATCGTCAGGTGTAGCCTGCTATATAGGGATTTTGCTGCTCTTAGTTTACTCCAAAAACGAACAACGTGTATCAAAAGTAGGTTGATTCAGTAGTTTCTTTGTGATACAAAAGATGGTTATACTCAAAGTTACGATATGTGAATGGTGCTGGCCATCTCCTGCTGCGGATGATTCACTATTCATCGTTTGAAGACAAATAATATGCAATCAGACAGGCTAATCTTTACCTCCAAGCTCTGTTTGATTGAGAGTGAATTGAATGATTCATGTCATGAATTGCACTAACTGCAGCAGCGCCCGACCTCCTTGACGGCCGGGGAGCAGATTTTGAGGTTTACAGCGATTTAACGCCATGCGGGCCTTGAGCTTCACCATGGTCTTTCTGAAAAATGCTTTAACTGACGGTGTAATTGAATAATATGTTTCTAGTACTCTAAAAATATACTACATTGAACCAAAAAAAAAAAACTCCCAAAAACTTCAATTAAGCTCCCTCAAGATGTATTTTGTGTAGGATCTTTTTATAATTTTTAAATGTCTTATAACGGCTGCTATTATTCGTATCAAACCAATAGCGATTCATACGAGCTAAATCTTCTAATCAATGATGGGCCAATAATGATTTTTTTGGCATATGTATTAAGACGCTTGGCCTGATTTCGAAATTGTTCAGAGTTTTTTTATGTTGTTTTCATTGCAAAATGATGGATCACGGGCAGCAGCCCAGTGGTCATCCGAACGGCTGTTAACGCCCAGGTCACGAGTTCGAACCTCCAGTCTGCACAGTTCATTTTTATTTTGTTTTTATTAACCCATTTCAATTAAGGAAAAATTAAGAAAAATTAGAAATTAATCCATGGAAGCTAATAAATTTGATTAGGATATAAATAAGACTATTGAAGGTTTAATCTTAGATTCATCATCATTGGTAGCTAATGTGCCTTGATTATTATTTTAAAACTAATTATTAAATAAAAGGCATTAATAAAAGATGGTTTTGGTTAAATGTCCAAATTTAATAAGGATCCTAATTAAAAGGTCATCCAAGTTAAAGTTATTGGAAATAAATTGGATACTATGTTTAACTATAAAAGCAAGGCTTTAAATTAAAGATTACCCTTAATTATAATTAAAATATATGACATAACCTTTAACATGCTGCCATTAAATAAACCTTAGTAGTACATTTAATTAAATAACAATATTGAAATATGATCCTATATATATAACAAGCTCAACCCCAGATAAATAAATTTAACACCGTATTGAGAAAATACTCCGTTTGAAAGTTAGGTACCGTAGGAAAAAAAAAAAAAATCAAAAAACCGCTTTTAAAGAACAGGCCCAAAACAAAGTGTATTTTTGCGGCACAATACATGGGGGCAGTGCAGTGACGGCATTGGAGTTTTTTTTGCATACAAGCTAAATCTTCTAATCAATGGTGGGCCGATAATGAAGTTTTTTTTGCATATGTATTAAGACGCTTGGCCTGATTTCGAAATTGTCCAGAGTTTTTTTTATGTTGTTTTCATTGCAAAATGATGGATCTCCTTCCGCAACTTTCCAATTACGAGTACGAGAATTGAAAGACATGAAAAAATTCTCAATTTAAGGCATACAAACATCTCAAAAGCAAAACAAACAAAAATTAATAGAATACCGTATATGTGTACGATATGTAATAAATTTAGCGGGGCAAATGCGTGGACTACCTGCTAGCTCTCAAGACCAGAGCTGCACAGAGAGGTTTTTGAGTTAAGGTGATGCTGCTTGGTGGACTGCAATGCATTGTGTCAGATTTGTTTGGAAACAGATAATGTGACTCTCCAAGCTCGAACAACAACGCTTGTGTTGGATTTATGTTTTTCTTTCTCTCCTTTTTAACCAAGGCTCGAATTATTCAGTTCATGATGAATTCGATTTTCGGTTGGATATTTGTGATGTGTTGCTCCAATGAGCTTGAGATGGCCTCTTCTATTTCGGTTGTTCTTCAGTAGTCGAAATAGCGGATGCTGCAATGCAATGGCAATGGGCTCAGCTGCTCCAGTGGCTAATCTGATCAACTCAACAGCCAAATTTCCTGGTTGCACTTAGTTGAACAGTTCAGTGCGTGACAGCACATCACGAATTACTCAAGATTCAACATAGCTGACAAATAGAGGTGGACCTTGAACCAAGTCCTGTCTTACCAAGTTTTTTTAAATTGAAATAATTTGATTGAATATCATTTTATTTGTAGTTTAGAAGTATTTTTATAACCGAGGTAACGAGCGAGCCAGAGCAAAATCCAATTTCAATCGAAATGGACTTATCTCAATGAAGTACTTTTCAACCGAAGTAACAAGCTTCGTGCTTTTTTTTCACACCTACTGACAAACCCAGAGAAAGAAGCACCTCCTTTTCGCTACCTGTGCGTTTTCTTTTACTAATCCTCATGCTCTGCCAGTGACCTGCTTGGGCCTGCTTGGAAGGCCGCCGGTTTTGGGCCCCAAACTGGTGTAGAATAGAAGCCCCTAAAATATTTTCGGACCGAGCTGCAATAATCTGTTTGGATGGCCGGGAACCCAACAATATTACACCTAGTTTGGGCCTTTACAACCGGGTAAATATTATGTCCTAAGAAGGCAACATTTTTTCTGACAAATATCGGCCTCTTGCCCTCTCCACCTCGCTTGCGACTCACGACTCGAGTAGCATCCTGGACTCGAGGAACCCTAGGTGTGAGGGCGAGTGGCGGCGAGCTCTTCAACCCTAGACGACGACGTCGTGCCCATCGGCAACTACGCGACGGCAGGAGGAACGGGGGTCCCTAAACGGCACTGGCACCTGTGAGTCTGGGCAGGGCAGGCGTAGGCGTGACAAACGACGAGGAGCTCAAGCCTCAAGGGGTGTGTGTGTATCTAAGGTGTGTTTCTCTCTTTGCTTGGTTGATTTGTTCTACCGCTCTAGCGCTCATCACTTGATTGTTGATCCGAGGGGTGTTAATGATATGCCGTAGAGGCAATTATAGAGATGTTTATATCACTTCCATGTTTATGAACTTTTGAATAATATGTTATTTTGTCCCTTAAATAAACTATCATATACGAGTGCCTTCATGGTCGTGATTTAGTTCGCTCACCGTGTGAGAAACAACATCGTTGTACAAGCATCTTGTGTGCAGTAGCATCGTTGATCCGAGCAGTTCTTTTGAGTACTCGCAGTCGAAGCTTCTGAGTACTCATAGTCAAAGTCTTTTGAGTACTCACGGTCGAAATTTCTGAGTACTCACGGTCGAGACTTTTACAAGTCTTTCGACAACGTTTTGTGCTACGATTTGCCGCAACAAGTGGTATCAGAGTGAGCGTAGTGGTTGATCCTGCCAAAATGTCGGAGCATGAATCGAGATCTCCATCACGGACACCACCACTACCGAGAGCTCACATCCACAAAGACAGCGACAGTAGCGGCAGTGGAGGCCACGAGATCATGGTGCAGCGTGTGGTGAAGGAGACGGGTGGAATGGTGGTCTACCCCATGCTAACGCTTATAAACTATGGCAATTGGTCCCTCCTAATGAGGGTCAATTCGCAGGCACAAGGACTCTAGGAGATGATTGAGCCAGGAGACGCCATCGACTACCGCGACGACCGCTTGGTGTTGTTGGCAATCTTGTGTGCCATGCCGACCGAGATGTTGGCGACTCTTGCCATCAAGAACACGATGAAACAGGCGTGGGATGCTGTGAAGGTCATGCGCATGGGCGCTGAGCGTGTGCGCAAAGCCAAAGAGCAAACGTTGCGCTCAGAGTTTGAGTCCATGCAGTTCAAGGATAGAGAGACCGTTGACGACTTCACGGTGCAGCTCATCGGGTTCGTAAACAACCTTAATCTGCTCAGTGACAAGATCAATGATAAAAGGGTGGTAAGGAAGTTTCTTTGTGGTGTTCCCTCATGGTACTCGCAGGTCACAATTTCCAATGAAACGCTTGCCGACCTCAAGACAATCTCCATTGAAGAGCTGAGGGATGGCTTAAGGTTGTGGAGGAATGCTACAACCTAGAGGGTGAAACCGGCGTCTAAGGAGGGCGGCTACTCCTCATGAAGGAGTGGCTCGCATGCTAGAAGAGGAAGGATCACGATGATCGATGCTACAACAAGCAACATGGTCATGGGCATGGCAATAGTAGCCGCGACAACAGAGGTTCTATGTCATATGTTGGCGGCTGTGACGTGATGAAGGTCAAGTGTTACAATTGTAAAAACTGTGGGCATTTCTCGAAGGACTGCTGCAAGCCACGTCGCGTGCGCAAGGAAACAGAGAACCTGGTGCATGTGCAGGACAACACACCGACGTAGCTGATGGTTGAGCATGGCGAGCTTGCTCAGGTGGCCATCGACACAATGCAAGCTGTGTACCTTAACGAAGAGAAGGTGGTGCCAGTCGATTCAAGCGCCAATGAGTGGTTCCTCGACACAGGTGTGAGTAACCATATGACTGGCAACAAGAATATATTCACCTCACTGAATGATCACGTGAAAGGTAAGATAAAATTCGGTGATGGATCAACGATGGACATTTGCGGAAAAGGCTCCATACTGTTTCAATACAAAAACTAGGAGCATCGGGCGCTCACGGAGGTATACTACATCCCTCAAATACGGTCTAACATCATTAGTCTTGGCCAACTCAAGGAGGGTGGACGTAAAATTGTAATCGAAGACAGCGAACTGAGCATCTTCGACCAGGAACAAGTGTTGCTGGCACGGGTGTGTCGATTAAGAAACATGCTATACACTCTTGGCCTGAATCTGACCACACTCGTATGCCTGATGTTGAAGGCGAACAAGGTGGTGTGGCGCTGGCACATGCGCTACCGTCATCTCAGCTTTCACGCCCTGCATGACCTATGTGCCAAAAAGATGGTCGAGGGGGTGCCTTTCATCGAACGAGTGGAACAATTTCGTAATGGGTGCGTACTCAGCAATCAGCACTGAGTGTCATTCCCATACATCTCGACATATCGTGCCGAGCATGGCCTCGAGCTGGCTCACGATGACTTATGCGGCCCAATTACTCCAACCACACTAGGAGGTAGCCGCTACTTCCTGCAGATCGTGGACAATCATAGCTGTTTCATGTGGCTTGAGGTGATCAAGATGAAGGATGAAGCATTCAAGTTCTTCAAGAAGATCAAGGCTACCGCCGAGAATGAGATCGGCTTCAAGCTAAAGGCATTTTGAGCTACTCGTGGAGGGAAGTTCAACTCCATCGACTTCAATGACTACTGCGACGAAATGCGCATCAAGCGGTATATGACTACACCATACTCGCTGCAACAAAACGGTGTCATGGAGTGCCAGAACTAAACAGTTGTGGAGATGGCTCGTAGTATGATGAAGAGCATGGCGATGCCTGCCATGTCTTGGGGCGAGGCAATAAAGACGGCGGTGCACGTCCTGAATCATGCACTGACTTGAAGCCTGGACGGTGTAACGTCGTACGAGGTGTGGTACAAGAGGAGGCCTAAAGTCCATTGTTTCTGAACATTTGGATGTGTGGCACACGTTGATACGGGGTCGCCCGATCTTCTCGACGTAGGATGAATACTCACGGAAGTCTTGATGAATCGTAATGATCCTCCAATACCAGTGCAAGGGACGAACACTCTTTAATCCGCCAAAACACACTCGTGTTGATTTCGCCTACCACCAAGCAAAGATCTATCGTGCACCCAATTCCCAGCGGAAAGGCTGAACGATCTTGATTGAAGACAACACTCCTAATTCCCTATGGAACTTCGGAAGCAATGCTAAACTCGAACAAACTTTAGTAGATTGATTTTTCTCAAATTTGGTCTAAATTTTACAGGGGTGGCAGCTGTCTTTTAAAGAGATACAAGGGGTGGAGAGTCGGCCAAACACTTGGAGGCCGAATATGACTCGATTACAAAGCCCTAGGCCTACTTTGACTCGGACTGAAAAAGTGATGTGACTTGTTTCGCAGTTTCTGATCGACTCGTAGGGAATTTAGAGGTGAGGCTAGATCCATCTGAAAGTAGACTTCAAGAACTTTCCATAGAGTACAAGAACACCTCAATCGGATTCCGTTTGTAAAAGTTATGACCGTTTTAGTAGGTGCCTGTTGGGCTGTCCCGAACCGAATCCGAATTGAGTTCTGAGTTGAATCCGAGTTTGAATTCGGTTGTACATGTGGGAGGTCCGAATTGGCCTTCAAAATCTTATCCAAAACTTGGGCTTTAAGTTATTGGGCTTATCCCCTGTTGCTCTCCCACTGTATGGGCTTCTTTCTTCCTTGATCAGCTGTATGGGCTGCTTGGCTTTCTCCTTTCCATCCCAATAGACTTTGAGCTTTTTGTTCTTGGTAGCAAATATGATTACCCTCCTTGTGCTTCTCCATTGCTTTGGCCCCGGAATCATCATATTATTCAAACTTAATAATAAACAAGAATTTGGCATAAGGTAGTATATCGTTCCCACGAATAGAAGGAAATTCATTAAGAAACAAATTCACCTGACAATATTTAATGCGGCTCAGTACTTCTTTCTAGTGAAATAATGTATTTGACTGAAAAGTGCTAAGAATGTTCGTATCCGCATCATCCTCCCATTCTTCAAGAAAAACCGTTCTCAGCTTTTGGTAGCCTGAAATTGTACTAAGCAAAGAATACAACTGTAACACCCCAGGACCCACAATGCCCTGGGATGCTACTATTGCTGCTCTACAACTAGCCAATTTATAAAAATAAACTAAAACTAGCAACAATACTAAGCAAGATAGTATAAGCGGAAGCGTAAACAACTAAGGAAAAACGGTATAATAACAATTCAATAATCATAATCAACTATAACAAAATATCTATAGGAACGGTACACAAATTTAATATTACTAAGAAGAAACATTTGTCAATAAGATAGCTAAACAAAGACTAGATTTCTTTCAACTTTATTTCAGCATTAAGATTATAATACAAGTGCATCTGCACGGTGTCGCTCTACCCTTCCCAATGCATGCTCAAAGTCCACCTGTAGGGAGGGGAAAGCAAGAGTAAGATAAAAATCTCAGCAAGCAAACTGTTTAACAAGTTATTCAAACTACAAGCAATTTAAACATCATCATTATAATTCCATACATCCACAATTACAATTTATGTTCATAAATATTAAACCACCATAAATTTTCATGAATCATACCTCTTAAATTTCAGATTTAATTAGCATATGAATGCAATCATTTTATCCCGTATTAAATGCAAAAGCAACATTTATTCCTCCACAAACCACAACAGATTAATCAACAACATTTAATCTTCCACAATTAACAACGCATATATTCTCGACCTCAATTCACTATCAATGACGGTAAAACATTAACAAATTAATTCATGATTGACTACTTTAAATCCTCAACCACTACCACTACCAAAGGCAATAAAACATATGTATGTCTTACTTCAATATTATATTACTTCTCATATCCACAATTACTATAAACAATTAAAGCAAGAGAAAAGAGTTTCATGTCACCATCATAATCACACAAGGGACGAACCACATTTCAAGATCACAACCACAACCTTCATTCCGTCCATAGCTCACAAGAGCCAATTCCACATTACAACTATAAAGTTGTACATTCCATAACATAACTTCACCACAACATATTGCATATGAATGCAAAAATGCATATGGATGCAGTCAATCCATCAACAAATGAATGCATATGAATGCTTATCTTCCTTCACTCTTTCCAGTGCAGGAAATTGCTTCCCACGGGAGAAGAGGTTGTATCGGTACGGTCGCGGCTAGGTGCGGCGACATACATACATGTGATCGTACAAAACTGCACACCCGCAAGTGAACGGGTTGCCACTGAAATAGCGGCGAGTGTCGTGTTCTCCACAGGGACTAGACTGAGGCTACCGGTGCTCAGCTAAAGCTAGATCAAACAAAACGGGGGAGAAAACTAAACCTAAAACGACTCTAAATAGCACTGACTAAACGACAAAATAAACTAGACAATCGAAAGACGACGGAACGAACGACCGCACGAATGGACGTCGTACGACCGAACGAACTACACGACAACAACACAAACAAGACACGAACTACAACGACTACCGATCGACGATACAACTAACTACCGACCGCGAGACAGCAGGAGAAAGTCGAGAAGCACTGGGGGAGTCTAGAAGCACGGAGGGAGTCGAGAGAGAAAGAGGGGGAAAACGGTTGACGGCTAAGTAGACGACGACGACACAACAACACAACAAACTACGATTAACACACGCACGACTTAACTATCGAACGACCGCTGGGATAAGCAAAGAGGGAGGTTGAGAAGCACAAGGGAGGACTAGAAGCAAAGGGAGAGTCGAGACAGCACGGGGAAGGGAGATGGTCGCCGACTCGCTAAATCACACAACACAATCACAAAAACTAACATACGGCAGAGCCTACAAGGCACTGATCACAAACTCACATGAACAAAATACAAATTGCACAATTATCACTGAGCATATATCACAATAACATAACTCAAATTAACAGGGCTCAAGAACATGTGCTCGGATCTCATGCATAAATCACATTTCACATTTCACCATCACAGATTAGTGAGCACATGCACAATCACAGTGTATAAACCAACAATTTAACAGAACTGGGCGCAATATCATAACCACTAATCTCATGCATCACAGTCATAGCTCACTTCCCATACACAGAGCAAGATCAAAATCCACAATTCACCATCACATTGCATATGGTAATTAGCAGTTAACAGAGTAATAGTAAGCAATTATCGTGAACAGTAATCAAGAAAAGCAACAAGAGAGGAAAAGGAAGTGGGGGTAAACCGAGGGGTAGAGCAGAGTAGAGGAAGCAGAGCAGAAGATGAGGGCGTCGGTGAAGTGGAGCCGAGAGGGTAGGGGTCGCCGGCGGTGGAGAGGTCGCAGATCGGCGCGCGCCTGGGCAAAAAGAGCGTCGTCGGCGCCGTGGAGAAGCAGGGGCGGCGATGTGGAACAAGTCGGGGTCGTGGTCGCCGAGGTTGACGTCGGGTCGACGGCACTGATGGAGGTCGGCGGCGCACGGTTGAGAGCGGCGGCGCTCTCCGGTGGGAGAGGAAAGGAACAAGGCGGCGGTGGAGAAGATGAAACAGGATGCGGCGGGCGGAGAAGGGCGGCCGAGAGAGAGATGGATGGCGGCGCTCGGTGGCGTGGGCGGAGGAGAGCAAGGTGGCGGCAAAAAAGCAGTGGGGAGCGGCGGAGGTGTACCGGCGAGTGCGGTGGTGGAATGGCGGCGGAGGTGAGCGGCCACGAGTCCGAGGAGGAGGAGGTGCGGTGGAGTGGTGAGGTGGAGAAATGAGGCGACCGGCGAGGTAAGGTCTCCCTCGCGCCGATAAAGGGAGAAGAAGGGGGAAGGGGGAGGAGAAGCAAGGGGATGAAGGAAGAAGAGTTCAACACCGTGCCGGGCTCAAAGAAAATCGCAGGCGGCGGCGCTAGGGATTTGATGAGATTGGGGATTTGGAATTTTATGATTTAGCCCTCGGAAAATCTAGGGTTTACAATTAGATCCTTTTCCCATTTGATTTCTTCCATTCTGGTCCTCTGGAAGTCCGATTTCATCGCGGTTTGATCCTACATATCCGTGACGACGCGTACATCTGTACGGAGCAGTCCAGATTTGTCGTTTATGCGCCTCGATCGCGCCCGCCTACGAAAAATATATAAAAAATGTAAAATGGTCCAAATTAAGCAACTAATTATAGAAAAACATGTAAATGATGATAAATGGTTCTAAAATATGAAAAATATGAGGGCAAAATGACGGCTAAATATATCTAAATATGACGCATATCAACATGCAAATGACATGATATGACATGAATGATATGATAATTCGTGAGTCACATTAATTCATCCACCAGGAGCATTATTATGCTCACAACATAACCACATCCACCACAAATAAATTTCATGTCTCACAATATAACATTAAGCAGGAAATCCACATGTCTACTAGCAAAGTTAATAACATCTCACTTGATCAATACTTGCTACCATCTTCACAATTAAAATATCATGCAATCATGGTAATTGTATCAAATTACGATAATAATGTAAAACTGAAAGTAGTAAGAACAACATGTTAAACGGTAGCAACCACCGCTACGTTTACTTGCCTCAATCCGACGAAGCGAAGTACAATAGAGATCAAGAGCGCTCAGGGACAAGACCACCTGTCCATAAGACAACTCTCAGCACACAACCACAGCATACAAGCACAACATAATAATTATAAACGTCGCTAGAAATCCGAACCCGCACAAACTACTCTCCGCTCAACAATTTAGTAAATTCCCTTCCTCAGCAGCGCTGCTTCACAATTTCGTATCTTTAAAAATAATGATCCAATACAGTAAATGATACCTCTCTGGATTCATGACTTAAAAACCTACAATTTTCATGCAGAACACCTATTTTTATTTTAATCACAGCTAGGAGTAATTTAATGCCCAAAACAGAGGAAGAACTCTGCTCTGGCAGATTGGGCAGCCGCGTTCAAACGCGTGCCCACAACAGCACAATGGCCTGAAAATTTCCAAATTTATACAGAAGCTAAAATTATAAATTATCTACAACTTTACCAACTACGGCTAAGGCCAGAAAATTCGTTTACTATTTTTAAACCCCGGATTACCGTCGGACTGTACCAATCTGTCCGCCTGCCGGACAGTGGTATTACCGACTCTGTATCTCCCAGATCCCACGGTATAAAATTTTGAAAAAAATACAGAAGATGTATATGGAAGTCCTCTACAACTTTTCTTTTGGGAAGACCTGCAGGAAAATTCTTTTCATAGATCAAAACCGCGAGACAAGCCGTGCTGCGCGAATAGATCTAAAATCAGCCCGCGACTAAACTCTAATCGGGCAATTAAACTATAATCTCTCATCATAATCTGTGTCAAGAACCCTAATTATTCCTAAAAACAGAGGGTTTAGGATGAGATAAAATTACGAATCTGAAGAAATTCCCCAAAATTTTCCTCCTCTTCTTCTTCTCCTTCCTTCTCCTTTCTTCTTCTCCTTCTCCTTCTTTTCCTTCTCCTTCTTCTTCTCCAAGGGCAGCAATGGGGGAGACCTTCTTGGGGAGGGGGCGCAACCACCTGGGGAGGAAGAGGGCAGGGGCGGTGCGGCAGGATGGGGAGAGGAGAGGGCCCCTAGGGTTAAAAGAAAAGGGGGAGGTGTTAGGGTGGGGTGCGGCATGGGGGAGGGGTGGCACCCCCCTGGGCCCCTGGCCCAAGGGTGGTTGGCCCACCTCCCAGGCAGCCCAAGCTTGAATTTTAAAATAATTTTTAATATATTTTATTCCTTTTCTATTGTTTTTCAATTAATAATTTTCCCTTCCCGCGATTTGCCGAAAAACCGGCGACTCCGCGATTGTTTTAAAAACTAACGCCGTAACGACGTTCAGGGTATTACATTCTCCCCACCTTAAAAGAAACAACACATATACATGGTATATGTATGAATCAATTATTGTGTCATTCTCGTTGTTTCAAACAAACCAATTAATATAACAGCAGCCATAAGATATATACATTGCAATATTGTCTTTCATATCATTCACCCTCCCATGAGAAAAAGTTATCCCCGACTATTCTAAGGACATAGATAAGATATCAAAAGGCAAAACCCGGTCCAGATGTTCAAATATGGGGAAGAAAATTTTTCGTGCCTTCCATGCTTCAACTGCGCTACTCTGATTATGTATACATGATTGTAAATCAAAGGATGAATAAGTAGGCTTAAAAAATCTTTTAAAACATGAAGCACTATTGTTGAAACTCATCTCATTGTGATCATGATATGGCACAAAAGATTGTTTATCAAAAATATGCAATTTCAATTCTGTAAGCTTATCACATGTAATGCATATTCGGTAAACATAAAACTTATCATCTATACCATAATTTCTAATCAAATTGAACTTATATGTATATGCATAGGTACGAACTAGTGATTTTAAACATGAAATTTCAGCAACATTCTCAATCACACTAGATAACTCTTTAGGATCATTAAACACGATATAATATAAAGAATCATCAGGAGATATTCTTTAAGAACTTCCTTATGAGTAATCAATTCCACATTATGTAAATTGAGCAAACAAATTTCAGAACATGGAATTTTCATTCGTACATATGAGTTCTCACAAGTACTCACCGTTTCACAATTAATTTTAGCACCAATATTGTTACCTTTATTGTTCTCCTCAGTTGGTGTAGGTGTTGTAGGTATTAAATCATCACGATGTAACAACGGGGCAGCAAGTACTTCATCTTTAACTATGATTATCTCCTTATCATTTATCTCCAATGATGCCAGTTGTTGAACATCTGGCTCCAGTTCAATATCAAACTGCACAATGTGAGAAACAACACTAGAAGTAGATATTAATGTGTTAGTTTCAAAATCAACCTCACTTTATCTATCTTCTACTTCTCTCTTTTCTTTTGGTATCTCTCTCACTCTCAATTTGGATGCTCTCAAACTCACATATGGTGGAATCACACAGTTCGCTCTTTTTAACACTCTCACTCAATTTGGCTATGTGGCTCTCATTCTCACATGGATTTTGATGCATCTCAATTGTTGTATGTATCATTAGGGCAGCACAAGATGTCTCCTTTACCAAAGAAAAAGTCTCATGCTCGGTCATCTTCTTATGTGTCACACTAGTAAAACCATAAGAGCTGAAGTATGGACATGGATTGAAGTGCAGCGGTGATCTCAGAATTCACAAGATCATACATGCTACTAAAATATTTATGTTGAAGTACACCGGTGATCTCAGAATTCAAGCATCCTTTGAAGTATGCCATCTCTTTTAATTCACTGGTGACTCCTGCACGACGCAACGCATCTTGCAGCTGAAAATAATAATCCTGAACTGTATTACTCCCTTGTGTGATACTCTGATATAGCAATCCGCACTCATAATAGGATGGCACAAACTCATTTCTCATGCTCACCTTCAAACCTACCCAAGATCTAATGATTTGTTTTCCAGATAATTGTTGCCACCAACTATAAGTATAGTTTTTAAACTACATAGTGGCTCGTATCACTTCTTGGTCTTTGGGAAGCTTCTGAACTCTAAACTCTTTCTCCAAGCGCCATTCCCAATCAAGATACTCCTTTGGATCTTCAATTCCACAGAACGGAAGAGACAAATTGTTGGGTTTAGAATCGCACCATGAGGAACGAAATACCGAAGATTCATTCCTATTTGGTTCACACCGAGAGAAACGAATTATTGAATATCTTGTCATGGTTAGTTATGCAACTTATATTTATGTGGAAATCACTCAATCTCACTATTTTCGCTCCCAAGTAAAGTTCTTACCTTTCCGAAGTGAATTTAGGCCAAAAGAAACTTACACTTGGTGGTGAGTATAATAACAAGTGATGATCAAGTGGATTTAAAAGTGACTCACAATTGCACGGCAAAGGATATTTTGTGGAGATTGGTTAGGAAGTATTTATCCTACACAATCTGATTTCTCGATATTGTAAAATTAAGTAATAATCCGAGCTAGAAAGTATTGCCTATATGCTGATCCAATAGATATAAGTGAAGCGTATGAACGCACACGCAAAGATCAATGCGACTTAATGCAAATAAAAGAATGAGCTAATTGAAAGCAATCTGAAAGTAAGGAACACAAATAGCTCGTTTTGCACCAAGTACTAGGAGAGACGCTAGCCAATTGCAAGAATAATAGTAGAAGGCATAAGATCGCTCAAGAATTTAAGTCACTGTTTTGAGTATTATGAATTATGAATTAGAACCACTCACCCAATCAACCTTCTCTCTCTCTTCCTTTTTTTGCCCACTTCTTTTTTTTGCTACCGTGCCACTGACCCAAATATATTCAAATCACTGTTCTGAATCTATTGAGGTATGTGGGTCACAAACTTTTTGTGGAAGGTAGGGCTATAAGTATTCAGGAGCAGCCCTCAATGCAATATCAATGACTAGTCTCAAGAATTCAAAGGATATAACTGAAGCTCGTATGCATGGTGTTCAAGGAAGCCGACGTGAACACTAACTCCTCTCTTGGTTTTGGATGGCAACTTCCAAACGGATTCAGAAGTGGACAACTAGCTAAAACTGACTTGGATTCTAGGGTTGTACTCGGATTGATCTGGGAGGAGTTGTAGACATGGACTCAACTTCAAGAGTAAATTGAATCTACTTTTTTTTATTTTATGGGGACAAAAGATCAAGTTACACGAAGGAACACAAAGATCAGCACGTAAACAAATTTCTAATGGATCAAGACTTAATAAAACTCACAAAAATAGCAGATGCGAAACTAGGGTTTGGATTTTTTTGTGTATGTTTTCGGTTTATAGACTATAGGACAACAAGTAATAAACTGAAATTTAAAGGGATAAGATCCTACCAAGTAAACCGCGCTCTGATACCAAGATGATACGGGGTCGCCCGATCTTCTCGATGTAGGATGTATACTCACAGAAGTCTTGATGAATCGTAACGATGCTCCAATGCCAGTGCAAGGGATGAACACTCTTTAATATGCCAAAACACACTCATGTTGATTTCGCCGACCGCCAAGCGAAGATCTATCGTGCACCCAATTCCAAGCGGAAAGGTTGAACGATATTGATTGAAGAAATCACTCATAATTCCCTATGGAACTTCGGCAGCAATGCTAAACTCGAACAAACTTTAGTAGATTGATTTTTCTCAAACGTGATCTGAATTTTAAAAGGGTAGCGGCTGTCTTTTAAAGAGATACAAGGGGTGGAGAGTCGGCCAAACACTTGGAGGACGAATAGGACTCGATTACAAAGCCCTAGGCCTACTTTGACTCGGACTGAAAAAGTGATGTGAATTGTTTCACTGTTTCTGATCGACTCGTAGGGAATTTTGAGGTGAGGCCATATCCATCTGAAAGTAGACTTTAAGAGCTTTCCATAGAGTACAAGAACACCTCAATCAGACTCCGTTTGTAAAAGTTATGGCCGTTTTAGTAGGTGCCTGTTGGGCTGTCCCGAACCGAATCCGAATTGAGTTCTGAGTTGAATCCGAGTTTGAATTCGGTTGTACATGTGGGAGGTCCGAATTGGGCTTCAAAATCTTGTCCAAAACTTGGGCTTTAAGTTCTTGGGCTTCTCTCCTGTTGCTCTCCCACTACATGAGCTTCTTTCCTCCTTGATCAGCTGCATGGGCTGCTTGCCTTTCTCCTTTCCATCCCAATGGGCTTTAAGCTTTTTGTTCATGGTAGCAAATATAATTACCCTACTTGTGCTTCTCCATTGCTTTGGCCCTGGAATCATCATAATATTCAATCCTAATAATAAACAAGAATTTGGCAAAAGGTAATATATCGTTCCCACGAATAGAAGGAAATTCATTAAGAAATAAATTCACCTGACAGTATTTAATGCGGCTCAATGCTTCTTTCCAGCGAAATAACGTATTTGACTAAAAAGTGCTAAGCATGTGTGTATCCGCATCACACGTCAAGAAGGTTGGCCCTAGCTTCACCAAGCTCTCTGACCGATCCACACTAATGGTGTTCAAGTCAAAGCACATAACGTGGTCAGAAGACTTATGAAAGTTTCAACTGTGAGTACTCGAAAGACTTTGACTGTGAGTACTTGGAAGGTTCGACCGTGAGTACTCAGAAGAACTGCTCAGATGAACAAGATCTACATAAGATCTCGAGAACAAGATTCACTACAAGATCTCGAGAAACGTTGTTCGCTACAGTACTTGTTGAACAGTACTCTTACAACCACGAAGTCACTCATATACGACCATGAAGGCACTTGTATACAACCATGAAGGTACTCGCATATGACCACAAAGCACACAGGGATGTCTGGAACACACGCGGATATCTAAACTCTCTAGAGAATAGTGAATTCAAGAGACAAACAGTTTTTGTGCCACCCCTTTGAATTGGTTTGCAGCAATTTCTCTATTGATCTTTTATACTGCGAAAAAGAAATAACTGAGTCGACATACCGGCCACGTCCAGCTCTTCGTGATGCGCCATCCTACGTCTGAGTTATTCATGGCATTCATGAAGTTACAAAACGCATGCATTAATACTCTTAACGCACGCACTAATGCAGTACAACTAAGACTACTATAACATCTGTAGGTGCGACGTAGTTAAGTCCAACAAATCACTCCCTAACCATGGCGCACCGGTTTCACCTCGACCACCCCGATCTTTGGCCTCAGTTCGATGAACTTGACGCGATCGAGTGCCTTCGTAAGAATGTCTGCCAGTTGCTTATTTGTGTCGATGTGCTCCACATCTACTTTGCCATCTTCAATGCTGTCATGAATGATATGATACCTCATATCAATCTGTTTGCTGTGATCATGGAGCACAAGATTTTTGCACAAAGCAATTGCCGACTTGTTGTCTACGAGTAACTTTGCCTTCTTCGACTTAACACCTATCTGGTCTCCGATGAGCCAAGTTTGCCAAATTGCTTGGCATGCTGATGTTGCTGCCACGATGTACTCTGCTTCACACATGGACAACGCCACAATCTTCTGCTTCTGCGACACCCAAGTGATCAAACTTACACCAAGAAAAAATATCGTACACGTGGTGCTCTTACGGTCGTCTGTGTTGCTCACCAAGTCACTATCGCTATATTCAACTAGTTTAGGATTCGGCGTGCTTGCCCTCATGTAACAACACTCGAATCTAGTCGTGCCTCTCATGTAGCAAAGAATATGCATCACCGTGGCCAAATGTTGTGACGTTGGTGTCTCCACGTACCTGCTCACAATGCCCACAACATAAGCAATATTTGGCCTCGTGTTCACAAGGTAATGAAGACTTCCGACAATGCTGCGGTACTCAATGGTGTTGACGGCGGCACTACTATCTTTCTTGCTAAAGTTCAGCCAGTTCTCCATCGGCGTTGAGCACGGATTACACCGCACATTCTCGCTGCTTCCAAAATCTTGCACGCATAGCTACTCTATGATAGCGTGATCTTCTCGTCTTCTTGCTTAACCTCGATGCCCAAATAATAACTTAGCAAACCGAAATCGATCATGCTGGACAGTTCCTTCATTTGGGCCTTGAACTTGACAATGTTACCGACGTTTGAGCCGGTGATGATGAGGTCGCCGACATACAACCCCACGAGCAAGAATGTGTTACTTTTTTCTCGCCGGTATACCGCATGCTCGAGTATACTTCTTGTGAACTCGAGCGACACCAAAGTGGTGTCCAGCTTTGAGTTCCAGGCTCACGGCGCATGCCACAGCCCGTATAAGGCCTTGCATAGCTTTAGCACATCGTTCTTGTGCTTGTTGTCGATGTACCCTCGAGGCTGTTCAACATACACCTCCTCGACCATATTACCATTCAAGAATACGAACTTTACATTCATATGATGTATTTGTTAGCCACCGTGCACCACCAGTGCGATCAGGACTTGCACTGTCTCAATGCGAACCACCGATGCAAATACTTCATCGAAGTCCACCCCCTGTCGCTGTGCATATCCTTTTGCAACCAAACGAGCTTTATTCTTAACAATGTTACCTTGATTATCTTTTTCACCTTGAAGACCAATTTGAGCCCAATTACTCGATGACTGGCAGGGAGTGTAGCGAGCTCCCAAGTGTTGTTGTCATAGATAGATTTCAACTCTTCGTTCATGGCCTGCTTCTATGCTGTGTCTGAGAGCGCCTCCTATACGCTCGTGAGCTCCTCTACACCAAGGAGACAGAGGTCGCTGTACTGCATAAACTTCATCGACTACTGCAATGAAATGGGCATCAAGCAGTATACGTCTGCGCCATACTCGCCGCAATAAAACGGTGTTCTGGAGCACCAAAACTTCATCGACTGTGGTGATGGCTCGTAGTATGATGAAGAGCATGGCGATGCCTGCCATGTTTTGGGGTGAGGCAGTAAAGACGACGGTGAATGTCCTGAATCATGCACCAACTTAAGAGCCTGGATGGTGTAATGCCGTACGATGTGTGGTACAAGAGGAGGCCTCAAGTCCACTTTTTCCAAACACTCGGATGTGTGGCACACATCAAGAAGGTTGGCACTAGCGTCACCAAGCTCTTCGACCACTCCACGGCAATGGTGTTCATCGGATACGAGGAGGGCTCAAAAGCTTATTGTGTCTATGATCCGATCACAAAGAAGTTCCATGTGACACGTGATGTCGTGTTTGAAGAAGAGCAGCAATGGGACTGGACAATGTCATCTTCATCGACTGGCGTCAGCGAACTTGATACGTTCACCGTTGAGTACGACATCATGAGTGACACTTTGGTGGACGTCGATCGCAATACATCTTCGACAACAACGAATATGCCTATGACGCCACAGGCGGTGGAACCACTCCAGCCCACAACATCGTCTGGAGCTACGATGCAGTGGGCAACACTACCGACTGGCGGATCGCGTGATTCCGAAGGTATGCCGCTGAGGTATCGCATGATATCAAATATTTACGGCACAATTGAAGTGGTGCAAATCGACGACACCGAGCTTGCTGATGAAGTCTTTCGAGTACTCACGGTCGAAGCTTCCAAGTACTCACGGTTGAGACCTTTCACAAATCTTTTGACCACGTTGTGTGCTTCGACTTGCCGCAACAAACTGTTAACATAAATGACACTGTAGCCACTTTTTTCTCAAATTTGTTCTCCAGACATCTGTTTTTGTAATTCTAGTCCACTCCTCGAACTTGCCAAGCTCCCCTAGCTCAGTAGCAGGTGCTACCGAGCACGCAGCAACACATTGGTAGCATTTAATGACATGATTAGTGCCAATTAAATATTATTATTAGTGTTAATTAAATGTGATTAATACTAATTAAATAGATTAACACTAAATAAATATGATTAGTGCTAATTAAAGCACACACTAATCGGCCGGTGACCTCTTGAACACTCTAGCTTGGTAGGTCTAAGGAGAGAGTTAGATTTATAAAAAACGGACGTTTGAAAGCTAATTTTTTTTAAAAAAATAGCTATAGTGTTATTTATATAAACAATTCGTCCAGCCTAAGCTAATGGGCTTTGTCCTAATTGGTCCTAATCATGGAAGATGATTGGTAGGTGACAGGACTGGTGCCCAATTCTTCTTGTTTCGTCCAAGAAAAGCCTAATCTGTACATTATCAGTATGCATCGCAATGACGCAATCACAGCAGCATCTGGCACATGTGCTCTAGCCTGTAGGTTAGCATAAAACTTGTCCCAAATTCCGATCTCTTTGCTAATTATATAGCTGTAATATTTTAGCGCATTATCTAGCATTTTGTATTTTAATTATAGGTGGCCTATGTTTTAAATGTACCTGCAGCTGAGTAGAATTATTCAGTAAACTTTGAAAAGAAACAATTAGTTATTGAGTAAACCACAAGAACAATACGACTGGTATATATCTCATTCCAAAAAAGATGAACTGTATGTCCATGAACCATGTCCAATCTAGCTAAACACCCCTAGAACATAGATAAAACTGTACATAATGATAAATACTAATATCAAAGAACTGTGATCATCACAGCCGCAAGTACGCCGCACATTCGTGCAGGCTATCCAACGAAGAAATCAACGCTAACATGATGGAAGAGGGTATCTCATGATTTATAGTTTAAATATTTGAATTATGGCTGTTTATGAGAGGCAGTACACAGAGGAAAATAGTTGCATATAATTTTGGACGGTACAGCTGAGGTCAGTATACTTTTTACTACAATTTTTCTATTGACCCTGCTTTAAAAAATCACACCGTTTAAAAGGTAATTACTATAGATAGTACAAGCATAAGCTAACTTTAATCTAAAAAAACCGTCTTGAGCGCCCGCATCATCACCACCAGCCCCGGTGATTGCCGCTGCGAGCTCCTCGGCGTCCCGAGCACCGCGGCCTCACGCTCCTTGGCTGCCCTCCTCTCACCGAGGGAGCCAAGAAAGAGATCCTCCTGCCCTGCCTCCTCGTTGTTGAGGTCTTCCCAGAGGCTGTCCATCCTCTCCTCCTCCCCACCATGGCTGAAGCCGACTGCGTAGTCACTGAGGGCGGGGGAGCACGCGCCGCCACGCTTGAGAACGACCCGAGCGCGCCACGGCGAGGTGGCGCAGTCAGCGGCGGAGAAGCTACGGTGGATGGGGGAGGAGACCAGCTAGACCGGTGGGGAGGAGGGCAGGGAAGAGCAGGGGAGGTGAGGTACTCTGCTGCGGTGATGGTGGTGGCCGACGGTGAGGAGCTGCAGTTGCGGCGGCATGGGGAAGGTGAAATCGTCGTCTTCTTGGTCCGGCAGCATGGCGACAGGCATGGGCATCGGCGCCTCGGGATTTGGAAGCTTTTGCTCGTGTCGTCACTTCTCTCTGCTTTTGTTAGATGTCGTCATCTTGTTGGGTTGCGAGGTTTTCTTGGGCAAGCTGCGAGATTGGAGGGATGGATGGAGGAATGGAAACTGTCGCTCCTGAAAGACTTGCGGAAGCGTTCTCACCTCGCTAGAGGCCGCATAGCTTTGTTATATAGCCGAAAGTACCGGCGGCCGGAAATACCGGAGGTTGTTACATGAGGTATCATGATTGAGAGGGAAACCGAGATCTATCTGTATACACTTTCCGATTCTAATACCATCTTTCTATTCTAGACTTGTGGTTGCCTTGGTTGATCTGTCGTAGTCGTAGTCTGGGGGTTTCGATAAATTTACGTGGCCAAGTTGCATTTTGCAGACTTGTGGTTGTACTGTTTTACATAAGAGGTCATGACAAGATTCAGTCCTTAGTGGTATCTGGGTGGTTCTACCACTACCCATTTTGTGCTTCCATTGCACCACACACACCCCCGAACCATCCGCCCAGATGTGTAAGCAAGTTGGGGTTTTTGGGAGTATAAAATAATCATATCAAATATACCAGTCATTACCACCATGACTTCCCAAACCAGTTTCTCATGATTAAAAATGATGCTTGGAGTTTAGTGCATTAGATTTATCTTTAGGGTATGTATTCCTCGTAACTTAGGGTATGGTATAATATTATGACTAATAGCCGCAGATGAGTGGTCGAAAGCTATCGTAGTCATAAAGCTGTGCGTGGTCGTAAACGACTCATGAACAAAGTTTGCCAGGGTCAAAACTGGATATGGTTGAAGCCGACCATAGTCGAAAAGCCAGCTGAAACACTTGAAGAAGGCAAAAACTACTCGGAAATAATCAAAACCACTCGTAAACGGCCAAAACCACTTGAACCCAAAATCTTCGACTACGATCACCCGATACTTTCATAAACGCAAATTCCAAAGCAATCCAAATGTCAATTATTCATCATCATTTTTAATCATGACCATCCATATGGTCTAACAAAACTTTCTTTCCAGCTAATGGCACACCTTCCAAAAGTGAATGCCTAACTAGTGAGAGATCTTTTATCCAAATCTTCAGCAAAATTAGAATCTACATAACCAACGAGTCCATCTCTAGTCTTCCCAAACTGTAAACACGCATTAGATGTGCCCCGCAAATATCTGAAAATCCATTGAACTACTTTCCAATGCTCTTTTGCAGGATTGCAAAATTAGAATATGGAACTTTAGACATGTACTCAACTTCATCATTTGATTGTAGACATGACGCTGAAGAAAGTTTGAAATGTGCAGCTAAAGGAGTACTTGCTGGTTTGGCCTTATGCATGTTGAAATGATGAATAACTTTATCAATATGCCCCTTTTGACTTAGGTATAATTTGCCAAACCATCTGTCCATAATGATTTTTATACCAAGAATTTTCTTTGCTGCACCAAGATCTTTCATCTTAAATTCACTGCTTAATTGTGCCTTCAACTTTGAAATTTCAGCCTTGTCTTTTGCAGCAATCAACATATCATTAACATATAGGAGCAAATATTTAGCTGAATCATTAACGGTCTTCAAATAAACATAACTATCATAATCAGATATTTTAAAATCCTGCGATATAATAAATGAATCAAATCTCGTATACCATTGTCTAGACAACTGCTTCAAACTATAAAGAGATTTCTTCAATTTGCAAACAAAATTCTTCTTTCCGGAACGACAAAACCAACCGGTTACTCCATATAAACGTCTTCTTCCAACTCCCCTTGTGAGAACGCGGTTTTCACATCCAATTATTCAAATTCATAATCATGCATAGCCACAATGTTGAGTAAAGTGGGAATATAACTATGCTTCACAATAGGGGAAACACAACTGTGTAATTAATACCTGGAATTTGGTTGTATCCTTTAGCAACTAGCTTTGTTTTGTACCTAACCTCTTCGGTTGGTGAAATGTCTTCTTTCTTTTTGAAGATCCATTTGCAGCGAATAGACTTCTTCTTAATTGGCAACTTGACTAGCTCCCAAGTGTCATTCTTGTCAAGAGATTCCATGTCATCATGCATGTCAGTCATATCCATCTTTCTGAATCACCAAAAAAGATAACCTCTGAATAAGATGAAGGTTCTACATTATTTTCAATTTCTTCTGCCATATTTAAGCAATAATCCACAATATTAGCTTATTCAATCAATCTCTTAGGAGGCTAAATATTCCTCCTTTCTCTATCGACCGCAATGGAATGTTGTGCTGGAGGCGCAACAATAGGAGCGTTTGGAATATTTTTCTTGTTAACTTCTGGTGTAGATTCTGAATCAATAACATGCTCCACCTGTACGCTTGATTGCTTTCCAAATGGGAACATCAGTAGATGGTTTATCATGCAACATAGTAGACTCATTAAAAGTAACACTTCTGCTAATAACCATCTTTCTAGTTTCAGGATTCAATAATTTATGTTCTTTCACACTAGGTTTATAACCAAGGAAAATACACTTGACTGCTCTAGGCTCTAATTTACCATTGTTAACATGAGCATAAGTGGACAACCAAATATTCTTAATTTTGAATAATCTGTTGGAGAGTCAGGCCATACCTTAATTGGAGTATTCTTATCAATACTCAAATTTGGTGACCGATTAATCAAATAATAAGCACGAAAGCGACTTCAATCCGCTTGCATGTTGTCAAATTCTAGATAATCTAAAATTTGACAACATGCAATGTACATTCTCTATGATAGTTATGTTCATACATTTGGCTACACTGTTTTTTTAGGAGTGCTTGGGATGGTATAATATCTCATAATATCTTCTTTTCTATATAAATCTTCAAATTCTTTGGAACAGAACTCCAAGCCAATGTCGATTCGCAGTTTCTTGACACACTTGCTAGTTTGCCTTTCAATCATAATCTTTTACTACTTAAATGTCTTGAATACATCCGATTTGTGCTTGGCAAAATATGCCCAAACTCTTCTCAAGTAATCATCAATGATGGTCAATATGTAGTTTGCACCTTCAAATGACGGAATACGGGATTCTCCCCCACAATTCAGAATGAACATAGTCCAATATACCTTTTGTAGAGTGAGTCGTAGTGCTGAATTTTATTCTCTTTTGCTTGGCGAAGACACAATGTTCACAAAATTTTAACTTGTTGATGCTTTGACCATCAAGATATGTCACGACCGCTCTTTTTGCAATACTTGCATGACTTTCTGTTTCTGGATTTCGATCTACCTCTATATCTGCTTTTGCTTCTGCCTCTTGAATCATTGTCTGAACCCTTCTCGTATTATCTATCACGAATAGACAAACCTTTTGTATGCATACTTGAACTTTCATTAGGAACCATAAGTTTCATCCTTTGTTTAGCAGACAGAGCTTCATAACCGTCACTAATAGTAAGAGTATCTCGGCTATATAAAATAGTATCTCTAAAAGTAGAGTACAAACTAGACAGAGAACAAAGCAAGATATGATAAAATAACTCGTATCTTGATTTGTTATAGAGAAAATCTCATGTTGCGATTCAACAGCGAAAGATCGTATTTCAGAATCATCATGCGGATGAAAACCAAAAATTTGCTGGTACGAATTTGTTCGTACCGAGCAAAATTATTGCAATCGAAAACTCCTGGTACACTCTCGGCCCAAAAATTTTCAATGCAGCCGACAGCTAGCGTTCAGTTTTCGTGCCGCTTTATTATCTTCTGATTGCTTTGCTTCCTGCTTGGTCGGTCTGCCGCTCGTTGATTGGATTGATTTGCTGTTGGGTGCTGTTGCTTCTCTCGTGTGCTTCTGTTGGCTTGCTGGTGAGAACGGAGGACGACTAGGCTTGCTGCCGCACGAACAGAGGAGGAGAGCCGACTAGGCTTGCGACGGACGTGGACGAAACAACGACACTCAGACGGCGACTAGGCTTCTTGATGACATGCGCGACTTGGAGACGAAGACGCGCTGCGCGAGATGGCGCTATTTCGGAATCACAGAGAACATAGGGCCTGTTCTTCAGTCCACAAGTCGGTCGGTTTTTGGCAGCTGCTACAATACCTAACTTTTAAACAGAGTGTTTTCTCAAGATAGGATCTACAAGTTAAACGTAGTACACGTTAAAAACTTAACATATGTACCAGCCAAAATCATAAATAAGTATCGATCTCTCCATAATCTATACCGTAAACAGCCAAAATTCAAAAATTTCAACCAAAAGCCATAAACCGCAGCCAAAAAGAACAGACCTATATTCTTCTTCGGATCTGCTCTGCGCGACGGCCAGACGGCTCCGGGTCGGGTCCGACGAATTTTTTTCTCTCGAATATCTTGAATCCTAATCTTCCGTGTGCTATGATACCACTTATTGTAAATAATGTATATAAAAATAGAAATAAGAGGTATGAATTTTCATGTAAAAAATTCTTTCAAAAAAAACTACAAACACTCGAAGGCAAATCAATATAATGAGAAGAGATTACAATAGAGCGATTTCTCTTCCTATGGGCTATTGAGTACATATATAGGACGAGAAAAATGAGTCCATACGAAGAGAAAAACCGAATCAGAGTCAATTACTATAGATTGACACCACGTCTGATACAACCTACGTATGACCCAAACATCTGTCATACCATGTCTAACATGCAGCGACGAAGTGTCCCATATGAATATAGTACGAATTCAGATCAAGTTCAATAGTGACTTCTCCAAATGGCTTTCTAAGTCCGTTGTTGCGTACGTCGCCAAAAAATGCCGCAAAAAAGCATCAGCGAAAATGCACTTCTACTGCTTTCCATGAAGCTTCCCGCTTCCTTTTCTACAAAGCATCGTCCATGCTTCTCCATCTTCAACGTGGCCCCAATGACGTACCACCAAGCCTCTCACGCATCCGAATCCCACCGATCCATCCTCGCTTGCAAACGACCCAAGTTACTTGGCGTACCACATGCCACTCCTCGCGCATGACGGCACCCAGCTTCCTCGACCATCTGGACCTCAGCTCCTCACTAAGCCTAGTCCCGGTCTACCTTGCTATTGCCCGTCATGTCCACCATCGGTAGCTTCCGCTTCGGTTCCTCATCGTCCAGCTTGCAACCACTCCATGAGCCTCAGACATTTTCAGTGTCACCCTGACCGTTTTGGATCTCAGCCTCACCCTGTGCCTAGTTTCGGTCCTCCTACGTCTCACCATGACCTAGCTCTGAAATCCTGCAACGAACAACAATAAGCAAACCATCACGTAGCACCACGCAATACACAAAGTCATCAATTGGCACAATTAATCCAAACAATACACCATGCAAAATGTATGCAGCCTTAATGCGATGACCCAAGTCACCCCAACTCAATCCATGACTCAAATACCATGCATACTAGAAAACAACCTCGGTCTACCGAGAAAGACTAGTCTGACCACCATGCACAGGCCGGTCAGACTGTTGGCTGGTCTGACACGCGTACTCGAGGTCTACGACAGACGATCGCAAAACCTACGACTACGACAACAAATCGTGAAGTTTACGACTGCCGATCGCCGACAAGGCACTGAAGCTACGACCATCGACCATCCATTGAAGCTACGACCAACGAGTACCAAGTCCTCTCGACTACCGAGTATCGAGTCCTCTCGACTATAGAGTACCTTCAGACTAGCTCTTTAGAGTACTCAGTACAAGGTCGTTCAGACCGCCCGACTACAAATCGAGGTCCATGCCTCCGACTACTATCAGTGATCGAAGCCTACCAATCAGACCGTCAGTACAAAGTGGTCAGACCGCTTAACCGAAAGATTTTATCAAATAACCCAAACAAAATATAGTCTTTGCAAATCCCTCAAAAGCCAAGCTCAACCTCTGTAGATACTCTAATCCGACGTCAATTACTCATTACAACCATAGGGTGACCTCCACATGGTCTCACACGATACAGCCGAATAGGGAATCGATGGAGGATCGAGGTAGGGACAAAGCGGAGTGGTGCATCGTCGCAGTGAGCGACATCATGGGCACACATCTCAGGGTAGCGCAGTGAGGGACGAGGCAGCTTGAGTTGAGACATCATAGTGGGAAGAAAGGAGGAGGGAAAAGGGATTCAGTTTTGGAATGTGACGACGGATCCAAGAGGGGATAGCTCATGCACATCTCTTTGATGACACGACAGGAATCCAAGAACACGCAAGGGAGGTGAGTGGTGCAGCATCGGGTGAAGGCCGAGGCAGCGTAGGCTCTGGGTGCGCTGGCACAGCGTGGACGTGTGAGTGACACGGTCAGAGCGTGCTCTGGCACATCGGGCAGCATGGGACATTCCAGGTCGAGCCAGGGGCCATCTGGACCGTTCCAAGGCCAGGTGGGCTGAGGGGAGACACGGGTAGGCTGGGCCAAGCCTAAGAATGCTTTGAAAATTTTGCAAAATTTGAAATATTGGTTGAATTTTGATCGAACACTTTGAATTCAATTTCGCTTTGAAATTACCAAGAAGTAAACTTTTACATGCTCAAAATGGGATGTTACACGAGGCTGCAAAGGGAGACGTGAGGGTGATCACCGACGAGGTGCAGCTGCCCTATGTTTTTTCTTACTACTTGCAACTACTTCTGTGCTAAAGTGCAGCACTAGCAGTAGCCCAAGAGGGACGTGCAGCACTAGCAGTAGCCCAAGAGGGACGAGCAATAGTATCAGTGTTTGTAGGGGTGTCTTATCACTACTACAGAAAGCCTAATATTAGACGCCACATCACAGACGGTTCCTTAAAACTATCTGTATTAAATACTATCACAGATGAATTAAGTTTAGAACCGTCTGTGTTGCTGCTAGTGATAAAAATCGTCTGTGAAAGTGAACTATCACAGACGGTTTGTGGTTAAAACCGTCTGTAAAGTATCACAGACGGTTATTAACAAGAACTATCTGTGATATTATGAAGTATCATAAACCGTTTTTAATTTGAACCATCCGTGATAATTCACAGACGATTCATTATAAAAATTGCCTGTGATAATTCTGCTATATTAATAGCGCACAAACCCATTAACCTCCTCTATCTTAAACTCCAGATCTTTGCTGCAGACGGGGCTTTGAGGCCATATGGTGGAAGGAGATCGACTATTTGGTAAGAGTAATTGTAGATTCACTAAGATATTTACTAGTTATGGTTAGTAATTTGTTTCTAATTACATTATAATTTAGATCTAGCTTTTGGTGAAAGGATAATTGAAGATGGTTTAGATCTAGCTAGCTTGATGTAAAGAGAAGATTATTTACATCTAGCTACATATAGCTACTTAATTTAGATCGCACATATGTTATACTAAATTGTTATATGCATAACATAGGACCGAAATTGGATGTACGCTAGGAACCGTGTGAGTGAAGAGTACATTAATGTCATTTCTGCTTTTACAAGAGCTACCGAGGAAGATATGTTGAATATGGGGTGGAATATATATACTGTCCATGCATTGACTACGATAATCTAAGATGTTTAAGAGCTGATAGTAGATTGAAGCGCACTTGATTCGAAGGGGTTTTAAAAAGGGGTATGCATGTTGGACCAGTCATGGTGAAAAGCAGATTACACAAGAAGGTATTAATAATAATATCGCCGATGAAGTCAATGATATGCCACCAAATGATCATGGGCATGTTCTTTTCCTCCGAAGTTGGTGGATTTTGGCTTTTGCTACTGTACCTAACTTTCAAACGGAGTATTTTCTCAAGACGGGGTCTACAAGTTAAACGATGTACACGTTAAAAGCCCAATATCTGTACCATCCAAAATCACAAGTGAGTATCTCTCCATAATCTGTACCGTAAATAGCTAAAATTCAAAAATTTCAGCCAAAAGCCATAAGCCGCAGCCGTTGCCAAACAGGCCCCATGTCGATTGTGGTTCCGATTCGGATAGTCTGAATGATGACAATCTAGATCAGATGTTTTGCGATGCATAAGGGAACTGTAATGCCCCAGGGTCCAAACCAGCTTAGGCCTAACCCCATTCTTGGATAGGCTATGCACACGTAGTAACCCGCTTACACTTTCGTCCTCGCTTCGCGCAAAACGGTTAACCGGAGGTTGCTACCATTGGAAGCCTTAGGCTTATATGTTAGTGTTTCTCGAGCTAAACTAGCAAGATGGGACTAACCCATATCCTCATGTGTACACATACATATAGGTCATCATGGGACTAATTCTACGAATTTTTTGTACGGATAATCCATTTTTTATTCGAAATTACATAAATATACCCGCGGCCAAATTATTTACAACAATAGGTTCCAGTCACCCCCCCATTGGGCGATTGGAGCCTTTCGCCCAACCGGGAGGCGACAGATGGGGAATATGGAGACCGTTGGACGATTATTTCTGTCGCTACATCGTTGGGCGACTGGAATTTTAGTCGCCCAACCGTACAACGACTTCAATTCCAGTCGCCCAACGCTACGGTGACAATGACCTTTTTGTACGGGCAGCCCCTATAACCACATTCTTTTCTCACCTTTTCTGCTCATTCTGCTCACGGCAAAAAAATAAGAGAAGAAGAGGAGAGGAGGAGGAAGAAAGGGAAGAAAAGAGAATGAGACGAGGAAGGAGGAGGAAGAAAAGGAGGAGAGAAGAGAAGGAGGGGAAGCAAAAGAAGGGGAGAAGATAGGAAGGAGCTGAAGAAAGGGAGGTGAGAAGAGAAGAAGAGGAGGACAGAGTTAGAGGAGGAGGTGAGGGAAGGAGTGAAAGCTATTTTGCTCATTAGGATCTAGGTATGCCTTTAGTATGTTGTATTCACACTATTATTTATATGAAATGTTGGTGTTAGTATAAATTTTACATGTATAAAATGCAGTACTATTTTAGTATGAAAATAGCAGTGTCCAAAAGTTGTAGTATACATTTTGTAGTATGGATCATTAGCATTTTTTTTGTACAGAAAGTGTAGTTTAGTGTTGTACGATGTTATTTGACGTGTCGTAAATTCGAATCGTACATGCAGGCCTACATCATCAATGGTAACTATATTGAGAGTTCATTACGGTGCTGGAATTATTCGTGAAGGTCGTGATGGTGTGGATTTGAGCGATTTCCCGTAAGTCACTCTCGTACTTCCAGATGACGAGAATGCTCGAATGACAGATGTATAGCATTGCCTGACCCAGAGTTTTTCGTTGGACCCCGAGGTGTGCAGCGTCGTGGTGCAAGAGCTTTGGAGCCGGTCTCCCACGGACATCAGATGGGAGTTGAAGACTTTGGCGCTCGCCGTGGAAGGGCTTTGTGCAAGGCTGCCGGCGCCGTGGATACGAGTGTGTCCTGCTTGTGCAACCGTGCTCACTACAAGCAACAAGCTCGCTCGTGCGTCCGCCTGTGCTTCGAGACGTGCTAGCAGCTCGGGCGGGCCGCACGTTGGCGGAGGTGATGAAGTTGCCCTTGATGAAGCCGATGCAGTATATGGAGGAGAGATACATCCCTCAAGCCATACAGAGGGAACTAGTCAAGCCTATCCGTCAAGCCATAGAGAGGGAACTAGGCAAGCCGATGAAGGAGAGGTTATTGAGTACATTGTGCAGGAGATGGACTGTGATGACCAGAGGGCATGGGATGAAGAGGAAGTCAGAGGAGGACGAGGAGGACAATTCCGATGATGAAGAAGTTCCTATCCCCGCAGAATGGAACCGGTTAAATGCGGAGGGTGTTTCCGCACATGACGAGCATGAATCACCATGGGAGTATCATGAGACAGAGGTTCGGTTGCATGCTATGTTTGCTGACAAGGAAGCGCTGCAGGATGCCATCAAGCTTTGGGCCCTTTCAATGCAGCGGACATTTCGTGTCGTGAAATCAAGCTAGGAGTAGTACACTGTGAAGTGCGAGCAGGCTGATTGTCCTTGGAGGGTGCATGCACGTAGACCCAAGTATGAGACTCACTGGGTTGTGTCCAAGGTTGAGCCGCACTCCTGCATTCTAAACACTGTTTTAGCGAGGCATCGTAACCTGACCTCCGGATTTATAGCCAATTCGATGTATGCGGAGATAGTGGAGAAGAAAGACATGGCGGCCACGCATATTGTGGTAGCCATCGAGAACAAATTCAAGTTCAAGATTAGCTACGCGAAGGTGTGGCGTGCCAAGCAAAAGGCGTTGGAAAAACGTTTTGGCACTTTCGAGGCGGCGTACGACAACCTTCCTCGTATGCTTAAGGTGTTGCAGCAAAGGAACCCGGGCACGTACATCGCCGTGCAGGACAAGCCATCCATAATTCCACCAGGATTTGCAGTGCTGCAGAGAGTATTGTTTGCATTTGGTGCTAGCATTGCAGCATTCAGGCACATGCTGTCAGTGATTGCAATTGGCGGCACCTTCCTGACAGGAAAATACAAGGGCCAGATCCTGACGGCCATAGGCGTTGATGGTAACAATCAAATATTGCCGCTGGCTATTGCATTTGTGGAGAGTGAGAATTATGAGAGCTGGCTTTGGTTTCTTAGACATGTGAAGGCTGGAGTTGTACGGGACCGTCCTGGGGTGTGCGTAATCCATGATCGGCACGCTGGTATTATAAAGGTCTTAAGAAAACTGTATTGTTCACAAATTACGGCGTACATGGAGACGAAGGCACGGAAGGGTCAGTTGCACACAGTGCATGTCATGGGCAACAGAGAGCTTCGTTTTGAGGTGATACTCCGTGATAGAGCCGGATTTGGGACGGCTCGTTCACTTAGTACTCACGACGTATGTCTTGGAGATCATGCAAATGAACATAGCTGCACATGCAACAAGCCTAAGTTGTTACACAAGCCATGCTCTCATGTCCTCGCTGCATGCGGGACCGTGGGCATAGATCCTTCCAACTTCATGTCTGAGTACTTCTTTAAGGAGAGAATACTGCAAGCTTGGTGTGAGGAGCTCCGGGGGTTCAGGGTGGTTGGAAACTTCGCCACTTCGGACATTTCAGCGAGGTCCTGGGTTCCGGATATTAACATGCTGAAGGGTGGGAAGGGTCGGCGACAGAGCCGACGTATTAGAAATGACATGGACGAATCACAAGCTGGAACATCTGGCACACGTTGTGGGCGATGCGGTCAGGAGGGGCACACAGCTAGACGATGCAACGCATCGTCCTGATCAGTAGTTGTATGCTACATTTCATGTATTTACTGTTTGTGGAAAATACACGGACAAGATAAATGAACCTACTCGGAAGGGTAGGGAGGAGTGCCGCAAGAAGGCAAAATGGGAGAAGACACGCAAGACAGCAATGGAAGGAGCAGTTGGATGGGTTAGTCGCATATCATGCTATATGTTATGCATGTAATAAAAATATACACGGCATGTTACTTCCAACTGTATTATGAAGTTTATTTCTATTTCACATAAGGTTATTATCTCGTCTGTTCGCATCTAATGATTCAGATAGTAAGTCATTTAACAATATTAACACACCAGTTCTCTCCCTACTCTAGTTCTCAGTAATATTAAATTATCACTTACCATTATATGTATTGAATGTTCTATAGTCAATCGTTCTTTAAACAAATTTCCAAAAATTTTTTATGCACCTACAACATCCAGTGAATATAAACTTTTATTACAACTACAGCAAATTTTTTTCCAGTTTAAAACTACAAAATTGACAAAACTCAAAAAAATCACAGGGGAGGAGTGCAGTCGCCCTCGTAGTGAGCGACTGAACTACATGTCGCCCGTCCATTGGGCGACTTCATTCTGGTCGCCCAATAGAACGGCGACTGCATGTACTCGCCTGAACGTAGGGCGACTACAATATAATCGCCTCCCGGTTGGGCGAAAGTCTCTAGCCGCCCAATGGGGGCGACTGGAGCCTATTGTTGTAAATAATTTGGCCGCGGGTATATTTATGTAATTTCAAATAAAAAATGGATTATCCGTACAAAAAATTCCTAATTCTACATGGGCCGAGGTGTCATAAGAACTATGATGAGACATAGTATGTTAAATTCCGGGGCTTGATGGAGGACTTGGAGAAACCTTTGTTCACGTGCTGCAAGTCAAAGTACACAAGGTTGTTAGCCGTGCTTGAACTGCTGAAATTGAAGGCAAGCAACGGTTTAGGTCTTTTAGCAGACATGCTTCCGGAGGGAAACAAGTTGCCCAAAACCACTTATAAAGCCAAGAAGGTTCTTTGTTGTAGAGACACGAATATACAAATCTGGACTCTCCTGTGTATTCTGCACCAGTCAAGGATCACGCTAGTGCACACAGTATAAACAAAGATGAAATATCAACCATACCACGATTCACTAAGAAAAGGCCCAAATATTATTAATAATTATCATAAACCTTATGGCCAAGCTTACATATAATAGCCTGAAGGCTTAAGAAACTTGCAGCAGAAAAACAGAAATAAACGTAGTAGCCATTTGACATGCCCACAGGCAATCGACTGGGAGCAAAGTGCTAATCCGTGAAGTCGTCGAAGTATCCTCCTTCGAATACCCCCTGCTGATCTGGTCCTTCTTCCTCAACTGAGCAAATGTGAATGAAGCCGTGAGTACATAGAGTACTTAGCAAGTCGTTTGTAACAAAGAATGCATTATAGTATGCAAGGCTTACCAATAGATGGCTGAAAGGTTAATTTTGCAGAAAGCAACAATTTAAAGTAAATACAACAAATAGATTGAAAAACAAATTTTGAAAATGATAATAAATAAGTAACTAAAGGAATTGGGACCAACCACAAGTGAACTGACCATTCACTCCAATGAATCACCCGTGAACCAAGATTCATATAATGAACCACCAGTGAACTAACCATTCACTCCCCAATTTAACCCAACCAGATTTTTATGAAAACTCTACCCCTCGTGTGAAATCACCGAGCATTGTCCATGCCTAAGAACACGGCTATTCAAATAGTTTTACACTCTGTAGAGGTTGCACAACTGTACCCACATGATTTGATAATGCTCACGTTAAAGAAAATAACAACAATGCTTTTTACAATGCTCTATCTCAACCCGACCTCGCTCGCTAAGGTTTCGCCATCGAGTCGGCTGCCACCTAGTCGATAATTTCCCCCTCTTGCGCCAAAACAACATCAACAGCGAAATTAAAGTTGAGATTTCACAAATTATTATGCCAGGTCTATCCCACACTAGATATGTGGTTTGCACGGTAAGGCTCAGATCAATGGCGCACAAAGTTAAGTCCTTAGATTTACTCAGACGAAATATCAATATCCTAATGTGCAAATTGCACCCCTTTATTGCACGATCATTCGCCCAGGTGAAAACCAAGTTTGTATAACCAACACCATTGACACCCTAATGTCATGGCACACAAATTTTATATCTGTGGCTACCACCATGATTTAATATTTTATTAAGTCAAAATTAATTATTTGATCACATATGATGATAAACCCAACGTAACTATAAGCATGGCTAACCACAATAATCGTATAACCCATGTGACAACTAATATTGCATCACTAGATAATTACCCATCATATGGTGATAATGGAATCATGGCATTCAATTTATCATGGAGGGAATTATCAAATTGGACATTAGCTACCAATACAAGGTTTGTAATAAAATAGCGATGCATGATACTTTAAAACAAAATAATACATAATAGATTTGAAAACTAGGTTTAACATGATCAAAGGACATAACTTACCTTGGCCTTTCTCAGTTGCTAGCTCTTGATCTTCAAATCTTGCTTCAACTCCTTTGAACGCGTGATCTAACGAGAGAGAAAATGAAATAAAATACAAAATAAATTCAAATAAAAATCAAATGAACTCCAAAACATCCAAAACAGAATTTAGGAAAAAGAATCGGTCCAATTGGAGCTAGGACGAAGGAGAACGAACCATCGGAAAATCTAATATGCAAAAAAAGGCTGAAAATTAGAAAATGTACTATGTTGTGGACTCGGCTCACGGAATAGGCAGTCTACGGTGAACCTGGTGCACCAAACAGTGCACGATGACTGGCTTGCTGACGCGGCTGCTGATTGGGCTCTAGGGCTGTCGTGGCATGCTGACGTGGCTGCAGACTCGGCTGGCTGACTCACGGGTCTACGGCACAGGCCGACCGACAGCTGGGACCCACACGTCAGTGGCTCGGTGCATGGTGGACAGAATCTATAGAGAATCCGAAGCGACGGGGTGCGTGGGTATGGGGCGCAGCTGGCGATGCGCGATGCGAGGCGTCGGTCGTACGCAGACCGAGGCGACGCGGTGCGGGCGAGCGCATGGTGCGAGGCTGGTCGATGGCGAAGACGGCGGCTCACCAGAAAGAGCAGACGGCGGTGAAGACCGAAAACTCAACGGTGGCGATGGCAAACTTCGGCGACGGCGCATGGGCAACCTTCGGCGGATCGCACGGCGAACCTCGGTGAACGGCTGATGGGACGCGGAAACTGAGGGGCGGGTGTGGCTTTATACCCAGACGTCGAAGAGTCCACGATGGGCACGGACACCGAGTCCGGAAAGCAGACGTGCGAAAGGCGGCGACGGAATCCCGGTCGGAGATGGAGACGGCGACGGGAAGAAGATGAACAGTGCACGCATGCCCGGATCGCTGACATGTAGCACTACGGCGATTAGACGGCCAAGGGAGATGGCGGCGCGGATGGCTCGGATGCGGGCGGTGAATGCCGGATGGCCGACGTGTGGCCAAGGCGGGGCAGAGTGGGCCGACGGGCGTAGCGGGCCGAGAAAGTGGGCTTTGGCCCAACAACATTTTGGAAATTTTAAAGGATTTTTTTTTGAAATTCAAATAAAATCAAGGGAGCTTTAGAAAATAGCAAATAAATCCAGAAAAGTCCAAGAAAAATTCCAGAAAATTCACTGAGACTCAAGGAATTCAAATAAAACACTTCCACCAAATGTTAATGTTTGGTTTAATCATATTAAATACTTTTAATTAATAAAAATTAATTTTAAGCTTTAATTAATTCTAGGAAAATCGAACAGGTGAATTTTGTTTTAAAAGCTTCAAAATGGCCCTGAAAACGAGGATGTTACTTTTGTACATTGAGAATGGAAGTAGAAAGAATACATGCATATTCGAACAACTGTATCCCGTTATAAGCGTAAGAATCAATCAGATGACGACGAGTGAATAGAGATGAAGAGATAACCTCCTGCTAAGGTGGCATGGTATCTTCCCGTAATTCCTCATCTGAAGCGGTTTTTTGTAAACTCAAAGGAGGCAAACTGTTGCGTTGGCACTCGGAGGAGCGTAAGAAGGATGGAATGCTAAGACACCTTGCTAATTCCACCTAGAGGAGAAACATCGATAGGATTTTTGCATACTTCGATGTAGAACCGAGAAATATAAGGTTCGAATTGAGTACAAATGTAATGAATTCTTTCGGTAACATGAGCAGTTGACATAGGACTTGGCTCGTGACTCTCTGCATCTACAACCTTCCTCCTTGGCTGTGTGTGAAGCAGAAGTACATTTTGCTATCGATACTTATCAAAGGATCGAAGTAACCTGGGAACGATATTGATGTGTACCTAGCACCATTGGTGGAAGATCTAAAAGTACTTACATTCCTCCCTGCTTATTACACTCTGTCCAAGGTCTTGAGAACTGAACTGTGCTAGTGCTTGTATGGTGTGAAAGTTCCGTTTTGTTACTCCGCCAATATGAAGAAGGTTATTTCGATGGAAGATTTGAAGTTAATTGGCATGAAGTCTCATGATTGTCATGTACAGATGACACAGATGCTCCCTATTGCAATTAGAAGTATTTTGCCAATCAAGTTCCGAGAGACAATCATGGGGCTTTGTTATTTCTTTAACACGATTTGATGCAGGGCTTTGGTCATGCATGCATGATTTTTTTTCCTTGGTATTTTTTTGTTTGCTTTCCAACCAAAACTTTTAATGCTGTCTGCTATCTTTCTCTGCGCCGCTCTCTTTGTTATTTGCCTCTCGTATAATCCAAAAAACAATTAAAATACTAGTATTAGGTAGTAGCCAGTTCTCATGTAAATTAAAGCCAAATTTAATTAAGAGCAAGTTCACCTGTTGATTAATCTTTTTAGCTCGTGCTCGTGTAATTGGACCAATCAGGATGTCCTCATCACAGTTGCTCAAAAGGTCATCGATCCCGAAGGACTAGATGCTCCACAGGATAAGGTGATGACGACTCTATGTCATCTTAAGATGTATTTTCCTTCATCGTTTTTTTATCATGGTTCATCTCATTGTTCACATTATGTGGGAGATAAAAATGTGCGGGCCTGTGTTCCTACGTAGCATGTACCTATTCGAGATGCTCATGAAAATTCTCAAGTTCTTTGTATTGAATCGATCTCAGTCGGAGGGCGGCATAATCGAAGGTTATGAAACCGAAGATATCATTGAGTTATGTGTTGATTACATGAGTCAAGTCGAGCCGAGAGGTGTGTTTCGATCTCACCATGAGGGGAGGCTCAAGGGTATCGGGACCACCAGAAGGAAAGCAATTACTCTAGATATGGATACATATGTTCAGGCCCATTTCACGGTCTTGCAACACAAGATTAAAGTGTCTCTGTATATCGACCAGCACAAGGGTGTGATTTGGCAATAGAATCCAGAGCGTCCGGATGTTTGGTTCACGAGACAACACAACAGTCGATTCAACTAATAGATGAAGGAGCTTCTCACTAGGAGCTCATCAAGTAATATGCTAATATGGTTGGCAAAAAGACCAACGTTTATAGTTGTCACAGGTAAGGATATGACATAAATGGGTACACATTTATACACAGGCTCAAGTGTAAAGAGCACTAACCAGAACAGCAGTATTCGTATAGACAGAACAGTAGTGTCCGCATGGTTGTCATCATATGCGTTCATCGCATGTGGACACACGTACGTATATTAGACAGTACGTGCTAAACATTTGTACGGTGATATATATACACGTGTGCGTGCCTACGTGTCCATAGTTATCATGTTCGATCAGTCGTTGTTGCGTGGGCAAACTTTCCACACATGTTCGATCATGTTTGACTATCTATCCATCATGTTTGTCAATTTTGCATATGGTTGTAGTACCAAAATAAACCCTTTAAATAGAAAAGCTTTTTCACTTTAATAGAGAGAGATCTAAGAAAATTAGATTCACAATAGAAATAATCTACAAACAAAAACCAAATAGCCAAGGGAATAACTAAAATACATAACGTTCCTAATCATCAATGGACCGATCTGACCACAGGCTTAAAACTGGTCTAACCTGGGTGGTCTAACTGCTGGGACAACGCCAATCTAACCGCTCCCTATTTCTAAACTTAAAAACCTCTCGGCTCAAAATTCAAATCTCAAAAATTTTCTCAAATCTCAACCAAACATCTCTAAATTTTACATGAGACTTATTCAAAGCATTAGGGACCTAAATAGTTTAAGAATCATTAGGTTCTTGAGCTCAGGCTCAAAATAAAGAGCATTAAATTATCTCTCTAAAGTTCTCTTCAAATACCTAACTGCTAGCTCAAGCATCATGAACATATCTTATGGCCGCTACTGGGTGACATTGTTGCTACAGGACACTGCAAAAATCTGTTGCAGGGTGACATTGCTGCTACAGGACACTGCAAAAATATGGAAATTTGGACGTTTTTGGCACTGTTGGTCTCGTGAATTCCCGAAGTAGCTCCCACCCGAAAGAAATTCCCGATCTGGCCCCCTGCCGACCGCACGACTCGCCGAGCGACACGTGGCGATCGTGCGGCGGCGAAGATGACGGCCGAGTCGTCGTCGGTCACCGACCGCACGACTCGCCAAAATCATCAGAGCACCGAGTGGTGCGGCCGGCGACCGCACCACTCCATTAATCGTCGCCCCCGACCGCACCACTCGCTTGCTGACACTAGGGTTAGGGTTTGCACCGATCGTTGTTTTTCATAATTTAAGCGATATTTTTGTATTATTAGATAGTTAAATAAATCTTTTGTAATGATAAATATTATGCATATACATGTAATCCATTTGATGTGGAGTGCAGTTTGCTGGTAGTGTAAATTTTTTTTGCAATTACGAAAAAAGAATTTAGGTTGGTAGAGTACTGACAATTTTGTGAAAAGTAACGATTAGTGTATTTGTTATTTTCGTACAATCTTGATCGTGAAAAATATGTTAAACTAGCAATAACACTTTTCAAGATGTTATGTTGTTTTATTGGAAGAAATTTAAAGAAAATTTTTTGAGGACAAGCGTGATATGAACAATTAGGCGAAAGGAAGGAAAGTGATATTTAACACGTAGGAATCGTTGAATGCGAAAACACGAGATAATAAGCTTAGCTGAATAGAAATGAGCTTCACAATACAGCTGGGAGTTACATGACGCGTACATTTTTATTACATGCATAACATATAGCATGATATGCGACTAATGTACCCAACTCGTCAGACGACCCACTTGTGTGGACCGGGCCACTTTCCTTCCTTGCCCGCCGACGTCGAACTCCTCCGCGACCTCTTTTGCTCGAGCCGCTATTTCCCTCTTTCGTCGCGCTCCTCTCGCGAGCCTCCCGCTCCCTCCGCGTGCACGCATCGAGATGGGCTTGCGATTCGCGTTGTATCGCGGGTGTGCTCGTGGTGCGGCGCTCCTCCTGCAGCAGCTCTTTGTCCTGGTTGACATTCCACTCCTCGAAGTCGAGGGTCCATTGGTCAGCAGGGTGGATCTCAAGATCGATCCATTTGCGGTAGGTACATAGGGGCTCCGGAGACTGCAAAACGAGGGGAGAGAATGTTAGTACGTGATGTGAAGGAGGAGATGTTGGGAAAATGGTGCATGTGTTCGTTCTGGGTTGCCGATAGGATGAGGTGTCATAACGGCGGTTGGGGTATTCATTTGGAGTAGTTTATGCAACCTCGATGCGCATACCGGGTGATGCGTTCCTTCGATTTGACGAACTTGCACGTGTCCCCGCACCAACAAAGGGGGGGTGTCTCCCCCTCAGGTGGGAGTTGCGGCGAACGCTCGTTGGGGACGTCCGGGATTGGGTTGTTGCTCTGCGGCGCTCATTGCGGGAGTCGACCCTTTAGCACGCTGCTTGTTCTACCCGGCCGCAATAGCCCTTATTTTCTCATCGCGAGCGGCAACTGATCGTGCTAGGTCACAGGTGTCCTCCCATTCCTTCACCATCTTGTCCCATTGCTTCTTCTGGTTTTTTTTGTCCATCCCGGTGAGGTGAAGGAAGCGCGGTGTAGTGTGGTGTTTAGAAGTACAGTGTGGGCTGCGAAATGGAATGCACACCAATTTATAGGGTCCATTATCACAGAGGGCTGGCCTCTTTTGTGTTGGCACTGAGTAAAGCTAGCATCTTTTGACATATCAGTGAGTAAAGCTGGCCTATTTTGTCATTTCACTGAGCAAAGCTAAAGCTGGCCCGTGTTATCATGTCACTGATGAAAGCTGCCCCGTGTTGTCATGTCATTTGCAAAGGCTGCGGTCTTTTGTCATCTCACCGAGCAAAGCTAGCCTCTTTTGTCATGTCACCGACCAAAGCCGCACTCTTTGTCATGTCACTGCGCAAAGCTGGCATCTGTTGTCGTGTCACTGATGAAAGCTGCCCCGTGCTGTCATGTTAGTGCGCAAGGCTGCAGTCTTTTGTCATCTCATCGAGCAAAGCTGCTGTTGTGTTATCATGTCACCGCGATGAAAGCCGCCCGTGTTGTCATGCAAGCTGCGCAAGGTCGTAGTCTTTGTCATCTCACCGAGCAAAGCTGCCTGTGTTATCATGTCCTCGCTAAAAGCGCACTCTTTTGTCGTGTCGATCGAATAGCTACCCTATTTTTTCTATGTGACCGGGCAAAGCCGGGCTCTTTGTCATTTTAAATCCTTTGGAGGAAGTTCTCTCGTTTGGTATTTATAGCACGGTTGGGGTCCAATGACATTGTACGCAGAGAACCCTGTAAATTGAACACACAAGCTCCATTTGCGGTAGTGATGAAAATTTCATTTCGGAAGTCGACGGGCCAGTCGGTTTAGTGTATTTGTGATTTTTGTACAATGCTGATCGTGAAAAATATGTAAACTAGCAATAACACTTTTCGATGATGTTATGTTGTTTTATGGGAAGAAATTTGATTAACACGTAGGAAGTTCTCTCGTTTTTTGAGGACAACTGTGATATGAATAATTGGACGAAAGGAAGGAAAGTGATATTTAACACGTAGGAATCATTGAATGCGAAAACACGAGATAATAATAGGATTGCATAGACCGTACATAGCGTGGGTCTATTACATTTTGTCTACTGGGTGTAGCGTAGTTGTTTTCCCTTTCTATTGGGCCATGAGGATGGCTCCGCTGCCTCATTCATCCTGTCACTCTTGTTCTTGAGAGCTGCCTCACGAGCTTGCAGCGTATCCTCCTTGGCCTTCAGACGGTTTTGTGCCACCATCACGCGGCGCTCTTGCTCAAGACGCATCTGGCGTGCCACCTCGCGAGCCTGAGTCATCTTGACAAAGTATTGTCCTTTGTTTTCCACCTCCACCGCCCGGTTATTTGGCCATGCCGGCGACACCCGATCAACCCATTCGACGAACGTGCAAGCCTATGTGTGGCGTGGTAGATGTCATGAATCAAGTTGAAAAACGATAACGAGAAACAAATGATTTAGTTGTCGTCGTTACCACGAAGTCGTCATCTAGGTCTGGACACTTGAAGAACCTACGGCCGTATTTGGCTCGTTGGACTCGATCCGTCTAGACTCCCAACATCGTTCTGAAGCCGCAATGGCACTTCGGGCGCTCATGCCACTCGGCACTCAAATGGGTGGAACTCGGGAAGACATTGTTGTGTAGTAGTATTGTGATGGCTTGAGGAGGAGATGTGGTATGGAAGACATAGGAGGCCTTTATGTAGGCATGTTAGCTGGTGCAGTGGGCATAGTCCATGGAGAGGGTGTCGTACAAATATTTTTGCTTTTTCAGGATTCCAGTTCAGCAATAAATGTTCCTATGTAGGCTTTTCAGTGTAGACAGAGTGATTAAGTTAGCAATATGTCGTATTTAATTTATTGCCTGTAGTTGACATATTTTGCGTACGTGCAATGTATGTGTTGTTTCTTGTTGGCAGTGCGTGACCCGTTCATATTCTGTGGGCTCCATGACTTTAGGGCCCCCTGAGCCTATAAGAGGGAGCTATTCCTCACCTAGCCCCCGCATTGTTCTCCCTCACCTCTTGAATTACTTCTTCCGATTGTGTGTACATTTCATTCGTGCTAACCCCCCCGCACGCCGATATGAGTCAGTTCAGCACCTCGCCATCGGCACCCACGGTGATTTGCCCAAAATGCAACATGGTTGTTGCACGTAGACTTCACACACAATTTGCGAATCACGGGCGTCACTACTACAAGTGCCCGTTTCACTCGGTGAGTATGATTGTTTGGGGTTCGTTGAAATCGTAAAAGCAAGTTACAAATTATTCTTGTCATGAAATCGCAGGAAGCCCCCGGTGGTTGTCGATTTTGGGTGTGGGAGGATGAAATGGGGACTAGGACCGACAGTGTTCGGAATGACAGAGTTGTCGTGGCTGGTTGCAACCCCGTCGAGCTGCGGCATCGTTTTGACAGACTGGAGTGGAAGATTAATTTACTGTTACGTGTTATTCTCTTTCTTGTGTTTATTGTTATCCTCAAGTTGTAGTTGTGCATGTTGTTCTCCTCTATGTTCGTAGTGATTTTTGTTATCGTGTCTTCTTCTTGTGGAGGGATGGTGTATGTTTGTGTAATGCAAGGTGTTACGTTAACTGCATATTTGTTGTGAGTACGCTGTCATATTGGAATGGAGGCTAAATTATGCAAGGTGAAAAGAACAGTATATTACAAACACAACAAAAGTACATTACAAACACAAAAACTCATTGTCCACCTCGTCTTCGCCTCCTCTGACGTCGTATCTGATCCTCCGAGAACGTGAACCTGCTAGGAGAGTGTGGTGCATCTCGAAGGTCGTACTGCGAGGCCTGCATCGGAGGCGGTTGCATCGGAGGCGGTGGTGGGTACAACTCCGTGGAGAGTTGCGATGAAGGGCCGAAAATAGAGCTCAGCCAATCGGAGGAGGTGTCTACGTCCTGCTGAGGATCAAACAGCTGAATTAGGCAATGAAAAGTATGAAATATTTGTAATGAGTAGTAATATCGTAAGGCATTTACCTGGGGAGTCTGAAACGTAGATGGCCCTCCGTAAACATCGTGTCCCTGTTGCTCCGTGAATGTCTGCAATTTTTTTCCGAGGCGATTAGATGGCATTGAAATACACATGTTATGTGCAGTACGTTAGTACATACACGTGCATACTGTTTGTCCGAATAGCGATGGCGTAGGCAAATCACGCATGTAGTCCTGGGCTGTGTAACCTTGGTAGGTCTGCGCAGACCACTCATCCCGCCCCTGTAGTGTGGAATGACCTCCATGCGCGAATGTGGGCAACGTCGCCGCCGGTTGTTGCTGAGAGTCAGGGTCGCTTTCTGGAGAGGGATCCGTCCGCCGGAGGGATCCCGGCATACGAGAGGATCCGTCGGTCCTCGCCCGCCCTCCGTGAAGGCGATGGCTGCGACAGCGTGCTATCGCGTCGCAAGTCTTTGCGAGGAGAAAACATTGGTTACACGTAAGTAGCAATTGAGTGGAACAACAAACTATTGCGAACGTTGTACCGCGGTCCGAAGCATCGCGAGGAGGAGCGAGCGCCGTTGGGCGAACGCCGGACTCAAGGACGTCTTGATGGAGGTGTCTTGACGGCGGTGCCTCCGGCGGTGGTGCCTGCCGTCCTCTCTGCAGGCGTCGCGCATGTACATCATCCCTGTGCCGACTACAGCTCATGGCCCTGATCGCCAACCGTGCGTCATCGTAGATGGTACGCAACGAAGCTAGGAGTCGGTCCATGGAGCCGCCCCTCCCACGACGGAGGGCCGCAGCTGCCTCATCTTGGATGCGATGAAGGCTCTCGTACTGCAGGTAAATAACTAGTGAGTTAAAACGTACTCAACATACGCACTTAAAGTACTCTCGTACCGCATCATCGTGTCGTGCTGCTCGATGACGGTCCGGCCCTGCTTGTATGGCAGCCTCGTGCGCGATCTCGGCGGGGCGGTGCGGGCGAGCCGGTAAGCTTCTGCGGGTCCGTGGAATGTACCACTCTAGGTACGTACTGTAGGTGTGGAGGTCGTACGACCGAGTCTCATCGACAACCTCCGTGGTCGCTGAGTCATGCCACAGGTGCATGATGCTCTCTCATCAATCGTGCATACTTGCTTACGGTCCCCTCTAGTCTGCCCCATCATATACTTCTGTCTAAGGCGGACCTCGAACTTTCTCCGTAAGCCATCCATGGGTTGAGCAATATGCGAACGAGACTTCTCCATCTTCTTGTGCATGTACGCATGCGCTACCTCCGAGAAATCTCTGCCTTCGTCCAGATGTTTCTTCGTCATCATAGCTCTATTGACAAAGTATCCAACTGAACGGTTCCAAGTCTCTTCAACGATTCTTTGTGATAGGCGGGGATCGGCGCCCTTTAGAACTCCATTGTACACCTCGGACATATTTGTTGTCATGATTCCATACCTTGCCCGCGGTGTCATGCGATAGAGACCACATCTCCAAGTCGGTGCATTGGGTTAACCCATTGTGTGAACTCCCTACTCGTCGATCCTCCCGCCACGGCCCCGCCTTCATCCCGCTGTACACGCCGAACATGCTTGCTTGGTCTCTGGTCAAGGTGCCTCCACAAGGCCTCGAACTTCCTCCTCAGTTACGCATACAAAGCTTTTTGAACATCTTCATTAGTTCCTTGCTGTGGAACCTTCTGTGGAAGTTCGCTGCAAGATGCCTCATGCACCACCGGTTCTTCATGTCATTCCACTGGAAGGGTGGATGCGTCCCATTCTGCATCGTTCGCATTGCGGTCGGAGATGACACACACCTCGGGCCGATCTTGAACTACAGCCTGCTTCACGTTGGCAAGAAACCACAGCCAGCTATCCGTATTCTCGTTCTCTACAATTGCAAATGCCATCGAGTAATGGCGGTCATTTGCATCACCGCAACCGCGGTCGGGATGGTACCCTTGTACTTGCCAGATAGAAATGTGCCGTCCATCGTTAGCACCGGCGGCACCACTTGAAGCCTTCAATTGCACGCCTAAAGGCCCGAACACTCTGTCAAGCACAAAACAATTTTGCCCTTGCGCCTCATTAACCCGCTCTTGCTTGTTAATGTAACTTCACAGGTTTATACGCAATTTGATGCGACATTCTTGGGACCAAATCATATGCCTCTTCATATGTCCCAAACTTACTGCTGCAGACCTTCTGCTTCGCCCGCCATACCCTCTTGTAGGTGACATCAAACCCCACCGTGTTTGCCACATCCGCCATGAGAACCTTCGGAGAAATACACACATTTGCCAGAACAAGATGGCTTATCAGCTCCGCAACATATGACGACGTCATGTTGCGGTGCACATGTAGTGGACCCGCATAGTGACATGTGTGATCCTTCACCACGTTATCCGAATTCCGTGGCGGCGCCTGAACCGCCGCCCACGGACCTTGCGTGGCATGAGCCGTCGACGCACTTCACAATGTAGGTGTCGGGGTTCGACACATGCACCCGATATGTCCTACCGATGCCGCGGCATACGTGGCAATAGCTTGCTGCAAAGCACCCTTGTTACTAAGCACCGCCCTATAAGCAGTGTGCCCTCATTGAATCCCCACTCTGCCTCCTCCGCCCGTGGCAGAACTAGGGATTGCGCTGCGATGTCGTCCAATCTTGACGGCACGTACGCACCGTCCGTGGTTACAACACCACCTAACACACCTCCCGCTGTAGGTTGCCCTTCACCCTCCTCTTCTGAACTGTCTGTTTCAACATACTCTTCCTCCTCGCTTTCCACTTCCTCCACCTCGTCGGCAAGGTACTCGTGGCGTCAACTCGGGAGGCCCACCATCGGTCTGGCACCTTCATTGGCTGAAAATTGTCCACGCCCTCGCAGTCTCCATCTCCCATTGATGCATTCACTCCTACTTCACCATCATTTTCATGACCGCCGGAGAGTAATGCAGGCTCTACATCTCCGCCAACAACACGAGCCACCCATGGCGAGATGATTACATCCTCTCCACAAATTGAACATACACCATTGGTGCGGCATAAATCGGCTGCGTCGGGGTTGCACACAACCTCCATGTAGTTGGTCCATAAGGCGTCACTCGTCACCTTTATAAGCTGACACACTGTCTCCCCTGCATCACCCACTGCGGCATACACTGCCTCGATCCGTAATTTGTTCCTTGCGGTCTCCCGATCGAAGCGAACGCACGCATCTCCGTAGCTCGGCCGGGCTCATGGTGTTGATTGGGTGACCGGATCACGGTCCGGTCACAATTATGCAGTGTCTCCGCCTGCACGTCTGGCCCGTCGCGTCTGAGACCACCGCCAGAGAACACGAACAAGTCTTGGATGTCACCCATGTCCTACCTAAGATAAGTCCATCTTGAACCCTCTTAGTATATATAACATGCAACAAATGTACCATCATTCAATATCTACCGCCCACCACATACAACAGTAATATTTTCATCTTCATTTGTAAATCCAATTTTTATTTCTTTCATGGAGGGCGCTAATAAATTTCTATGCAAATGAAATTACCAATGTAATGTACTATGTATAAATTTCTACATAAATCATATGTACCATATGGTTTTGCATATGATGAGACCATACTTGCTCACTTATTATTTTATGCTTGTGTTTTGCTTCATATGATGATTAATGATTGCAAGTTGGTTTACTCATGCTATTTACCCGAACCAAGAGTATAAATTATTTTACACATTGTCACTAGGATGCTTTTTAAACCATATGCATGACAGTATTTCATATGTCATATACATGCTTATTTCATAAATTAATACTACAATTGTATTCCTAACAAGACCTATCAACATTAAAGCTACATAATACTCAGTATAACTAAATCGTACTCCAACAAACCTACAAAATTTATTCACATAAATTACATAACACAATACACTACAACTACAAACATTGCATCAAAAAATGACATGCATGAACTCCGTAAATAACGTTTACGCTAATTACGGACTAATCAACATAATAACATCATACACGCATGGGGATGATATTTACCTTTCCTTGAAGCTCGCGAGACGATCTACAACTTTCACAATTGTGAAAACTTGAAACCCTTCAAAATTGCTCCAAATCTCGTGTTTGCGGTCCTTCTTTCCTTCTCTTGTTGCTTCTTTTCTTGCTGCTCGATGCGAATGGACAGCACTACAAAATTTATTCACATAAAATGTAAAATACGATACACTACAACTACAAACATTGTTTCAAAAATTGACATGTATGAGCTCCGTAAATAACGTTTACGCTAATTACACACTAATCAACAAAATAACATCATACACGCATGGAGATGATATTTACCTTTTCTTGAAGCTCATGAGGCGATCTACAACTTTCACAATTACGCAAACTTCAAATCACTTGAAATTTACTTCAAAATCGGTGTTTCCGTCCTTCTTTCCTTCTCTTCACCTTCTTTTCTTCTTGCTTCCTCTCTCCCCTTCTCGATGCGAATGGAAGCGAGTGAGGCGCGCAACACATGCCTTCCTTTCTTTTATCACGAACGATCATATGCATGCATGCGGTGGGGCGGCTCCCTCATGGCTTCAAAACGCGCCAGCACGCACAAGAATCTCTGCTTTCGGTGGTGATGGGACGGGACGCCGAGTGGTGCGGTGCGCCATCGCATGACCACCGAGTGGTGCGGTCGGCGACCGCACCACTCGCCGCCTTCTGATCTTTGCCCGAGTCGTGCGGTCGGCAACCGCCGCGACCTCCGCTGTCGTCTTCGCCGCGCCGCACGATCGCCACGTGTCGCCTCCGGGTGAGTCGTGCGGTCGGCGGGGGCGGATCGAAATTTCTTTCCGGTGGGAGCTACTTCGGGAATTCACGAGACCAACAGTGCCAAAAGCGTCCAATTGCAGGGTGACATTGCTGCAAGGACAAACAACTCTCACGGTCACATTTATCATCGACGGCCGTGTTCGAACTGGGCAGCGTATCGTATCGATATGATCACTGTCGTGTAGTACGGGTCCTCGTACAACCGAAAGCGACGTTTAATATATGAACATGTTCTTTTTAGCTGCAGCTTATGGTTTTTGGCTGAAATTTTTGAATTTTAGCTGTTTACGGTATAGATTACGGAGAGATCGATAGTCACTTGCGATTTTGGCTGGTACAGATATTAAGCACGGCAACAACTCACGAAACCTCTACGGCTACCATGTATGCTTGCCAACTGGTGAACACTCCTCGGTCCCCATTTAATAATAAGAAGACGATAGGTATCACTGGATGTTTTCTTTCTAATAATTATTCAGATTTAAGACTGTTAAATTAGAAATCCAACGGTCCCTTTTTTTAAAAGAAAAAAAGATTTTTTTAGATAAGTGGAGGAAGAGCTCATGGCCTAAGGGCCTATTCTTTTTCTCTGAAGCTGACGGTTTTTGGCTTTTGCTATAGTACCTAGCTTTCAAACGGAGTATTTTCTCAAGACAGGGTCTATAAACATTAGGGACGTAATTAGTTTAAGAATCATTAGGTTCTTGAGCTCAGGCTCAAAATAAAGAGCATTAACTTATCTCTCTAAAGTTCTCTTCAAAAACACAGCACCCACACTTTGTACAGCAACCCAAAAATGATAATACTTGCAACAGTGTCTTTAGGGAATGTAGATATAGATTACATATGTGATGCCATTGCGGACTCTCTTATCATGTGGCATCCTTCCAACTGCCCTCCGCTGCGTGCGTATGTAAGAAAGATATGTGCATGCGTACATCCTAATGAACTATTATATGCAAGGACCGCATATATGCTTGTATGTTTCTATTTATGCACATAACGAACAGATGTATTTATCAAAAGTTTGTATGTATGTAAGTTTATGCGATGCACATGATCCACTTGTGCATTGCCATTCGTGCCTAGTTGTGCCCGTTTAATTTTCTGTACGCGAATCAATACGCCCGTTAAATCAGTAAAAAGCTAAAAACAATAAGTAAAAAAAAAACAGTACAACTTTTATACCAGTCATTATTTATCGGTTACAACCGTAGACCACCACCCAAAATCACAGGGCATCCGTAGATAAATAAAAAAAAAGTGGCCATCGAGTGGTCACAATCCTGGAAACATAGGCCTTGTTCGTTTCGGCTTCAGCTTCTGGTTTCTGGTTTATTTTTTATTATTTATAATTTTATTTTTTTTCTGAATTTTTGTTTTTTAGCTTTTTTGTCGGTTCTTTTTTTGCCGTATTCGTTTGCGTTATTTGTGATGGTTAACATATTTTTTAATTTTTTTAAATTTAATTATGTTAAATAAGTCTCTGTTAGCTACAATATTTTTTCAACCAACTACAGTGTTTTTCCATCATAAGCCACCAAAAATAAACCAAAATGATCACCACCATACATGTCCCGTCCGTAGAAAAAAGACGCTACCGACAAACACCTCAGTGTCAGAGATGTGTGTACGTACATATCTTATGGCCGCTACTGGGTGACATTGTTGCTACAGGACACTGCAAAAACCTGTTGCAGGGTGACACGTGTTGCAAGGACAAACATCTCTCACGGTCACATTTAATAATAAGAATCCAACAGTTCCTTCTTTAAAGAGGGAAAGATTTCTTTAGAAGGGTGAAAGAAAAATTCATAGCCTAAAAAGAAAACTTCAAATATCTAACTGCTAGCTCAAGCATCACGAACCTGTTGAAAGGGATGTTTATATGAGTGGATCCGTTAGATAGAGATCCAACGCCTCCAGATCATCTAACTATTTTTCATTTCTGTAGCACATCTCTTCTTTCTTTCTTTCTTTTCTCTCTATCGGTTAGTGATCGATCCCAGCTATAAATTAAAACGACGCAACAAGAAGAGTACTAGCTGCTGGTTCTTGCACTACTACACGTACACCACTTGCATCGCACAGCTAAGTAGTATTGCTAGCCGTGCTATGCAGGCCATGGCTCAATTCGTACAAGCGTTAGTATCGTCCCCAGAAGCACCGCTCTATCTCTTGCTCTTCCCTCTCCTCGTCTTGCTGCTACACTACTTCGTGGCAGCAAGCAGAAGGTCAGCGAGCGAGCAGCTCAGCCATGGTGAGCTCCCTCCTTCGCCTCCGGGGCTCCCGGTCATAGGGCACATGCACCTTGTCGGCTCCAACCCTCACGTCTCCCTCGCCGACCTCGCCGAGAAGCACGGTCGTGACGGCCTCATGCTCCTCCACCTCGGCCAGGTGCGCAACCTCGTCGTCTCATCGCCGCGCGCCGCCGAGGCCATCCTGCGCTCGCACGACCACGTCTTCGCCACACGGCCACCGTCCACCGTCGCGAACATCCTCCTGAACGGGTCGTCGGACGTCGCCTTCGCCCCCTACGGCGAGTACTGGCGGCAGCTCAGGAAGCTCGTCACCACGCACCTGCTGAGCGCCAAGAAGGTGCACTCGCTCCGCCGTGGCCGTGAGGAGGAGGTGGGCCTGGTGATCGCCAGGATCCAGGAGGCGGCGGCCACGCGTGCTGCCGTCGACATGACCGAGCTGCTCAGCTCGTTCACGAACGACATCGTGTGTCGCGCCGTGTCGGGGAAGTTCTTCCGGGAGGAAGGCAGGAACAAGCTGTTCCGGGAGGTCATCGACGGGAACGTGGCTCAGTTCGGGGGCTTCAACCTAGAAGACTACTTCCCAAGCTTGGCAAAGATAGATCTGCTCGCAAGGGTGGTCTTCAGCAAGACCAAGAGGTTGAAGAAGAGATGGGACGAGCTACTCGACGGGATCATAGACGACCATGCAAGAAGATCATCGTCAGCAGGCCATCAGCAGCAAGACCACGAGAGAGACTTCGTAGACATTCTGCTCTCTCTTCAACAGGAGTACAGTCTCACTAGAGACCATGTCAAGGTCATCTTGATGGTAACTAACTTCAATCCCCCTCAGACGCTAGCTAGCTTATGTGTGTCTGAATTTTTTTTTACAAAATCATTACGAACGTCGATCCCTAACAGAGAGGTTATCTGAATATTCAAGATAGCAGGACAAGAAATATCTGAATATTCCATATCTATTTGATATCAGAGAGATATCTGAATATTCCATATCTATTTGATATCAGAGAGATATCTGAATATTCCATATCTATTTGATAACAGAGAGATATCTGAATATTCCATGATCTATTTGTTATCTGTTTTTTGTGCTGACGCTTTCCAATCCACACAGGACATGTTTGCAGCAGGCACAGACACATCATACATAGTCCTGGAGTTCGCCATGGCCGAGCTCATACGAAAGCCACTCCTCATGACCAAACTACGAGCTGAGGTTAGGAAGCACACGCCTGAAGCCCAGCAAATGGTGAAGGAGGATAACCTGAACACCATGGCCTACCTGAAAGCCGTGATAAAGGAGACGCTCCGGCTACACCCACCGGCACCACTCCTCCTCCCACGGCTCTCCATGGCCAGATGCACCGTCAGCGGCTACACGATACCAGCCGACACACGCGTCATCGTCAACGCATGGGCTCTTGGCAGAGACACCGTGTCATGGGAGAAGGCGGACGAGTTCATGCCAGAGAGGTTCATGGACGGCGGCGGCGCCGCGACGGCCGACTTCAGGGGGGGCAGTTTCCAGTTTGTGCCGTTCGGAGCTGGGCGAAGGATCTGTCCCGGGATAAACTTTGGGATGGCCTCCGTCGAGATCATGCTGGCGAACCTCGTCTACTGCTTCGACTGGGAGCTCCCGGACGGGGTGGAGAGAGAGGACGTTGATATGACAGATGTGTTTGGGGTGACGATGCGTCGGAAGGAGAAGCTCTTTCTCGTCCCAAGATCACAGGATCATGTCAACCATGCGTAATCAATACGTACAACACATGACTGGGGCTATTTTGTACTGTCTGTGTACGTATTAATCATCGTAAATTCTACGCAACTGTATGGCTGGCTAGATGCTATAGTATGTAATTTTATGTTTGAAAACAAAGGTATATATATATATAGAACTCAATATGTACAATTGCATTATCTTTCTCCTTTTCTTCTGATTAGTGTGTAAGAGTTTCTGGCCTCTAAATTAAGCGAATGTGTTCCTACAATTAAGCCTGTATAAATTATATAAGATGTATTGGCTACAACCCATTAGTGCGCGTGAAAGCAAGCTGCAGTAATTAAGTATTTGTTTTCGTTATAGAATGAAAGAAAGGTTGCCTTTCGTTATAAATTTTCTAGAATTAACTTGCCCAAATGAATCGGTCTAACAGAATTTCTAATTGAATCATGCTCGTAATAACAGGAATATGCACAAGGAATTTTTCAAGATATTAATGATCGTAAATTAATAACGGGAACATGCACAAGGAATTTTTCAAGATTAATTAGCATGCGTGTGATATTAACTTGAATACTATCCTTATTATACCCGGGGGTTCCTGAGCTCTCGCGCATGCCACGTCGGCGTTGCCCGTTGTTGCTTTGACGCGTGTTTGCGTGCTCCAGCTGCCGCTTCATTCGTCGCTTCGTTCTCCGCTCTACGCGTGCGACCGGTGCTTCATCCGTAGAGCCCTCTCGTAGCGGACCGCAGTTTTCGCCTCGGTGTATGTGTGCGGGACATGATGCCGGCTCGCGGTTTCCCTGGGTCGTCGATCTCCGTCTGTTTCTTCCTTTTATCTCGACGCGTGGTGAGCGACTGCTTCGGGATGGTTCTGCGCACCGCGGACGCCGCACGGATTTGTTTCGTGTTTTACTCCGCGCGGAGCGTCCGTCTGTGCCTTTTCAGCTGTGTTTTGGATTCTTGGCTGCGTCTCGCTCCTGCCTGCTGTGTTTTCTTCTTGGTTGCGTTTCATCTCCAACGCTTTTCGAGCTGCATCTCCATGTGCGGTGGTTGTTCTCGCTTTTTTTTTGTTTATGGAATGTCTGCCGTCTCTTTCTCTGCTATCTTCTATCTTTGTTGTCGCTCTCGTTTGGTGCTTGGTTGCGTTTCCTCTCCTGCACTTTTCCAGCCGCATCTTGATTTGCGGTGTTTGGTCTCGCTTTTGTTTATGGAATGTCGTCTCTTTCTTTGGTATCTTTTGTTGTTCGCTGTTGCTTTCCCTTGATGCTTCGGGTTTTATTTGTGGTTTTCGTGCTTTGTTTATTTCTGGTTTCTTTCTTTCTGAAACTTTTTGTTCTTTCTTTGTGGATCTTTGTTTGCACTACGTTCTTGCTTCTATGCGTCCCGGCGGCACTTCGTCCGTACAGCCCTCTGGTGGTGGCCGGCGATTTCTTCGCGGTGTTTGTTTGCATTGTTTCATTTTTTACGAAAAAAGGGTCGTACAATAAATTGTCCATATTAGGTGCCTGCTAATTTCCATTGCTTGGTATTTTACCCTTTGTTTTTTTATAGATGTAAGCTGATTTGCATTGTTTGGTATTTTACTCTTTGTTTTTTTATAGATGTAAGGGCGTTCTTTATAAATCTTTTTGTTTGCCCTTTGTTTCTTCTGGGTGTATCTTTTTGTTACTGGAAGAGTTCATGGCATAGCTTTAGTACATTGTTTTGTTATAGATGCGCAGGTGTTTTTTGTAAAACTTTTTGTTGCCCCTCTATTTGTTTTCGGTTCACTTATTTGTCGATACAACGGCTCGTAATGTGCAGTAGTTTGTTGGTATTAACTTCCTGCTGATTTCCGTTCTTTTATATATGTGTAAATGGTGTTTTTTGTTGTTGTATGTGTTTCCATTCGCATTATACATGCGGGTGTTTCTTTAGCATCCATTTCGTATCCTTTTCGCAATCTTGCTACGTTTTTACTGCTGTTTTCTTATAAATGCAGCGGTGTGGTCGATTGCATCATCTTTTTTCGTTCCTAATCCTGCTTACTTTTCCTGCGTTGTTAAGATCGTTCGACTGGTAATTTAGTCCGTCAGGTATTTTCGTCTTTTATGTTGTAACATCTTTATAGATTTTTCGTGCTTAAACGTACAGGCTACTCATTTTACTCTTTTCATAGTGCAGCTCCATCCTGCTTTGCATCGTCGTTCTTCGCCGGTTATTTTCGTCGGGTTATCTACTATGCGACACTCGTTGGTTTTATTCGATTGTTCCTGCAGTTGCGCTCCACATGATCTTCACTGAAATTCTGGTAATAGTTCCAGTATTTGCGTTCCTATATCTGTAACGTAGTGTTTATACTTTCTTCTTGCTACAGCCTTTCAACTGATGCTTCCATAGGATAAATTATGTTTTAGTCTGTGAGATATTTACCTACCGTCTAATTCTTATAATATATTAATTGCAGTTTTTTCCTCGATTACTTCAGATTACTGATCGTCTAATTCTTATAATGTACTGATTACAGTTTTTTTGTTTACATGTTTACTCTTCCTGTCTTATTTTTTCCCTTTTTGTTTATTATTAGTTTATCCATGTTGTTTCATGCTATTTTTTTATGTATTTACCGTTTTGTGTTATAAACACAGGATCGTTTTGGATTCCATCGTGATTTCACGCTGCTGATATCGTTTGTGTTACATATTGGCTAAGGAACGTTCCGTAAATTCATTCTGGTTTCCTGCGACAGCTTAGTAAGTGGTTCTCTGTTGATAATTGCTTTTTTCGCATTATACTTCTTCCTTGTACGTTCTATACAATAATTTCTGTTACCTTATTTGTATTCTTTCATGCCTTATTAACTATGCTATTTGTATAACCTGATTATTTATGTATATAGTCTATATTATGTTATCTATGTACTACGGTGCACCAAATTATACGGTGTTTCACTATATTCCTATTATCTAAGGTTTATTTTTCACCCTTCTGTTTATGCTTACAAATTTCAATCTGTCCTAATCGCCTCTTTACCTATTATAGATCTTACATAGCTATCACACTTCTGTTCCTATTTAGAAATTTCCCTCTTTTCCTACTTACCTCTTTACTTATTATAAATCTTACCTAATTATTACCCTTCTATTCTTATTTAGGATTTTCCCTCTTTTCCTGATTAGTTCTTTATTTATTATAAATCTTACCTAATTATGACACTTCTATTCCTGTTTTTGGAACTTCCCTATTTTCCTAATTGGCTCTTTACTTATTATAAATCTTACCTAATAATTATGCTATCGTTGTAGTTATAATCTATATTATGTTACTTATGTAGCCTACTTATCTATATGTACTATCGCATTATGATTATGTTATGCTAAACTACAGATTGTATAACAGTTGTCTATTACAATGTACCAAATTATACAGTGTTCCACTATGCTTCTATTACCTACACTTTATTTCTTACCCTCTTGTTTCTGCTTACAAAACGAAGTGTTTTATTAATAAGCTAATCTTAGATAACTATCACACTTCTGTTCCTATTTAAAAATTTCCCTCTTTTCCTCCTTATCTCTCTACTTATTATAAATCTTACCTAATTATTACGCTTCTGTTCCTATTTAGGAATTTCCCTCTTTTCCTGATTAGTTCTTTACTTATTATAAATCTTACCTAATTATCGCATTTATGTTCCTGTTTTGGAAGTTCCCCATTTTCCTCATTGCCTCTTTACTTATTATAAATCTTATCTAATTATTATGCTATCCTTATAGTTATAGTCTATATTATGTTACGTATGTACACTACTTATTTATATATACTATTGCATCATGGTTATGTTATGCCAAACTACAGCCTGTATAATAGTTGTCTATTACAATGTACCAAATTATACGGTCTTCCACTATGCTTCTATTACCTAGACTTTATTTCTTACTCTTTTGTTTTTGCTTACAAAACGAAATGTTTTCCTAATAAGCTGTTTTTTATTATAAATCTTACATAGTTACGACACTTCTGTTTCTATTTATAGGTTTCTCTCTTTTCCTAATTACCTCTGTACTTACTATAAATCTTACCTAATTATTACACTTCTGATTCTATTTAGAAGCTTACTTTTTTCCATAATTAGCTCTTTACTTATTATAAAACTCATCTAATTACTCTTTCCCTACTTACCTCTTTACTTATTATAAATCTTACCTAATTATTACACTTCTGCTCTTATTTAGGATTTTCCCTCTTTTCCTGATTAGTTCTTTATTTATTATAAATCTTACCTAATTATGACACTTTTGTTCCTATTTTTGGAGCTTCCCTATTTTCTTAATTGGCTCTTTACTTATTATAAATCTTACCTAATTATTACGCTGTTCTTATAGTTATAGTCTATATTATGTTACTTATGTAGCCTACTTATTTATATGTACTACCACATCATGATTATGTTATGCTAAACTACAAACTGTATAACGGTTGTCTATTACAATGTACCAAATTATACGGTCTTCCACTATGCTTCTATTACCTACACTTTATTTCTTACCCTTTTGTTTCTGCTTACAAAACGAAGTGTTTTTCTAATAAGCTGTTTTTTATTACAAATCTTACATAGTTACCGCACTTCTGTTTCTATTTATAGATTTCCCTCTTTTCCTAATTACCTCTGTACTTATTGTAAATCTTACCTAATTATTACACTTCTGATTCTATTTAGAAGCTTGCTTTTTTGCATAATTAGCTCTTTACTTATTATAAAACTTATCCGATTACTCTTTTCCTATTTACCTCTTTACTTATTATAAATCTTACCTAATTATTACACTTCCGCTCTTATTTAGGATCTTCCCTCTTTTCCTGATTAGTTCTTTATTTATTATAAATCTTACCTAATTATGACACTTTTGTTCCTGTTTTTGGAGCTTCCCTATTTTCTTAATTGGCTCTTTACTTAATATAAATCTTACCTAATTATTACACTGTTCTTATAGTTATAATCTATATTATGTTACTTATGTAGTCTACTTATTTATATGTACTATCGCATCATGGTTATGTTATGCTAAACTACACACTGTATAGCGGTTGTCTATTACAGTGTACCAAATTATATGGTCTTCCACTATGCTTCTATTACCTAAACTTTATTTCTTACCCTTTTGTTTCTGCTTACAAAACGAAGTGTTTTTTTCTAATAAGCTAATCTTAGATAACTATCACACTTCTGTTCCTACTTCGAAATTTCCCTCTTTTCCTGCTTGCCTCTCTACTTATTATAAATCTTACCGAATTGCTACGCTTCTGTTCCTATTCAGGAATTTCCCTCTTTTCATGATTAGTTTTTACTTATTATAAATCTTACCTAATTATCACACTTCTGTTTCTGTTTTGGAACTTCCCTATTTTCCTGATTGCACATAAAAACATGAAAACTTTCCTGTTTTTGTAGTAATAAAATTAGCTTTCTATTTTCTATCTTTCCCATTTCGCTCTATACGAGTGCCTTCATGGTCATAAGAGTACTGTTCACCTGTAGCAGAACACTGTTGTACGAGTACTGTTGATCCGAGCAGTTCTTTCGAGTACTCACAGTCGAAGCTTCTGAGTACTCACAGTCAAAGTCTTTTGAGTACTCACGGTCGAAGCTTCTGAGTACTCACGGTTGAGACTTTTACAAGTCTTTCGACAACGTTGTGTGCTTCGATTTGCCGCAACAAGTGGTATCAAAGAGAGCATACTGATTGATCCTGCCACGATGTCGGAGCATGAATCGAGATCTCCATCACAGACACCACCACCACCGAGAGCTCATGTCCACGAAGACGGCGACGGGAGCGGCAATGGAGGCCGCGAGATCGTGGTGCAGCGTGTGGTGAAGGAGATAGGTGGCATGGTGGTCCCTCCTAATGAGGGTCAATTCGCAAGCACAAGGACTCTGGGAGGTGATTGAGCCAGGAGACGTCGTCGACTATCGTGACGATCGTTTGGTGTTGTCGGCAATCTTGCGTGCCATGCTGACCGAGATGTTGGCGACTCTTGCCGTCAAGAACATGACGAAACAGGCGTGGGACGCCGTGAAGGTAATGCGCATGGGTGCTGAACGCATGCGCGAAGCCAAATCGCAAACGTTTCGAGTTCATGAAGTTCAAGGATAGAGAGACCATTGATGATTTCACGATGCAGCTCACTGGGTTCGTCAACAACCTTAATCTGCTCGGTGACAAGATCGATGATGAAAGGGTGGTGAGGAAGTTTCTTCGTGTTGTTCCATCACGGTACTCGCAGGTCGCAATTTCCAACGAAATGCTTGTCGACCTCAAGACAATCTCCATTGAAGAGCTGAGGGACGGCTTAGGGTCATGGAGGAACGCTATGACCTGAAGGGTGAAGCCGACGTCCAAGGATGGCGGCTACTCCTCATGAAGGGGGAGTGGCTTCCATACCAGAAGAAGAAGGAGCACGACGAAGGCTCTTCTAGTGGCGAGAAGAACTGTGGTGGCAGCGGTGATCGATGCTGCGACAAGCAGCATGGTCGTGGGCGTGGCAACGGTAGCCGCGAGGACAGAGATTCTATGTCATATGTTGGCGGCTGTGACGTGGTAAAGGTCAAGTGTTACAATTGTAACAACTGCGGGCATTTTTCGAAGGACTGCTGCAAGCCACGTCGCGAACGCAAGGAAACGAAGAACCTAATGCAGGTGCAGGACAACACACCGACACTACTGATGGTTGAGCATTGCTAGCTTGCTCAGGTGGCCATCGGCACAACGCAAGCTGTGTACCTTAACGAAGAGAAGGTGGTGCCGGTCGATTCAAGCGACAACGAGTGGTACCTCGACACAGGTGCGAGTAACCATATGAACAGCGACAAAAACATGTTCACCTCGCTGAATGATCACGTGAAAGGCAAGATAAAATTTAGTGATGGCTCAACGATTGACATCTGTGGAAAAGGTTCTGTACTGTTTCAATGCAAAAACTAGGAACATCGGGCGCTCACGAAGGTATACTACATCCCTCAACTACGGTCTAACATCATTAGTCTTGGCCAACTCAAGGGGGGTGGATGCAAAATTGTAATAGAAGATAGCGAACTGAGCATCTTCGACCAGGAACAAGTGTTGCTGGCACGGGTGCATCGATCAAGAAACAGGCTATACACTCTTGGCCTGAATTTGACCACACTCGTATGCCTGATGTTGAAGGTGAACAAGGTGGCGTGGTGCTGGCACGTGCGCTACCATCATCTCAGCTTTCGCGCCCTGCACAACCTAAGTGCCAAAAAGATGGTCGAGGGGGTGCCTTTCATCGAACGAGTGGAACAATTTTGTGATGGGTGCGCACTTGGCAATCAGCACCAAGCGTCGTTCCCATATGTCTCGACATATCATGCCGAGCATGGCCTTGAGCTGGCTCACGATGACTTATGCGGCCCAATTACTCTAGCCACACTAGGAGGCAGCCGCTACTTCCTGCAGATCGTGGACAATCATAGCTGTTTCTTGTTGCTCGAGGTGATCAAGATGAAGGATGAAGCATTCAAGTTCTTCAAGAAGATCAAGGCTACCGCCGAGAATGGTATCGGCTTCAAGCTGAAGGCATTTTGAGCTAATCGTGGAGGGGAGTTCAACTCCATCGACTTCAACGACTACTACGACGAAATGTGCATCAAACGATATATGACTGCACCATACTTGTTGCAACAAAATAGTGTCGTGGAGCGCCAGAACCAAAGAGTTGTGGAGATGGCTCGTAGTATGATGAAGAGCATGTCGATGCCTGCCATGTTTTGAGGCGAGGCAATAAAGATGGCGGTGCATGTCCTGAATCATGCACTGACTTGGATCCTGGACGGTGTAATGCCGTACAAGGCGTGTTATAAGAGGAGGCCTAAAGCCCACTATTTCTGAACATTCGGATGTGTGGCACACGTAAAGAAGGTTGGCCCTAGTGTCACCAAGCTCTCTGACCGCTCCACACCAATGGTGTTAAAGTTGAAGCATACAACGTGGTCGGAAGACTTGTGAATGTTTCAACCATGAGTACTCGGGAGCTTCGACCATGAGTACTCGGAAGACTTTGACTATGAGTACTTGGAAGGTTCGATCGTGAGTACTTAGAAGAACTGCTCAGATGAGCAATTATCACCTTTCTGATACTCGTGAACGAGACTCACTTCGGTGCTCATAGAACAATGTTCTGCTATGTACTTGGTGAACAGTACTCTTACGACCACGAAGGCACTCATATACAACCACGAAGGCACTTGTATACGACCACAAAGGTACTCTCATATGACCACGAAGCACACGGGGATGTCCGGAACACACGCGGATATCTGAACTCTCTAGAGAACAATGAACTCAAGAGACAAACAGTTTTTGTACCGCCCCTCTAAATTGGTTTGCAGCGATTTCTCCGTTGATCTTTTATAATGCAAAAAAGAAATAACTAACTCGACATACCGGCCACATCCAGCTCTTCATGACGCGCCATCCTACGTCCGAGTTATTCATGACATTCATGAAGTTACAAAACACATACACTAATACTCTTAACGCACGCACTAACTCCCTGGAGGCTGTTCAAGAATACAGACTTTACGTTCATATGATGTATTTGTCAGCCACCGCGCACCACCAGTGCAGTCAGCACTTGCGTTGTCTCAATGCGTGCCACCGGTGCAAATACTTCATCGAAGTCCATCCCTATCGCTGTGCATATCCTTTTGCAACCAAGTGAGCTTTATGCTTAACAATGTTACCTTGATGATCTTTTTCACCTTGAAGGCCAATTTGAGCCCGATTTCTCAATGACTGGTAGGGAGTGTAGTGAGCTCCCAAGTGTTGTTGTCGTAGATAGATTTCAACTCTTCGTTCATGGCCTGCTTCTATGCTGTGTCTGAGAGCATCTCCTATATGCTCACGGGCTCCTCTGCACCGAGGAGACGGAGGTCGTCGTACTCCATAACTTCATCGACTACTGCAACGAAATGGGTATCAAGCGGTATACGACTGTGTCATACTCGCCGCAACAAAATGGTGTTGTGGAGCACCAAAACCAAACGATTGTGTAGATGGCTCGTAGTATGATGAAGAGCATGGCGATGCCTACCATGTTTTCGGGCGAGGCAGTAAAGACGGCGGTGAACGTCCTGAATCGTGCATCGACTCGGAGCCTGGACGGTGTAACGACGTACGAGGTGTGGTACAAGAGGAGGCCTCAAGTCCACTATTTTCGAACATTCGGATGTGTGGCACATGTCAAGAATGTTGGCCCTAGCGTCACCAAGCTCATCGGATACGAGGAGGGTTCAAAAGCTTATTGTGTCTACAATCTGATCACAAAGAAGCTCCATGTGACACATGATGTCGTGTTTGAAGAAGACCAGCAATTGGACTGGACAATGTCATCTTCATCGACTAGCGTCAGCGAACTCGACACGTTCACCATTGAGTACAACGTCACGAGTGACACTTTGGTGTACGTCGATCGCACTACATCTTCGACAACAACGAATATGCCTGTGACACCACAGGCGGCAGAACCACTCCAGCCCACAACATCTTCTGGAGCTACGATGTAGTCGGCAACACCACCGACTGGCGGATCGTGTGATTCCAAAGGTATGCCACTGAGGTATCGCACGGTGTCAAATATCTACGGCACAACTGAAACGGTGCAAATCGACAACACCGAGCTTGCTGATGAAGTCTTTCGAGTACTCACGATCAAAGCTTCCAAGAGAAAACCTCATGTTGCGATCCAACAGCGGAAGATCGTACTTCAGAATCATCATGCGGAAGAAAACCAAAAATTTGCTGGTACCAATTTGTTCGAACCGAGCAAGATTATTGCAATCGAAAACTCCTGGTACAGCCTCGGGTGCACGTAGCAAATCCGCCCAAAAATTTTCAATGCAGTCGACAGCTTGGTACTGCTTGCGTTCAGTTTTCGATTGTCGCTTTATTTTCTTCTGACTGCTTTGCTTGCTGCTCGGTCTGTCAGCCGCTCGTTGATTGGATTGATTTGCTTCTGTTGGCTTGCTGTTGAGAACCGAGGACGACGGACGGCGACGCCGACCAAGGAGAACACTGGCTCAGACGGCGACGCGGACCGAGAAGACCGCAAAAAACATCAGCGAAAATGCCCTTCTACTTTTTTCCATGAAGCTTCTCGCTTCCTTTTCCACAAAGCATCACCTATGCTTCACCATCTTCCACGTGACCCCAATGACATGCCACCAAGCCTCTCACGCATCCGAACCCCACCGAACCATCCTCGCTTGCAAACGATCCAAGTCACTTGACGCACCACATGCCTCAAGCATGACGGCACCCGGCTTCCTCTACCGTTTGGACCTCAGCTCCTCCCTAAGCCTACTTCCGATCCGCCTAGCTGTTGCCCGTCATGTCCACCATCGGTAACTCCCGCTTCGGTTCCTCATCGTCCAGCTTGCAACCACTCCATGAGCCTCAGACATTTTCAGTGTGACCCTGACCGTTTTGGACCTCAACATCACCCTGTGTCTAGTTTTGGTCCTCCTACGCCTCACCATGACCTAACTCTGAAATCCTGCAACAAACAACAACAAGCAAACAATCACGTAGCACCGCACAATATACAAAGTCATCAATTGGCACAATTAATCCAAACAATGCACCATGCAAAATTTATGCAACCTTAATGCGATGACTCAAGTCACCCCAACTCAATCCATGACTCAAATACCACGCATTCCAGAAAACAACCTTGATCTATCGAGAAAGACTAGTCTGATTACCATGCACAGGCTGGTCAGACTGTTGGCTGTTCTGACTTTCGACGACTTATTCCTTCTCTTCACACTCGACGCCCTCGACGCCTCACTCATTCGATGCTAGCCACTATAAGTGTATACAATCACGGTCTACGTTTATGTAATATCGATAAATGTCATATATAATTCATTGCTTTTGTGTGTGTCTATATATATATGGGAAAATTTGTTCAGTACCACTGAGAGTTCATTGCTAGTTTTCCTTTACACGTGTACTACCCCTATTACAAACATCTCAGTGTATATGTTAGTTTTCCTTTCAAGTCTTGCTGTCCTCACGGTCACACTTATGGCCACTACAGGGTGGTCAAATTTATCGTCGACGGTCCTCACGGCCGTGTCTGAATTGGGCAGCGTATCATATCGTCGACATGATCACGATCGTGTGGTACGGGTCCTCGTACAACGGAAAACGACGTCTAATATATTGTCCATGAGCGCGCGGTGGTCGAGATCGATAGGCTACGTACGTATGATTCTGATCATGCATCCATGGATCGAGAAATTCAACATTGAACGAAAGCAGCAAACTCCAAATTAAATTAGCAGATGAACTATAACGTGACACGACATGACAGTACATAATTAACAAGTGCTGTTATTGCATGCGCTACTGCTATATATATATATATATATATATATATATATATATATATATATATATATATATATATATATATATATATATATATATATATATATATATATATATATATATATACTATAAAAATTGAGTTGGTGGCGATCATCCGTCCTCTCCCACCCTCTTCACAAAAAACCACGCTAACACGTGAAGCCAACTCATAAAACCGCCGAGTGACTTCTCCCCACCGCCGAGTCACAAAAATGGAGTTCTTGGCCGTTCTCCCCATCTCCCAGTCCCCACATTCTCCGCGTGAGTGCGTGACCGCCTCGCCTCCTCCCCACCCGCGACGCCGCCTCGCCTCTTCCCCACCCCGCGCCCGCCCGCCTCCCCCTCCCCACCACGCCGCCCTCCTCCTCCTCTCCCTCCTCCCCATTGCGCCGCCTCCTCCTCCCCACTCCACGCCGCCGCCTCCTCCTCCTCCCCCCGTGGCGCCCTCCTCCTCCCCACTCCTCCGCTCAGACGCCTCCCCCCACTCCTCCGCTCCGACGCCTCCTCCCTGCTCCTCCACTCCGTCGCCGCCTCCTCCTCCTCCCCCCCACCCCGCGTCGCCGCCGCCTCCTCCTCCCCCTACTCCTCCGCTCTGCCGCCGCCTCCTCCCTCCTCGTCTTTCTCTCCCGAAAAATCATGCCGCGCCCCCTCTAGGCGCGAGGAGGAGAGGCGTCGGTGGCATCGAGGTGGTGGTGGTGGTGCGTCGGTAGGAGTGGGTTTGCGGCTTCGGCCCGATCGCGAAGGGGAGATGGAGAGCACCATGAGGGGCGGGGAGACAGGCGCCGTGCGTCCTGGACATGGACGACGCGGTGACCGTGGGCAGCGGTGTCGAGGACATCTACGGCGAGGACTGCGCCACCGAGGAGCAGCTCGTCACGCCGTGGACCATCTCCGTCGCGAGGTGAGCGTGGGGTGGGAGGGATTGCTAGGTCTAGAGACTATAGCCCGCCCGATCCGCCTGGTTCGTTTCTAGCACTCTTCCGAAGTGAAGGGTAGGCTTTCTGATCCGTTGTGGCCCACAGGCCTGGGGTTTCTCCGTTGGAGACAACGTTTCGATGGGGCGTTCGGCGTTTTGTTGCTTCGATGATCGAATTTTGATTTTTTTCACATTAGTATGCTTCCAAGCTGGTTTCTCATCTTGTATGTATTGATTGATGACAGCAAAAGAGTAGATATTTTGTTAGGGATGCTTCAAGTTTGGACCAGATCAAACTTTGCTATGCTTCAGGTTATGTATCGAGTTTTGCCAAATTAATTTGGTCTTTAGCTATGTGGTAGTTGAGGCCGACAACGACCGCTTTGCTCGATCATAAGAGGGTAGGGTAGGATTTGAGCCATATGCAGATGGAAATGCGTGATCACGCTTCGAAACAAGGAGAAATTATTGACTGTAGATGCTTGAACTAAAGCTACTTTGATTGTTTGGGAGCATAATTTGACTTGTTTGGTGTGTGGCAACGGTTACAATTTGTCGAGGGATCCACGCTACAATAAGGGATTTGCCTTCACAGAGAGAGAGAGAGAGAGAGAGTGAGACACACTACCTCCGTGGCCTTTTGCCACCAGTAATCATATCCCAGGAGCTTCAGGTTCAACGATCCTCGATTCCTTTCTTCATGAACGACTTCAATCATGTGCGCCTTTCTTTCGACCCATTGTGCTCGATCTTATCGGAGAGGAAGATCATGCGTAACATCCGCCAATACTAGCTGCCCCTACAGCGCTACATGGCTATGATGGACCTTCAGGTAACTGCTCACTAAGTTTCCTTACTGTTCATGGCATAGCTGATGTGAGTAATCCAATCTGGTCACACTGTTCTTTCAATCCATATTGCAGTAGGGGAATGAGAGGCTTTTCTACCGCCGCCACTGATCCGCCATCCTCCTCCGCTTCCTCAGTGCATCCGCGCCCAGATCCGGTCGTCATCGATAGTGTTAGAGGTAGCGGTGCCCGTGTTCTTGCCTACGCATGGCTTCGGCGGTGCTCCAGCGACGACGACACTCGGTGCGCACATCCTACCGACCCGTCACCCCTTGGTCATTGGATGCAAATCCGACAATGTCAGTAAGAATAACCTCATTCTTTTACTCTTGTTCCTGCTAGCTTCATGGTATCTCTATTTAACCTAGCATGGACTTTTAATATCCCGGTTCACAAAAAAATCTACCCATGTGTACAAGATGATTCTATTCAGCCTATTCAATTCACATATATTATCTCTACTCCTTAAAAATTTGAGTTGGTGGTAGTAGGTTCATTCTCTCTCAGCCTTTTACAGCCATTGGATCTGATAAAAAATACATCTAGACTATTCTTTTTATCCACACAGTAGCCCCATCTCTCATAGCAATTTCCACGACTCCCTTATTCTTTGCCTCTCTCTCCCTCGAACCGTCGCTCCCCATCTCTCATAGCAGTTCCATCAACGGTTAGCCTCAAATTGGTGAGTTTGGTTTAGCTTGTTGCAAACTTACGATAGAGATGTGTGCGAACTGATTTATGTGGTATTCCTTGTTCTGCTCTAATGCGAAATTGAGTTGAATCATCTGTATTTTTTGGCGAAGGGACTTAAAAATGCTCAATAGACTGTATGTAAGTATGTTGCCATAGTTTCCTCTGAAGTTTGATTTCCATTAGAGATTCCATTCCGATTCCCAAACTTATGTTATAACATTTTTTTAACAGATGACTGCAATGAAGGTTGCCGATAATGAGCTGGAAGGGATGATGAAAACTGTGAAGCTTGAGGATATAGATGCATGTAGCATCCTTTTTGTTTACTAGATTCATCATGTTTTACAATATTTTCGGCTTATATATATTTTCATTTGATTGCTTATTTTCCTGTTTACTTTTATTTTCGATTGCATCTGAAACTATACCTGCTTTTCTAACCTGTAGAGCAATGAAATACAAGAAACTCTTTTCTAACCTGCTTTTATAAGATGATGGATCTTATGGATCTGAGCAATGAAATACAAGAAACTCTTGGTAGAAGCTACAATGTCCTAGATGACATCGCTGAGGAAGAACTTATGGGGGGTATGGCTCTTATTTGGTAGTTAGTTATTCTTAGATAATTTAAATTTGTAACCAGTGGTAACCAGTCAGAATTGGCTTTCAATTTCTTCCCTAGCATGCATGCTCCTACCAAGGGCTAAAATGTTTGATATGAATTTACATGCATGCTCCTACCACCATGAAAGAAAATGTATTTTTTTTCAATTTGGTTCCAAAGATGTGCATTATTGTGTTACTGCCAAGCCAGCCACAGGCTAGATGAGCTAATAGCATTTTCTTATAGGTTCATGTATGTTTTCAGCATATGTTGTTTTGATCCTTATGCTTTCTTGCGAGTTTCTAGTGCGAGTTTCTAGAGTTGTTATTGGGTTTATCTAAATCATTTCTTTGGTGGCAGACTACAACGCTTAAATGGATGGTTATGTGCGGTATTTCGGATTGACTCACCATCAGTCTCTCATTTTTTTACTTTGTTGAGTTGATTCCAGAATTTTCGAGATTAGTCCAATCATGCCAAGAAGTTGGTTGCAGATCTTCCAGATTCATTTCCCATTATATAGTTCTCTAGAGGAAAACCACGAAGAACTACTAATGTACATGAAGTTGCGTCAATTTCTATTTTTTTCCTTTGGTGTCTTACATTTGCTTTGCTCCATGGTTGAAATCATTTACTATACATCTATCAGATTTACCATGCTATCCATCTATTATTTGCTTCATGGCTTTGAATTTTCCTTTCATTTCTCGCATTGTTGATTTGGACGTGTATAGCATGCTAGATTCTCGGCCCGATTATACAGTAAGCAATGTACATCCGTGGCAACAGGTAATCTCAAACGCAATAACGGCTGCCGAGTATGAGAGGGTCGGACAATCTTTCTAAATTCTAATTATGATCCTTGATGCTTATATGAGACTTTCCTTTTATTTTAGTCATGCTAAATGCTATACGGTTTGTTCTAAGTGTTGTGTTTTAGAACCTGCAGTCAAGATAGAGGGTGCTCTTCCACATGTATGTATCCTCTTCCTTGAGCGATCTACAAGCCATTCTTCAATCCGTAAGTGTCAATATTTGTATTGAGAAATTGAAATGATCATTGATATCTATTATCCATGCTGAATTGAGGAACATAAGTTCTGAAAATGGCTTTAATATATGCCAGAACCGGATCTTTAAAAAATTAGTTATGAGTTTGGATATTCAATGCTAGAATGCAATGCATGCTGGTTAGCTAGGTAATATTAAGGTGGGGACTATCAATGGTGCTCGACAAGCGTAATCGTAAAGTGATGGTGGAGGCATTTCAATGACCGACCGCCATGATGGTTTGATCTTGCTTTTGGGATTTTATAACATGTAATATTTTTTATAGATATTTTACACATGTAATAATTTTTTACGAGATTTTATGTTGCAATTGGGAGTTTAGTTTGCATAGATATGTTTTGCTTGATATGTGTGTGAAAGAAAAATTATATTTATTGTACGGTCTATGCCCATGTCTCACTCTCTTTTAGGATTCCGTTGCAACGCACGGGCGCCCCACTAGTATATATATATATATATATATATATATATATATATATATATATATATATATATATATATATATATATATATATATATATATATATATACATATACATATATACATATATACATATACATATACATATATATATATATATATGTATACATATATATATATATATATATATATATATATACATATACATATACATACATACATATATACATATATACATATATACATATATATATATATATATACATATACATACATATATACATATATACATATATATATATATATATATATATACATACATATATACATATATACGTATATATATATATATATATATATATATACATATATACGTATATATATATATATACACGTCTGCTTAATTAATTTCGCAACTGATCGATCGATCTGGCCGAGCCGTAGGTTACACGACAGTACCTAGCGCACGTATAACCTTTGACTGATGCATGCATTGGGATAAAAACACGAGGCTAGAGGGCAGCTAGCACGCATGCAGCACGGCAACAACTCACGAAACCTCTACGGCTACGGTGTATGCTTGCCAAGTGGTGAACACTCTCGGTCCCCATTTAATAATAAGATGATGATAGGCATCAGTGGATGTTTTCTTTCTAATAATTATTTAGATTTAAGACCGTTAGATTAGAGATCCAATGACCCTATTTAATAATAAGAAGATGATAGGTATCATCTGAATGTTTTCTTCCTAATAATCATCTAGATTTGAGACCGTTGGATTAGAGATCCAATGACCTCTTTTTTAGAGGGGAGGGAGATTTTTTTTTAGGGATAGGGAAGAATTAAAGACCGTTGGATGTCTAATCCAACAGTTACAAATCTGGACGATAGAAATAAAGAAAGGGAGTGACTATTGCCAAGGCGACTGAATTTTTTTTTGTCTCTCAGTCACTTGAAGTTATACTCTCAATCAACTAAAATTGCAGTTGTTCTGAGAGTGCAACTTTTGGAGGAGGGCTGTTTTTTTTGGAGGGGGCTGCAATTTTAGTTGATTGAGAGTGCAACTTTCAAGTGACTGAGAGACAAAAAAATTTCAATCACTTTGGCAATAGCAAAACCGATAAAGAAAATATCCGCTAAGAAGAAAACTTCAAATACCTCACTGCAACAAGAGGTAAGCTTCTTTCTCTTTCAAATAGCTAAGAAGAGAAAGAAGCCTGACCCGTCGTAAGCTTCTTTCTCTTTCTTTTCTCTCTCTCGGTTAGTGATCGATCCCAGCTATAAATTAAAAGGACGCAACAAGAAGAGTACTAGCTGCTGGTTCTTGCACTACTACACGTACACCACTCGCACGCACAGCTAAGTACTATCGCTAGCCATGGCTCAATTCGTACAAGCATTAGTATCGTCCCCAGAAGCACCGCTCTATCTCTTGCTCTTCCCTCTCCTCGTCTTGCTGCTACACTACTTCGTGGCAGCAAGCAGAAGGTCAGCGAGCAAGCAGCTCAGCCATGGTGAGCTCCCTCCTTCGCCTCCGGGGCTCCCGGTCATAGGGCACATGCATCTTGTCGGCTCCAACCCTCACGTCTCCCTCGCCGACCTCGCCGAGAAGCACGGTCGTGACGGCCTCATGCTCCTCCACCTCGGCCAGGTGCGCAACCTCGTCGTCTCATCGCCGCGCGCCGCCGAGGCCATCCTGCGCTCGCACGACCACGTCTTCGCCACGCGGCCACCGTCCACGGTCGCGAACATCCTCCTGAACGGGTCGTCGGACGTCGCCTTCGCCCCCTACGGCGAGTACTGGCGGCAGCTCAGGAAGCTCGTCACCACGCACCTGCTGAGCGCCAAGAAGGTGCACTCGCTCCGCCGTGGCCGTGAGGAGGAGGTGGGCCTGGTGATCGCCAGGATCCAGGAGGCGGCGGCCACGCGTGCTGCCGTCGACATGACCGAGCTGCTCAGCTCGTTCACGAACGACATCGTGTGTCGCGCCGTGTCGGGGAAGTTCTTCCGGGAGGAAGGCAGGAACAAGCTGTTCCGGGAGGTCATCGACGGGAACGTGGCTCAGTTTGGGGGCTTCAACCTAGAAGACTACTTCCCAAGCTTGGCAAAGATAGATCTGCTCGCAAGGGTGGTCTTCAGCAAGACCAAGAGGTTGAAGAAGAGATGGGACGATTTACTCGACGGGATCATAGACGACCATGCAAGAAGATCATCGTCAGCAGGCCATCAGCAGCAAGACCACGAGAGAGACTTCGTAGACATTCTGCTCTCTCTTCAACAGGAGTACAGTCTCACTAGAGACCATGTCAAGGTCATCTTGATGGTAACTAACTTCAATCCCCCTCAGACGCTAGCTAGCTTATGTGTGTCTGAATTTTTTTTTACAAAATCATTACGAACGTCGATCCCTAACAGAGAGAGGTTATCTGAATATTCCAAGATAGCAGGACAAGAAATATCTGAATATTCCATATCTATTTGATATCAGAGAGATATCTGAATATTCCATATCTATTTGATATCAGAGAGATATCTGAATATTCCATATCTATTTGATAACAGAGAGATATCTGAATATTCCATGATCTATTTGTTATCTGTTTTTTGTGCTGACGCTTTCCAATCCACACAGGACATGTTTGCAGCAGGCACAGACACATCATACATAGTCCTGGAGTTCGCCATGGCCGAGCTCATCGAAAGCCACTCCTCATGACCAAACTACGAGCTGAGGTTAGGAAGCACACGCCTGAAGCCCAGCAAATGGTGAAGGAGGATAACCTGAACACCATGGCCTACCTGAAAGCCGTGATAAAGGAGACGCTCCGGCTACACCCACCGGCACCACTCCTCCTCCCACGGCTCTCCATGGCCAGATGCACCGTCAGCGGCTACACGATACCAGCCGACACACGCGTCATCGTCAACGCATGGGCTCTTGGCAGAGACACCGTGTCATGGGAGAAGGCGGACGAGTTCATGCCAGAGAGGTTCATGGACGGCGGCGGCGCCGCGACGGCCGACTTCAGGGGGGGCAGTTTCCAGTTTGTGCCGTTCGGAGCTGGGCGAAGGATCTGTCCCGGGATAAACTTTGGGATGGCCTCCGTCGAGATCATGCTGGCGAACCTCGTCTACTGCTTCGACTGGGAGCTCCCGGACGGGGTGGAGAGAGAGGACGTTGATATGACAGATGTGTTTGGGGTGACGATGCGTCGGAAGGAGAAGCTCTTTCTCGTCCCAAGATCACAGGATCATGTCAACCATGCGTAATCAATACGTACAACACATGACTGGGGCTATTTTGTACTGTCTGTGTACGTATTAATCATCGTAAATTCTACGCAACTGTATGGCTAGCTAGATGCTATAGTATGTAATTTTATGTTTGAAAACAAAGGTATATATATATAGAACTCAATAATGAGCCTGTTTCTGTCCTCTAAATTAAACGAATGTGTTCCTACGATTAAGGGCCTGTTTGGGACTGCTCTGCTCCAGTTTTTCCAGTTCTGCTCCACCAACTCCACCATAGAGCAGCTCCACTGTGGAGTTCTGGGCAGTGGTCTGTTGTACGCAGCTAGCTCCAGCTCCAGGAATGTGAGGTTTCCCTGAGAAAGGTCCAATATGCCCCTGAATGATGTTTGGTGTATTGGTGTTTACATTTATAGATGTACTGGTAATTAATAATACAGAAACTACTTATAGCCATCAGCGTGCCTGAATACAAGTAATGAAATAACAAAAAAAATAAGCAGTGCTTGTTTGAATTTTTCTGCCACTTTGCTGAACTGATGCATGCAGATAAAAGCTTTGACCTACCTGTAAGACTTTGTAAAGATTGTTCAAGCTCCCAGCAACCCATCACTGCTTCCATTGCATGAACACGTACATCTTCTTGAAGTTGTTCCAGTAAACATCATGATGACAAAAAGTACTACCATTACATAAGGATTGACACAGCACAAATCATATAATAGCAAATCAACAACCTTGGCAGAACTTCATGAAACAATATCTTGATTTTTTTTCACCATCCCAAAAACTATAGAAATGGACTTCAATTATTTTTTCATTGATAGCTTTTGGTCAAGATTTAGACAACCAAGAATATAGCTAGCAAAAAGTATATCTATTACCATAAGATGAATAGACGAAACAATTCTTCCAAGCAAACAAGTCTTCTAGCAACGAACATAAAGATCAAGTGCATATACAACACTATCTCTGTCCTGAGATATGTGGTTTCAGTTTTGACATCCAATCATCCGTGCGAGCAAGCGCGGAAGTTACTATCACGAGCGAATGGAGCAGATAAGCGCATGTAGAATGAGACGCTAACATGCGCGACCTCGCATGACCTCAAAACTCTCCACACGGAGCGCATCACAATTCACAAATCCAGTACTGCACATAATCCAAACTTATCCAATTCAACACCGATTTCCTCCAATCCGAATTGGGGAGCTGGTCGACGGGGGTGGCGACGCGGAGGCAGGTGACGTGGGCCTCCAGCAGCCGCGCGTACAGCGGGTGGGCCGCGATGGCCGCCTTCTCCCTCTCCCTGCCGCCGCCGTCGGGGGAGAAGCTAGGGTTCGGCGACGCGGCCGCCGCCGCGTCCATAGCGAGCCCGTGGTCGGGGTAGTGGAATGCCATCGATTCTCTGGCGCCGGGAGGAGGTGAGGCGGCCGCGCGCGCCGGCGGAAGCGCAGCGCAACGACCTCGGCGGTTGGGGGCTTTGGTTGGTGCGGGTGGGAGGGACGAGCGGAGGAGCTGATGGTGGCGCGGGAGGCGGAGGAGAGAGCGGCACGGGTGGGGCGGAGGAGAGGAGCGGCGCGCGGGGGGGCGGAGGAGGGAGCGGCGGGAGGGGGCGAGAGGAGAGGAGCGGCACGGGGGGGGAGGAGCGGCGGGGCGGGCGGGCGGGAGGCAGGGAGGCGGGCGGGCGGAGGAGGAGGAGCAGGTGGGTGGGCGGAGGAGGCGGCGCGGCGTGGGCGGGCGTAGGGGCGCGGCGGCGGGCGGTGAAGAGGCGAACCAGGCGGAGGAAGAGGAGGCGTTGGGGCGTGGGAGGAGCAATCAGCGGGTGGGTGGGAATAGAAAATAATCGAATCGGTATGTTGTAATGGCAGTGGTGGGTAATTTTCCTCCAACTCCATGAGGAGATACAAAACTTGATTTCGAGTACCCTTGAGGAGCTCCAAAAAACGTGAGCAGCCTTCAACTCCATCTTTTCTTGGAGCGAGTTTTGAGTTGGACCGTTTGGCTAGACAAGTTTGGAGCGAGTTGAAAAAGCTGGAGCGGAGCAGTCCCAAACAGGCCCTAAGCCTGTTTAAAGTACTGTCTCTTGCTAATAATTCAAAGTAGAAAGTAGTACGTTTTCTTTTGCTAATTTATCTGCTCGTTGCTATCTTAACTTTTTTTTAATAATCAAACCTTCGCAAAGATTTGAAGAAAGCTGGTAACTCCAAACGTATACGTCTGCATCAAATCAGTTGTCACAATCTTGTTGATTTACATTGGTCATGTGCCTGCCGTCCATCACAAGACGAAGCGTATCTTAGATTAATGTCGCGATCTTGGTGATTAATCCTTGTCGCGTTCATGCATCAATTTGGCAAAGCTTGTCAACAATCACTAGAGTGCTGACGAGAGTGGTTACAGTTGGTCTCCATTACCGCTAACAATATTTGAAATAGGTGTGTTTAGTATCACCCAAATGTTTTATTCCTAACGATCATCTAGATTTGAGATCGTTGGATTAGAGATCCAACGACCCCTTTTTTGGAGGAGGGAGAGATTTATGCCTTACAATCAGCTGTTCCATTGGATTTTAATTGTAATTATATCAAAATAGAACAAGGCAATATAATATATCTTGATTCCCTAAGTAAGAACAAAACCGACTACACAGTTATCGGCCAATTACTCGATAGGTAAGTACATTTTCTCCATACATAACTATATTATACTCTTTCTTTCCTTCCGAATGATTAAGCTAACCTTTTTGAATCACGAAGGTCGTTTGCCACGTACGTTGCAGGGACACGTGGCTCGGCGCAAAGGGCCAAGCCCTTGCAACATGTTCTAAATTTTCGGATATTTGCTAGTACATATTAATTAATCATATACAACACTTGGTAGTAATGCCTCTTGAATTAACACATTCTATATTTTGCAGTGCCACCAACAGCCGAAAATCAGTTGTCACGATCTTGTTGATTTACATTGGTCATGTGCCTGCCGTCCATCTCAAGACGAAGCTAGATAGATTAATGTCGCGATCTTGGTGATTAATCCCTGTCGCGTTCATGCATCAGTCGCATGCCCTCCATGGTAATATCTTCTGATGCATGACAGCGGACAGTAATTAATTTGGGAAAGCTGTCAACAAATTAAACACAGCATGCCACATTGTTCTCTGGATCTATCGGTTCGCAGGAATCAAGTTTTCCACATCACTAGATCTGATGGGAACGGGGTCCCGATCTTCCAACAGGTTCTGGATAAATTCGATTTGGTGGAGTCGCGACACAAATCGATCCGGCTTCCGAACAACACGTCCCGAACCCCGCAATCGCAGCACCACGTCTCCTCAGGTTATCAACCGCGCGCTACCCGGTTGACCTTGCCAAGAAGGCTAATCCTCGCCTGCGAATCGAAGAACACAAGCAAGAACAAGGAAGAACACAACCAAATTGCAGATATATTGATGAAGCACTCGAAAATTGGGGTCTCACAAACCGATGACGGCGAAACTGTTCAAAGACAGAATTAATCTAAGCAAAAACCCCCCTGGACGCGTCCTTAATGGACTCCAACACGATACAAAGCCGAACGGCCCAAAAGACGGTGTCACAGCACCCTGACAGATTCTGGACGTCCACTTGTTTCGACGATTCCCGTTGACTCAGAAGGAATTTTGATATGAGACCAGAGCCATTGGAAAGCTTATCTTCTCAGCTTTCCATACATATGTGGAACGTCCAAAACGGAGTCCGGATGCGATCTGGGCGTCCGTTTTAGTGCGGCCTGGTCCTGGACTCCGAATTGGATTCGAAGTGGGCTTGAGTTGGACATCCAACATGATTCGACCACCCTTGCTGGACTCGTGCGCCTCGTAGCCCTTCTCCAAGTACTTCTTGATCCTCTCCATGGTTCCTAATCATAATTAAATCATTAGGTAGTAATCGATTCTCAAATGAACAAAAGAAGTACTTAGGAACGAGCTCACATGTAAATTCAATTGTCGGTGCGAGCTCTAGTGATTGGTCCTTGAATATCAAGTGGAGGAGTGTTGTGTATATCCGAAGAAGTGATGTCCTCATCATCCTCCCCTCTTGAAGCGGAGTTGTCCTCAACTCGGTCTCATCTTCTTCTCCCAAGCATGGCTTCAAATCTGAAATGTTAAAGGTGGGACTAACCCCAAACTCGGGAGGCAACTCAAGTTTATATGCATTATCATTTATCTTCTCAACTATCTTAAAAGGACCAGCAGCTCTAGGCATCAATTTTGACTTTCTTAACTCAGAAATCTATCCTTTCGCAAGTGCAACCAAACAAAATCACCGGTTCAAGTTTAACTTCCTTTCTACCTTTACTACCAAGAATCCTATATTTTCATTCATCTTTTCAATGTTTGCCTTAGTAGTCTCATGCATTTTGAGAATAAAATCAGCACGCTCCTTAGCATCATTATGAACTCTCTCACTAGTAGGCAAAGGTAAAATATCAATAGGGCACGGGATTGAATCCATACACTACCCGAAAAGGACTTACCTTGGTGGTGGAGTGTTCCGCTCGATTATATGCGAACTCAACATGCGGCAAACACTCTTCCCATAGTTTTAAATTGTTCTTCAAAATAGCTCTCAACATGGTAGACAATGTGCGGTTCACCACCTCGGTTTGGCCATCGGTTTGTGGGTGACATGTCGAGAGAACAACAACTTTGTACCCAACTTGTTCCATAGAGTACGCCAAAAGTGACTCAAGAACTTAGCATCACGATCCGAAACAATAGTAGAAGGCATACCATGCAAACGAACTATCTCTTTGAAAAAGAGGTCGACAATATGAACGGCATCATCGGTTTTATGACATGGGATAAAGTGAGCCATCTTAGAAAAACGATCCACAACAACAAAATGCTATCTCTCCCTCTTAGTCCTGGGCAACCCTAAAACAAAGTCCATAGAAATATCGCCCACGGAATAGAAGGAGCAGAAGTGGCATATATAAACCATGTGGATTCAAGCGAGACTTAGCTTTTTGACATGTAGTGCAGCGAGCCACAAACCGCTCAACATCTCGCCTCATCTTTGGCCAAAAGAAGTGTGTGGTCAGAACGTCCTCCGTCTTCTTAGCACCAAAATGTCCCATCAATCCGCCTCCATGCGCCTCCTGCAACAACAAAAGACGAACGGATCCAAGCGGAATGCATAGGCGGTTAGCTCTAAACAAAAAACCATCATTGATCACGAATTTATTCCATGTTTGACCCTCTTTACAATGCAACAACACATCCTTAAAATCATCATCAAAAGCATATTGTTCTTTAATAGTTTCAAGACCAAAAATGCGACAATCAAGTTGAGACAACATGGTATAGCGTCGAGACAAAGCATCAAGAATCACATTATCCTTCCCTTTCTTGTGTTTAATGACATAAGGAAAAGATTCAATAAATTCAACCCACTTAGCATGTCTACGATTCAAATTGGTTTGACTACGAATATGCTTAAGTGATTCATGATCGGAATGAATGACAAATTCTTTAGGCCATAAATAGTGTTGCCACGTCTCTAAAGAACGAACAAGAGCATACAATTCTTTATCATACGTGGAATAATTAAGAACAGGACCATTCAATTTTTCGCTAAAGTAGGCAACAGGTTTGCCTTCTTGCATCAAAACACCACCAATACCAATTCCGCTAGCATCACATTCGAGTTCAAAAGTCTTACCAAAATTCGGAAGTTGGAGCAATGGTGCGTGCGTAAGCTTGTCCTTCAAAAGAATAAAGGACTCCTCTTGTGATGGCCCCAATGGAACACAACTCCTTCTTTGTCAACTCAATCAACGGTGTCGCAATGGTGCTGAATTCTTTGACAAAGCGGCGATAAAATCCTGCAAGGCCAAGAAAACTCCGCACTTGGGAGGCTGTCGTGGGCGTGGGCCAACTCCATATCGCCTCCACCTTGGCTCTATCAACCTCAATTCCTGTGGAGTCACAACATAGCCAAGAAAGAGACTCGATCCGTGCAAAGGTGCACTTCTCAAGGTTACCAAACAAACGTGCATCTCTCAAAGCATTAAAAACAGCACGTAAGTGAGTCGAATGTTCATCCATGGACTTGCTATAAATCAAGATATCATCAAAGTAAACGACCACAAATTTGCCAATGAAAGGACGTAAAACCTCGTTCATTAATCTCATGAAAGTGCTAGGTGCATTAGTTAAACCAAAAGGCATGACTAACCACTCATACAAGCCGAACTTAGTTTTAAAAGCGCTTTTCCATTCATCGCCAAGTTTCATTCTTATTTGGTGGTATCCACTACGCAAGTCAATCTTTGTGAAAATTATAGCACCACACAACTCATCAAGCATGTCGTCTAGCCTAGGAATAGGATGACGATACCGTATAGTAATGTTGTTAATGGCTCTACAATCTACACACATACGCCAAGAACCATCTTTTTTGGGAACCAAAAGAACAGAACAACACAAGGACTAAGGCTCTCACGTGCGTACCCACGGTCCAAAAGGTCTTGGACTTGGCGCTGAATCTCCTTAGTCTCTTCGGATTGGTCACAGACGCCCGCGGTTTGGCAAGCTCGCTCAGAATCAAATCAATCGGTGCTCAATCCCTCGAATGGGTGGAAGTCCCGGAGGTATCTCATCGTGAAAACATCTCTAAACTCCCGCAAAGGTTAGTGACGGGAGCAGTGCAAAGTGCAAGGCATATTATCAAGAGAAAATAAAGCATCTTTGCACACAAAAGCATAGCATGTATCATTAACATCATCAATTGCAGCAAGGTCTGATTTTGTGGCAAGCATAACAGAATTTTTCAAATGGGTTACTTGCTGTTTTCAGATTTATCATGTTCCTTTGGATCATTAGCGCAGACTCTCGCCCTATCGGCCTCTATAATTTCAATTTGAGTCAAAGCGTTAAAGTAACTTTCTTTTCTTATGCATAAAAGTGTATGTGTTACTACTACCATGGTGTAAAGCATCATTATCAAATTCCCAAGGTCGACCCAATAAAAGAGAGCATGCTTGCATGGGAACCACATCACAATCAACATGATCAACATAAGCACCAATGGAAAAATGGACTCGGCATGTTTGTGTTACCTTAGCTTTTCCAGAGTCATTTAACCATTGAATATGGTATGGATGTGGATGTGGTCGCGTGGTCAAGCCAAGCTTCTTGACCAAATCAGAACTCACCAAGTTGTTGCAACTTCCTCCATCAATGATGACACGTGCACGCCGGTTCTTGATTGCAAAGAAGGTCTGAAACAAATTATGGCGTTGAAGTTTATCGGTTGTTGTACCGCGTCGAGGACTCATTGCACAATGATGCTCAGTAGCGTCGTGTGGACGCCCACCAGGACGAGGTCGTCATCACCACCGCCATTGTCGTCCGTGGCGGCAGCAACATCATCATCCTCCTCGATATCCGGCGTCGATGTAGCCTCCATCTTACGTGGCGATGTATGCCCGTTGGCTAGGGCAATTCTTACGCACATGACCAAGTCCATGACGGTGGCATCGAATGCGGAGGAGCGCCCGTTGAAGCCACGGAAGAAGAACTCTTGTCCGGACCCCGCAAAGAATTTTTGAAGAATCTACAAGGCGTGTCGTGGAAAGTGGCTTGGTGGCGCTGCTGCTATCTTGTTCACGGTGGTGGAGGAGAACGAAAACTCAAGAAGACTTGGGCGTCCGTCGATGTAGTCGTTCGCGGGGTGTAGAAGGGTCGTCCGGTGCGTGCCTTAGTTGATTCTCGTGCGTCCTCGCAATTCTTTCTCTGCAAGCATAGCAAGGTGGAACAACGGTTGATGATAGTAAATTCTTTATAATCAACAATGTCACGAATTTCACGCCAGAACCCCGTAGAAACGACAAATCTTATCCTCCGTGTCCTCAACAACCCCACAACGCACCATACCCTTTTGAAGCTCAAAGATAATAGTCTTGAACAGAACTATCACCTTGTTCTAAGCGCTGCAATTTTTTCTCAATTCAAGTTTATATGAGGGAGGAACAAAGCGATTACGCATAGCTTCTTTTAAGCGCTCCCATGTATCGGGTTGTAGCGCATGGTACTTAGTTCATTCCACCGATAATAGCAAAGTCCTTAAACTCACTAGTAGCTTGTCTAACTCTATGTTGCTCGGGAACTAAGTGAGAGTTAAACTTACGCTCTCCGTCATCTCCCAATCAAGATATATTTCAGCATCATAAAGACCGAAAAAGATGGAATGGTAAACTTCACTTTAGCAAAGGGTCGTCGTTACCATGACGGTTCGGTTATTACCTCCCATACCATGTCGGTTTTTTGAAGACGACGACGTAGTCGTGCATCTTGTGTCGCCGTAGATCAATGTTGCCATCGCATCATACTACGTGGCGTCATCATGATGATGGCCATCATTGACGGTGGTAGACGTGCCTCCAATGTGTCCATCCGACCGGTGAGGTCGACCATCCGCCGCTCCACCCGCTCAATGCCTTCCGTGGTATTCAAGCGGGTAATGGCGGCGACGATGGTGTCCAATCTCGCCGAGATCGATGAGTGAAGCGTTTTGTTTGTCGGCGCAGCTTGTAGGCGGCGCGACTAACACACTCGTTGAAATCGACCGGTGTCCCGTCCTCGTGCTTTCACGCCATGGTTAGGGAATACAGGAAAATAAAGGATGATCCTGTCAACTACAAAGGAATGGAAGTGGAAACCCGCAAAAGTGGCTTACCAAGCTCTTACAAGTGTGCTTACTAGCGGCGGATGGTACAACCGGTGGTCGGTTCGTGATACCTTGTCGGCGTGGAATACGATTGCAAGGTCAAAACGTGCTATCCGTAGTAGATATATGGAGTTTGGAAGGCCAAATATGTCGGTGGAACACAAATCAATGACGATAGTAATGCTGAATAAATGTCCAAAGTATGGTCCTAGTTCTTTGGCCTAAATGTGTCCTATATCAAGTATGAGATGATGAACAAGGAGTCACGAGCAGAATATGAAAGCAACGACAGCAACAAAGATGGCCAGGCACTGAGAAGCTCAATTCAGCATAAGCACAAAACAAATAAATTGTTGGCACCTAAAACTGTGCTCTGTTTTCTCTTTTTTTCTTCTTTTTTTTTGTTTGCGGCTATGGATAGCACTCTCTCTCCTCTCTACTATAGCCGAAATTTTTCTTTTTTTGTATTTCTTTTATATTTTTTCACAGAGCGAGCACGAAATAGGAACCACACAAAGTTGCAACTCAATCGGATGTAAGGTGGCCTCTGAAATTAATGAATGTCTTTGCAAAATCGGTGATTCGGTTTGGGCGAGTACTACACTTTCTGGAGGAACACCAAGCTCGATTACCACTTGATGGGAACGGGTCCCGATCTTCCAACAGGTTCGGATAAATTCGATTTGGTGGAGTCGCGACACAAATCGATCCGGCTCCGAACAACACGTCCGAACCCGCAATCGCAGCACCACGTCTCCTCGGGTTATCAACGCGCTACCGGTTGACCTTGCCAAGAAGGCTAATCCTCGCTGCGAATCGAAGAACACAAGCAAGAACAAGGAAGAACACAACCAAATTGCAGATATATTGATGAAGCACTCGAAAATTGGGGTCTCACAAACCGATGACGGCGAAACTGTTCAAAGACAGAATTAATCTAAGCAAAACCCCTAATGGTGGGGTGGCGGCTGTATATAAAGGAGTAAGGGCGTGCAAAACCCTGGACGCGTCCTAATGGACTCCAACACGATACAAAGCGAGCGGCCCAAAAGACGGTGTCACAGCACCCTGACAGATTCTGGACGTCCACTTGTTTCGACGATTCCCGTTGACTCAGAAGGAATTTTGATATGAGACCAGAGCCATTGGAAAGCTTATCTTCTCAGCTTTCCATACATATGTGGAACGTCCAAAACGGAGTCCGGATGCGATCTGGGCGTCCGTTTTAGTGCGGCCTGGTCCTGGACTCCGAATTGGATTCGAAGTGGGCTTGAGTTGGACATCCAACATGATTCGACCACCCTTGCTGGACTCGTGCGCCTCGTAGCCCTTCTCCAAGTACTTCTTGATCCTCTCCATGGTTCCTAATCATAATTAAATCATTAGGTAGTAATCGATTCTCAAATGAACAAAAAGAAGTACTTAGGAACGAGCTCACATGTAAATTCAATTGTCGGGCGCGAGCTCTAGTGATTGGTCCTTGAATATCAAGTGAAGGAGTGTTGTGTATATCCGAAGAAGTGATGTCCTCATCAAGATCTCTATCTAGCTAGACTAGCTAGCTAGATAGATAGATAATCACGTAGCTAGCTAGCTAGATAGATAGATAATCACGTAGCTAATCTGATGCATGATAATGGATTAGCTAGATTAGCTAGCTAGATAGATAGATAATCACGTAGCTAGCTAGATGGAAAGTTTGCCCACGCGACAACTGACCGAACATATATAACAATGGAAACGTACGTGTCTCAGGTCCAAACGGGTTGAGCACCTAAGCCCACGTATATTGGGTATGGGAAGAAGACCCATATGCAAACCATAAAACAATAATCTTATAAGTGGTATTGGGTCTTCTTCCCCTAAAAGGTTAGTCCACTAGGTGAGATCTCCCATTATGCGTCTGGGCTCTTATACCAATTACAGATCGGACCCTGACCGTATGTCTAGTCCAACCAGGTTTACTCCTCGGGCCACAGGTCCAAGCGGGCTCAGCACCTAAACCCATGGGCTGCAGTATACAAGTCCTAAAGCAATAACCTTATAAGTGGTATTGGGTCTTCGCCGCCCTAAAAGACTAATCCAATAAGTGATGTCTCACTCACACTTATAAGTTATACTTTTTTCTTTCCCACAATCAATGTGGGACTATTCCCAACATTCTTCCCCTCACATACTAGCTGTGCACTTCTGCAACCAGGGAGATGTTAGGCACCTGGACTCTGATACCAATTGTTATCAGAGCCCTAGCACCTAACATCTCCTTAGACCTCATGATTGCAGAATAAAGTTTTGTCACTAACAAAAATATCTGTACCATGAAGTCCAAGATCCTACAAGCAGGAAAATTAGTCCCAAAGGCAGGCCTATCATCAGGTATACAAAATCAGTTATAAATTAGCGTCTGGCATGGAAGGGAAGGACAAATTTTGTCAAAGTTCTTGATGACAACAGTTTGTGTCCAAATCCTTGAGACTGCAGTAGAGACTAGAAACAGTGCGCCCCAAGACTTTGGGTGGAAAAAAAGGCTCAGAAATCGTCGTCGTACTGGTCGGCAATTGTTTGAACGCCGGCAGGTGACCTCACCGGCGACGCTACTTTGTTGCTGAGCTCTGCTCGCCGTCAGATTGCTGCGCACGACGCGAAACCTGAGCAGAACCAACTCAGTACGGCAAGAACAGGACACGTGTTCTCAGCATTGCAAGTGTAATCACAACTAGCTACGTAAGCGCGGCGTCAGCCACGCTAGCTACCATGCGGATCAAAGTAAAACAGATGATAATTTATAGGGAGTTTCTTAAAAAAATCGAGGACGCATGCGTAATTTCGGAAAAACCAAAGGGTTTTTTCGTAAAAAAACCGAGGACCTGCAAGGACCAGTACGTAACTAAACAAGGACCTATATGTAATTTTGAAAACCGCAGGGTGCTATCGGTGAAGTGGAGGGTGTTTTCCGAAAAAACTGGCAGGGATCTATTTGTGAGAACAGAGGACCTCTACGCGATTTCGTAAAATACAGAGAGTTTTTCGTATAAACGCTGATGTGGCACGCCTCTCTGACCGAGAAATCTGCCGGCTATAATATAGGAGTTATAAAGGAGTTTGAGGATCTGACACCGCATATGACATCGAGCGACAAATTCTCATCTGCGCTTCTTAACGGTGGCGACTGGCAAGTCCTCAAGTTTTTTCTTAATTAAATTGATGCTACTAAAAACGTCAGATAAAAGAGTAATGTCTCAGGCTCGGACAGGGTTCTTTCTGTAATCCTCTCAAATTTTTTTTCTAAGTAAAAATTTCCAGCTGATCTTGAAGATCTGGTTACTGGTTCATGTCTCTGTAACTAATAACAAGCCAAGTTACAGAGACCAGCGTATCTCACGGCGGCTTTTGGCGAAGTGACCAATCTGTAGGCGGATGAAAGGCTCCATATAAGATTTTAAACCACAGTTCTACAGTAATCTCCCACGACAATGTGTTTCTCCAATTTAGCCTTCTTCTACTTTATTTTACGGCTTATTTTCCCGATTTTATTCTGCATTTTTTCGTTTTTCCTCGGTACTTTTTACAAGTTCTGGTGAATATGACAACTAAGTTTACCATTAGTTATATCTGCAAATTCTAAAACTCGAGCAAATCGTCACCTTGAAGATCAAGCTGCTCGAAATGAGAACTTACCCCCGAGTTAGAAGAAAGAACCCGCTCAAACTGCTTTGTTGTGGCAAGTCGAAGCACACAACGTGGTCAGAAGACTTATGAAAGTCTCAACCGTAAGTACTCGGAAGAACTGGTCGGATGAGTACTCGGAAGCTTCAATCATAAGTACTCGAAAGACTTTGACTGTGAGTACTCGGAAGCTTCGACTTTGAGTACACAGATGAACAGTACTCTACTATAGTACTTGTAGAACAGTGTTCTGCTACAATTCTCGTAGAACAGTGCTTTGCTACCGTACTTGTAGAACAGTACTCTGCTACAGTACTCGTGGACCAGTGCTCTACTTTGGCACTCGTGGAATAGTGCTTTGCTATAGTACTCATAGAATAATACTTGTTATAGTACTCGTGAACAGTATCTTACGACCACGAAGTAACTCGTACTCGAAGTGACTTACGACCACGAAGGAACATACTCAAAACAAGTTATGATCATGAAGGAACGAGTTACGACCACAAAGGAACATACTCGAAGTGAGCCACGACCACGAAGGAACGTACTCGAAGCGAGTGACGATCACGAAGACTCCATACTCGTAGATGGCTGGACTCACTGGAGAACAGTGAACTCACGAGACAACGGTGTTTTTGTGCTTCCTGGAACTGGTTTGCAGCGTTTTCTCCGTTGATCTTTTATACTGCAAAAAAGAAATAACTAACCCGACCCATCTGTCATCTCTAGCTCTGAGAGACCATGTGGAGGTGTCCCCATGTTTGTGATGAGTAATTGACGTTTGGGTTAGAAAGTTTGAGTTTGGTTTGGTCGGTTCGCGCCAAGTCGGTGCATGGCGCAGTTTGGTTCGATTGGACCTGGTCAAACATGGTCGAAGGTGTTTAGGACGGTTGTTCTTTTTCTCGATCGGTCGTTCGAGCCTTTTCATGTATGAGTATGTTTTGTTAATGCTAATGATGATTATGTTGTTTTGTGCGGTGCTATGTAACTGTTTGCTTATCTGTGTGACTACAGGACTTCGGAGTTAGGGCATGGTGAGGAGTGGGAGGACCGGGACTAGGCACAGTAGGTGTTGAGGTCCAGACGGTTGGAGACGTCGAAGATGATCGAGGCTGCTGAGGTGGTTGCGAGTCTGGAGACGAGGAACCAGAGCTGGAGCTACCGGTGGAGGATACGACGGGCAACGTCGAGTGGACCAGGACTAGGCTCAGGGAGGAGTCGGAGATCCAGACGGTTGGATGTCGGTTGCGGTCATGTGCGACGGAACAGACCAGGACTAGACTCAGGTAGAGTCGGAGGTCTCGGTCGAAGTCAGGTGGACACGACGGGCAGCGGCGAGGTGGATCAGGAGTAGGTTCAGGGAGGAGCTGAGGTCCAGATGGTCAGAATGCCGGGTGCGGTCGTGTGCAGTGGAGCGGACCGGGACTTGACTCAGGGAGGAGTCGAGGTCCAGACGGTCAGGGTACCGGTTGCGGGAAGCTTCCGGAAAGGTGCATGAGGGGCAATTTGGAGAATTGACTCAAGCATGAGTGGAGTGGCTGGTTTTCCCTCCATTTCTTGTGTTGACTTTGACTCTTGCTTCTTTTGTGTGTGGAGCATGGAGTGGAAAGGGTATGCCACTTCTTGATTTGCTCTTTTGGTGTGAGCTCCCTCCATATAGAGGATGCGAGGGGCAGGCAAAGGGTAAGTAAGAAAAGAGTGGGTGTGTGTTCTAGAGTGAGCTCTGACGAGTGAGAAGCATGTAATGTGTATTCCCCTTGTTATCAACTGCGTATGGGGCCGATGTAATCTTTCCTCTCTTTTAAACGTTCATGATATTGAATCAATATGATAAGGAGAGTTGTTGGGTTGCATTTATTTCCTGTTTTATGCTTCAATGGGGTTTCAGCTGTTTCCTTTGATTTGGAGTAAATCTTGTTTGAGGAGCTGACTCTTGGTTGCTCAGTGAGGAAATACTCAAGGCCATTTGGTCATTCAGTTCCTAAGAGCAAATCTCAAAATTCTTGTGTACTCTTTTCCCTCTCACCTGCGCTCATTTCCTCTGTTCTCTGAAAATTAGGGTTTGGAGGCAGAGCAGGTGTGATTCTTTGGTTTCTTGGTGTTTTGTTTGCTCTAGGTCTGACATTTATAGTTGAGACCCTCTCTAGCTGAAATACAAAATTTCATAAGCAAAGAATGGAAGAATCATGAGAAATCTGAAAATTAGCCTCACTCTCTACTCTATTTTCACATTTCAGCTCAAATCTTGATTCTTTGCTCTTGTGATGAATTCCCTTGATTTCTCAGGCCTCAATGCTATTTAATTTAAGGTCTTGACTTGGTGGCCTGAGAACAAAGAAAGTTTTCACAAATTTCCTTGAGTTCAGCCAGTTTCAGTTTGTATCTTTTCACTGTTGTTTCTTTGTTTTCAGAAGAAGTTCACTCTTCGATTTCCACCAAAAGTTGCTGCAGTTTTCAGCCAAAAGTTACTGCAGTTTTCACCCAAAAATTGCTGCAATTTTCAGCCAAAAGTTGTTCTTCTTTGTTTCGTTTTCATCTGTTTTCAGTTTGTTGTCTTGCTTTATCGATGAAATCCATTTTCAGTTTGCTCTTCAGAGGAGTTCATGTTGGTCTTGTTTTGCATCTCCTGTGAGTATCTTTAGTCAATCAAATTGATTTCAGTTTCCAGTGAGCAAATCGTTTCTTCATAGCTTTTATAGCTATAGGAGATGAAAAACGTGTGGATACTTCGGAGAGATTTTTTAAGGCACCATTCACCCCCCTCTGTTGCCATTTTCGATCCTACAAGCTCTTCATGATGCGTCATCCCACGTCTGAGCTAATCATGACATTCATGAAGTTACGAAACGTACACACTAATTTACTTAACGCACGCACTTAGTTAACAACTAGGTGCGACATGGTTAAATCCAACAAATCACCACCTAACCACGACGCATTGAGCTCACCTCAACCAGCCCGATCTTTTGCCTCAGTTCGATGAACTTGACGCGGTCGAGGGCCTTCGTAAGAATGTCAACCAGCTGCTCATTTGTGCCGATATGCTCCACATCTACTTTGCCATCTTTAATGCAGTCATGAATGATATGATACCTCGTATCAATGTGTTTCTTGTGATCATGGAGTACATGATTCTTGCACAAAGAAATTGTAGGCACGTTGTCCACGAGTAGCTTTCCCTTCTTTAGCTTTACACCCATCAATCTCCGATGAGCCAAGTTAGCCAGATTGCCTGGTGTGCTACTGTTGCTACCGCGATGTACTCTGCTTCACACAAGAATAGCGCCACAATTTTCTATTTCTATGACACCCAAGTGATCAAACTTGCACCAAGAAAAAATATCGTACCCGTGGTGCTCTTGCGGTCGTCTGTGTTGCCCGCCAAATCACTACCGCTATATGCGACAAGTTCAGGATTCGGCGTGCTTGCCCTCATTAACAGCACCCGAATCAAGTCATGTTGCTCACATTGCGAAGAATATGTTTCACCGTAGCCAAATGTTGTGATGTTGGTGCCTCCATGCATCTGCCCACAATGCCGACAGCGTAAGCAATGTCTAGCCTCGTGTTCACAAGGTAGCATAGACTTTCGACAAAATTGTGGTACTCAGTGGCATTGACGACATCATTTCCTTGCTCAACTTCAGTCAGTTCAAATAGTTGTGTCCCCAGGTACAGACAATGCTCGGTGATTTCGCACAAGGGGTAGAGTTTGTATAAAAACTTGGTTAGATTAAGTTGGGAGGTGAATGGTTAGTTTACTGGTGGTTCATTCCGTGAATGGTTAGTTCACAAGTGGTTCATTGAAGTGAATGGTCAGTTTACTTGTGGTTATTCTCAATTCCTTTGATTACTTATTTATTAATCATTTTCAAAGTTCACTTGTCAATCTATTTATTGTATTTACATTAAACTGTGCTTTCGGCAAAGTAACCTTTCAGCCATCCTTTGGTGAGCCTTGCATACTATATTGCATTTTTGTTACAAACGACTTACTGAGTACTATATGTACTCACAGCTATGTCTATATTTGCTCAGTTGAAGGAGAAGAATCATACAAGCAAGAGGTACCTGAAGGAGGATACTTTGACGACTACGTGGATTAGGACTTCGCTCCCCAGTCGATTACCTCTGGGCATATCAAAATGGCAACTATGCTTATTTCTATTTTCCACTACAAGTTTCTTAAGCCATTCAGGCTATTATCTGTAAGTTTGGACATAAGGTCATAACTCTGATAATTATTAATAATATTTGAGTCTTTTCTTAGTCAATCATGATATGGTCGGTATTTCATCTTTGTTTACACTGTTTGCACTAGTGTGATTCTGGACTAGTGCAGAATACACAGGAGAGTCCAGATTTGCAGCTTCGGGTCTCGACAGAGGTGGTATCAGAGCTATATCAACTGTAGGACGAAAGCCTAGTTAGAGTGGTCGAATTAGTAAAATTTCAAAACCTATTTTCTAAATCAAACCAACCAAATGATTATCTAGTAATTCTCTATTCTTACCTTATTCTTAGAATTCTTACTCTTCGCCTTCTCTTAAATATTGTTTTCAAAGCTTAATTTGACTTCTCACCCCAATAATATCCATAGATGTCACGAGTGCCCACTAATCAAAGAGGAGGTTGGCCTGGAATTCTTCAAGCTTTGCTATGAAGTTTGGATCAAGGAAGCACCCAATATTTCAAGACAAGATTGAAAATTAACATGAAGATTGAAAGCCACCAGATTTGAACCCTGTTATAGTTTTAGCATCGGGTAGATCATCTTGCCTTTTCTTTGTCATTGTGTGTGATGTGAGCTGCAGTTTTGCTTCTAGCATTACGATGCAGTCATGTCAAAAACCTTTATTTGTGGAGTTTATTGCTTCTTTTGTTAGCCTTTTTGGGTTTTAGTTTAGGGTTGCCATTAGTTATATTCCCCTTAGACGAGTTTACTTCTTATATTTGCTATTTCCTCTTTCCTTGTTAACCTGGGTGTCATCATCTCCAATGTCGCACCTGGTAGCCTATTCCTTTAGTGAGCCTAAATCTCGGGGTCGAGATTCCGTTTAAGGGGGAGGTTTGTAACATCTTGATTTTTAAAGCCTTTTTGAAGCTTTTAAAACAAAATTCACTATTTGGATTTCTCTAGAATTAATAAAAGCTTGAATTAAATTTTTATAAATTAAAATGATTTAATATGATTAAACTAAACATTAACATTTGGTGAGAGCATTTTATTTGTGTTCCTTGTGTCTTAAGGTTTTTTCTAGACTTTTCATGGATTTTTCTGAGTTTATTTGCTATTTTCTAGAGCTCAAATGGATTTAGTTGAATTTCTGAAAATACAAAAAGCCAAGTGGGCCGAAGCCCATTCCCTCTAGCCCGACCCACCTAACCCAACCCACACCTTGGCCCAGCCCGCTCCGGCCTGCCCGTCTCGACGCGCGTCAAGCATCAGGCTACCGTCCCCTCCGCTGGATGGTCAACACGTGTCAGCCATCGGCCATGTCTTCTCACCCGTGCCCTTGCATCTTGGCTGTCCACCTATCAATGCGTGCATCATCGTCCTCACGGACTCTCGCCACCGCCATCTCCGATCGGGACTTCCTTGGCGCCTGTGTCTGCCCTGCCCTCGGTGTCCGAACAGTGCCCGTCATGGACTCGTTGTCCATGCCGCCCATGGTATCCTCGGTGTCTGGGTATAAAGCCACAGCCGCACCTCGAGCTCCGTATTTCTCGAAGCAGCGCTGCCCTTTGCCTTTGCCACTTCTCTGCCGTCACCTTTGTCATCGTCTTCAGCGTCGGTGTCCGCTATCGTGTTTGTTTCTAGCCATCAAGCTTCACCTTCGTTCGCCGGCTTTCCCTCGCCGTTCCGCCACCGCCAGCGAGCCACCAATCCATTCCACCTTATCGTCTCGCGCCGCCGTCTCAGTCGCCACCGGCCAAACCCCGCCGCCCTTCGGTCTCTCTACCATCGACTCGCACTGTGCGCCCGCCCACACCAGCTCGAGCCCGTCGACCACACCTCCTCAGATTCCTATGGATTGAATCCACCGTGAGCCGAGCCACTGATGTGTGGGTCCCACATGTCAGATACACTATTATGTGAACCCATGAGCCAACCAGCCAAGTCAGCAACCTCACATCACGAAATAGGCCTCTCTAGAAAGGAAAATTCTAGGTTATAACTGTCTTCTCCCGGAGTTGAACCCTGCAAGAGTATGGACGTACTCGCAGAGAGCCCACCAACATTCTCTATGGGGACAACTGAAGGGTCACAACTACCAGGTGTTGATAGATTTCTAGAATGACAGATTCTAGGACTTGGTGACCCAGATTGAGCATCCGCTGCGGGACTCGAACACTTGGGGGGAGGCTCCTTGTCATGTTACGAGTCCTGCTGCAGTCGGATTAACCCTTGCCCTTTGGGGAAACTTGTTCCTTCGTTAAGTGTAATGCTATGGGGGATAAGGATCTCTCCTCAGCCCTACCCACGACGCAATCTCCAGGATCTCGTGATGGATCTCCAGGGATAGCCTCATCATCGAATGAAAGTATGGTCTGTTCGTAGTCATAGTAGGCACATATGTCGAGATCTTTGTAGTTGGCCAGGTCAAACCAGTTCTCCTTGTTCCACTCTCCTGCCATGAGGACATCAGAAAGAAGAGAACTTGGTGATGAGGAATTACCGAAGTTTTGGAAGATCCCAACGAATGGCACCAATATTGATGTTTTAGCATCGATTGTACGTATGATTTCTTCATTTTAGAGGATCTCTCGCTATAACCTGGCTTCGATCACACAGAGATAAGACACAGGGGTTTTTATATAGGTTCGAGTCTTCTCTTGGGAGAATAATAATCCTACTCCTATGTGGCTATTGCTCAATCAACATATTACAATCGAGAGGTTATGCATAGTTATTTCAGAGAATAATCACGCATGCTTACTGCTTTGTCAGACGAACCCATGATGTGGCGGGTTGTCGTAGACAAATCAGTCGGAGATTGGCTAATCGTAGGAGAATCTACGACCACAAGGTGGTCGCATGATAACTTACGACTATATTATAAAATTCTTACGAATAGTACATATAAATAATTGTTTGGCAAAAATTCAGAATGGTTAATATTATGGAAAAAAACACGCAAGCAAATACACTGTATTGTGAGACTCCACAACAAATTTTATTATTTTGGAGCTCATTTTATATATTTAAAAATTCATACAAAAAATACATTTAAATGGATTTTCGGCTAAATTGGTACAGTGGGGAAAAATATTCACGTCGCTGCTGGCTTAGCCGAAAGCGCGCAAGCGGGCCGAGGCCTCTGATTCCGCTGTCGAACGACGCCACAGCATTTCCGCGCTCGAGCGGCGCTGCAGTCCAGTAGACCCCCACGACCAAGGCCCACGAGTCAGCCCATAGCCTGTCCGTAACAAAAGGCCTGGCACGGCAGAGGTAGCCCAAAGGCTAGTTCGAAGCGAAGACAACGCAGGAGCAAACTTAATCTTTTAATTGACGCCCATCTAATTAAAGGATATATATATATATATATATATATATATATATATATATATATATATATATATATATATATATATATATATATATATATATATTAACTATTATAAAGAAGAAGTTGGTGGTTGGTGCGGCCTCTCTCCCCTTTCCCACCTCTCTTGATAAAAAAAGATATTTTGTCTGACGTGTGGAACCACCCACCCTCCTACACCCGTGCGCCTGCCTCCCCACCCCACGAACCCGTGCGCTCCTTCCCCGATTTCTCCTCGCCTCCTCCCTCCTCCGCCTGCATGTTCTAAAAAATTTTACCACCCGTTATCAGAACATATAGTGTGATCAAATTTTAAAATCCGTAGTAACGCACGGACACCAAGGTGCCCGGGCACCTTGATTTCAAATGCGCGAATTCAACCCAAATTTGGATATGTTTTTTGAAAATATCAGTTTTAGGGTATATACCCATTTATAACAATTCAAATGAAACATATACCTTTGAAAAAATACACTCGAATTCAAAGTTTTGAACGAATTTAGATCACATGCTTTGCTGATTTATATATATAATCAGCACATACCTACAATCAAACTATCAATAAAAAATGCAACTACAGTTCAAATTTCAGTTCGAACTTGTTTGAACTAGTTAGTAAACTAGTTAAACTTGATATCCAAGAAATTTCAAAAATTTTCGCACGCGATACATACCTATTTTAGCCTTATGGTGCCCGGGCACCAAGGAGCACTTATTATTTTACATATATATATATCCAATGTGATCTGTAGTTCAATGCTGTTTATCATGATCTGTAGTAGGACAGTATCCGTATTATTAGGATAGCCATATCTGGTTATGGTCCATAAACATTCGTGCTAGCTAGTTCTCATCATTTCACTCAAAAGAGCAAGTGATATTCCATGGCTTGTACTAGTTGTACCAAGTGATATCAGGTGCTATTATTTAGTAATTATATTGGGTTTAATTTAGTGCCATGTTTCATGCTTGATAGTGCTCCCTCCATTCTTTTTATTTACTTGTTGTCGTCCTTGAATGCATGCGGCCAATATTTTAAAACTTTGGTACTCTTTATGGAATGCATCTGCTACTCTACACAAAAGTACTTAGATTTGCCGGATTAAAGCGTTATTAATAGATATATCATCAAAAGTACGTGATTCGACATCATTACCTTTTTAATAATTTTTTGGTTAAATAAGTGTATTAGAGACTATGTTGATATCTAAAAGGATATGTAGAAAAAGAACTAATTCTCAATCTACTGTTAGAAATCAGGACGCGTTAGAAAAGAAAAGGTCGTACAAGTTTTGGGTGCCTGGCTCTCCTTTGAACGGATCGATAGTTCATATATAGATACCTGAAATGCTTTGAATATTCATCGCGGCTTTTGTTTTGTAAGGCATAAACATGGTTGCTATCTTCTATTTTGTTGTACAGAATATTAGCACTCGTGCATAGCGGCCTTTCATGCTTAGTTCTGTGCTACCAAACACAGAACTATTTCATGCCTTTGTTCTAATCAAAGCGTTCGGTTTAACCATTGTACCGTTAGACCATATGAATGATCGTAAGTAAAGAGATAATAAATAATTGATATTTGGTTTACTTTGGATTTTGCGTTTATGAAAGACTTGGTCGTTTGTTGTTGATGTCTTTCGAGTGATTTTGCTCAGGTACGAGTGATCACAGCATTTCAGACACTCTTACGACCACAGCAAACACAGACTACGACCACGGCATACATTAGCTTATGACCACGGCATGCTATGACCACGTTCAGCTTACAACCACGGCATGCTTCGACCACGACAGTACGATTTCGAACATTTGACCACAGCAATACGAGTTCGGTTTTACAGACTGCGTCCATGGTCGTAGGCTTTGCAGATTGCTCTCATGGTCGTAGATTTTGCATACTGCCTTCATGATCGTAGATTTTGCACACTGCTCTCATGGTCGTAGATTCTGCAGACTACCTTCATGATCGTAGACTTGGAAGTCTTGTCAATACTCGTAGGCTTCACAGTCTGCTGCTCTGCCTTCGGTAGTTGGAGGCTTAGCGATCGATTATCATTGTCTTCACAGTCGGTACTCGTAAGACTTCATGGTCGATACGAGTGCTTCACTCTTATGATCGAGTACGTCAAGTACTCGCGTTGGGCCAGTGGTTGACTGGTCGGTGTGTGGTGGTCGTTGACGAATGGCCGTTGCGTGAGGCACTCGTAGATGGTACTCAATAGTCATGTGGTTTCTGAGTACTTGAGGGTTACGAGTACTCTGAGGTAGCGATAGACTTAGCAATAGTCATAAACGTTCTGAGGCATGGTCGTATTAGGTAGTCGGAAGATCTGTTTCCGTTAGGGATAATGTTGTGTGGTCGTAAACGTCTTTGTGCATGGTCGTAGGTGGTTTGTGTCAATCAGCAATAGTTTGTGTCGTCGTAAATGACCTGTGAGATGGTCATAGAAGGTTTGGATCTTGTCTGGGGATAGACCATGATGTGTTTTGCTAATGTGTGTTGCCAGGAGTTGGTTTCTTTGGTCTTTGTATATGCAGGTGGATATGGAGGCGGCCCTGGTCGGTGACGAAGAGGACCGAGACTAGGAGGGGGTAATCTGAGGCCCAGGCGGTCGGGATGTCATGCGAGGTGGTCGAGCTCATGTTGAAGCACGTGGAAGTCAAAGGTGCATGTTGCGTGGAGGCATGGACACGATTACGGTCAGTGATGAGCATGACCAGGACTAGGATGGGGTAATCTGAGGTCCAAGTGGTCAAGAGGTCACGCGAGGTTATCGGGCTCACGCAAGAGCACGTGGTAATGGTGCACGATAGAGATACAAGAGGGGATATCCTGGAGGCTTTGTCGTGTGTGTCGTATGGAGTTGTAGATTGAGTCCATGATCTATACGAGGTGGTTAAAACCCATGTTTGGAAGGGTTTCGGGTCCCTTAATTTGAGGAAGAGATAGGATATCGTGTCCAAGTGGTTAAGGGCATGGTTTTGAGGTGTTCGAGTTGAACACGGTCTGTGCACTGGCTATAAAAGCAGGAGAGGCTGTAAGCTAGCGTACGGGTTTGAGGCTTTCGTGGAGAAGGTTTTTAGGGGTGCCGTGAGGCTCTTTATAGCCAAGAACTTGCTAATGAAATTATAGATTAGATTCTTTCATCTCCGGTGACTTCTAGAGCATCGCCGTTTTTCCTCTGTTTTTCGTGCTCCGTGTTGTCTTCGATGTGTACTCGTTCGGGCGGTGGTCGAACGACTAGAGACGTTAGACCAATCAAAACAAGCAAGCGATCGATCTGAGATCCTGCGGAGTGATCGGAATGATCAGGCGACGGATCCAAGATCGTGCCGAGCATTCAGAGCAAGTCGGCGGTTGATCCGAGCACTCGTAAGCGAGTAGTCGTAAGCAAGCGGTCGGAGTAAGCGTTCGGGTCAGAAGCGGTCGTAACGAGCAGTCGAGCGACAGATGATCGTATCGTGTGGTCGTAACAAGTAGTTAGAGACAGAGATCTATGACCACGTACTGCAAGCGGCTGCGGTCGGTATTTCCGCTCGGTAGTTTGCAGTGCAGTCGGTACTTCCGCTTGGTAGCACGCAGTGTGGTCGGTACTTCTGCTCGGTAATCCAGATTGCTTTGGTTCTGTCTTTCTGCGTTGTGTTTTGGTTTCAGGTGATAAAAAGCGGAGACAATCATTCACCCTCTCTGATTGTGCCATACGATCCTACATGTACAGAATACGCTACATATATAGTTTGTATGAAACCATGTTTGCTCTATGATGATCGCAAGATATCAACTGCTGTTATCGAACGCAATCCATTCCATGTAGCTATAGGAAGATACTCTTATGCTTTCATTTCTGCATTCTTGTGCCTTCCTGATGAATCCATAAACAGCAATCTGTATCCATTATTATTTGGTAATCAGGCCACATCACAACAGCATTCATCATGCCGCTGAATTCACACCATCGCACACCGTTACCTCTATGTATAGCTTACACTGCAAACCCATCTAAGAACCCTATTTATATTTCCTAATATATATAGCATCTATGATTCTATAGTCTGCGTATTACATGACATGTGAATATACCTGGTACTCAACCATCAGAGAAAAAAAAATGTGTCAGGCTTCTTTCACCCAAATATACAGCGAAATGGTTTGTGTTATCAAACAACGTCACTCACACATCGTTAAATACAGTTTGGTTACTACACCCATCTGTAGTTCTATACTTCTCGTTCTTTCTCCATAATTTCTAAAATTAAACTTTGACTGTAAACTATTGTAAATATTTAATTTTATAAAATCTTATAATTACTTTCAAACACGAATCCAACGGTAGTACATTTGTGTCATGTGACTAATTGTTGGTCACATTTTGCAGTTTGAATCTCGAAATACGTGGACATTTTATAAAAAACAGGGGGAGTATTTAATAACGGATTTACAACAAGAGAGATCTGGACCAGTAAATTCTTAAAGTGATTGACAAAAGGAAACCTTCAATATTAAGCACATAGGACAACTTCAGTCAATGATTTCTCCAAGCACAGTGCCTGAAGATCCAATCTTTTCTTTTTCATGGTCACCGGCAAATAGTCCCTCATATTCGACATTGCTCAATCACAACCCTCAAATTTGCAGAGGGATTTTGGGGAGGCTCCAATCGAAGTCGTATAGTAGACTAGCCACAGTTATCTCTACGCTGGCCAGCTCGAAGCCCATGCCAGGGCACATCCTTCTCCCACTCCCAAACGGCAAGTAGTTCGAGTGACACTAGAGCATCGAACGGCCTTCGAGCGGCACGAAGAAAGATTCGGATGACGGACCATTCAAAGCTACATGTTGTTTGTATGGCCGAAGCTATAGTGATCTAGTCAAAACTGTACAATCGAAAGAACAGTACTCGAAGGTGAACAGTGAGTCAGCTGGTACTCGGAAGAGTACTGTAGTAGAGCTTGGCTTTACGACCACGTCCAACTTCGACCATGACCGACTTCAACCCTATCTGAATGAACACGGCATTTCGACTACGTCTGGTTTAGATCACAGCAACTCAACTACATCATTTCGACCACGACAGACTTCGACCACGTCTGGCTTCAACCATGTTTGACTTCCACCACGATATAACGATCATTGAAGGTAATCATAGCTACAGTGCTTTTTCATGATCATAGCTACAATGCTTTTCCATTGTTATAGATACAGTACTCGATAGTCATAAACTTTACTGGTCGGTACTCGATAATCGGAGATTTTTAGGTTGATAGTCGAAGGCTTTGCGGTTGATGGTTGTAGATTTCGTAGTCTTGCGGTTATAGTCGTAGTCTTCACATTCTTGTCGTCATAGTCATAGACTTTGCAGACTGCTGTCGTTGTACTCGGGTTTAGTCGAAGGCTTTGCAATCAGTTGTCGTAGGCTTCACAGTCAGTACTCATAGACTTTATTGTCGGTTCGAGTGCTTCATTCTTGTGATCTTCGAGTACGTCGAGTACCCATGTTGGGCCAGTGGTTAGCTGGTCGGGGCATGGTGGTTAGTGATTGGTGGTCATTGTGACAGTACCAGGTAGGAGACATGCGATGTTTTTCCTGTGGTATTGAAAACTTGTCGGTCTTCACTAGTCCACATTGAGATAAGTCCAAACGAATTGGACCGACTCTGTGACTTAAGCCTAATGACCTCAAATCCACTAGGGTTTCTCTTCCTTCACTCTGGAGATGGCGAACACTACACCACTCACAACCGACATTGGGCCTCTTCACAAGCTTCTTGAAGAGATCACCACACAATCTTCTCCCAAACTGTAGGTACTGGGAAACAGCAATAGTAATAGATCACACCCCTTGCTTAAGGAGAAATCAAGTGCCAAGATGATTAACAAATGATGCAATAAACTTCAAGGTTTTCAACTACCTCAAAATGTGAAATGTGAGGAAATGAGTAGTACATGCCTTAAAGATATAGAGGCATTACCTTATTGCTAATCACTTCGAGATCTATAACGATCATAAGAGTGTGAAGTACATCTTTACCCAGTTAAACCTAAACCTAAGGCAAAGAAGATAGTTAAAATTAACCAAGGATAATGATCTTGATATTCACTACCATCCCAGAAAAGGCAATGTTGTAGCAAATGCCTTAAGTAGGAAAGCCTATTGCAGCACCACCCTTGTGAGACACTGCCAACCAAAGCTTCATAAGGAGTGTTGATAACTCAACCTAGAAATCATAGAACAAGGTTGTATCTCCATGATGGTAGTTCAACCTTCATTACAAACCCATATTAGAGCAGCCTAGGAAGTTGACAAAGATGTCATGAAGACCAAAGAGGGCGTAAAGAAAGGCCAAGCCCTAGGATTCACCATAGACGACGATAATGACACCCTATGGTTTATAAATCGTATATGTGTACCCAACAGCTAGGATATCAAGACCCTGATTCTCAAAGAAGCACATGACTCTGCATATTCAATTCACCCTAGAGGTACCAAGATGTATCAAGATCTGAAGAAAAGATACTGGTGGATAGAATGAATAAGGAGGTAGCCAAATATGTATCCATGTGCGATGTATGCCATCAATTTAAGGTTGAACACCAAAGAATAGCAGGACTTACTCTAACCATTAAGAGTTCCAGAATGGAAATGGGGGGAGGTAGGTATGGACTTTATCACTTGTTTGCCCAAGACAAAGCTAGGATATGATTCCAAATGGGTTATAGTGGACAGGCTGACCAAAGTAACCCACTTAATCCCAGTTAAGACTACTTTCAAAGGAGATAAGCTTGTCAAGCTATACGTGCTTCACATAGTTCGTCTACATGGAGTCCCAAAGTGCATTGTGTCAGATTGAGGAACTCAGTTGACCTCGTGATTTTGGGCCAATCTTCATGAAGCACTAGGAACTTACCTAGCCTTCAACACTACATATCATCCTGAAACATATGGACGACAGAACAAACTAATTAGATTCTTGAGGATATGCTATGTGCTTGTGCGCTCACATTCAACACCAATTGGGAAAAGAGTTTGCCTTACACAAAATTTTCCTATAATAATAGCTACCAAGCCAATTTATAAATATCACTATTTAAGGCACTCTATGGCCAAAAATGTAGAACACCTCAGAGACAAGAGAGCCATCTATTGTTAGACCAGCCATGTTAAAGGTGGCTAAAGAACAAATTCGACTAGTTAAAAAAACCTTAAGGGAACCCAATCTAGGCAAAAGAGCTATGCATATACCATCATCAATGGGAGTTAATTTTGTTTGAATGTTGTGTAGAGTTTGGTTAATTTCTCATGTATAGACTTTGATGCTTTAAACGCACCCATCGCTGATGAAAAGATCCCACCCTAGCCACATTTGATCTAGATAAGTCCATATAATTAATCATATCGAACCTAATTTTTAAATGCAATTATTTTTCTTTGATAAGCCTTGCATGTATATACACACACACACAATTGCATTCTGCTATAGGGATTTGCTGAGTACTTTTGTACTCAATGTGCTTAATATGTGGTTTTGATGACATAGTTGATGTCCCGATGTATGGATTCATCCATGCCTCAAGCTATGACATGGAACACGAAGGTCAGGACTATGTTTAGCCCCACTTGATTGTCTGTGGCAAATCATGAGGGCCCTTTTAGTTTATTTTCCTATACCGCTGCTTTGTTTAAACTATCTCATTTTGCATGTCGATCCATTTGTAAAAGTTGATCGTAAGATCTATTTATGAATGCTTATATAATATTTAGTACTCCTTTATTGTTATGCATGTATGGATGTGATATCTGCCAATGTTATATTGTGTGAGTTAGCTACTGATCCAGAGACTAGCTCAGAATACACAGGAGATTTGGTTTGTCAAATCCGGGTCCCCACACTGTGCCCCTAAACATGGTCAAAAGTATGAAAATGTCACACTTGTGTAGTTTTCATAAAATAGTTGTTACTTGATATTGGTGACTATAGACAAAAGTATGGGAAATGGTTATGATAACTTGTTCTCTTGATTTAATGTAACAGCCCAGCTGTTTATTTCAAAATTTTGGAGGAAAAAAAATTAAATTATTAAATTTAATTAATTTAGTTTAAAATAAAAATAAGAGTTTTGTTTGTATGAAAATTTGAATTTTGTTTACCCTTATTTTCTGTTTTTAAGAAAGCTAGATTTGAAAAGTAGGTTAAAAAACTTAAAAATATTATTAAATAAAATGATATTTTGAATTTTCTATAAAAATCCTAATTCAAATTAATTATTTGGATTTAGTTGTCCTTTATTTGGTGTTCTGAGTTTTTCTAGAGTTTTAAAATATATTTTAAAAGTAAAAAGTATTTTAACTATGAAAATTAAAATACCAACAGTAGTTGAAAATATTTTTATTAAGTCCAAAATGTCTCCGGGAAGTTCTTTGAATATTTCTGGAACTTTTAGAATTAATTTCATATTTTTCTGAGCTTTATTGAATTTTCTGGTGTTTTCTGAAAATCTAAATCAAATTTAATTCTCTGCGGCCCGATCTAATCTCGTGCGTCCATCTTCACCTAACTCCTTCGCTCTCCATCCGACGGTCTTGATTTCTTCCTTGCGTCGCATCGCTCATCCGACCGTCCGCTCTTTTCTCTCTCTCTTTTCTCTCTCGCTGATAAAACCGGTCAACGAATAAAATTATTTTTCTTTACAAAAATAATTTGGTCAGAAAATTAAAATCCTTGCTGGCATCCTAAATTAATTTTCCTCAGAAAAATAATTCATTTCAAAATCATTTCGCTTGATGACGTCATAATTTGATTTTTCAGTTCAAAAATAATTCCAGAAAATCGGTTTATTCTTTTCTCTCTTTTCAAACTTCCGAGAGCCCGTTCTTTTTCGTTTTAACTCCGATTGAGCCCATTAAAATTTCTAAATTCATATAAAATTCTAATCTATCCATTTATACCCTATTTTCAAATTTTTGAAATTTTTGAATTTATTTGGTTTAAACTAAAGCTTAATTAGAATTTTTATTTAATAAGATTAAATTAAAAATTAATATTTACTAAAAATATTTTATTTGAGTTCTTTGAGTCTCAGGGAAGTTTCAAATTTTTTTAGATTTTTCGGAAATTGTTTGAGCTCAATTCCAAAATCCCAAACAAAAATAAAAAAAAGGGAGAGAGGATGAACAGTATCGCGCGGTACTGTTCATCATCGTCCCGAGAGCATCGCGTGCAGGCACGCCATGGACGTCGGTTATTCAAACTTCCATATCTTTTGATTTTCTCAACCGTTTCTCACGAAATCAAGTGCATTCACTTCCTCTTTTCTTGACTCTTCCATTCCCAACCGTTTCCCCACTCCTTCATATGCATTTTCGCGAGAAAACGAACCGCCACCGAAAGACATTCGTTCGTTGATCTCCCTCTCCGGTCCACCTCCGCACCTATGAAAGGGAGCACCGTGTGCCCCTTCTAATCCTCATTCACCCCCGAAAATTTCAAGCCCCCACTCCCTTTCTTCTCTCCACAATCTCCATTTTACTTTTGTGAACCGAAGGTGTTCGTCGGCCTTTGCGACGCCTCGGTGGAGCCCGGTCACTTTTGACCACACCGTTGGCTTTGCCTTCTCGCGTTCTACGCGGTGCTCCCTCGCCTTCACCGAGCATCACCGAGCATCGCCGACCACCGTAGCCAAACCGCGCGTCGCTTTCTCTCCTCGCAAGCGCACCGACTGTGGGTGTTCCATCAAAACCGAGGTGAGCATTGTGTTCCCGACGTTCTCCTCTTCGTTTCGCCGCAAACCTCACCCTCTAACTCCTCTCCGTTTGCCCGGAATGCCGATGCCAACCTGTCGGACGCCAAATGTCTTCTCCGTCGTGTTTCGCCACCATCCGATGTCCGTTGGCCGAGCCGTCTGTACCGTTGAGTTCGTCTCGACATGTTCTACGCCATGCTACCATCGTCTTCACTCGAAGATTCCCCGAGTCTCTGTCGACCTGGTCGAGCCAGACCGAATCTGCACCTTCGCGCGTACACCACTTTTTGGTAAGCGCTTTGATTTTTGTTCGCGTCATATCGTGTCCTAGCCTCCAAGTAATTTACCTATCATTTTTATTTAATTTTTCGTGAGGCCAATTGCCCGAAATTGAACTGTCTGCGAAAATGACCGTTTTTGACTGCCGAGGTCGATTCGTCGTCTCTGCTGAGTTTTAGCCTAAGCCGTAATTTTTCTTAGACTTGCCTCATCGCGTTCTACGCCGTGCTTCCTTCCGTTTCCCCAAAAAGCTTCCACAAATTTTTGCCTCTGACATCTCGCCATGGCCGCCAATGGCATCTCGTGTCTCCGTCTATCCGTTGGTGTTTTCCCCAATCCGTTCGCGTCATATCGTGCCAAACCATACCAGGTAGCTACCTTTCAAATGGTTTTGGATTCGCTTCACCGAGCATCAAGATATCAAGTTTTTCCTTTTTCTTTGCCGTCGTCGTTCAAACGTCGTTTGCGCCGTCTCCGATGGGCTTCCGGCTGAACTGATAATTTTCTTAGCCTCACCATGTCGTGTTCTACCCTGTGCTCACCCTACATCTCCATGTTCCATACGCAGTACTATCTCTCCAACTTGTCGATGGCGCTACCACGTTGTCGCTGTCGTTCTTCCCTCGCCGCCGGTGATTGTCACCGTTCCTCGCCTCCATACCCATGTCACCACCTTCGCCTCGTCGCTGGGGTTCCATTTTGACCGTTCGCCGCCACATCGCAACCAATCGGCACCGTACTGTTCAAAAAGGAATTCTCGGATTTTGTTATCATTTCATGTGATATCTAAAACTTCCATATATTCGTTCGCCCTCATTCGAACTCCGAATCCGTTGATTCTTTCTCCTAAATTCATCTAAAATCTTAACCTTTCCTCCATTATATATTTTGTATTTTTTTGATTTTATTTGTATTTATTTATTCTTTTGTATTCGTCGTTTCGCACGTAGAATCCGACGTCACCAAGAATTTGTCGACCATGAAAGAAGAAAGTCAAGACACCGCACACAAAGGCAAGTCTCCTTTGATCATCTTGAACCTATGTTTGAGAAATGTTTTTAAATTATTTTAAAAGTTAATGCATTGCTATGTTACATAAAATGATAATTTCTGTTGTAGAAGTAATAGTTAAACCGATGATTGTTATGCCCTCATTTTGACATTGACAACCATGTACCTTTGACACCCTAGGATTTCCTTTGTCTCATTATTGAGATTATTACAAATTCTTTTATAATTGTTGTATCGGTAGTAAGATGCTTAGACATGCTTTATAACTTTAGTAACCTTGGAATGGTAATTACATTTCAAAGATCTATTCTTTTGTTCGAGATGTGAGTGGCAATTGGTGTTGCCACGGTTCTTGTGAAATAAAACAGAATTGTGAAAATTGTTTAGACTGGGGCGGATGGTTGGTTTGGATTGGTGCGGTTAGCACGAGATCTTGAAAAGTGTATGTTCTGCCCTAGTCAATTAAGGACCGACTCTTGTGTTTGTCCAATCTGAGCACTACCGTACAACCACATGTCTACCGTACTACCGTGTAACCTGTTTTCTTGAACTTTGGTAGTTAGCCAGTTGTTTAGTGTGGGTGGTTTAACCCGTGGTTTTGAACTTTGGCGGTTAGCCAGTTGTTTAGTGTGGGTGGTTTAACCCGTGGTTTTGAACTTTGGCGGTTAGCCAGTTGTTTAGTGTGGGTGGTTTAACCCGTGGTTTTGAATTTTGGCGGTTAGCCAGTTGTTTAGTGTTGGTGGTTGAAACCTTCACTATAAAGTTGTCAATAGTTTCTGTTAAAGCAATTACTTTATTAAACTGATGCCTTCGAAAATATTTAATGGTATTTGAAATAAAATATTGCTTTGTGCAAAAGAACCATAAAACCTTCCTTTGTTAAGCCCTGCATCTATTGCATTTTCCCAAGACTTGCGGAGTACTTTATGTACTCACGTGCTACACTTAAAACAAAATCCCAGAGGATTATGAAGCTCAAGAAGGAGATTACGACTACTTCGCGTGTGGATTCGACGAAGGCTTTCCGGAGTACTAGGTTGCGCTTCCCCAGTTAATTGCCTGTGGCGTATTGATGGGTCTTCCGCTGGATTTATCTTTTACTTCCGCTGTGCTTTATCTTTTGTGAGTTTGCGAGGTCTTGAAACCTCAGTTGTAGTAAAGAGGCCTTTTGGTCTGTACTCTCTATTATTGTAATAAAGCGTTGTTGGTTATGTATTCATCACTGTTTGACTGTGTGCACTAGCTTTGATCTGGGACTAGTGCTGTAATACACAGAGGGTCCGGATTTGAAAATCCGGGTCCCGACATTTAACTAAACTGGACAGTTTGGTTTTAGTTAAAAATGGTTAAATCGTAGGTTTAAAACTATTTATAGTATGATATTTGATAAATTGGCTTCATGTTAAAGGAAACATAAGGCCGTACCGATGTACACACACTTGCATTGTGTTATAAGGACTTGTCGAGTAATTTTATATTTATTGTTGATTAATATGTGGTTTTAGATGACAAAATCGATGACTCGGTTAATGGATACTTCTATGCCTCTGGTTACAACATGGAAGACGATGGTCAAGATTGGGTTTAGGTCCAATGAGTGCCTGTGGCATATTATGGAGGTCTCTTTTAGTTTATGTACTTTCTGCTACATTATTGTGAACAATCTCATTTGCCTTGCCATCCTGTTTTATACAACTTGAACATAAGATCTATTTATAGATGTCTATAGTATAACTGTCCAAGTGGGATGGGCCCAATCAGTCTTTGCCGCGCGACTGTCTCGCTGGCCTTACCGAGCACGACATGGCTTGTTTTCTTAACGGGTTGTGCAGGCATGGCCCGGTGGACCGGGCCGTGCCTGGGACGATGGCGAAGACGCCGCCGTGTCGTGATGCCCCTAGCCCACCAACCCACCAACAGAACGGGCAGGCGTCTTGGGATGGCACAAATTTACCCGGCTAAATATAGTCGTTTTTTGACATTGGGGGCTAAAAATTCAGAAAAATAGCAAAAAATTCAAAACAATCTGAAAAAATTTTCTATAAATAGGGGGCATCCAGCCTCCATTTTGCATATCTCAAACCTCACCCTCTTCTCTCTATTTAGCTATGAAAAATCTGGTACTGTTTGCGCAAATTTAGTAAAATTAGTGAGAAATTTGTGCAAAATTCAAAAATCTTCAAAGAATTTTCTGAGAGCTGCAAAAGAGGTAATAATGCCGTCTTATTTTATTTTTTGCTATTATTTGTTGATTCAATAGTAAGTTAATTGTTCTTTACTATTTCAATTTGCAGTTGATTCAATGGAGAACTATGATTTTCAGCTCTCCAAATTCGGCCTCTCGGTGGAGGATATGCAATCCTTTCAAGAAGGATATCCATCCGTAGAAGGTCCACATCTACAACAAACTAGAGAGCTAGAAGAAACGACGACCCCGGTGGCGCAAGGTCCAATCGATCTATCTTCTAGTGGCTCGACAAGTGCATCCACAACCCATAGCACGGGTGCAAAAAAAACAAGAGCTAGTACATCGGGAGTTTGGAACGATTTCGACAAGAAATTCAAGACCGACGATGATGGAAATTCGGTGAGATATGCTGTTTGTAAAATTTGTGGTAATGAATTATATGAAAAATCTTTAGGTGGCACGAGTTACCTGCAACGGCGTGCTGCAAGCTGCAAAATAAGGCAAGGAATACAAATGTGCTAGACCCAGCTGCAATATAACCCCGACGACTCGGTACGTACTTGGGAGTACAACCCAGAGGTAGCCCGAAAATCTCTTTGTAGATTAATTGCTTCTCAAGATTTACCTTTAAATTTTGGTGAGTCTGATACTTTTCAAAAATATATTAGGACTACTCATAACTCTCGATTTAGTGCTGTATCTAGGCAAACCACAATAAATATTATAACAATTGTCGTGAAAAATTGAAAAAAATATTTCGTACCTGTACATTCTCTATTGCTTTGACATCAGACATATGGAGTGGTAGGGCTAGAGAGAATTATACTAGTGTTGTTGCTCATTATGTTAATGATGACTGGGTAATGGAAAAAAGAATTATATAATTTAAATTAATTAATGTTTCGCATAATGCTGAAATATTGCAGAAAGTATTATTAAAGTTGTACAAGATTTTGGCCTAACGGATAAGATTTTTTCTATAACTTTAGATAATGCAGATGCAAACACTAAGGCTATGGAAATTCTTACTCCTTTGTTTAATACTTGTGCACAATATTTCTTATTGTATCAATGTTGTGCTTGTTATATTATTAATCTTATTGTTAAATTTAGTTTAAAAAGAATAAATGCTTGTATTGATTCTTTTAAAGATGCAATTTCATATATTAATTGTTCTAACCAACGAATAGCTGTATATAAGAGCTTTTGCGTAGCAATGAACATCTGTCCTAGAAAATTTGGCTTAGACATGCCTGTTAGATGGAATTCTACTTACCTTATGCTTAAACATATATTGCCATATAAGAGCACCTTATCTGTTTTCCTTCACACCCAAGGTCAACAATTTCGTAGCTCCTCCAGTAGAACCCAAGTTAGAGACCCTGAATTTACCGAGGACGATTGGGTTGTTGGTGAAAAAATATTTTCCTTTTTAGAACTTTTTCATAAAGCTACACTTTGTCTTTCTAGAGTATACTATCAAACATCTCCTCTAATTGTTCATAGCATTCTTGAAATTGCTACTCACCTAAAGGCTTTTGAAAATGATCCTATACTACGGGATGTTGCAGTTACCATGAAAACTAAGTTTTTAAAATATTAGAGGGAAATTCCTATTTTATATGCATTCGCCTTATTTTGGATCCTAGAACCAAACTCCAAGGATTTATAAATGTATTACAACTTTGAAGTGATGCTACCGGTTTAGACTATTATACATACTATAGAGTAGTTAAGGATAAATTATATAAGATATATAAAAAAATATGAAAATAAGTTTGGGTCCGTACGTTTGGAAAGACCCCCGGTAGCCCCTAGCAGCTCTAGGGGGACTATGCAATGAGGCAAGATTTTTTGTTCTTCCTCTAGAGATTCTCGTGCAGGTGCAGGTACACATCAGTCAGGAGGAGGAATGCGACAAAGCACTGGAGACCTATCAAGCTATCTCAACAGTGATAGCGTCAGTTTCGAGTAAGAGTTGAACATCCTCTCATTGTGGCAAACTCAGAAAGTAACATATCTAATGCTATCCATATTAGCGTGTGATGTGTTGACTGTTCCTATCTCTACAGTCTCCTCGGAGTCAGCCTTCAGTCTATCTGAAAGAATAATCGAGGAGCGACGAACAAGTCTCTCGAACGAGATGGTCGAAATCCTTCTGTCCGTCAAAGACTGTGAACAAACTTAATCAAGACTCCAACATGCTTGAGATAATAGAGATTTAGAAGAATCTTTTGAGAATTTATATCTAAATAGCAATGAACAGGATTTTTAATATTTTCTTCACATGTAGTCACTAATGAGCTTTATATGTTGTACTCTTTTTTCTTTACCATAGTTTTCTCAAGTTGAGTTTTTACTTGATAAATTTTTTAATGAGGCAGTCATCCCATGTAATTTAACATGTTAATAAAGCTCATTATGTCATTGAAAATAATTATTTTCATGATTAACAATGTTTACAATTTTCTATATTTTTTTGAATTTTTTCTTAAATTTTTACATTTTTCTTAATTTTCTACAATTTTTTGAATTTTTTTCTCTTTTCTCGGCTTAGGGAGCCAACCGGCCAAGACGCCCATTAAGTCAGAACTGCGTCTGCATCGGGATAGCACGGGCGCGGGCTGTGCCTGAGCTCAGACCGTGGCCCACGGCCGACACCAAGACGACCCGCTTGTTAAGCCTACTTTAACAGTCGTGTCTTGTCATAGGCTTGCGTCTTGCGTCTTGCCCAAAGACTACCATTGGACACCTCTAGTCTATATAATATTAAGTACCTATTTTATTTATAAACATGCATAGATGTGATATTTGATAATATTATAATGTGTAAGTTAGCTACTAATCCAGAAACTAGCTCAGAATACACAGAAGAATCGAATTATCAAATCTGGATCATTGCAATGTAGAGACCGTAAGCCTCCTTCTCGGCTTCTGGATTTTTCCGAACAAACAAACGAAACAATATTTATGTCATCTTTTCGAAACGATTTATCAACATTTAATTCATTGTATTCATTGTATTATACAAGTATCTATATCATAGCTATAAATTATCAGTCACAACGGTAAGCCGCCCAGATTCCCCGTTCCGTTCTCGTTGTCTAAATTTCGTTCTCCGCCTCCTGCAGTCCAGACCTCCTCCAAACCTGTCTCCCTTCTTCCTCCTCCCGCTCCTCCTCCTCCTCCTCCTCTCTTCTCTTGTCTCTTCTCCCTCTGAGGCGGCGCCTTGCTCCTCCCCACCGCGAGATCCCAAATCCTCCCCCGCAGCCAACCCTAGAAACTTCTCCCCGCTTCCTTTGCTGTGCCTTTGCTCCCTCCCATCCTTCCTTAGGCCTCGCTTCCAATTCCAATCTCGGCTCGCTCTGTCTTGGGCGTGCTGTAGCTACCTCCAGATGGCCTGCGAGGGCGACGCCAACCAGCCCCCGGACCCGCCCAAGCGCCGCGCGCCGGCGGACCAACAGCCAGCCGACGTCGTCACCTACAAGCGCCGCCGCGCCGCCAACGCCAAGGCCGCCGCCCCCAGCCCCGGCCCCGGACCGGTAAGCATTCCTCTACCCTCCCTTTTCTTGTCGCAGCCATCTCAATGGTTTTGATCTTAAGTTTGAACTTCTATTTATCTGGCTCTGTATAAAGATTTCGTTTTCATTTGCCAAGATTTGTAGATTCGGTTCTTGAAATGCTAAGAATCTTTTGCCCGATAGATGTCCCCGTACGGTGCTACTGTATTGGCTTGGTGTCGGATGTTTCGTTGTCGAGGAGCAAATCACCTTTTCATTCTCCTGTGATGTCAACTTTCTACGCACTCGTGTTCAACCCTTCGCTTGTTTCTTTGTGTAGACATGTGTAAACACGGTGGCACGTAGTGGCGGTTCTCCGAAAGCCCGGCACCAAAGGCTGGCCCGACATTGGATTTCCTGGAGGGACACATTGGAGGGCTTCCTGCAATCCCCAAGTGTGAATCAGGGCGGAGGAATTCAGAGCTGCATCCGTGATGCACTCGGATACAATCTTCGTCAATCCGTGCAACAAGTCAGTGATAATTCTCTTGTTCAGAAGGTTTATCATGGTCAGAGTTTTCCTAACACAGGTTTTCTCTGTGGTTACCAGGGTAACGTAGGTAAGGGCCAAGGAGCATCGGAAGGGCGCCCTGGTGGAGTGGTGGATGCTAAAGAGATTGTTGCCTCCGTTGCAGTAAAAGATGCAACTGCGGCGTCCTTGGGTGCCAACAAAGCAATGTGCAGCAATGCTCTCGTCAACATTTTAGTCTCGGAGAAGTTTGCGTTGTTGTGTGATTTGCTAGTTGGATCTTTCCATGTGAATAATCCTGACAAGGTCATTAATTTAGAAAGGATTGATGCCAAGATGAGAAATGGAGATTACGCACAGAACCCTGCGCTGTTTGACGATGATATCCAGCAGGTAGCTGTTTCTATATCACACCCATTCCTTTTTTATTATTTTGGGGGGGGAGGCAGTACCCAGTGTTTATTACTGTGCTTATCTAGTAGAGATACATAAACAGCACTTTTTTTTACTTGCCAGCCTAGAGTCGGACCTTTGTACCCTGTCAGTTTGATAATGGTCCCAGTCTTTTGTCCGTTTGGCTGCATAAGTTCAAAGGGTGAGATGTTCTGGATATAGCCAGTTGATGGAATGATTTTGTAGGGGATAGCTTGGTCCTTCCAAATTGTTTGAATTGTCCAAACAACAGACTCCAAGGGAGGAGGATGCCTGTTCTCTGAACTGCACCTTCGCCATAGTAGTTAGGATAGGAGCGGTGCTCAACCAAAAGGACATGTATGTAACCACGCAGCCATGTTTCTCTATTGACTTTCTCTCTGCCCGCTTCATCCGCTATACTCAATGTGCTGACTCCCTTCAGCCTCTCCATTCAAGTGGACCACAAGTTTTACTGTCAGATTGACGGAGAGAAGGAAGGCATTCGTGAACACACGGAATCTGGAACATGTCACTCATGCTGCCATGTGCAGCTGCTCAGTGCTGAGGCTTCAATCCATGTGAGGAGGATTTTATTTACCTCTTTTCGCTCTTTTCTTAAATGGACAGATGGTAAACAATATATATTATAACGTTTCGGGGGCAAAACAACGGACGATTAGATTTGGCGTAGGTGTTAGCACCAGCTACACCTCTCAAAGACCAAACCAGTGATATTATGTTGCTTCTCTTATCTTTGGTGTTCACTTTTTCATCTGTGATTTTTTTTTTGTTTGCTTTCTATTGATAATGCACAAAACATTCCCTGAAGTTGTGTAACATTCAGGCAAAAATATTTTGAATATCATGTCTTCTTTTTCATATTTATATTTGTATATGCTATAGATATGGGAGAAGTTTGAACAAGTTGGCCGAGAGATGACAGGCCTAGCGAGCAATATTTCAATCATTTCACGAGCTTCCTATCAAAAGCAGGTAAATTTGTGGTGTTTTTTTCCTGACTTAAGAGACACCTATTACTGCACACTTGACCACCACGCCTCAATGTTGTAGAGCCTTTCACTTGCTGATATAATTCTTTATATTTTTTTTCTGCTGGGCATTGCTAATGGAAAGATTCTTTATAGGCTTCTGGAGTTTCTGGAGTTGAGGTAGCTGAGCACAGGACAGAGGTAAGTTGTGTGATCAGGGACATGTTTGCTGGTCACTATTTCATTGTTACATTAGGTAACAATTGTGCTAATTGCATTCTTCATTAGGAAACAAGTTTGGTTGGTGATGTCCAAAAAGCCCCAAAGAACTCGACTACTACCATGCAGTTGGCCCGATGTGATTCTAGTCATTCTACAATACCAAAACAAACTGAGACATCTGGATTGTATCGAATTCGCACTTGCAAGAAATGTGGCACCAAGGCAGAAGAAGAAAAAAGCCTTATCTGTGATGAATGTGACACCATGTACCACTTGAAGTGTGCCAAGCAACTTAATCATAGCATGAAACAAGTCCCAACTATCTGGAACTGTTCTGCCTGCAGCAATAAGGAAAAGGAATCAGCTGTTAGCTTGCATGATGATTGTGATGTATGTGAAAAACTTGTCATCATCAAGCCAGTAGAACGTCCCAAGGCTGCTAGCATCATCAAGCCAGTAGAACATCCCAAGGCTGCTAGCATCATCAAGCCAGTAGAACATACTGAGGTTGCTAGGATCGTCAAGCCAGTAGAACATCCTGAGGTTGCTAGCATCGTCAAGCCAGTAGAACATCCTGAGGTTGCTAGCGGAACTGAGTTAGCTGGTGAAATAGAGGGGAGCTCAGTCTCAAACATGGAGGAAGATAATGAGCCAGACCTGTCGACAACTGCCCTGTCAAACTTGTGCAAACACTGTGGCACATGTGAAGATGACGACAAGAAATTCCTGGTATGTGGTCATCCTTACTGCCCTTACAAGTTCTACCATATCCGATGCCTGAAAACAAGCCAGATTGCAAGTGAGCAGCAAAAAAACCTAGAATGCTGGTACTGCCCATCTTGTCTCTGCAGAGGCTGCTTCAAGGACAAGGATGATGACGAGACTGTCTTGTGTGATGGTTGTGATGATGCTTATCACCTATACTGCATGAAACCATGGCGCACTTCTGTTCCCAAAGGTCAGTGGTATTGTTCACTGTGCAGTATACAAAAGGCGAGGGAAGGACTGCAAAAGTACGAGCATTCGATCCTGAAGAGGCACAAGTAAGTTAAGCGTGTTTCTGAAGCCAATCAGTCGAATGCTTTGCCCGGTGATGGTCCGGGAAAAAAAAGCAGAATAGCTTTATGGATCAGCTTCGGAGCTTCTCCTTGGCCAAGCTTAGGGTAAAAAAAAGGATTCTTTCTTTGGTCCTCTCTGAAGGCCTATACACTGACTCCACTAATTGAATCAGTTGTGTAGTTTATTTCGTTACTTGCAGCTGACATCTACAGGAAGAAGTCTTACCTGGTGAAGATGGTGTATGTAGGCAGTGTCTGGATGGAACATTCTTTCCTCTATTTTCCTTTCTGTGAGCATTTTGAGAGGACGCTAGTTCTGTGCTGGTCTTTCACCTGTGTTGTGTTGTTTCCTTGTAATGAATGACTTATCTTGTTCACATGGTGTGTCGATAATGGAACGGTGTTTGGGACAAGCTGTTTCTTGCATTTGTATTGCTTGCGTCATCATCATTGTTTTTAGTTATCCTCTGTAATGTGTGCTGCTGGAATGAAAAATATAAGATTGAGATGTCATGTCTCCTAGAATCCTACATAGGAAAACACACAGAAATTTGTCACAAGGCAAGAACACGTGAGGTTGGATCTCATGTTTATTTTCCTCCAGAAAATCTTATGAAATAATCCGTTCCATAAGAACGAATTTCGAAGGAATTTCGGGGTGGCATTCCTTCGTTCCGAACGGTCTCGCACGGGAAGTTCCTATGGAAATTGAACATCCAAAGTCCTGCACTTATCCTTTGTACCAAAGGGGCTCAGACTTTGTAATGCCTGACAAATAATTAGTCCAGGGATATATACATATACATGTTTCATGATACAAAATGGTACTGCCATACTCCTTTCGAAAGTACTTTGTACTGACATATACATACATGCATACATACGCTGGTTCTTCGCCGTTTCAATTCTTTCCTTCTTCATCTTCGGGTGCTTCCTTTGCCTCTCGGCCATCTCGCCGGATCGATGGGGGAAGGGAAGATGGGTCACCGTCATCATCATGAACAAGTGGATCTTCCAGGTCACAATTCTTGGTTTCCCCTATGCATCCTTTCTATTTTTTCTGATTCCCCGGCGACTTCTTCTAGTGTTTATGGGGATTTTGGGGTTGATCCGTGCGTTTAGGAGCCAAAGGTAGCGCCTTTCCTGCGAAAGATTTGGTTTTTTCATGGGCGTAGCTGATTTGCTAGCGATTTATAACGCTAGGGACATCTAGTGGAAACCAAAAGGAACGATCTTTATGGGTATAATTTGCTCGAATTGGTGGTTTGGAGTTAGGTTTCGCACATCCGCGGTGAGGCAAAACAAAATGTGAAGGATTTTGCTCCTTTGAAAGAAGAAAAAATTGCTCCCTTGCCCCAAAGTTTAATGGCGTTTGCTCAAATGCCCCATGATATCTCACTGACATGCGGGTCCAGGGCCCACATGTCAGTGAGACATCATGGGGCATTTGAGCAAACGCCATTAAACTTTGGGGCATATGAGCAAATCCCCCCCTACATCCCTCCATTGCATTTTCCATTCTCTGCCCATAATTTTTTTTAATTTAACTTCAAATCTATCAAACATAACAATTCCTTAGTTCTTCGAAAATGCAATGGAGGGATGTAGGGAAAGGACTCAAACGACTACTTTTGGTTGCTGGCGATCGTGGTAACTGAAAATGGTGTCGCCAGAGATCATAAAGGTTGGATCTTGATTGACGTCCAAGGTTCAGAGTTAACTAGAATTATGGTGATCATGGAAGAAACTTTGGTGGTATCAAATTCGTGAATATATGAATACCTTTGTACAGTGGCGGATCCAGGATTAGAGCACGTCCTAAGCTAAATTTGAATCAAGTAACAATCTAGTATACGACAAGTGTAAAACTATATTATGATATAACAAAAAAAACATCACAAATACATCATTGATATGAAAATTTTGCTAAATGCTCAATACTTGAAGAGTTCAAGTTTTCAACACAAATCACAATAAAGAAAGTATATGAAACCACACAGATGACAATGTATCTTGTGTTGGAAAATACGATGACAATGTCTTACTCCTCTTCATTTTTTTAATTTGTATCCTTAAACCTTGATAGTTAGTTCCTAAATAGCAAATATAAAACATTAAACATATGTCGTTTCACCTGATCATTTATACCAATTTCAAAACATAAAAATAATTCCTACTAAAATACTAAAATAAATTCTACTGAAATAATTTCTCCAAACTCCAATACTGCAAGTCAGCAATACTCCTCTGCTCCACACCTGCTCGGCTCTGCTCTGATTCTCGATTCCGTGATTCACAATTTCACATGCGCTTCCGGCCCTCCGTTGAAATATCCGCCCCGCTCGCTCGCCCCGCTCACCGTGCTCGTTGCTCGGCTGCGGCCTGCGGGTTAGTGGGTCCACGACGAAGGCAAGGGTGGAGGGCGGAGCGGCGAAGGCCGGAGGACAGAGCCGCGGAGGCGTAGGCGCAGATCCACCGTCCACGAGCACCCGGAGGCTGAAGGCGCAGCCATGCGTCCACGCAGATCCACAACGACGCCGGTCGACGATCGGCGGACCGCGGCGTCCGCTGCGTTCGTCGCGTCGTCTGTCTGCGTCGGCGTTGCCGTCGGGAGCGAGGCGGGAGGCGGTCACGGGCCCGACGCGTAAAGACGTGCGTGGCAAGCGCAGCGGCGGGCGGCGGCGGCAGGGAGGTGCGCGCAGGCGAGGCGGCTACCGACGGCTGAGTCGTTGAGATCTGGATTGGGCGGCTCCGCGGTTGGGGCTGGGGAATAGTGATTAGGGTTTTCTTCACTTGGTCTTGGTGGATGTTTCATGGATGGGCTGCTGCTATTTTGGTGGGCTAATTTGTTGCTTGGGCTGCTGGGCTGATTGTTTTTTATGCCTCGGACTGAGCTGCTATAGCAAAGATATACTAGAGGGGGATAATACTAGTAGCATTGTTGGACCTTGGGCTATAATACCCTACTCAGCTCAAGGCCCAGTTCCGCCCTGGTGATTCAGATTGTCATCTTCTTGGAAATCATCCGGTGAGTAGGTATGGAAATTGAACGGTTACAAATGGAAGATAATGGTGAGTCGAACTACAATTCAATTTAGGCATTGGCTCTGTTTGATCAGGACTCGGGGATCCTGAAATTCGCCTGGAGCACAAACAATGGATTACCACGAACGGTGCTGGGAAAACCGGATCCTATAACCAAAAAAAATCGCACAAAATCATCCACTTTCTCACCTCACCGGATCTCGAGAGTTGACAATTACAGCAGAATGGGATCAAAATGCCTTGGCGAATTGCCGCATAGAAAAAAACACTGCTCACAGCCAACTATTAGGGTCATTCAAAAAGATTTCCTTTTTACCAAAGGTATTCAAGTATGCATGAACAATTCTGGGAAAAGTAATGTCAGCTTACAGATCCAATACAGATTAGGGGAAGAAACGTACAAATGAAGAATTCTTATCACTATAGCTCTTGTATGACAATCCCGAGTAGCAAAAAAAGGATCAATTTAATACTACAGTTTCAACGTGTTAATCTAGAATCAAATTTTCATCGTGCCTTTGGCTACAACCACAAGTTCAGTTGACCTGAGCGTCCTATAACGAAATATGAAACAGCACTCCACATCCTGAAAGGTGGATGAAGCTCTATCTATGTGCAGCAACAGCATCTCAACATACAGCAATTGCCCAAATGCAGCGAGATTGTTTCGGTGGAGGTCATTGCTGGATTTGCTTTGGCTCTTCTTGTTTTTCATAATCTCCAAGCCTCTTCAACCACCGCAAACCGAGGTCACATCCAGCCTCAGCTGCGATCTGAAACTGCTCCTTTGCTAGCTTTACTGGGTCCTGCTGTATGGTCCTTTTTCGCATCTTCCCAGTTGATGGACTCTTACCTGAGTTGAACCTGGTAATGACTTCAGGCACTTCAGCACCTGAAACAATAACTCTTGGGGTTAAAGGATAGGCTTGGAATAATCTAACAGTTCCAGCACAAATTCAACAAAGAGTAGTTAATCATTGTTAATTGTGGAACTCATAACTTCACCTCCTGCTTTAGAGTGTAAAATATCCAATACTACATGACGAATAATACGACAAATGTGCGATTAGCTCCTGACACATTAGAGTTACTTATCTACAAACCTTTCAGAAGAAGGGATCCATATGCAATTGCAGCCCCAGCATGTCCCTGCAGATGGTCAAAACTCACAAGTCAGAACAGAAATCAACTTCACAATTCATGTGATCTGTAAGTAAATGAAACAAAATTTTGACTTGATCTCTTTCATTTACTAATCGCTATTATGTCTAAGTGAAAAATTGCCACCTTTTCTGAAGCTCTATGGAAACACCACATAGCTGAAGCTATGTCCCTGTTGACACAATCCCCAGTTAAATATACAGCACCTAGAAGATATAAAGCACCAGGATGCAACTGCATTCAAAGATTCAGGTAAAAGCTGAATAGGCTTACCAAGAAGCAAATCAGAAAACATGTGATCAACATTCAGGTGAGAAGCATACCTGGTCAACAGCTTTCTCAATATAATGGAAGGCCTGTTGGTCGGACTGAACATAGTCATTCTACAAGAACAACAAAGGTAAACCATCAATCGAAGTGAACACAAACTACACACAAATCAAAAATAGAATGAATTGATCAACTGCCTAACAAGCAACTACAGTTGAAGGGCATGAAGCGTGAAAACCTCAATTCTTAGACGACATCCAAGTTCATACTGTGCATCTGGATCACCCATGTTTGCAGCTTCAACTAACAAAGCAGCACCACTGCAGACATGAAAAGTGAGAAGAGTTAAATCCCCATGACAAATCTATTTAAGGCAAGTTGTGTGTCATGTGGTGGCAGCAAAATGAATGTTCCAACTAGAAGACAGCCAAAGATAAGTATGATTTTGCTTCCTTAGTTTTTTTTATGATCTAATGGTGTGGCCAGTCTTTTAAGATGGCCAAGGCAGTAAACATTCTCTCCCATTTTTTTTCCAATCAAGATGCTAATCTCGATAATTTTCTCCCATTTTTTTACAGTTGAACTGTCGCGGTAGCAAAGTTTGATGCAACTAATTGGATGCAAAATGGTATTTCTTGCGCACCCAACAATCCAAATCAATTGTTTGTAGCAGTTAGCTCAAATACCAAGCTCTTTAAACAGAATGCATATCAGTGGTTTCATAATTTCTTTGACTATAATAACATAGAAAATCCAATTGAGATTTTGCAGTGGCTGTGTGTGCTTAAACATGGGATCAACTAAATTCAAGATATTCTTTTTTTATTAGATATCAATACCCAGTACCCATGTTTTTCCAAATGCTACATATACCTTATCAGTTATCACCGTTGATCAAGATTCATAGACAAAGTTGTATCACAATTCACACTAACTTTCCAGTCTAATGTTTTTGGGGGGCAACAAGTATGTCACATGAGCTGCTCAGCATATTAGCTACCAAAGAATCGAGTAGCTGTGACTAGTGTAACAGTGCTCTTCACACCATCTGATACAACAGTACTAATAATCTTAACAAGGCAGGCATATAACAGTAGTCAGATTTTTAGCAAGCTGAACGAAACTTGATAATCTGCAACTATAGGTCAGTTAAAATGAACACTAATAAGGCAAACATGCTATAATGTAATGTCAACTGGTAACTGTGATTTTAAATTTACACAAAAACTGCTATAGTGGTGTATTGTCTGCTCTGATATATCATCCAGAACCCGACATCTCGTATGCAACAAGCTAAGTAATGCACAACCACTAACCAGTTTTCAGAATCATGCCGCTGGCATAATAGCCAAGCCGCTTATAAAGGACTCAAAATTTCATCAACATATCGAAAGGTATCTAAACTCTAAATGTGGAAAATATGACAAAGAAACAACAAAAGCTGTGACAAAACCCGTTCTTTTTCATTGAGTTTGCAGATTCCTGGAATAACAGTGGAACGATAAAATAGAACATGGCATCAGAGTAACTCGCATAACATAGAAAAGAAAGCTGCTTATACTAACATGTCCAGAAGCAAAAAGTTACCCACATGGCCTTACAAGCTCCGGGAACATGGTACTTAAAATGCATCTTGGCCAGCCAACACCTCGCATGAGTGTTCATATTGTCAATCTCCAGAGCCAGCTCAAAACTCTCCTTAGCGCCCTTTTGCACGCACAAATATTTGCACAACAAAATGTTAAAACAAACCACTGGACAAAACCTACAATTGGAGGCGCCACATAGTGATGAATTGAAGCGTGACCATTTGGCGTCCAATTTGCAAGGATGGTTTAACGGAATCCAGAGCTGTACCCTGAGAAGCGGGATTAGGCGCTTGTCGTTGCGGTCGGCGTAGTCGATGACGCGGTCGACCTCCTGGAGGGCGCTCCACCCCTTGGCCACCAGCTCCATCGCCTTCTTGTTCCTGTCGTGCATCCACCTCTACAACCACGCAAAATTGCATCTTTGTACTCACCACCAGTGCCTAGAGAATGGGATAAGAAGATCGCGAGATTCACGCATCTCATTCAGTGCCACACTCACCTGGTGATTCATCGCGGACGCGAGCTGGGTGGCGCGTTTGAAAGTGGAGGAGGAGGAGGCGGCGGCCACCCGCCGCGCCGATGCAGCGAACATGGTGGCGCTGCACACAGTGGCAGAACCAGGATTTGGCTACTCCCCGAGCTGAACTCTAACAATTTAAAAGTAATGCCAATTTGTACCCATACCACGATATAACAAAAGTATATCATAATTGATTAATTGGCTAATTGCATTACTCATATGAAACTTGAGTTCAATATTAAACAAGTTGTTCCAAAACTTCAGGTAAGAGGTAAAACGTGAAACTACTAAAGTTCATCCATATATTGAAGTGTGCCACAAAACTAGAAATAAACTGCTTTCAAGAAGTTCCAAAAATTTAAGGAAAAGGTACATACTGATGACTGATCCTTAGACAGTTCTTAATAGTGTTATGCTTCTTGTTCATCAGTTCATTGATGTTATATTTATGACAGGAGTATATGAATCCGAACAGCTAGGAATGGATTACAATGTTGATTACATCTGATATGAGCAATTCATATGTTTCGCACCAACAACTAACAAAAGAGAATCAATTAATCATCACATTTCAGTATGTCACATCCTTTACCAATTACCAGTTTACCTACCAGGCTACCACTGAAGAGTGAAGCCTCAAGCCTGGGACTCTGGCCTCTGGGAGACTACCAGACTGGGACTGTGGAGCCGGGAGGCGGGCGCCGACGCGCCGTAGACCAGCAGGCAGGAGCGAGAGGGGGGCGACGCCGGCGCTGGCTGGGAGGTGGGGCGTCGGCCGCCGAGGTGGCGCTGGCCAGGAAGCAGGAGCCGAGCGGCGCCGGGAGGGGCGGGCCGGGAGCCGGGCGGGCTGGCTGGGAGGCGCCGAGGCGTGGCGGCGCCGGGAGGGGCAGGCCGGGAGCCAGGCGGTGCTGGCCGGGAGGCGAGGCAGCGCCGGGAGGAGGGCGGGCTGGGAGCCGGGCGGCGCCGAGAGGGGGCGGGCCGGGAGGCGAGCCGCCGAGCGTTGAAATGGGCCGCATCGAAGCGCAGCTGTATTGAAGACTCCAAGTCATGGGCCGAAAACGCGGAGACAGTGGCGGGCGCCTGGCGGTAAAAACGTTATGGGCTACTGGGCTACCTGATTGAATTTTAGTAATACTGTCTTAGACTGGGCTAAAAATATCTAAGTTATATACTTACATATTTTTCACACATTGGACTAAAATCTACCTTGCCACGGGCTCAATTCCGCCGCTGGCTGCACACGTCTATGGCAATGGTGGACCGTGGAACTTCAGGATAGGTATTCAAAGTTACAAAACATCGGCGGACTCATCCAACTATGTTCATATAACTGTGACTCAAATGACTCACCTAATTCAATCAATTATGTGCGTGTAAAATTCAATCCAACTGAACTCATGATCCAGCTCAGAATGAGCCAGAGCTTGGCTAGCCTGGTTTTCATTTATTTCTACAAAGTTCAGGAGCCTGAACATTAAGCTGCCAACTGAGCACAGATGGCCAATATGTAACAAAGTTCTATAAGTTAGAATCATATCATGTTTCCATTAGGTACGAAATACCCTTATGGCAGACCTGTAGTCCCAATTCAAAATTAACTAAGCTACTTAAATCTCCATCTCCAAATTGTACAGCTTAATGCCTGACCACGGCTATTGGTGGCGCTGTTTGTTCTCTAATCTCTACATTTTTTGCTGTTGCTCGGTTCTGAACTGAGCTACAGTAACAAATCCACTACTCCACTCAATGTAGATCGACTGAAAAATGGCTTAAAATTACAGTAACAAGTACTGGATTTTTACCCCCTTTCCCCGAAAATACACTCACAAACTCACCGGCAGATCGATTGATTCATCATTTCATCGAACCCAAAAGGAGGACCACAAGGAATCTGAATCAAGTAACAATCTAATATACCACAAGTTTAAAACTATATTATGATATAACAAAAACATTTTTCATCTCACCTGATCATTTATACCAATTTCAAAACATAAAAATAATGCCTACTAAAATACTAAAATAATTTCTACTGAAATAATTTCTCCAAAGTCCAGTACAGCAAGTCAGCAATACTCCTCTGCTCCATACCTGCTCGGCTCTGCTCTAATTTCACATGCGCCTCCGGCCCTCCGCTGAAATATCCGCCCCGCTCGCTCGCCTCACCCCTCGTCTGCTCACCCGCTCGCCCCCTCGCGGCCTCGCCTGCTCGCCGTGCTCATTGCTCGGCTGCCGGCTCTCTGCTCGGCTGCGGCCTGCGTTGATGAGATCGTCGAAGGCAGGAAGATGCTGCCTGACCTCTTTAGCCATCGCTGAAGCTCGATCAAATTTGCACAAAGAGATCAGCAGAAACAAACAGGGCATGCAGCAGGATGCGTGGTAGATAGCAGAAGGCTAACAAAATGTAGGTGTTTTCTTTTCTGGTTGGGTTCAGGGAGCTCTCTCTCTCCTCTCTGTAAGCTAGCAGCTAGGGTGCCTATACATGTCTCATTCAGAGTTCAGAGTTTTTTTTCATCTTGTAGCTCTACATGTTCAGAGTTTTTTTTCTCTGGTTTTTTGGGGTTTTCTAGGGTGGGGTTTTTTGGCTGGTTTTTTAGGTGGGGGCACAGACAAATTTCTCTTTTATATTAGTAGGGATATTTATCTTTAGATTTAATCAGTTCATTATCAGCTGCTAAACAAATAAAATTATGCATCACTAGTTAAAAATGAATTGAAAAAACCCAATGCGATCGGTATTTCAGCTACTGAAAGAGTTCAGTGACTCCAGAAAAAGAGTTGAGGCCGAGTTGGCAGTGAAATCACTTTTGCACCTAGGATGATGCTTACTACTTACACGACAATCGACATCTA